>CM056378.1:114464349-114654349 GCA_029718625.1 Synaphobranchus kaupii
TGTTGTATATCTCAGCATAAACATTTTCAACATAAAATGTTACTCGCATACACAAAGTATACACTCAGCTGCGTGCAGCTGCGTGCTCTATACACAGTTTCATACCTAAGTTACAACTTAAGTTTCAACGGGTTTGTTTCACGTGAACTGAAACTAGCCGTATTCCAGAGTAATGCTACACATGTTCTCCTACATTCCTTCAGATAGCTTGGCTGTACAATCTGGGTGGTGCTGTGCTATCCAGCAGGGTAGTTCACACATGGCTGAGTCTTGCAATTCATGATTTCTGACTAATTTTGTATTACAGAGGATGTTGTATTTGTGTGTAACCGGCAGCACACCAGTGGAAGCGGAAATGCAAAGCAAAGATGTTAAAAATTGTCTAAAATTGTCTTTTTTTTACAGATTTCTTTTTTTACTAAAATCTTTTGATTTGATTTTGACTGCCCAAACACCGTTAACCTCTCCATGCTGTTCCCCTGATTTCTTGTCTGGCCCTCTCCTGTGGCTGTTTACCTGTCCCAAAACTCCCCCTACACAGTAGTTTAACAGCACACACTCAGTGTGCACCACCCCCTTCTCAGCATCTAAGACAGGGGTGTACACATGAATGTATTAAGGGTCACTGCCAGGGATTTTGGGCCCCATGAAAAGATTGTGCCCCGCCTCCCCATCCCTGCACAATTACAGCACAATTTTGAGGGCCCCTGTCAGTCAGGGCCCTAGAAATTGTCCTACCCCCCCCCCACTCCCTCCCAATATGACCTCACTAGATGTGTTCACTAGAGTACGAAGAAGTGGAAGAACATGAAGAGCACATAAGAGACATGCACAAGAGAAAATAAAGATTAAGATAGAAAAATATAAGCTTCTACCAGGAAGATCCCGAATTAATGAGGAAACGCATGTGATACAGCTCTGCTAGGCCTTCAGGAGACCTCTTGTAAAGAAACACTGGCAAAATGAAGGATGAATGTTACATAGGCCGTGGTGCGGAAAATGCGAGCAGTACAAATATCGCGACAGGTGCAAACAAGCTTGGGAACTCGGTCAATATTGACTTCATCCGTCTGACCACTCACCTTCTGTTGGGGAACAAACATGCCGGAGTCCTCCAGCACTGAATGAAAGCAAGCTTATTCCCAGTTAAACATCAGCAATTAAAATGGATTAAAAACACATATGAAAAAGAATCCCATTAAGAGCTCAGATTGGGGGGAAAGGAACAGCAGCCGGCAGTCTCCAAGAAATAAAATTATATTGAAAATGTCTGCCAGTGCCTTATATACTATGCTATACTATTGGGGCGGGACTTGATAAGCAGGCTGCTTTTTTCCCGTATCCCTTTTCGGCAGGAAATGTATTTGTTAAATGCATATTTCAGAAATGTGATGCAATGTGACTATACACATGCCGAAATAAACAAATAAACAATAAACAATAAACTATACCTATTCTACAAGACATTATCCCTGGTGGAGGCATGTGACCTTATATTTTACCCATAGCTCCAAGATTATAAAGTTTTAAAACAACATAGCGTGCAACATTAGAATGCCTTCATTTGCAGGCCCGATGGTTGCCTATGTAAAAAAAAAAAAAAACATTTTTATATACAAAAAGAGAAACCCCCATCCCCCTCCCAAAAAAAAGTGCATTTGGAGGTAGCAGACAGAAACCAGCAAAAAAAACTGTGTGCCTTGATTACCCCCCTGGCCCTATGGGAGCTTCTGAGTCACATGATTGATGATTCTCTACTGTTACATAAAGAGTTTTGTTTTATCTTGTTTTATTTTTCTCTCAAGTATTTTTTTCATTGGAGCCAAGCTTCTGAATGCAACCTCCACCCCCTTGAAATGAGTCACTGGCTGGTGTCCTCTCTCTCTTGCACTCAATCACTCGCTCATGCTCTCTCTCTCTCTCTTTCACACACACACTCTGTCAATCTCTCTCTTGCTCCCTCTCTTTTGCTCCGTTTCTCTTCCTCTCTCTCTTTCTCTCTCTCTAAATCTTTCACTCATACTCTCTCACACTCTCTGTCAATCTCTCTCCCCTGCTCTCTCTCGCTCTTTCTTACTCCCTCTGTAAATCTCTTTCACACACTCTCTTTCTCTCTCTCTCCCTCTCTTTCTCTCTTTGTAAATTTCTCTCTCCTCTGTTTATTTTACTTGGCCACCACTTCACTACATCCCCATAGACTGGGACAGATTTAACTCTCTGCTAGCCTGTGGGCCATGCAGGCCTGCTGTTTCAGTTCACAGTGTGGGCTTCTGTCCTTTCTTTCCCCTTATGTACAACAGTAACCTCCAACCTGAGCTGCTCTTTACTCGACCCATCCATCCATCCATCCGCCCACCCATCCATCCATCCGTCAATCCATCCATCTATTCAGCCTGTCACAGCACTCTGCTCCCGACAGCCCCCCCCCCCCCCCCAGTGGATTTCACAGCAGCACAAAAGTCACTGCTGTGCTCAAATGTAAACAAACAGGCCTGTGCGCCCCCTCCCCCTCACCCCCCCCCCATCCCCCCATTCAGTCCTCCAGCCAATGACAAATAAAAGAGTAAAAGACAAACCCCAAGGGAGATGTCTGAAAAGGGGGAACTTGAAAAAGCAATCCATTTTCACACGCATATTTGTGTCAATTGCCCCCTTGTCTCTCAACCCTAATAAAAGGTCTGGCCAGACTATTTGCGGGACACATTTAATCACCTATAAGAAAAGAAAAACATTCTTTATTTTTCGTGGCTCTCTGGTGGTTTTTGTCAAATTCTTTAGTTCGCTTCTGCCTCTCCTCCGACGTCTCGCCCCCTTGTTCCGTTCTTTTTGCTTGCCTGCATTGATTGGCTGCTCGAGGAAGGAAGTGAAGTGTCGGCCATGCTATTCCTGCTTCCTGTTGTGTCCCTCTTTCTAAAAAAACAGGTCTGTTGGCTGATTTTTTCAGTATTTATCACGACTGGAATTCAGCAAAACTCCCAAAACCACTTTTATTAATCTCAGTATCTGACTTTCAGGACCTCGTTTCACTTGCTATTTTATTCAGTTATGTCTAACTATATTTTTATATCTGTGTGTCAGATGTTTGCATTTTGACTGTAGCTAATCTCAGCGCAGTGTAAGGCTGGCAGTTTCATGTGAACATTCAGTGGTTGTGTGTGTTTACTTGGATGTACTGTATTTGACTGGAGGACATGGCTGCAACAGGCAGTGGCTGTAACCGGGCTGATGGAATCCTCTGTGTCTCTCAGTGCAATCCAGTTCATGTGTTCATGTGGCATGTGGCGTCTCCGCTATTTGCGACAAGTGTTTTTTTTCCCCCCCTCCCATAAGCTGAATGGAGCTGTATTCTCCTCACTGCTGTTCTGGGTGTGTGTTTGGGGGGTGCGGGGGGGTGTGAAAGCAGGAGCTCAGAGCCTCACCTGTGGCAGCGGCAGGAGACTGAGGGGGTGGGTCAGACGGGAGAATTTGGTGAACGCGAAGGGCAAGGACAGTCGCTATATGAATTGGGGGGGGTATACTGGGCAGCAGCTGTCTCACCCGTACTCAGTGAATGGGGCAATTCTCTTTCCGTCCCCAGCGGGAGTCTTTAGCCCCTCTCTCTCTCGACCATTCTGTCACCATCTCACTCCCTTTTCAGTCACCTCCTCTGTGGAGGTGTTAATGAGTCGTCGTAAAGGCAGCCGAAACAGCTGGCGGAGAGAGGCGACTGTACTTTTGGGGGGAGCGGCGAGAGAAATAAGCCTAGACTTGGGGCTTAGACTTTGAACCTGAAACGTCAAACGATGCCAAAATGGCCCCCAGATTTGCCGCCTCCAAAAAGGCTACGGGTGCGTGTGAACTGCATAAATGAGGTATTAGTGTCCAAGTAGCCCAAGCATGTTTTTAGCTCTGCGATTGTTAAAACTGTTAGGTATTTGCAACACAGAGGTTTTGATTTGTACATGGGCCGGCATAAGCTGATAATACACTAAACTCGATTCACACAGCACAATCCAGAGGAAGGGTGTTAGTCTTATTGGATGATTAGGCCTACTTAAAATATCCAAAATACGTACATTCATAAATACAATACACGCACAGTTATATACAGGATAAATATTTTTCGAAAGAAATCATTTTTTTCCCCCTGTTGTGGTCCTACATACAAGTGGAGCATAATAGGTAGATATGCTGCATATGTCAGTGGCTCACAATAAGGTATACAAAACAAAAATAAATAAAAAAGGCAGTGAGTGCTCAGAATACATGTTAAGTACCAGGAACATAAAAACGTTGAAACCTTAATTATTTCACTTCGGTAGATACTTGACTAAAACACGAGTGTGAAAGGCAACTGGCTTGTGGGAGGGTGGGGCTGGTAGTGTGGCAAGTTGTGCAGAATAGCAGTTTCACATCGTGTGCCTGTCTATCTCCCAAAAACCCCAGACCACTCTCCGCCCAATGACCAAATAACTCCTGCTGAACAGTGGTGACAGTATTGCAATATTGGTGCTGCTATTAGTGTTGTGACAGACGTGTTTGTTTCAGCGGAATATGTTTTATGGTCGGGCATGGCCGGTCACGTTCAGCAGCTTGCTTTGTTTCTCCATTCTTGAGGCATCGCACCACAAATTTCCACAGAGGAAGAACAATAAACCCTTCATCACAGCCGTCGACAGTTTGTGTCTCCGGGGCGAATTTAACCCACCTGCTTCAATCCCCACCCTCTCCGATTTCAAAATTCTTCACATTCTTAATCTCCTTTTATTGTCGTCCTCCTTTTTACCTCTTTTATTTTGCCCCCCGGTCTCAGCGGGCCTAACTCACACTAATAACAGTCATTTCACTGTTGCACAATGTCGTACGACTTTACAACGATTCTATTCTTTTTTTTCTGGAGAAGTGTGACTGAGGAGCTGGTTTTCTTGATAGCCGTCAAACGAGACGCATATTAAACACATTGAGGGAATGGGGGTGAGGGTGAGGCGACAGACAAAAGTGGGGTGTAGCCAGTAGTGAAGAGAGTGGTGGTCTGAATTAAAAAAGGATGTAATGAAAGGGGGGTGGAGGAGGAGGTGGGACTGAGGGATGAAGGAGTGGGAGGAGGTGACTGGGCGCACGTGGGTGCTTTCTGAGGCCCGAGAGGGTCGTCTTATCTATTCTACTCTCTTTGCGCTTTTGCACCCATTGTCCCGTATTGTTTACTGAACTTCTAATCCCCCCTTTTGACGTGGGTTTTAAGATTACATGGCAGATCGAACCTTGTTCCTCTGCCCTCTCTCACAGTTATTAAAAGGAGTAGTGAACCCGAGCTTTTCTCTGGCCAGGAATGCTTGTGTGGAAAATAGAATGTGCTGAAGCTTGGCTGTTCAAAGGAATTTATCTAATGTGTTTGATTTCCAGTCTAGGTTTCTGCTTTACTCGTTGTGATTGTCTTTTCGGTCTGATTTGAATCCTTTCTATTGCTCTGTGATGTGTCGATGGCGCTGCACTCTCTACTGGAATGTGGGGCGACGGGTCTTGTTTGTAAAAAGAAAAAAACAAGAGGCTCGTTCAAGAGGTGGGAAAGGAGGAGTGTGCATGTGCGCTTTTGGAAGTCAGAAGCCACGGATTACCATAATAATGCTTTCCACATGCTTAACTGCGTTAAAAGAAAATGAGTCCGGCCACAAATTAATGTATACACACGGTCCAATATCATAAAGGACATTTGATTTAAATATGAAAACTGAATGCAAAAAAAAAATAAAAAATTGCATAGATATATTTAGAGTTTAGTGGGGTTTTGCATGGTAATTGCCTCTGTAATCCTGTCATTACATATCTCCATCTGTTCTGCATGTCATACTTAGTTCCCCCGCCTATGCTTTGTGTCCTGTTTGCCGCAGAATGCCAGCCAGGGTTCTTCAAGGAATCCGTGTCCACTGAGATGTGTGAGCTCTGCCCTAAAAATACTGAGGAGTCGGCAACGGGCTCCCAGTCCTGTGGATGCAAAGGGGGCTTCTATCGCACCCCTGAGGACCCCCAAACAGCAGCATGCACAGGTGGGGACCCCTTAATGATGTTGCACCCTGACAAGGAAATGTGTGTGTGTGTGTGTGTGTGTGTGGTGGGGGTGGTGTGTGTGTGTGTGTGTGTGTGTGTGTGTGTGTGTGTGTGTGTGTGTGTGTGTGTGTGTGTGTGAGTTCCCAGTTTCCCTGATGGGAGTATAACAACAGTCTGTTTTCCTCTGACAGCTCCACCCTCGCCCCCACTCAAACTCGTCACCACCCTGACGCCCGTTGGAAAGCTGAAGCTCTCGTGGAGCCCCCCTTCGGACACGGGCGGGCGCGATGATGTCACGTACAGCGTGGCGTGCGAGCGCTGCGAGGGGACGGTCTGCCAGCCCTGCGGCGATAAGGTGCGTTTCGACCCCGGCCCGTCGGGCCTGCAGGACACCAGGGTGGGGGCAGGCGACCTGGAGCCTCTCCTGAACTACACCTTCACTGTGGAGGCGCGCAACGGGGTGTCTCAATTCAGCGCCCGGCGGTCCACCAGCACCATCACCACCGCCTTACAATACACAGGTGAGAGTCAATCTCCGAGTCCTATCTGTTTTCAATGAAGATTTTATAGTCTTTTTGTTCTTACCATATCAATCTTACCTCAACATCCTCAGCTATTTTATACGTAGAAATATCAAAAACCAGATAGATTGTGATTTTCCCTGTATCAACATAAAGCACCCTTCTGGATTAGATTTATAGGACTTTTATAGGATATACTGTTATTGGAAGATATACTGTATATCAACCAATATCGCAATGCCTCTACTGCTGATATTACAGAGCCCTGTCCGTAAGTAAGTAAGAGGAACGTTTCTGGGGTACATGTTTTTATGAAACCCTAATACTCTGTCCTTTCCGACATCCCCCAGAACCCCCCAAGGTGACGTCCATGCACGTGGATAAACGGGGTTCCACGAGCCTGGCGCTCTCCTGGACCGTATCCCAGAGGGCTCAGCCTCAAAACATGCGCTACGAGCTCATGTACCGTAAGAAGGTGAGACGCTAGGAGCCGTAGCAACGAGTATAACATCATATCAGTCATTGTTATCATTGTAGTCATGTGGGCTTTCGGATGAAAATGGGGAGGGTCTGAAATTGCGTGAGGAAACTGGTTTAAGAAGGTGGGACTGCTTCTGGGACTCTTGATTGATGGGACTCTTGGGACTCTTGACTGCTTGATGTTCTGTAGGAGAGAGACAGCGAGTAGGATATCGCTACATACTCACTGAGCCGGTTCTGGTTGTCTGTAATGGAGGTTCATGGCATTCTGTAGGAGGGAGACAGCGAGAAGGATATCGCTACATACTCACTGAGTTGGTTCTGGTTGTCTGTAATGGAGGTTCATGGTGTTCTGTAGGGGAGACAGCGAGAAGGATATCGCTGCATACTCACTGAGCCGGTTCTGGAGGTTCTGGTTGTCCGTAATGGTGAAGATGTTCTTGACGTTCTGTAGGAGAAGGACAGCGAGAAGGACATCACCACATACACGGTGCTGGTCCTGGAGAATAACTCGGTCCAGATCAGCGACTTGGCACCGGACACCGCATACCTGTTCCGAGTCCAGGCCCAGATCCCCGGGGGAGGCGCCGGCAAGTACAGCGAGGATTTCAAGTTCGCGACTCTGCCGGAAGGTGAGGGGAATGCGCGTGAAATAAAACGCTGCTTCGCTGTTGTCCTCGCAGTGTGACCATGCGGAACAGCGAGAGAGAATGTGGAGAATGTGACCGTGATCTGTGGTAGTGTATGACATCGTTGTGCAGCTGACTATAGTATGAGTTAATCTCACTGTATTCAGTGGTTCCTCTTGATGTGCATGCCATTGTAAAGCCCTTTTTGCTTAAAAGCAGCCCAGAGGGACTTTACATAGATTACAATTTATAGCCAGTGGTTTTGTGGCTTCCGATTAAATACATTGCTGAGGGGTATGTGCCCAGCTGGTTATGTTATAGTATTGTAGTGTATAATAATCTATATTATAAAAGTTAACCCTTTTTTATGAAATACACCTTAGTCACAATTCCACTTTGCCATCTTCATCCACAGTCAGACACATTTTGCTCTCAGCTTGCCAAAATGGAGTGACACTCACTTGAGTTGTTGTTTTGTTGTGGTGCATTATGTTCTGCTGTTGTGTTGTGTGACTGTGTTGCAGAGTGTTATATTCTGCTGTTGTGTTGTATGACTGTATTGCAGTGTTATATTCTGCTGTTGTGTCATGTGACTGTATTGCGGTGCATTATATTTGGCTGTTGTGTTGTGTGACTGTGTTGCAGAGTGTTATATTCTGCTGTTGTGTTGTGTGACTGTGTTGTGGTGCATTATTTATTTATTTATAAAGCACATTTAAAAACAACAATAGTTGACCAAAGTGCTGTACAATCAAGATGACAAAAGCCATAAACAATACAATAAAAACACAAAATTATGTTCTGCTGTTGTGTTGTGTGACTGTGTTTCAGAATGTTATATTCTGGTGTTGTGTTGTGTGACTGTGTTGTGGTGCATTATGTTATGTTCTGCTGTTGTGTGACTGTGTTGCGGTGCATTATATTGACTGTGTTGCTATGGTTATTTCAGTTGACAGCCAGCCGCAGGGAAACACAGCGGTGATCGTGGGAGCAGCAGCAGGGGGAGGGGCCATGCTGTTCCTGGTTGTGGTGGTCCTGCTAATACGCAAACGGTCAGGAGAACCTCTGAACCATTCTTCTACATCTCTCTCTCTCTCTCTCTCTCTCTCTCTCTCACACACACACACACACACACACACACACACACACACACACACACGCATGCACACATGCACACACACACAAATACACACACACATGCACACACACACCTAAACACAGTATTTTTACTCTCTATTCTGCCTCTTTGTCCCTGCTCCATATATACCTTTAAGTATGAACACCAACATTGCAAGCGCATTGGAGGAATAAAACTGTGTGTAATGCATCTGATTGCTTTGTGTGTTTTAACATTAAGTATGTCTGAGAGGAAATTAATCAGGCGAGCACCTGGCGTCCCTGGGAAGGAGCCTGTGCTTCACAACCATAGATATACATATTTAACTAGACAGGAGGGCATAACCTCCGCCAACCTTAAGCTGCTAAGCACCCGGAGGTAAGCCTACACTGCACACGTTTAGTGAAAATCTTTGGAGCTCCCATTAAAATGAATGAGGAATATCAGACCTTTGAAGGCGAAACTAAACTTCCCCTGATGATATTTTTAAACTCGTTTAATGATTTTTACGTTTCATATGAAAAGCAGATTGTGAAAATATGTTACATTTTTTACAGTAAATACATTTTAATCAATATTTTTCCAAAACCTAAATATTGTACCAAAACAATCATAGTTTCATAAACTGCTACACATAATATCATTTATTATCACAGAAAATTGACTGATGAGGTTTTCTTTGGTTGTGAAATCAGCTTGGTTTTCTCCATTGAATTCAATGGGCAGAAAGCTCCTTTGTAGCACTCAGCAAGCATACTTCCAGATGCTTCATTGCCTGGCCCTAAAAAGTTACTATATGCTTTATGGCTGTGTCCGAATCAGAGCCCTATCTACTGCGCCCTGTCTCCTGCGTACAGTGCACTGGCAGAAGTGTGCTGTTTAATGTGTACTGTTTAGCAGTCCGCGAAAAATATCCGCCATACTATTTTCCAACCGTATTGTGGAAGTGTCGTAAACAGGTTCTAAGACGTCCCCCCAGTGTTGCCATGCCCGCGGTTTTACAGCTAAATTGGGATTTTTTCAAAGTGCACGGGTAAAAATGAAAAGTCGCAAAGCACGCACTTATTTTAAAAAGTAAAAACATGATGATTTATATTTAAAATACGTGTTTCGGTTAAAAATAGCCTATAATTTGGGCTAGTTTTGAGTCACCATTTGGCTGGAAAGTCTTACAAGATCTGGCAACCCTGCGCCCCACTCATGCGCTGCCATGTCACGTGTTGTTTTTGTTGTATTTGAAGGAAAACGTCAGCGAAGCTGCGCCTCATTTTTTAAAAACGAAGCTTCACGTTTATGTTTATGTGACCAAAATGTTCGTGTACTTCTTGAAAAGTGTGCTCCCGAATGTACTCAGCGAAACCCCAGAAGTAAGTGTGTCATCCGGGTGTTTGAAGTATACTGCAATTTGAAAATTTTTCGCGTACTCTATGACTTTCTCACCTTATCTACTCACCAAGGCTACTCAACAGTGTGGAAGAGTGCTGATTCGGACACGGCCTATGTTCACAACAGCAAGATATAGCTGTCAGAAGATATGCCCGTCTGTGACAAAACACCCCCTTTGCCGATGCTCACCAAAGGCGGGAACGTTTCTGAAGTGCTCTTGAATGGACAGGTCCTTCAGTGGCAGTGTTAAAACTGCCCTTTTCAGACCAAACTGAACAAAAACCCTGTTGTTATTCACAACACAACCCTGTTGTTATTCACATTTGTTTACACAGGTTATATGATGCTTTAAATTGCCTTGATTTAACCTTGAATTATAATTGAAATATCCTGGGATGCATTGTAATTATTATAGTAATATTAATCACGATGATAAGGATTTGAACTTAGAGCATGGCAATAATTCAGTAAAATATCAAGCTAAGAATATGGTTGTTCTTTATAGGAGAAGGAATCCTACTACGAGGCAAGGCCATGAGGACACATACTTCTCCAGCCCAGGTAGGAGGCACAAAAGCTCCATCATATCTGCTGGCAGCATTGCCTTCAAAACATTTATCACTTTGCTAATTATTACCGTTCCAGAACAACTGAAGCCCCTGAAGACTTATGTGGACCCCCACACGTATGAGGACCCCAACACGGCTGTCCTCAAATTTGCCAGCGAGATTCACCCAAGCCACGTTACCAAGCAGAAGGTCATAGGGGCAGGTCAGTGATATCGACTTTACAATTGTGATTGATGACGCATGGCAATTGCAGCCTGCGACCGCGGGGTTGGAACATTATTATTTCAGCTTGTGTGTACGACGCCGTTATTCATAGACAGGTGAATGTATAGCACAGGGCTCGGAGGGATGGTTGTACGCAGTGTAGATCGGTATCTGGCCATCTTTTTCTTGCTCTGCGTGTGTAGACATGTGTAAGCGTGTCACTGCTCAATGGTTAATGGACTAAGGCTGAGGCCCGCGGTCAAAATTGCTTTGCTTAGGCTTCCTTTTGAAGTCCTGCTATTTTGAGTATAGTCAATTAGGACAATTACGCTTTTAGGAAGATTGTAGAAATAAAGCGCCTAATTACTGGTCACAGACTTACCCTGGGAGGGAAATGTTTGATCGGCATAGTGTCCCCTGGTCAGGCAGATGCCTGCAATCAAGCTGAGCTTGGTGTGTCAGTGGAATTGTCCTCCAGCATCTGGATTATGAACAGGGGGGTCCTTAACTACCTTGCTTTCATTTTTGTTAATGTCTTGCTTCTTTCGTACTGCTGGATATTTACTGCAGTAGACTTAAGCACCTCGTTCACCTGGAAATTTAACCAGCTACCTTTTCCGTCACAAGTCCAGCTCCTTACTATTACAATGACACCCTTTTCCAGTAGCTAATTTAACCTAAAGCGCATGAAGTGCGGTTACTGTGATTGCTATGTGTCATTCCGTTAATCTCGTGTTCAGTTTGTCTCAGAGAGGTGTGGCTAGCCCTCGGGAATCCTGGGAATCCTGAAGCAACCCTGCTGTAGAGGCGAGTTTCCCCATCTCAACGTCTGTCTGTGTTTCTCCTGCCTCGACTGCAGGCGAGTTTGGGGAGGTGTACCGAGGCGCGCTTAAGGCACCGGGGCACAAGGAGGTGCCGGTGGCCATCAAGACGCTGAAGCCGGGCTACACGGAGAAGCAGAGGCAGGACTTCCTGGGCGAGGCCAGCATCATGGGCCAGTTCTGCCACCAGAACATCATCCGTCTGGAGGGAGTCGTCACCAAGTGTAATTGTCCCCTCGCTGTCGCATTCCAGCGGTCCTGTGCCGCCCTCATGCTGTCATTTTGTGTCCGCTTTACCTTGGTGTGCGTGTCGAGCGCCCTGTCGCTGTCCTCAGCTAATATTCACCTGCCTCTCTGTCACTGTCAGTGCTGCCTCTCCTGTGGAGGAATGACTGCACTACAAAAACCATGAAATAAGTCAATCTTAACAAGTATTTTTGTCTTATTTTTTAACTTAAAAAAAATCTTATTTCTATTACTTTTTTTGCTATTGGCATAAAGATTGCCAATGAGGTGTACAGTCTGACACATTTCAAGATTTGCCAATGGGGTAAGACAGTTTCACTTGTCAAACTTAAAGCAAGCTAATATTTTCTTCATGAGAGAAAAGAAATCTTCTTTTATCCATTACAAGACAAAAATAATTAAGACAGACTTATTTTTGGGTTTTTGCAGTGTTTGCAATGTATGACTCTCCATCTCCTGTTGTACAAAGCGGTTCAGCCTCTGTTTAACCTTCTGTTTTTGACTGTTTGAGTGTTGTACTCGACGTGACTGTAATTCTTCCCCATTTCAGATAAGCATGCCATGATTGTGACAGAGTATATGGAGAACGGAGCTTTGGACAAGTACCTACGGGTAAGTGCACGGTGCATTTGTGGTTGTTTCCCTACTTGGATTGCAAGTGTTGTTATGATAGCATTTTGTAGAAATGGAGTGCCTCACGGACAAAGAATGTTTTTGTTTTTTGCGGAAAAGGAGGACAGCACTGAAGGCAGAGAGGAAGAGTTGAGACGAAAGGCCACTGAACTCCCCTTGTTGTTGATTGACAGGATCACGATGGGGAGATGACCTCGTACCAGCTGGTGGGCATGCTGAGGGGCATCGCTGGTGGCATGAAGTACCTCTCCGACATGAGCTACGTGCACCGCGACCTCGCGGCGCGCAACATCCTGGTCAACAGCAACCTGGTGTGTAAGGTGTCGGATTTCGGCCTGTCCCGCGTGCTGGAGGATGATCAGGAAGGGACCTACACCACCAGCGTGAGTCTGCAGGGGCCGGCCTCATTGTTAGCTCTGTCCATCTTTGAGGGAGAAAAAAAAGTATTATAAAATGGCTGTTGTGTGGTTTTCTTTTTTTGTTTTTTGTCCTCCTGACTGTCGTACCCTTGTTCCCACCCCCACAGGGAGGCAAGATCCCCATTCGCTGGACTGCTCCAGAGGCCATTGCATACAGGAAGTTCACCTCAGCCAGTGACGTGTGGAGCTTTGGCATCGTCATGTGGGAAGTCATGGCGTGTGGTGAAAGGCCCTACTGGGACATGAGCAATCATGAGGTAAAATGGCCCCCGGGCCCTCTGCAGGTTTAGATAGGCTGTGCTGATGTCGCCGTTTTCGCTCGATACTGAGAAAGAGAGCCTGAATGAACAGCGCCGTTTACATACCTCCTCCTCTCCTCCTTGAATGTGTAAATAGCTTTCAGAATCCTTTGATCGTCCTGAGAGTGTCTGGCAAACAGTGCGAATCTAAACCTCGTAAACCCATGCAAGGAGCACTGTAGATGAAGTTTGGGTACTCCTCTAATGCATTTACCGATGAGCCAGTGACTATTTTACACACCACACAGGTCTACAGGAAAGCTAGAGTAGATAGGAATATAAGCCTAACTCTCACTGATGGCAACAGGTAGCATGTTTGCACCTGGTGCGTCACTGGGAAGAACTAACGTAGCAGTAAGGAGCTAATTTAAGTATTAGCCTACCATACGTTACAGAACAGAGAGAAAACCCAATGTTCCTGTCAGTTGCAGATGTCACTGTTCAGAAGCTTTAAGGCATACTGATGAAATTATAAAGCTGTAGAAAATGGCGCGCACGCATCGCTAAAACACGACCCCCTCTTCCGTTCTCTCCCAGGTGATGAAGGCGATTAACGAGGCCTTTCGGCTCCCGGCGCCCATGGACTGTCCGTCCACTGTGTACCAGCTGATGTTGCGGTGCTGGCTTCAGGACCGGTCCAAACGGCCGTGCTTCAATGACATCGTCAGCCTGCTGGACAAGTTCCTGAGGAGCCCCGACTCTCTCAAGACCATCGCTGACTTCGATCCACGGTAAGAGTCACGCATTGCGGTAGCTCACAAGGGCCTCTCCCACTCAGAACCGGATCCCAACCGGAGTGTAACTGCCAATCTCTTGATCTGGTGTTTTTCTCTATTGGACTGAATGGGAGCTGGTTAATGGCAGTTAGTGGGGAGGCTAGGCTTGGCCATGGCTTGAGTTGTCACGCCTGCTGCTGGGTATAGCCAGTTGGGAGAGGGTGTGAGGTGTTAGATTTCATAAGGTGATGCTGGACAATATGCTGATAAAAATCAGAAAAGCAAATGGCAGGGGAATTCATGCTAGATTAAAGTTCAGTGTTTTATCGCTACATTATCAGCTGACTTGCCAGCACCAGGTATGTACTCATAGTTGGATAAGATCTTAAAATGGCCGGTCATTGTAAGGCTCACTATTTATTCCTGCAGACGTCCAGACTATTTTACTCCCACTGCCAGTGTTGCAGGCTTTGCTAATATTCATTTTGGCCATAGTGGCAAAAGCACTTATGTCATTGCTTGGGCAAGCAGACTGTTTAAACACTAGCGGTGACTCCTCAATCTCTGTTTCACAGAGATTTTCTGTGTTATGCATTGCTGGGCAGTTCTAAAAGAAAAGTTAACATAGGGGGCCAAAGACCATAATACACAGTAAATTGAATATAAATATAAGGGGGTTCGCACTGCAAAGGTGTGAGAACTCTGGGTAGAGATGAGTCATTCTGATACCTACCTGTTTGTCATTATAGTTAGCTACTGTGGGTGATTTTCATCACAAAAAAATGTGTGTGATTGTGGGTTTGCATGCATTTGTGAGCGTGTGAAAATTACATTTCATATCTTTATCAGATTCGTTAACTGCCCTAACAGGTTTTTGCTTTCTGGTTTTTCTTCTTGTCAGTAATCATGGAAGATGAAAGAGCACAAACGGAACTAAAAGCGATAAAAAACATAAACCTGTAGTCAAGTCGTATTTCTTCAGCTATGGCCATGGGAACTTGGGTTTTTATGAATGTCTGTCTGTCTGTGTCTGTGTGTGTGTGTCTCAGTCAGAGGGCAAACATTGATGCTCTAGATGAGTTAACAGATTAATATCAGTTCTCCTTCTTCTTCTATAGTGTGTCCATCCGCTTACCCAGCACCAGTGGCTCAGATGGCTCCCCCTTCAGGTCGGTGTCCGAATGGCTGGAGTCCATCAAGATGAGCCAGTACAGTGAAAACTTCACCTGTGCGGGCATTGTGACCATGGAGCAGGTGTTACAGATGAAGAACGAGTGAGTGCTCCTGTTGAAAATGCCTAAATAGGTGGAGAAAAGACCCAGCGCCTGTTTCATGGCCTGGGTGAGGGAGTTTGTGTCTGGGAGACAACTACAGTAGGAAATCAATGCATATGTCAAATGTGCAATGTGTGGGGGGGCATGGATTTTGGCTTAGATAAGATTATAGTTCCTCCAGGAGTTGACCTTACCTCAAAGGTAATGTTTTAAAATCTAAGACCTAGATACAGTATATGTATTTGAGTACATGAATAATCTATGGAGGGTATTAGGTATCTGAGAATGACCCCACATCTTTTTTAAAGCCAGCATTATTAATAGGGTAAAAAGTAGTAAATGACACCGAAGCATACAGCGATGGGTTTTACACACTGTATCAGATGTGGATAAAATATTTTATGGGATATGTCTGTATGATTAGTGTATTACAGAGTCAGTGGGTATTTAAAGCATTTTTCTGCCTGTGGGAGTCTCAAAATTGAGATAGCAAAGTAAACATACAGAGAGAATAGAGCCACATGTGGTGGCTGGCTGTGGTGGCTTGTGGCCGGCCTCCCTCCTTTCCTCCCTCCCACTCTCTCTCCCCCTTTCTTTCTCTCTCTCTCTCTCTCTCTCTCTCTCTTCTTACATTTCTCCCTCTCTCTTTCACACAATGCCAGTCCCAGAGCTGCATTTTCCCTGCAGCCAGAAACCACTGCGTGTCCATGAGCTTGGGCCAGGATTCCACCCAAACTCCCACCCACAACAGGAGAGGAGAGGGAGAAGGGAGAAGGGAGAGAATAAGATGGGACGAGAGAAGGGGGAGGAGAAGAAGGGAGTGGAAAGGAGTGAAGAAGGAAAGAGAAGAGGGGAGGGGGTAGAGAGGAGCAGGCCCAGGGGTCCAGAGGTGGAGAGAGTGAAGAGATTAGGGGCGACAACGGCGGGAAAAAACTGTGGAAATATGAGGGGGAGCTAGATTAGGGACTGACGATCAGGAAGTCCTATTCCAGTCTGGATGTTGTCATGGAGAGATTGTCATGGAGAGAGTTTGTGGTTAAGGGGACATGTGAGAGAGCGGTCCAGTTATGGATCACAGTTACCTATGGGAGAAAGCACATATCCAATAGCAGGCCAATTTACATTTATAACGCACTGGAACCAGGATGAGCCCATGCAAAGCACATGAACAACAACAAAAATAAAGCCTTTGATGTGTTTGTGATATATTTTTTGCAGCGCTATTTACTTTCCATGCTCCATCCACTGTCATCTGGTAGCACTCTTGTTTAAAACCAGAAACTATTTACGAGTCTCCCAACTTTGGGCTCGCCAAACGACTGATTCATGGCAGACCTGGTGGATCCTCTTTAAGCAATTAGGGCCCTAATTAAAGATGTAATGAGGGGCTGGTTTGCGTGTGTTGGCGTGTCGTTCGCCAGTTTGTGTGTGTGTGTGTCTGTGTGTGTGTTTCCATGACATTAGCCTTTGATTATTGATATGGGCTATCTGTTTCCATGCCTCATACCCCTCTCTCTCTCTCTCTCTCTCTCTCTCTTGGCTGCGTCTCACAGGGATATCCGGAACATCGGCGTACGGCTCCCCGGGGCACCTAAAGAGAATCGCCTACAGTATCCTGGGCCTGAAAGACCAGACCAGCACACTTAGCGTGTTCGCCGTGTGAACCAAAAGCAAGACTGACCCGGACCAGGCTTTCACACTCACCTGGGCCACTGACTGATTAAGCTAGGAGCTGGGACAGAAAGGGTTCAGGACAAATCAGGCCAAGCTCGAATGATGGAGATGACCTGCCTGCCTGCCAGCCCACATAGACTCTGAAGTGACTGCACACTTGAAAAAGACTTGATGTACTTATTAAGAGGAAAATAAATAATAAAAATCTGAAAAACGTTTTAAAAAAAAGAGAATATATATACACACACCCACACATAGATATACGTGTGTGCGTGTAGTCTGTATATTTAACATTAACATATTTTTTATTATTCACGCCTTTTTGTAGCAGCAAAATCAATTTTTCATGCATTTTTTTTGTTTATTGTGTAAAACCATTATGTCCAGTGCATGCTTTTTTTTGCTAAGAATAGGCAAAAAGAAAAAAAGAGAAAAAGACTCCGCCTCCAGCAGAGTGGAGTGTTAATACGGTGTACGGCTGAGGACTGGACAGCCGTAACTCCAGGGTCTTGCAGCCTCTGCGCAGTGTAGCTTCCCATTACTCACCTGCAGGACAAGTACAGGAGACATGACATTTCAGCGAGACAACGAGACAAGCTTGTGCTTTCGTATGCCCCATCGCCCTGAGAGAAGATGCTGTGGGAAAGCTCACGTGATAAGTTGCGGGACATTTTAAACACGGCTGCATCACTGTTTGAGTACAGCAGAATGCCCCTCTCCCCCACCACTGCTCCCGACCTTCCCTCTCCCCCACTGCCCACCAGGTTCCACTCCGCTGCATTCCATGCAATGCGATTGGCTGCTGCGATGCCCACCCTGATTTCAGTTTTGCTTGATGGTTTCAAAGGGATGTTCATGTTTTATTCAGTGTGTGTGTATACGGGAAAAGTATATATTTGATATGTTGAGTTTTGATTTATGGTGATATTTGAAGGTGAAAGCAAAACCTGAGGAAAAGTGAGACATACACACCCCCCCCCACACACACATTCAAACCTGCGTAGGTTTTCATATTTGTTTTCGTATGAGGGTACAATAAACAGTATGTCTTAAAATGTAGCTGAAGCACTTGCCACTCGTAAATCAGTCAGTCAACTATTTTATCTAGTATGGCACCCTTCATAATTGTATTGTAAGCAAAGGTATTCTCAGAGCACAGTTCAGTGAAATGTCTGTATAATATGAATAAAAGATGACTGACAATAAGGTATAACCAAAGGGGAAAACTTGGGTATTCACATCTGTATAACCACAGGAAACCAGCATGTAAAAATGAGACTGAGCAAACAGAAAGAATAAAATGGTAACGGGAAAGGAGTCAGAATTTAGATGATTCAACGATAAATAATAGTGATAACTGTGATAGAGCTGAGATGACTGAGAGCGGATAGCTGCCATCCGCTTTCAGACTCAAACATCTCCCAGCATTCAACTCAAAAATCTTAAGCTAAGGAAGATAGACTTGAGCTTTGGAGAGGAGACATAATCTGCAATAAACTTATATGTTCATTTAGGTGGTTGTAAGTTGGATCCTGTTATAGATACGTTTTTTGGGAATTCTTCCTTTTTGGTTGTTTACACTTTCAAATCACAGATATTTGGAGACTTTTGTGCTTTGGTTTTTAGTCTTAAATATTCCACTGAGTTTTCATTGTCCAAAACAAAAAACAATATTTTTGACTTTTATCAGTTATGTACGGGTATCATAGCACATACATATGAAAGGATGTTTTGGTTTCTGGATTGGCAGTTCCTTATAGAAAATAAATTATATCTTAATGTGGCCCCTTTTATGGTATTTAATAGCCTGTTTTTTATTTAGTATTTTTATTTATTGTAATTAAATTTATTTGTCAGTACCATAAAAACTTTGTAGCATTTTTGTCATGGTTGTGTAAATATCTGCCTTCTCGTGAACACACATGTATGTCTAACTCCAGTTGGGACTTTAATTATGCTTGGAAAAAAGTGTATGAGACCGGAATTATCCTTTCTGTGGTCAATTAAGGTTGTAATAATACTGTAGTTGGAGTACCAAGGATGATTGTTTTTAAAAACGTAAAATTTTGAAATATATCAATTTTGAAATATATGGCTCAGAATATATTTTTTTGATTCCTTTTTATCCAACACTTTTGGAGAAAGGGTTATCCCCAAAAGTTTATTTCAGACAAACACACAGTGAATATATTACATGCATGTTGCGATATACGTATGAACAGTGAGATGTGGGTAAGTACTGTAAGGACTTGACAAAAGGACATGGGTGATAAATCAGTTTCAACATCTGCCTGGGTGTTTTTGTGCACAAATCTAGAAGTTGATAGCCAGTCACTCCAGGTGACCAGAGCACTTGTTTTTAACCAAGCAACAAATAGGAATCTGAACTCCTTATTCAAATTAATTTCCATTGTGGTAATAATTTATTTTCCATGTAAGTACTTTCTCCCACGTCTGAGTCTTTGTTATCGTCGTTTTACTGGTTATTGCTGATGCGACCATACGCACGTGTGGTATATATACGTATAAGTACGTATATATACATGGAGACCAGGATGCGAAGTTGCGAAGGAAGAAAATAGTTACCACAATGCCTGTATTATACTGTTCTCCATCATTACAAATACCAGCCTTTGTAATCTTAACAACCTGACCTTGAGAGAGAGAGATATGCAGGGGTTGAGGGGGGGGGGGGTGGGGGGGGGGGGGTATTGTGTTCGGCTTCAGCCGTTCTGATCTGAATATATCAGCGCATGCTGAGTGATGTAGGTAACAATGCCTCTAATGCATTCTTTAGATAAGATGAAAAAGAATGAAAATATTTACATAGCGAATGAATCAGAGGGAGCAAACAAGGCCGTGCTAATGCTCTGGGAAGTTAAAACAGGTAAGAAGGGAGGGTGTTAACAAAAATACGTTTTTTGATATCCCCAGCTGCCCGATAGGGCTCAAGCCCCTGTTCTTTGCCTTCATCGCAGTTGTCTGGAACCAGCGCGGTAACAGTCAGTCCAGCGAGTTAGCAGTCCATGACGAATGCAGCTCTATTTTATGTGGGGAATGGAACGGTCAGACGGGCTTTATGTGGAAAGACTAAATCACATTTTGCGTGCGTTTCTTTTAGAGTTTCATGATGTAGTGGTTGCACGAGCTTTGGTAAACATTCTTTCCCCCCCCCCTGCGTTAAAAAAAACAACCCACAAAATGACAAACTGATCCTCTTTACCAAAGACGACGAGATGTTTATGTCTGTCAGCGTGTACCGGAGTGTGATTCTACTTCTGTATCTTTACCTGTCAGTTTGTAAATTGTGTGCATGCATACATGTGTGAGTGTGTGTGTGTGTGTGTGTATGATAGGAGAGTAGGATAGAGAGTGTGTGTGTGTGTGTGTGTGTGTGTGTGTGTGTGTGTGCTTGTGTTTATGCTAGGAGAGTAGGACAGAGTATGTGTATCTTATTGACCTCAGTATCAGGATGTTGTGAGCGATGCCCGTGTGGAAACTGGTTGTGTTTTCACTTTGTACCATGTTGTGTAAGTCCGGCGGGCTCATTCTTTAGATTTCCGCTTTTCTGTGATTTTTTAAGAAGTATTTTTTGGAAGAAAATGCTTAAATTATGAAGATGATGCTACTGTTCTTTCTCTTCATTCAATTCTCTATTTTTTGTTTGGTCCTTTTTTCACATGTGGAATTAAAGCCAGCCAACCTTTGGAATTTACATCCATGCTAAATTTAGGGATGGATTCCTGACCAAAAAACACATCCTGCAATTTTGGGTCTATATCGGTCTCTCTCCAGCTTGCTCTCTCTCCCTTCCGCACTGACTGTTGTCTTTCATTCCCTATATTACACCCTTTTCAACCATCATTTTTCCACTGCATTTTTCCACTGTCTCTTAATCTTTCCATCTGCTTGGTTTAACTGTCACACAGTTGCAGTGAATGACAAACCAATAAGGTTGCCTTGCCCTTGAACATATGGGTGAGATGGTGTCACAGATTAGTTTTCACACTCATATTATGTTGACATTTTATGACACCTTTTATGTTTGGGGTCAAATTGACCCCAAAAGTTTAAACTGACACAAAACTATTGCAATAGAAAAGTTTTGACACTTTCTGATACCAATTGACTTACCTTTTAACCCTAAATATTCAAAATCTGTGATGAAACATCTCATTTTAGAGCCCGAGGTAAGTGAAGTTTGTGAAGTGTAAGAAATGAATCACCCACAAAAAATCTGAGATAAAAAATAAAAAAGGTTGTATGTTTTCTTACATTTTATACAGCTACCCCATAAATTACCCCCCACAATACCTCTGTATATAGTTGGTACAGGACATAGCATTATGTTTATTGATGTTTACTATTTAATCACAACAAATTAGGTCATATAGTGTCAAGATGAAAAAATAAGGTTAACTGGTTTTGAAGAGACGTCAAACACTGAATCGGTCAAATTGACCCCAAACATCATACAAAGGTTAAATAGAGAGGGCAATAGTGATATTTGATAGATTGTTTGGAGAAAGGCTGGAATTAAATCCAAGATGGTCATAAAAAAACGAGCTTGGTATGTAGGGCAGCTTTGTTTAATTGGTACTTGCCTTCTACATCAGAAATGATCCACCTTCAATACTAAGTTTGCAATGTGGTTTGCAATACACAATACTAGCAATTGCTTTAATGCTCAGTAATCAATTGCTATATAAAGTCCTTACATGGAATAAATGTCATGATTTAAAAACAATCATTGTTACCCATTGCTGTGTTCTTGTAAGAATAATAAACAATGCCACTGCTTGCAAAGTGCATTCACCATGTTCAAGCACTTAAAGCTGGATGTATGAATCAAGCACAACTATCAGATAAAATTATTAAATGCAATCTTTTTCTTATGATTTATCCATTTTGTAACGTAATTTGCATCACAAAGGTGCAGACTGTGACAATTTCAAGTGAACTGATCTATCAGAGGACCCAGGCCTACTTCCTAAGGGCATTTATTTATTATTTTTATGATTTTTATCAGGAAGGAATCTAACAGAATCTACCTCACAGGACCCCATCTTTAAAATGAACACAAGATCCAGAGTAATTTTAGCAAAAACCATGATTATAGCCTCTAACTTGTATGTTAAATCATGTACATACTTGATGCTGTGGACATTTGTGTATTTAATTCATGTATACATTTAGTGTTAGACGTTCAGTGTTATAGCTGAAAATGGCAGGACGTTTCTGCTGGAGAACTCGGAGGTAGAGGAGGTTAGATCAGGCTCAGGTGGGCGGAGGTGCGGTCTTCTTCATGTAGCTTCCAAGAAAAGCAATAGATGGGCGTGGAGCACATGGAACAGTCTGGTCTGTGAGGAGAGAGGAGAGACTGGACAGTGGAAAGGAGTGTGGTTCATGGGCAGGTATATGTAGGCAGCTGTGTGAATGTAATGGATCTGGACACGTAACATAAATGTTTCAGGTGCTATTTCCAGGTAGGTCACTGCTGTACCCCATGAGCAAGGCAAAATGGCTTCACTACGTATCCAGCTGTATAAATGGATGCTATATTAGAAAAAAATGCTAAAAAGTTGCGTATTAACATGTTCTATTAACATGGACATTGCCTGTTTTGACCATGCTGGTCATTAAGACCTAGACCCTGAGCTGACCAGAGGGAGGATGGATTCCCCCCTTGAGTCTGGTTCCTCACAAGGTTTTTTCCTAGTTACACCAGGGAGTTTTTCCTTGCCACTGTTGGCTTTGGCTTGCTCTTGTGGGGGTTTTGCAGGGTTTTGAAACAGAGATAGCTACAGGCTGCAGTTGGAAATGAGGAAGGGGTCTGAGGAGTTTGTGGGGATGGAGACATGTGATGCATTTATTTTTCATAAATGTGTGATCTGCCTTTTCTTTATTCTTATTTTTTACGTTTTGGATTTAACATTGTGACAAGGTGAAGACCACTGGAGAAAGCAGACAAGAAACTTAAGAGGAGTTCACTTAATTTAAGTTAATTGCCAACAACAACAAAAAAATCATTAGATATTTCTTCTCTTGAGAAGAGAATATTTGTCCCCTGGATGACTATATTTGTCCCCTGGAAGTTTTTTCCGTTATTTATTTGACTTATTTTTCATAGGGGCTTTGTCCGTATTGCATCCTATTGTTCCTAGCTGCTCTCATGGGTATTTTGTTTCCAATCACTTTTATCACTTTGCCATTAGGGCTCTTGTTCTCCACATTCTCATAATCTAGTTGCCATAGTATCTTTTCAAAGTTTTATTAATTTTTCTAGCGTTTCTTCCTTCTCTGTTACAGCACGCTTCGATTTAACAATCCCTTTTCTTGATTCCCCCAAGCATGCATACGTTTTAGGTGGAATGAATCCATGTGAATCCACTTTACCATGTGAAAAGTGAACCTCAGCAGATAATGACTGTAATTAACCGAATTAGGGGGCAGACAGAAAGGAGGGCTTGTATGAGCCTGAGGCTACTGTGGCCTGTTTACTTATCATCGTATGGGGTACAGCTGAGGTTGTCCTCATCTTTGCCATTGATCACAGGGAACGTTTCCTCATCCTCATTTTTTAATAATGTCCTTTTTTGTGGAAGACATGATGCTGTTTGCCAGGAGGTCTGTAAGTCACATAATTCATTCCCCTTTTGTGGAGAGACATGTTTTTGTGTGTTTTTTTGTGATTCTGTTTTATCTGCATGTCTTAGGGCGCCGTTACTCGAATCACGGGTCCCAGAGAGCCGAGAATTGTTATTATTGATAGTAGTAGGAGGATATTTTTTGCATTCTGCATGTCACTAAACAGCATGCAGTAAGCACTATACAGTATGCTAGTACACAGGACGCAGTAGATAGGCCTCTGATTCGGACACAGCCCATGTCGTAGGGCATTCATGGATCATCTGAACAATTACTTGCATTGATGTTTCTACAACAGCTGGAATTGCACGCTCCCACATTGCATCCTGTACTACTGATTAATGGGGAAGGGTTGCTGGGATAATTCTCATCAGGGCTGAGGAGGAATTCTACCTGAGCCACTGTTCTGTGAGATTTCTGTGAGACTCTTTCCGAATCGGGTTCTACTACTACTAGTTTCAACCAGCGCAACTAAATGTTTCATTTGATGTCTGCCATTTTATTGAGCCCTCATTTATTTGTCTTTCTGCATGTTTTCTAGGCCGACTAGGACGTAGCCAGGCTATATCCAGGTACAACCCCGAGCTAGATTGGGGTGTAACCCAGTCCTTTTTATGCCAAAACATCTCTCAACCTAGATTTCCACCCCCTCAAGATGTTTAGATACCGGTTTTAGCCTACTGCTTAATTGTGAGTCTTATCAGAACGCACATCCCTGGTTGGTTGGTCGTGTTTTCTCGTCTGTGTTCCAGTAGCCTATCAGCTTCAAGCTTAATGTGCGATGCCTTTTTTTTTCGTACTCTGCAAAGGGCGCTACTTAGAGTAGCGTTACATGATCTTATACCATTCACTACATTTAGCACAGCTCTCGAGATAACTTGAATTGCAAAACTGAATTTGTTTTATGTCGAAATATTTGGGCTTACCGCACACATCTGCCTGCCAATTAGAGTAGACCTGATCAGGGGCACTTCTTTTGGGCCCCATGAAAAGATATAAAGATATCACATTGGGCTCACAACCATTGAATGAATAATCCTCTTTACTGTATTTTTTTGACGCCACGTGCCCCCCCCCCCCCCACCCCCCCAGCTTTGGGCCAGTACAATTACCCACCTTTTCCCCCCACTTACACCGGTGGCTGGGCTTGATAGTAAAGGTACATTTGTGCTTAATTGTCCTTCCTCTACCCTTGCGCAGCCTGTTATAGCCTGCTCCAGTGACTCAGACTTGCTGGGGGGGTTATGGGAGCTACACTGCCTGGCCAAAAAAAAAAGTCGCAGACTCCAATATGTCGTTGGACCGCCTTTAACTTTGATTACGGAGCGCATTTGTCGTGGCATTGTTTCGACAACCTTATGCATAGCGTCACAACATTTATTTTCGGCCCAGAGTTGCATTCATTTTTGGCCGAGATCTTGTATTGACGACAAGAGAGTCAAACCACTCCGTAAAGTCTTCTCCAGCACATCCCAAAGACTTTCAATTGGGGTTAAGGTCTGGACTCTGGTGGCCAATTCATGTGCAAAAATGATTCCTCATGCTCCCTGAACCACTCTTTCACAATTTGAGCCCGATTCATCTTGGCATTGTCGTCCTGGAATATGCCCATTGATGGGATAACCTGGTCATTCAGTGCATTCAGGTACTCAGCTGACTTCATTTTATTGCTGCATAATGTTGCTGAGCCTAGACTCCTGACCAATTGAAGCAACCCCAGATCATAACACTGCCTCCAGGAAGCTTGTACAGTGGGGCACTATGCATGACGGGTGCAACAGCGACTTTTTTTTTGGCCAGGCAGTGTATGTTAGTGGTGTATTTCAGAGATGATGATTATGTCTGTTCTGCATTATTAATGCTGCAGTCAAGTAGATGTAACTCATGTCCTCAGGTCTATCAATAACTTTATCTCTTCTCACTCTGCAATGTGTCATACACACACACACACACACACACACACGTGCACAAGCACACACATACACACACACACACACACACACACACACACACACACACACACACACACACACACACACAAACACAAGCACGCACAAACGAAAGCACACACACATACTATTGCATCATCCTTACGTTTCTGAAGTTTCCAGTGTGTTGTCAGAGAGACCTGTGTCTCTTCGAGTGATCTACAGCTCTGCTTTAGTGGTGGCGCTTTGGCGATTAATCTTTGATGTGGGGGAGAGATTCTGTCAGGCGTGCTTGACATGAAGTGTCATGAGTGGCATTCAATAGACTTCTAAATCACCCTAGTGAATGTTTTCTTCCCCTTTCAGTACAAACGTTAATTTTGTCATTGCATATTTGTATTGGCTGACAGCCAACACACTGAAACCACAACACAATAAATTAAGACTTCAAAGTGAACCTTAACTACCTATGTATTTTGAAGAACAGTATGCTTATTCAAAATGGTTTACTTGTCGTCCTTTATGAAAAACAAATCCATTTAAAATGTCCTTGGGTACTGGGTTCAGGTATTTTATTTTCTCTACTGACATGGCTACAGATCAGTAAAGCAGTGTTACAACACAGCTAATATGCGTTTTACACAATGACCAACTATTCCCTATAATCTATGTTTTTTAATGAAATAAGCCAAAAAGCAGTTTAGGCATAGAAAGTGTCTGCATTTACATAAGTGATCAATCATTTTTACATAATTTGAGTGACATCAAAGCCATGTGCAGATTGAGGGTTAGATGGTATGGCATACATGTATGAAGAGACCATTTAAAATCATTTTTGCTTATTTGGGTTAAATATTTGAATGAAGAGGGTCTCAATATGGCAGCCAACTGCACAGATAATGGAGCAATCTGGTAGTTTTATCAAAATGCCACAGGGTGTCAGCTGTCTCCCAGAAACTTTTTTGATAAGCAGCTCTGCTCATGTGTGGGAAAAACATTGTAGACTGTTCTCAGGCTAACTTAGTTCTGGAGTTCTCTCTGACTGTTTAAGTTTACTGGAAGCTAAATGCTGAAATTAATCTAGACACTAAATTATGCCATTAAATTAAATGCTTTTACGTTGTCTTGAAATATGCTCTTTTGAAAGCTGAAATCTGGCAGTTTATCATATTTATGAGGCCTATATTTCTCCCCCCTTTTTTTAAATAAAATGTCATTGAACCATTCCACCCTCTTTATGACATTAACTAAGAAAAGAAACAAAATAGGACAAGGAGTTGCCATGGGAACTGGATAGCCCAGAGACAGTTCTGTTGTTGGCTGGGGATGATTTGATTGGAAAGAGTAGTTTTCCACCTCGCTCTTGGCATTGGAGTTAATGATTGTTTGACAAATGACAAAAAAAAAAAAAAGACTTCTGATATTGTTGAAATTATTATTCAATGTCTGTAAGAAAGGGGCAGGACTAGCTAAGCTACAAACCTGGAAAGTGATACAAGGCAAACTGAAATTTGAGAGTGTGAAAAACAATACTGTTCAATCTCTGAAATTCCATGTGTTTTGCTCGCTGTTGATATTCTTTGGATAGGTTTGTTGTTTTCTTTCTGGTTTATTTCTCTCCAGGCCAGATTTTGACAACCACGATCCGATTTTAACTATTTATTTCTGAACAATCAGGCATAAACAAATAACCAAAACCTGTGGAAGAAGATCGCAGAAACGTTCTGCTAAGTGTAGTTATCCTCTTGACAATCAATCCTCATCCCATGTTCCCATTTTTCTGAATCCTGAAGGCCGCAGTGCCTGCGTTTTTGATGTTGCTGCAATAAAGTGCTTAATTTAAGCCTTTGATTGGCTAATGGGTCCACTCTGCACACCTTGTTTCCAAGGCCTAAATTGACTGCAGATTGAAAGTAAATCACAAAACCCAGCAGAGACTGCTGCCCTTCAGGAATGGAGTTTCAGATCCCTGCTTTAGACTGTTTATTGACAGGCTGGTGACAGCAGCCAGGACATGTAGAAAACAACACCTTTTCTTTTCAATGAAGAAAAGTCACTTTTCAGCTGTTAGTGAGTATCACATCCCCAACAGAGGTGCACCTGTTGTCTGCAGTGCCTCATTTAAACACTGGAGGGCACTGTAAGACTGTTGTTGTGGTTGTTTTAAACATTAGAATGAGTGATAAATGGTTGCTTTGAATTCCCTGAGAAGTTTCAGCTACTTGGTGACATCATTCCAGTTTCCTAACGTCATACATGAGCAAATGACTGTAGCGGACCGCTATACAAGATAAACAACAATGCATGTATCTGCATCTGTCATTCATACAGCTAAAATGAAGGACCTTTATCAATATACAAATTATGACATTATATGACCAGAATATGGCCATTCATATTACAAGTGCAAAAGCACATCACCGTCTTCCTGATTTGAGAGAGAGAGAAATTGAAATAGAGAGAGAGACAGAGTAAGAGAGAGAGTACCTCTTAATTCGAAGCCAATATTTTTCCAAATTCACTGCGGCAAATTCACCAAATTGAATACCAATCAGATTTAAACAAATTAAAAGTACTTCTGGAAGAAGAAGATACCACAATAGAACTGGTAGCTCATTACGTCTCTGTCTGCCATACTTTAAGAGAGGGTGTGGAATAATTTAAATAGTATTGGTCTATAATATCTGTGTTCTTTTTAATACTGCCATGGTTCATGTATATTACATTATAGATTACATAATATTACAAACTAAATGTATTTTGACCTGGGTTTGTGTATATGTGTGTGTTGGGGGGGGGGGGGGGGGGGGGGGTTGTTTCTTTTTTTTTTTCTCTCTTTCTCTTCCTTCTTGGGTATGGGGGGTGTTTATTGTTTATTGTTTGTCATTTATGTATCAATGCTTGTGCAACACACGTTTACTTGTCATGAAAATAAAGCAAATTTGAATTTGAATTTGAGAGAGAGAGAGACTGACTTTCAGACTGTGAAAGGGGTTTAAAATGGATTTCAGCGAGTAAAGGGTGGGCTGCTGAAGGGCCATAGAAAATGAAAGGAGGGGAAGGGGAGAGGGGGGGAGGGACAGGGAAATGATGACAGCAAATGTGTGTTGGCTAGTTTTTTCTGTCACTCTCTCCTCTCTCTCCTTCTCGTATCCCATCAGACCCAGAATTGACAAGCTGAGCTACTGCGCACTCAGAGATAATTCCTTAAACCTTCTCTCTCTCTCTCTCCCTCCTTTCTCTGTGTCCCACTCACCCCCCTCGGTCTTGTCCTCCCTCCCTCCCTCTCTCCGGCTCTTGCTCATTGTGCCTCTTTCTCAGAAACAGAATGGTGAACAGATAGCTGGACTTCTTTTTCTTCATTATGGGTGCCTGTCTCTGTAAAAGTCACAAAGGTCAGTGTCTCTGTCTGTCTGTCTGTCTGTCAGTCCATTGTTTCAGTTCACATTTGTGGAATAGTGGCAGAATCAAAAAATAAGTGTGGTACTCTAACAATGCAATTTTTGTTGTATATTCCTGAAATATGAATCGAAGGTTATGAGGGCATATGGACATGCAATACAATACAAAGGTGATGACTTCATGCACGGTGACCTGCTTGGAACACCTAGCATTTTTGTATCGTCATTTACGTCATCAAGATGTCAAATAAGGCAAGACCTTAGGTTCAAGGTGAGGCTTTGCCAGTTCAGTAAGTAAAGCGGGTGAACAAAAAAACCTAGAAGACAAAATATTTCACTTTTAACATCTGTAAATTGCACTTGAACAGTGAATGACATTGTGTTAAATATGCAACAGGTTTCTATTTGCAATAACAATCTTTTCTCTTTCTCGCCTCCCAAGTACAAATGACTCTCCCGAATCTTGAGGACAATGCTAATTTACGTGCTAATTTACGTGCTAATTGGCTGATCATGCAGAACAGTGTTTCTGGTTCAGCGGTGTCCAAACACTCTCTTGTTAGGCTGCTTGTCTCTGCATCAATCTAGATAACCATACTGCAGCAGGTGTGTGTGGCTCAAAACAAACTCAGCGGGGGATGTCTAGGCAGTATCCTGTACAGTATTTTGCACGCGTTGTAATTGTATTTCTGGGATCGGGAGAAGCAAAGTTCCTTCATAGGTGCTGATTTTACTGGTACTGTTTTATGTGTCAAGGTGATTGAGAGAATGCAGTACATTATTGTACATTAATTACATCATAATTTTCATAATTTCCGTTGCGATCATCGCGTCATACTGAGGAAATCAATGTGTGAATAAGCCCTCATATTGTAATTAAGTGATGGCACCAAAAATGACACCCCTGCAGGTTAATAAAGCCTGCTTTGAGAGGAAGAATGTGTCTGAAAGTCCAAAAGGGGGTTTCTGTCTGTAGATATGGAGGATTAGAGTCAAAATCAAATCAAAGTGCAAAATCTCCTAACCAATCTACAATAAAGTTAGATAATTCTCGCTAATAATGAATGACTAGCTAATAATTGCTTTTATAGTCACCTACAAACTCCCCAAAAAGGTCCTTGCATGGTAGAACCACAGACCTTGGAGATTCTGGACATTTTTAACAGTGAACGGAGTTATTTCCTGATCCCCTGCCAAGTGAGTCAGTCAACCCTGTTAACACACTACTGTTTTTCACTGTTTACAAAGTTCTGTCTGCTTCAGCTTTCCTTATTTCGGGTTAGTCCAGTGAAGTTGTCTGGGTAAAAATCCCTTATTATAGAAAATATAACTTGCAATGAAAAAGAGCTCATATATCTCATGCCCACCTCCTCCCTTATACTACATGTACATGTATATATACAACAGCTAGTTTATGATTGAATGTGAATATATAATTTGCAGTCGTCTGTAGATAATGGACCTGTTCTGTGTTGAAGTTTGCTTGTGAAATCCCCTTGTTCATGTGAACCACCGGCCAAATCAAGAGACCCATATCTTCACTCATAATATAACCTCCCTACATTTGTCTTCCTTTATTTCTCTGCATTTAATGACACGTTGATGGTGTATAAGGGCTCTGCGCCAACGGTACATACATCTACAATTAATTGCATCATTAATTAGCTGCTGCACAGACAGACACTTCAATTTCTCATACCCAGCAAACGCACCTGCATTGGATTGCCCCGGGGTGCAAGCCCTTTTAGTTTTCGTCTGGTTTCACACACAGACAACCTCATAGGCTCAGTCACAATTCCCCTCATTTTCAGTTCAGATTCTCAGGTGACTCATCTGTTGATTGATTTACCTTAAAGAGGAGTGATGAAGCTCACATAAATTTAACTTGCCAAGCATGCCACTCAAATTGACCTGATAATCAGAGGCCTGTAGTGTATAATTTATAATGGACGTATAATTTTACCTACTCTATAAATATAGTGTGCAATAAGCGTATATTATTTAGAGATTAACTGTGATAAGCAGAAAATAAATCTCAGTGCTGTAAAGGAAAGGCCTCACGTGATTGTTTCCTTCTCACTGCAGAAAAGTGTTCATTTTGATTAGAGTTGCTGATTATTGTTTTCTGAGGTGGAAATGTAAACAAAACATGACACCAGAATATTCTATCAATAAGGCTGGGTCAACCGCCGCTGTAGACTTTAATGCAATAGCACATAAAGTAAAAGTCCTCCCCAGTATTTTGCTCCAATCACCTGGATTTGCTAATTAACATAATTCTTCAGCGAGGAGGTAGAACTAATTAGTGAAATCAGCTGGCTGAGTCTATGGGTGGAAGAAACACATGGTAGGACTTTTACTTTACGTCCCCTGGATTTCCACCTCTGCTGCAAACAGGACACTTGCTGTAAGAACTGACTGATTTAATTCTGTGAAATCACGTAAGCCTCCGAATGCGAACCCTGTTTCATGTAGTGTAGAAGCCACTTAACATTGTCATCACCAAGTGTGTTTGTTCCTCAAGGATGACAACCTCCTCCCGGAAATTAATTTTGTGGTGTTGGAAAGCCTTTGAACTTGTCTCACTTCAGACAAAGAACCAGAGTACAATTGCTTTTGTGTCTGTCCTCTCCACCTCCACAAAAAAAATCCATTCGATGTCAAAAAGGAGACCAGCTTCAGTCCCCAAGGACGTATGATTTCTGAAAATGAAAGGCAATTTTACTCCAATTGAAGGAAAATTTCAGCAGTTGGATGGCAGAGGAGAGCATAAAATGGCACCTTAGCCAGCCTTTGAGGAGCAGAACAGCCAGTCCCTGGTCTAGGGCAGTTAGTTGGGTCAGGCTGTCTCTGTAGTGGCTGAGCATTGGGCCTGCTGTGACTGATGTATAATGTGTGATATGGGCCGGTGAGCTATTGTACACATGCAGCTGGGTATGCAATTGTGTTGATTTAGTCACATTGGCTAAAGGAGTATCCCTGAAGACCAGGGATTACCCAACCCCAATGAAAATCAACCAACTCTCTCTCTCTCTCTCTCATTCTCCCTCTGAGGACCCCCATGTGGCATTATCAGCATAACTGGTTGTTTCCATGGAAACATAAAGGAGTCACAGGAGGAGGCTGATCTACATCCATTTTCTTTCCAGCTTTCCCTTAGATCTCTCTATCGTTCTCTTTCTCTGTCTCACTTTCTTTATCTTGCTGTATTTCTCTCTCACTCCCTCTTTCTCTCTCTCTCTCTCCCTCCCTGTCTCTCTTTCTCTCTCTGCATGTCTGTCTATCTCTTTCACATGAGCACAAACACACACACACACACACACACACACACACACACACACACACACACACACACACACACACACACACACACACACACACACACACACACACACACAGTATAACTTGCTTGTTTATTCTTCTGCAGAACCCCAGAGCACCAATCCGGCACCTATTACAGACCTGCAGTGTTCTAATGAAGGACAGCCCATTGTCAAGGTCTGTAGTATGAGTAAAATCAAATGATGGCAACACCCAGTAAAAGATAGTAATCCAAAGTATTGTGATTATGCATTTATTGGGCAAAACCATGTGACATAATGTGAAGGTTTTCTCCCCCCCCCCACCCACCAGCAGTAAACTAATGTCAATGCTGCTGAAAGCATTCACCTCAGGAGCCAAGTATATCCTATTGCTTTTGACAGATTTACAAGTACAAGCTGTCAGTGAGGGCATATTGCTGTCTATTGCAATAAAACAGCAATACTGAGCTGTGGCTGTACCTGAAATGATTGAATTACTGTTTGGCTACAGGTGTACTTTTGAATGCACTGCTGTGAAACGGTGCCTATCTCCTTAAGCACACTCTTTAATAATTTAATTTATTTTATAGCTTTTATTGATGACACATTTGATTTACAACTACATATGCAGTAAAGGAATCATTGCTTTCCTGAATTTTATTACTTTTTCCTCATTCATAAATTATATATGTATGAATGAAAAAAAGTATATATCGAGAAACTTTGTTAGTGTGTGTGAGCTTCCTGTGAATTCACTTCTGTTTGTCTGTCTAGGGTCCCCAGAAGTCATCTAATGGGTCACTATCAGGGAAGCAGAGTGCTAGTGGGTATAATATTGGGGAACTGGCAACATCCTCCTTACTAGGTAAGATCCACACACACACACGCACGCACGCGCGCACGCACACACGGCAGGCAGGCAGATTATCTGTTGGTGCTCTGTTTTGTTTTCATCAAAAACCATTCATGTATAACTGAAAGGCAGTCTGTCTCCTCAGGAGATGGGTAACGCAATTGTGTGCCTTCGTTCTCTGTGTGCTTCCCTCGCTGTCTCCCGCTCTAGCAATCTGTACACTGTGTGCCCTGACTGCTTCTGTCTGCTCCTGCTCCCTTCCATCACTTCTCTACATCTCTGTTCTTTACATTTCCTTCCATTTATCTCCTGTTATAACGGAAACTTCAATCTCTCCCCCCCCCCCCCCGCCACTCCCGCTCCCTAATGATCTATTCTTTCTGTTCAATTTCATCAGCTTCCCTTGAAAGTTAATTATTGATATTAAAAAGTGCGATGGGTTTTTTTTAATGTTCTTATGGAAATCTTTTTTAATCCTGACAGCTTAATTTTATAATTGTAGGACAAAATGAATATATTAATTAAGAGAGGGTAGATGGATCAGTCCCAAGTAAACAAGAAGGCTTGTTGACAATGTAGACATTCAATCAAAAAAAATTTCCAATCATGAAATGTTAATTGGACAGTTGTCGAAGAATACAAAAATACTCTAAATTTTGATCATTGCCAGAATTCTGCAAGCATTTTTAACATCAAACTCATAAATTTTGTTTTACATGATTAAATAATGTCTTACTACATCCTTCCTTTATTAAATAATATTAATAGAAATAGATAGAAGGTATTTTGAGAAAAACGACATTGGCCTACCATACCATAGATGGTTAAAACTAACAGTTACAAAATCCCAAAATTTGAAATCCACTTCTGCTCTTTGCTGCTTCACTGTGGTCAGTTAATGGTATTACAACAACCTGAAGCTCAGACGTTCTTTTTAGTCCATTAGTCTTGACTGGCTTCTGGCTAGTTATTTGCTGATTATTTTTCTATTTACTCCCCCCCCCTCCCATTGCTTATTTGTCTCTCTCCCCTCATTCTCTTACCCACTCAGGTCTGGTGGCCACCATTAAGGAGCATATCACCAAGCCCACCGCCATGGCCCAGGGGAGGGTAGCTCACCTCATCGAGTGGAAAGGGTGGAGCTCTGGGGCAGGGGCAGAGGGGGCAGGGTACACCTGGGGAGGGGCAGGGGCGGGGCGGCAGGTGGACGAACAGCTCTACTGCCACCTGACCGACGAGATCAAAGAGGCGCGCTTTGCTGCAGGTCAGTCTTTTTTTTTTTTGCTTCAGTTTGAAGGAAGGTGAGAATTACCTGTGTGGATAAGGATGGGTGTATTACCTGTGTGGATAAGGATGGGTGTATTACCTGTGTGGATAAGGATGGGTGTATTACCTGTGTGGATAAGGATGGGTGTATTACCTGTGTGGATAAGGATGGGTGTATTACCTGTGTGGATAAGGATGGGTGTATTACCTGTGTCGATAAGGATGGGTGTATTATCTGTGTGGATAAGGATGGGTGTATTATCTGTGTGGATAAGGATGGGTGTATTACCTGTGTGGATAAGGATGGGTGTATTACCTGTGTGGATAAGGATGGGTGTATTACCTGTGTGGATAAGGATGGGTGTATTACCTGTGTGGATAAGGATGGGTGTATTACCTGTCTGGATAAGGATGGGTGTATTACCTGTGTGGATAAGGACGGTTGTATTACCTGTGTGGATAAGGACAGTTGTATTACCTGTGTGGATAAGGACGGGTGTATTACCTGTGTGGATAAGGATGGGTGTATTACCTGTCTGGATAAGGATGGGTGTATTACCTGTGTGGATAAGGACGGTTGTATTACCTGTGTGGATAAGGACAGTTGTATTACCTGTGTGGATAAGGATGGGTGTATTACCTGTGTGGATAAGGATGGGTGTATTACCTGTCTGGATAAGGATGGGTGTATTACCTGTGTGGATAAGGACGGTTGTATTACCTGTGTGGATAAGGACAGTTGTATTACCTGTGTGGATAAGGATGGGTGTATTACCTGTGTGGATAAGGACGGTTGTATTACCTGTGTGGATAAGGACAGTTGTATTACCTGTGTGGATAAGGATGGGTGTATTACCTGTGTGGATAAGGACGGTTGTATTACCTGTGTGGATAAGGACAGTTGTATTACCTGTGTGGATAAGGATGGGTGTATTACCTGTGTGGATAAGGACGGTTGTATTACCTGTGTGGATAAGGACAGTTGTATTACCTGTGTGGATAAGGATGGGTGTATTACCTGTGTGGATAAGGATGGGTGTATTACCTGTGTGGATAAGGATGGGTGTATTACCTGTCTGGATAAGGATGGGTGTATTACCTCTGTGGATAAGGACGGTTGTATTACCTGTGTGGATAAGGACAGTTGTATTACCTGTGTGGATAAGGATGGGTGTATTACCTGTGTGGATAAGGACGGTTGTATTACCTGTGTGGATAAGGACAGTTGTATTACCTGTGTGGATAAGGATGGGTGTATTACCTGTGTGGATAAGGACGGTTGTATTACCTGTGTGGATAAGGACAGTTGTATTACCTGTGTGGATAAGGATGGGTGTATTACCTGTGTGGATAAGGACGGTTGTATTACCTGTGTGGATAAGGACAGTTGTATTACCTGTGTGGATAAGGATGGGTGTATTACCTGTGTGGATAAGGATGGGTGTATTACCTGTGTGGATAAGGATGGGTGTATTACCTGTCTGGATAAGGATGGGTGTATTACCTGTCTGGATAAGGATGGGTGTATTACCTGTGTGGATAAGGATGGGTGTATTACCTGTCTGGATAAGGATGGGTGTATTACCTGTGTGGATAAGGACGGTTGTATTACCTGTGTGGATAAGGACAGTTGTATTACCTGTGTGGATAAGGATGGGTGTATTACCTGTGTGGATAAGGACGGTTGTATTACCTGTGTGGATAAGGACAGTTGTATTACCTGTGTGGATAAGGATGGGTGTATTACCTGTGTGGATAAGGATGGGTGTATTACCTGTGTGGATAAGGATGGGTGTATTACCTGTGTGGATAAGGATGGGTGTATTACCTGTGTGGATAAGGACGGTTGTATTACCTGTGTGGATAAGGACAGTTGTATTACCTGTGTGGATAAGGATGTGTGTATTACTTCAGGCACTCTCTTCCTCCCATTCCCTTCCCTCTGTCAGGTGTGGCAGCACAGTTTGCCCTGGCAGAAGCTGCCATGTATGCTTGGTCCTCACAGGATGCCCCAGTGGAGCCAAACTGCAACATTGCTCCATTGCAAGGTACAGACCCCAAAATCAGCTTAATATTATCGATTACAGACCCTAAACTCGCCTTAATATTACCCACTACAGATCCCAAACTCGGCTTAATATTACCCACTACAGACCCCAAACTCGGCTTAATATTACCCACAACAGACCCAAACTCAGCTACATATTACCCACTACTGACCCCAAACTCAGCTTAATGTTACCCACTACTGACCCCAAACTCAGCTTAATATTACCCACAACTGACCCAAACTCAGCTTAATATTACCCACTACTGACCCCAAACTCAGCTTAATGTTACCCACTACTGACCCCAAACTCAGCTTAATATTACCCACAACTGACCCAAACTCAGCTTAATATTACCCACTACAGACCCCAAACTCGGCTTAATATTACCCACAACTGACCCAAACTCAGCTATATATTACCCACTACTGACCCCAAACTCAGCTAAATATTACCCACTACTGACCCCAAACTCAGCTTAATATTATCCACTACTGACCCCAAACTTACCTTAATATTATCCACTACTGACCCCAAACTCGGCTTAATATTACCCACAACTGACCCAAACTCAGCTAAATATTACCCACTACTGACCCCAAACTCAGCTAAATATTACCCACTACTGACCCCAAACTCACATTAATATTACCCACTACTGACCCCAAACTCAGCTTAATGTTACCCACTACTGACCCCAAACTTACCTTAATATTATCCACTACTGACCCCAAACTCAGCTTAATATTACCCACAACTGACCCAAACTCAGCTAAATATTACCCACTACAGACCCCAAACCCGGCTTAATATTACCCACTACAGACCCCAAACCCGGCTTAATATTACCCACTACTGACCCCAAACTCAGCTAAATATTACCCACTACTGACCCCAAACTCAGCTAAATATTACCCACTACAGACCCCAAACCGGCTTAATATTACCCACTACTGACCCCAAACTCAGCTAAATATTACCCACTACTGACCCCAAACTCAGCTTAATATTACCCACTACAGACCCCAAACTCGCCTTAATATTACCCACTACAGACCCCAAACTCGGCATAATATTACCCACTACAGACCCCAAACTCAGCTTAATATTACCCACTACAGACCCCAAACCCGGCTTAATATTACCCACTACAGACCCCAAACTCAGCTTAATATTACCCACTACAGACCCCAAATCCGGCTTAATATTACCCACTACAGACCCCAAACTTGGCTTAATATTACCCACAACTGACCCAAACTTGGCTTAATATTACCCAAAACTGACCCAAAATCAGCTACATATTACCCACTACTGACCCTAAACTCAGCTAAATATTATCCACTACTGAGCCCAAATTCAGCTCAATATTACCCACTACTTACCCAAAACTAAACTTAATATTACCCACTACAGAGCCCAAAGTCGGCTTAATGTTATCCACAACTGACCCAAACTGAGCAACATATTACCCACTACTGACCCCAAACTCAGCTTAATATTACCCACTACAGAGCCCAAACTCGGCATAATATTACCCACAACTGACCCAAACTGAGCTACATATTACCCATTACAGACCCCAAACTCGGCTTAATATTACCCACAACTGACCCAAACTCAGCTACATATTACCCATTACAGACCCCAAACTCAGCTTAATGTTATCCACTTCTGACCCCAAACTCATCAGCTTAATATTAATCACAACTGACCCAAACTCAGCTTAATATTACCCAGTACAGACCCCAAACTCAGCTACATATTACCCACAACTGACCCAAACTCAGCTACATACTGTATTACCCACTACAGACCCCAAACTTGGCTTAATGTTACCCACTACAGACCCCAAACTCAGCTTAATATTACCCACTACAGACCCCAAACTCAGCTTAGTATTACCCACTACTGACCCCATACTCATCAGCTACATATTACCCACAACTGACCCAAACTCAGCTACATATTGCCCACTACAGACCCCAAACTCGGTTTAATATTACCCACTACAGACCCCAAACTCGGCTTAATGTTACCCACTACAGACCTCAAACTCAACTTAATATTACCCACTACTGACCCCAAACTCAGCTAAATATTACCCACTACTGACCCAAACATGGCTTAATATTACCCACTACTGACCCCAAACACAACATGCAGACAAATGACCACTAAGCTGTACATTACCATTGAAACCATTATTTGTGAAGGTTGCTATAAGCTACTAATCACTCCCAACAGTATCATAATTATTCATATTTAACATCAATATCCTGTTACATGTTGCTTGTAATACAATGAACGTTGCAATTGAAATTTAAACAACTGCTTCAGGTTCAACTGCGGACAGTCATAAAAAACACATACAAAAAAATACACTCATGGGATAGTATCTTCCAGCCAATACAGAACTTTGTTTAAAAAAAAAAAACAGTTCAGACTATTATTATTTTGGGAGAAACAACGTTGAGAAGAAACAAGGAGTCTAGAGCAGAGGTTCCTACGTCATGCCCATATAATTCTATTTGCATTTCATTCTCAATGGATGCTCTGTGTGTGTGTGTGTGTGTGTGTGTGTGTGTGTGTGTGTGTGTGTGTGTGTGTGTGTGTGTGTGTGTGTGTGTGTGTGCGCGCGCGTGTGTGTGCGTGTGTGTGTGTCCATATCCTCATCTCTCCTGAACTCAATTCAGCATGACCCATGTGCTCTCTCTCAGATTTCCTGGTTAGCTAGCTCGGAGCTGGAACGAGAGGGACGAAAATGAGGAAATGAGTTCTCATCATTCCCGAGCGCAGGAGAAAATAAACCGGGCCCATGCCGTATATCAACCTTGACACCTTCACAAATACTCTCACAGACATTTTCAACTGAGTGCTACACACGCGTTAATGAAACCCATTGAAATCGCAACTGAGTCGCGCAGAATTTGTGATCTGCAAATTGTGGCTGAGAATGTGATTTTTTGAACTGACTGAGTTGGCTTTTTCCCGTCACCTCATTCCTACATTTTTTTTGTATTCCATCACCGGCAGTGGATGTTCCCCCCACCTCATTGCCCCGCATTTTTGATAGTCAACAATGATTATGTCCTCTTCCCTGCAGATCCCAATGGCCTTTTACTTTCTCATTTTCTGTTGGACAGTGGAGACGTAGGTGTCCGTCCGCACCCTTGTAGCATCAATCTGGATGCCAGAAATGACAGTGGCCCTCTTTTGCCTCAGCTCCCGCCTGACTCATGCTCCTCAAGCTCTCCCTGGCAGCCAGTAGCTGAGTGCCCCCTGCAGGAGAGGAGGACTTTGCGCCCTGATGGTTCTGTCCCGCATGCAGATAGCAGCTCCCTCTCTGAAGACGAAGTTTTCTACAACTAGTCTTGGAACCTATAGAGAGCTGGAACACAAGCTCACAGGAGACGCCACGGGGTGATGAATTCATTGCACAGTGAGGTGGACAATCTCTGGGTCACTGCTCTTAATCCCTCCTCCCTCCTGTCAATGTTCTGATGCAGAATCAATAGACTTCCATGGGGAACTGACTGTGCACCAGTATTGTATAATCTGAAGAAGGGGGAGTCATTAGAAAATGGACTAGCTACCGATGATTGTAGTGTCTGCCTTTCTCCTTTGCTGTCTAATGCCTTTGGAGTCTGCATATGAATCAAAGCTTTGTTCTATTTTGTTCAGCAGTGAGAGCTAGAATTGACATACACTGAAAAATATTTTTTAACAGACCACATTTGCTCTCATTGGATCTCAAGAGTAAGACTAAATACAATTATTTTTATTATCTGACTTAATATAAGCTTACTGTAAGTGATGTAAATTTTTTTCCAAAACAAATGTTTTTAAAAGCTTAAAAATAGGTATAAAATATGTAAACTATACATTAATTAGGAAAATTCACATAATATACTTAAACATTAATATGAAAAACCCTAAAGATTATTGTTCTCTTGTATATTAGATGTATATTAGAATATTAACTGAATTAACAGAATAGGTTTTTTTTGTTGCCAATATGAGTTAAAAACCCATCTTTGTCAATCTGTGAGATTGCATTAAACCTCATGGAACAGACTACATAGTTCACCAGTCAGAAAACAGAGTTGACAAGGAATGTCATAAAGGCTAAAAACCACACCTGCTTCTGACCATGAGCACTGAGATCGGTTGAATGCTGATTTTCCTAGGCTGGGAGTCTGAAGCCCTTTACACAATTGCTGATTGGATGAATGCAACTTCTGAATGAATGATATACTTTGGGAAAATTTCTGCAAACACTAGATGGGAAACAACAGCAATAGTACATTGTAAGTTTGATTGCCCATTGTAATATTAATAGGGTTTGTTTCCAGACTAATTGCAATGCTGCAGCTGGCATATTTCTCAAATTTATATGGTCCAATCAGCAACTGCATACATTATAATCAGCACCTTTGTAGCTCATCTAATGAGAAAGCTAGGAAGAAGCCTAACACTAGTTAATCGCTGGCCACTGATGTAGGCTACACATTGTCATTGGAATAATGGGGTATAGCATTTTAAAAAGTCCATCCATGTTGCTAAACCATAACATTGTGTTTAAAGAATGTACTATAATATTTACCAAACCTGGGAACCCTCAATTTATGTTAATTTTCCATTCCAGCTGAGCTCTCAGCGGATTAGATTTGATTGAGCCGAGTAAGGTTTGATTTATTTCATTTCATTTGGTAACACATTAATTTAACCTTTATAAAGAGTTATTTAACCTTTATAAAGGGTTATTTAACCTTTATAAAGAGTTATATGCATTCATATACATGACATCAGAGGTAGTATTTCTTCATAAAAATGTCATTACAAGAACTCTATTGCACCAGTAACTCAATTATTTGTAACATATGTATGTCATAAGAACATAATTTCAATTGTTTATATCCATAATGTGATTTCAAGAAAATAAATCTACCATTTCCTGTACATGCAGAATTAATGTTTTTTTTTCTGACAAATTGAACCAAGAACTATGCTGACAAATTGGATGTAGACCTATGACTAGGTATGATGCATGGTAAAAGGTATAATTAAAACTGAATAAGCAGCTGCTGACAGAGGATATTGATTTGCTCATACAGCACATTTGGTAAACATTTTGAGAGTGGTCATGGACACACAATAGAGCATGCAGTTTAGGCACATATCTGCAGACTATGACTGATAAATAATCTGTGCTAAAAACCAGACACAATGGGAAGCAAGAGAAAAAAACATAAGCAAAGCATCAAGCTGTTTTTTTATTTTTGGTTTGTGACTTCAGATTAAATACTCAAACTGAAAGCATACCCGGGGGGTATTTCACAAAGCATTACTGAGTTAGCTGGATAACTGCACTGAGTATCATGGACATTGGCTGTTTTGACCATGCTGGTCTTTAAGCCCTAGACCCTGAGCCGACCAGAGGAGGATGGGTTCCCCCTTGAGTCTAGTTCCTCCCAAGGTTTCTTCCTAGTTACACCAGGGAGTTTTTCCTTGCCACTGTTGCATTTGGCTTGCTCTTGTGGGGGGGTTTAGGCTGGGTTTTGCTGTGAAGTGCATTGTGACAACTAGTTGTGAAATGCGCTATATAAATAAATATTGATTTGATTTGATTTGATTTGAGTAAAACCCAGAACCCTCTCAAATCTGGAGCTGTTCCGGAGTTTTACTCCATGCAGTTATCTAGCTAATTTAGTAATCCTACTTTGTGAAATACCCCCCTGGTGGCTTCACTTTTTAAAGAACTACTTTTGATGAAATACATCGGAATCAAAATCTGGAATGAATACCCATAAAGCCTGGGTGTCCTACGAGTCGTGTGCTGGACAGGACAAGGTGTGGTAAAAGCCAAAACCTGCTTGTGGCCGTGTGGCGGCATTGCAAATGCAGACTGCATCTACACTCAGTATTTTACTCCAAGTGTTTCTGACAGGGGAAAGGAGAGAGCGGTGGCAAGAACAACAAGTGCACAAAATTATCTGTCTGTTTCCACTCCATGATTAACCTGTATTCACACTTCACTAATAGAGGTGGGTGGAATAAGAGAGAGTGAGGGAGAGAGAGAATGAAAGAGAGAGAGAGGGTGAGAGATAGAGAGAGAGATCTGGTGATAGCGACGAGTGTTTGTCAAGCAACTCAAAGTCAAGAGAAAAGGGAGAGAGAATGAGAGAAAAGAGAGAGAACGAGAGGGCAGAAAGTTTAGATGAAGAAACAGAAGAAAGAGGCGAATGATATACAGTACAATCCCCGTCACCAGCAGCCTACCTACATTGACTATTGTGAAAAAAGTGAAAATCCCATACAAAACATCATCATATGCATGTTCAAAATAAGCAATATGCACCGAACCAAAAAAAAGAAGGAAATGAACTGTACAACTAGGACCACATAACGGAGATACGTATAGGTGTGTGTGTGTGTGTGTGTGTGTGTGCCTGCCTGCTTGCTGCAAAAAGCCATTGCTGTCAAATGCTGCAAAAAGCCATTGCTGTCAAAAGATTTAATTAAACAAGAAATTGAGTTGTGAGAGACAGATTACAAATGTTAATAGCACCATTTCCCTGAAAACGGCTATGAACCTTGTGCTGTAAGACAGACCGGACGAATAAGAGATAGACAGTGAGAAAGAAAGGGGGAGAGAGAGAGAGAAAAAGGGCAAGAGGAAAGGACAGATAATACCGTCCCCTGTGAGGTGTGCGCCTGCCGCCTGTGTTACACTCAGCCGGGCCTCGAGATAACGCACTCTCAGGTGACCTAGCATTGTTCGCCTTCTGTCGCTTCTAGCACTGCTGTGACCAGTGCCAACTCTACACATGGAGAGGTAGTCTTTCCAAAAGAACGAGACATTTATGACATGAGTGAGATTCAATTTAATCATCAATGGACAGAAAGGAGCCATGGGGCTCAATGCAGGCTACGGGTTCCTGTGAGGGCCAAAAAATGCCAAATGGTTGGACTCATGCGCTGCCCATAAGTCATGTTGCTGTCTATTTATTCAATTCTTCCATTGGCCAAATCTTCAATAACCTTCTTCATCTGAAATGATGACCGATGAAATGTAATTAATCACCAAATGTGCATAAAAAGTACCTATGTTTGTGGTTTGTTCAGTATCAATATGTATGTCAGTTGTGCGCATGGACCTGTGTGTGTGTGTGTGTGTGTGCGCGTGTCTGTGTCAGTGCGTTTGTGTGTGTGTCTGTGTCAGTGCGTTTGTGTGTGTGTGTGTGTGTGTGTGTGTGTGTGTGTGCGTTTGTGTTATTTGGATGGTAGTGCTCTCTTACCTCTTTCCAGGTCATGAACCCTGAAAGCCTCCCCTTCTCTGTCACAAACAGGTACTGTGCAGACAGCACGCTCATAATCTGATGAGCCTGAGACACAGCAGACACAGACATTCATCAAAATATGGACAGAAATATGGTCAGACTTTACCAGGGATGCATTTCGCTCATGAAATCTATACCTGCTGGACAGTGGTATGGGCAGAAGCCTGGACAGTCATTGGCTGGATTAAACACACGTCTCCCAGCTGTTTATCCGAAACCTTAATGAAAACAAATGGCAATGTATTGCACAGATACTGAGCAAAAAAATGACAATGATGGAAAGTAATTTAATTGGTACTTTGGCTTGTCTTCGTTAGGGAACCCTTTTTAGTTCTCGATGGAACCCTCTAGGGTAGGTGTGCAAAGTGTGAAAGGTCCCATATTGAACCATTTTGCCCAACCAAGAACCCATGATAGGGTTCCAATATGGAGACACAGAGGAGCCCTTTGGAACCCTTTCTTATGGGAGTGTAATCCAGTTTCTCAGGGTCACCTGTGTGCTGAGTACTGGTCCGGTTTGTCCGTCTGTGGCAGAGTGCAGGAACCTCTGCAGCTCACGCCGGTCCACTGAACCCAACAGAAGCTGCGATTCTGAAATCCAGGGAGGGAGGTGGTGAAATGCAGGTCAGAAGTATGGTGCTTAATGGGTCCTGCAGTATTTTATTTTAACTTTACGTTTGATCAGTAGTCATAATTACATCGACTTCATGTGTCATTATTCTGTTCCATCGAAGAAGATGTAATCATCATTTTAATTGTTGAAAGTATTAGAGTTCGGTGTAATTATCAGCCCGATGTCACGTTGTTAGCATTGCAGCTGTATACTCCAGTCACCTGTCAAACCAGCCTATTTCCATAAATTATCTTGAAACTAAGCCTGCAACGGCTATTGAGAGAAGGTCTGGGGAAACCAATTAACTGCTGGAATTTCAGCGGCCTGCAGGAGGGATGCTAATTTGTACTTTATATCGGAGCCTGATGAAATTATTATGACATTAGCAGCATTGTGAGGCTGTGTTGTGCAGCTGTGCCACTTGAGCAGCTGGGGAGCTCACCGCGCGTATCCACCACGGGGAACGCAGACTGCGAGCTGGCTCTGAGGGCCAGACGTGCCTCAGCGACCCCCCCTCTTCTCTCCAGCACCTCCCCCCCACCGGACAGAACCTGGCCAAGCCGAACGGCGCGCAGCCTGGGGAGGCGCAGAAGACATTGCGCGCAATTACAAACATTAAAGGTCAACGCCAAGAATAAGAGGAGGGATTTGAAAAGCACCTTTGTGAGAGTAAATTGCCGCCCCAATTTGCCAACATGATTTCAGTTAGGCAGCCTCTTTGATAAGAATGAATCATCTAATCGTCAGTGTCCCCTGTGCACTGGGAGGAGGGCAAAGATCAAACAGTGATGTTCTTGTGACGTAGTCGTGGTAATTTCAGAGGTCTGTGCTCCCCCCCTGCAGGGCTTAACCTGAATGCTTTTTTGTAGAGGAAAAATATGTGTCACTCAGTGAAACCTGCTCTTTGAGGAGATGGTCAGCCCATTGACATGCTTTCAAGGGTGCACTTGCTAGATTGCACTCTCCTGAACAGGAAATAGGGGATTTTTCAGCAATGGAAAGCACTTACTGTCATGATTGGCCATTTCAAATGAAGATAAAGGCTGGCTTTGAAAAGACATGCAGCACCTGAGTATCCTCATATAATAGGTGTACCAGACTAATCTGTTCTGTACTCATGCATAAGGCTGTGGACTTTACGTGGACTCAAAAGTCCTGGACTAATAGTTGACTTTGGTCTAAAATTTTAACGGGACCCATAAAGACTGCATTTGCACAGGGCCCAGAGTTTTCATTGTAAACCCCTGTCTGATTCATCCACACATTTTAACTCCAGTAATGACTCTGACGCTGAGCTTTTTCAGTGACATTGTCGCATCGCTCACCCTGGCCGGGCCCTGAGCAGGGACGACAGGTGTGGCAGCCTCTTAGCGACGGCGACGGCGTCGTAGAAGGAGGGGCAGTGCCGCGAGCGCGCCAGGGCGTTGGCGATCAGCGTGGCCAGCAGGACAGGAGCGGCGTGAGTGGACTGGCCGGTCAACTCCAGCGCCAGAAGGGCAGGGGAGAGAGTGTGAGTCACCGCACCAGAGAAGGCGGCCGCCCCTTCAGACACACGGACACACAGGAAAGCCTGAAGACTGACCATCTGACGCACACTGGCCACACTCAGAGGGACAGAGAGACAATTAACTCACAGTAACAATTCACTCTCACAGCAGTGTGTGCACAAGACAACATGGCTGCCTTGTTTGCGTCAAATAACCAGTGACACTTTGAAAGAGACAAACAACTCCCTGTAACTAACATTTCTAACTCTCGGCAAATCTGTCGATGAAGCCAAAGTCATTTTTACCAGCCAGAGCATAGCCCCCAGGATTTATTGGACTGATTTTCCCCTCTGAGTGAAATCCATTTGGGAACATATAGGCCAGTGCCTCCCCCATCAGACGCCCAATACCAGCACCTGGAACATAACAGCTGGCCAGTCAGAAACCTGCAGCCATTGTCTCCATCGCAATTTTAAACAAATATTGTGCAATTAGAATTACGCACGGCAAGGAATTAAGCATTATGTTCATCTTTAAATCCTGTTTGCTCAGAGAATAATAATGGTACTCCACTGTGTTCCAGTATCTCACCGTAGATGAAGACTGGCATGAAGTATCCAGCAGGCAGGGGCAATGTGCAGGCCAGCACCAGCATCCAGAGCTGGGGAGGCGATCAGTGAAGTGTATCACAGTTTACAGTTAACTTTGTCATTAACGTTCTTAAACTGTCCATCATGTTTTTTAAGTGCAACTGAACATCAGTGTAATGTGACTTATGAGATGAGGCAATCGTCTTCACTAAGTACGCTTTAGTATCACTCGATAATTACAAAATATTTTCCCTCAGATCATTTGACTACAACAATACAAACCTGTCTACAAAAACCAGTACTTGCCCCATGATCACTGAAATTACTCCATGTAATCGTATTATCATATCAATAAACTTAATATTACTGTTCTTCTTTTGTGGTTTTAGCTTCAGCTGTGTCCTGCCTTTATGATTTGTACCTTCATGACCAGGAAGAATCCCAGTGTGAGATACACTGAAGCCCCTGAGGGACCCCACTCCTGCCACAGGCTCTCTGGGGACAGCTTCGGAGGTGGTAACCCAGAGGCATTCTGGGATAGGGACCACCACTGCCGGCTATCCAATAGGGAAGTGAGGAGCTGCTTCATAGAAAGCTGAGAACGGTAATGTAGGAGGGGAGAGAGAAAGGGCAGCCATGATGGTGCTGGGGAAGATGACGGTGGTGGTGATGATGATGATGATGATGATGATGATGAAAGTGCTATTAAGGTGAATGGAGTTTCACGCACCTCACTCGCCATCAGGCGTCCAGCGCAGTGAGGATAGGTTACAGATGCCAGGAGAAAAACAATCACGCCTGTATATAGCGTCTTTCTGGGGAGTGAGGTTTATATGAACAAACTGACGCACAAATGACACTGAATTATTACCCATGAAAGCATATACTGTAATCATATGTTATAAAAAAACTTTTTTTAGACAATTACTTTTTGTTGTATTAGTTATTTGGTTTTAACTCATTTGTGAGTTTATCTAATTGATCCACTGATTGATTGTTGGGAAATAGCAGCTTGGTGCTCACTCTGTGGCCAGGATCCTGCTGATAACTTTGTTTGTCTTTGCGAATTGGAGTATCCAGCGATGGCAGAACAAATAGAGACAGCTGACCGCTCCACACAGCAACCTTATTAAGGACAGGTAGACAGCCAGACTGAGAAACAGACATGCAAACTCTCGACAAAGAGTTATTAGACAGACGGATCCCACAGGAAAGAAACAAGGAGGCAGCAGAGTGAGCGAGACGCTATTATAAATTGGAGTTTGCAGTAGGAATGGATGTGAGAACAGCATCTGTATTCAGCGTGTAGATGTAGGACAGCATTGTTGTGGTAAAGTAGGTTACCCCAACAGGGCGAAGACCAGTATCTCAGGAGTGTGGTAGGGCAGGTCAGAGGAGAAGGTGGTCTTAAACAGGGCCTGCACAGTCTCTGTGGATTTAAAACACTGGATTAGTCTCTTTCTCTCTCTCTCTCTCTCTCTCTCTCTCTCTCTTGCTCTCTCTCATGTGCTCCCCTCCCCCACTCTTTTTAAATAAAATCAAAGATCATTGTGTAATTACCTTCAAGCATCTCTAGCAAAATTCAGTTATATTTTGGGCTTCTGCATCATGTTAGGGTCTCTTACAGCAAGAGAATTGCTGTAGAAAATTGAATCAGACGTAAATGGCGGTTGTTGGCCGTTTTAAGGGGGGGCTGTACGGAGAACTCATCACCTTGCTCCCTGCTGAAGACCGACAGAATCCGGAAGGCCAAGGCCCCGCAGGCTGCGGAGAAGAAACAGCGGCCGTAATCCCGCACTACAAAGTGAGTACCCATCACCTCCACACTGAACAGCACACCTGAGAGAGAGAGAGAGAGAGAGAGAGAGAGAGAGAGAGAGAGAGAGAGAGAGAGAGAGAGAGATTGAAAAGGGGAGACAATTAGAGAGACAGACAGACAGGCGGACAGAGAGAGAGAAATTGAAAATTGAAAGGGGGAGAGAGAGGAGAGAGAGAAAAAGATTGAAAAGGGGAGAGAGGGGGGAAAAAGAGAGAGAGTGAGAGAGATAGAGAAAGATCAAGAACAAGAGATTGTAAATAATGAATTAAAATGAAAATAAGACCTTGTAAGAATCTTGTAAGAGAAGAAAGGATTTGATTTATTTATGCTGACTGAATTAAGCAACCATGATTTATCACAGTGCTGTGATGAATTGTGATTTTACACCGTGTTCTGATATTTGACGTTAATTGTTGATTTACTGCAGCCCTGTGCTATAGTGCTGAAAGACGAGGGCTTGTCATCAGACAGAACATAAACCCCTGAAGGAAGCCTTCTGTTGTAACGCATGGACATGGTACTTCACCTGATTTGCCTTAAAACATGCACGCTATGCGAGTTACCCTGGATAGAGGCGTTGCTAAGCAAAGAATGCAAATAAAGCAACTACTAATATGCACTTGAGAATGTGAATTTTGAATGCTAATCAAGTGTTTTGTCATGTCCTCAATCAGCGCACACCACTTATTGGTGCTCCAAAACAGCTGGCGACCCCTACAGCAGCTGCTGCCACCAGCATATCCCTGTGCGCTGTTATCTGAGAGAGAGAGAAAGAGAGACAGAGACAGAAAGAGACAGAGAACGTTTTATGTACATTGTAATGTGTTTTTTGTAAAGCTTTGCAACAAATATATTGCAATATGTCATGCCAAAAAAGCATTGTGAATTTCATTGATTTGATGGAAAAACCATGTGGGATTGGGTGTTATTATGACACATGGTTAACTTTTCAGCATGGTCACCATACCCATTGATTCTATTAGAACCATATGTTACCTCCTCCTTTCCCTGGATGGAGATGCACATTCGGTCTAAGTATGCGCCCGTCATGGTAGCCAAATGGACAAATGGCCCCTATGGAGGTGATCAGAAAGGGAGAAGCAAATTGCACAGATGAGAACAGGTACATATAATGCAAAATATATTGTTCAAATGTATTTGTTAATGCAGGTGTGCGCAGGACTGTACCACTTTTCCCAGGAATACCGAACTCCCGGCTGCCAGGGTGCAGATGAGACCCACCAACTTGGCGAACAGGTGTGAGAGAGACAGGTAATCTGGCAGCTCCACACCTGAGAGTATGGTCCTCACCTCTGGGAGGCCGGAACCTGGGGAGTGGGTGGGCGGGTGGGAGGGAAGGAGAGGGAAAATGCATTGTGGGATGGCTAGTAGAATAATTCTAAACATTTCTATGCTCTGGGAGTTCCTCCCACTTGTGGATGCTTGACAGTTCTGACATCCTGACCTGCAGAGCAGGGGCAGAGGCTGTGGGAGAAGGCGGTGGACAAGGTGCAGAGGGACACAGGGTACACGGTCCAGCTTAGGAACTGCAGCAGCCTGTGCCCTTCCAAATGTCTGTACAACCAGCACTGAGCTGCACACATGGGGAGGGGGGGAGAGAGAGAAAGAGAGAATTTTTAAAACTTTAAAAGCACCTTTAATTAAAACAGTCTTCCCTAGGCACAGTTCAATGCCCACGGGGATATTCATGCTGATAGCTCTTGTGCCTGTGAAAGATTCTCACCGTGTTGTAGTTTGGTCACACTCAGGTCAATGAAGAAACTCACGAGTGCCATTACAATTCCCAGCGTGCAGAGAAAGAACCATTCCAGACCCACCACTAGTTCCAGTAATGACCGCACCCATAACAGGCATTCTACACAAAGATGCACACACATAATTACGAGTACGGAAACTTCTATCACCATAACATTATGAACAATTTTATTTTGAACATGTGGGCTTCCAAACAACGTCATTTCCTTAAGCATCATTAAAACCTAGCTGACACTTCGCCTGTCACAGAGACCTTTGACCCTGGAGCGGGTGTGTTGCCATGGTTTCCAAGGATGGTTGCTGGAGAGAAGATCATGTTCTGTGAATCCTGTCTGATGATTGCATTGACCATGTTCCCTTTCCCCACCGCTTCCGCTTGTTGAATCACCGCTTCCGCTTGTTGAATCAATGTCATCTGTTGTGATGTGTACTCCTTCCATAGGCTTTAATAGACTGTTTTCATACAAGAATCACATATTCTCCTTTATTGCATTTTCATATTAAGGCTCATTATGAACATTGCAGATGAAAAAGTAGATATATTCCTACAGCGAACAGCAGTATCAGTAGATATTTATTGACATTAGCCCTAATTTAGGTGAAGCTTTAGATCAGGGGTGGGGAACCTCATCCACAAAGGGCTGGTGTGGGTGCAGGTTTTTGTTTTAGCCCAGCACTAATACACCTGATTCAACTAATTAACTAATCATGGTCTTCAATCAAGACCTTGATAAGTAGAATCAGGTGTCTTAGGGCTGGGCTAACACAAAAACCCGCACCCACACCGGCCCTTTGCGGATGAGGTTCCCCACCCTTGCTTTAGATGGATGACCCCTACCTAAATAAACACTCCAAACAGTGGCGGCCCCTGAGCTGAACATTGAGGAGGCAGAAAACTTCAATTCCCTTTAAACTGATTATTGGTCCTAATCTTTTTTCAATAATTGTCACAAGTGTGCCAATGATCTGAATAATCCATTTGCAGGTGAAGACACAGCTTCATTCTTCACATCATGTTAGGGAGATTAAACGGAAAAGTACACTTTACGAAAAAAGCACAACCTGCAATAAGAATAATCTAACAAAAGCTGAGCTTTAAGATCGTTTAATTTCCATTCATGTTTTCAGAATTAGAGTGCGGACAACGAAGAGCACATGTATCCACACTTATAATGTTGATTAAAATGTGCACAATTTTGCGATGCAAGTGAAAAGAATTTCATTACTTGCCTAATAGCTTAATTGAGGAGAACTGGCTACATTTGATGGCAAAGAGTCATTTGTGAATTAAACGCTGACGTAGCCTATTGTTAATCAAGGAAACTGATTAAAAAATGATTGAAACCAATAATCAGTTTAAGGGGACGTTTTCTGCCTCCTCAATTTTCAGCTCAGGAGCTGCCACGGACTCCAAACAATAATAATGGATAAGATGATAATCAATTTATAAGTTATTATTGCTGAGAAAACACTGTTGTAGCCACATAAATAAAGCACTAAATAAACTATACTATAAGCTATAAGGGAAATATTACCTGGTTAGGAGTTTGCATGTAGGTTTCTCCTCAAGAATAATACTCTGCTGTATTACTGGTACATCTGGTCTGCACTGGTCATTACTTGCCAACTCACCTGGACCTCATGTGCTGTCAGTTATTTACAGGTAAGAACTGCCCTTCATCTGCCATTGCTGCTGGGTGTAAGTGTGTGTGTGCGTGTGTGTGTGTGTGCGCGCGTGTGTGTGTGTGTGTGTGTGTGTGTGTGCGTGCGTGCACTTGTATACGAGTACATTTCTGGAGTCCTGTTTCTTGCTCTGCCTTTTTGATTTTGTGGAATAAGGTCCTGACATTGTACAGTATAAATATATATTTTTTAAAATTAATTATATTTGTAATTGTTCATAATATATTTGGATTCATTACATGCTTGACTTGGCCCATGAAACTCAATTAATGACAGAAATAAAATCCATAAATCCATATTATCTTACTTTGCCACCTTCTGTGCCTTTAGATAAGGGATAATGTAGGCTAAGTGTAGGTATTAATCCAAGAGCACTGCCTTGAAAATTATCAGATAGATTTACTGTACTGGTTAAATTAAACACAGCTTTACTGCAGACTTAATTGTGTGAAAAATGTCATTTTTGTCCGTTTTCAGCTTTGAACTTTAAAACGGCAATGTCTGTTAATTAAAGATCCAATCACGGCATTCTTATGCTTTGATCTGGCTCACTCCAAGGTGAAAGCAATCAATGGACACACACACACACACACACACACACACACACACACACACACACACACACACACACACACACACACACACACACACACACACACACACACACACACACACACACACACACATAGTTTTCCTCCACCTTTCATGTTATTACGTCTGTTAATAATCTCCCTTTTACTTTCTCAATTGTCACTTTCCCAATTAATGTGAATATTTTTATTTCCTTAGAAATGGCACTTGGCACAGAATCTATTGGTTTTCAATGGGCTCTACATTACTTACCACTTATCAGATAATCAAATGAATAAAACGAAAATACTTTCAACTTGATGTAATTTAGGTGAAGCATATTTTGCTATTTTACATTTTTAAATGTTTAGGGGATAAAGATGACCCAATATGCTGGAAATGGTCTTGAGACGACAACGAAGGTCTCTTCTGCCTTATTCTTTCTATGTGGAGATGTTAAATAATTTCACCTTCATGTTATTCAAATGTCTATAATTAAGCCACATACTGTGTGATATATAAGCTATATGTATAAAAAGTTACATTAAGCAGTTAAAGGTAAGCAGTTAAAGATACATAAAGCAGTTAAAGGTACAGTTAGCAGTTTTATTTCTGAATTTTGGGAGGAAGAAAATGCGCAAGTCACACGTGGAGAGAGGAAGAAGGAAATTAGATTGAAATTGAACCAACTGAAGGACCGAGGAAAAATGTAACGTAAGGTAGGTTTTTGAATATAAATTTATGTTGAAGGGGCCTTCGAAATTCGAACTGCAGTTAGATTTTCAGCTTGAGTTCGGTGCCCAATCAGAAAGGCCGGCCTGCCAAGCCGGCTTAACTGGGCGTGTGTGGAATGTTTCATATCCACCCCTCTGCATCGCTGCCATCTACTGTCCTTCTACCACTGCTATTCCACCATGTTATTATCTCCCTCTCTTCACAATCTCTCGGCATGTCACAGTGCTTATATGTCCTCCCGTCTCTTACTCATATGTCTGGGAGAGTGTGCGACAGCTGTACACTAACAGAAAGTCTAGTTATGGATTAAAAATAAATAAATAAATAAATAATTTTAGTTTTCTATGCTGGTGAATCAGAAGACACATCTGGTTATCGTACGGCGACACAAAATATTTGTACATGGTACACTGTACCCCACCTGTCTTAAATAAATGTTGGCGTTAACTGTATTAATGCATGGCCTCTTATCCTGACCAGTCAATTCCTGTGAGTTTTAGGGTTCTGTGTTTTACTGGCTGTTGATTTAGTTGAAATTCTGAGTTTAACCACTCTTTCATTACCCCACTGATTCTGCAACTGGGACATCAGCATTCCCTTCTTCCTTTTTTCTGATTGACCAATTAACTAATGATTTAATTAGGAGCTGCTATTTTGTGTAACAGTATTGCTGTCTGTTCTTCTCGGTCTCTATTTTGTTTCCAATTCTTAATATCGATCTGAACAGACTAGAACAATGCACAAAGAGACTGAACATGTTTGCCTTCTATGAAGCACGAAATGGAATGAAAGTGCATTCGAGCGTTCATCCGTGGTGAGAGCCCCATTATCAGGATCAATGCATTCACTGTGTGGGTGCATGGGTGAGAGGGAGTGCTGGAATATAGTATTTTGAAATTAATAACTTTTTTCTGTTGGTATATTTGAAATTGTTCCATGCAGAAATGCCACAAACAATGGCATCCACTATTTGCCTGCCTCCATGTCTTTATAGACAGTCTCCTCCATAGCTTGTTCCCATCTATACAGGCCCTAGCAACACATTACTCTGTTGCTAATGCTTCTGTATAAATAGGGGTAACAGTAAGCCAGACATTTGGACAATGAGGTGGGGCAGTTTTACGTAATTCAGACCCACTGACAGACACTGTCCTGTTACAGGACGTACGTGTTTGTGTTTGTGTTTGTGTATGCATGCATTGGGTGGGGTGTGCCGTTGTTTTAGCCATTGTGACTAGCACTTTCGTACCTACAATTTCATTTTATTCCAGGCCCAGTGTGGTTTAGACACCTCCCATGACAGGCCTTGAGTCCAGTCCATGCTGTTGCTCTCTGTGACCTCCTCGAAGGTGACTCAATATCAGCCTGGAAGTGCTGCGGCCCGAGGCCCATGAGCTGCCTGGCATGTTTACTTTTTAACTAATATTTATTCACTCGGCGCTAGGGGGCACAGTGATTGCTGGGAACTATAAACACACTCACACTTGCATTCTCATTCTCTCTCTCTCTCTGTTTCTTTCCCCTAGAATAGAAACACACTCATGCTCACTGGGTTGGGTGATACATTCTTTTCGGGAAGGTGGTGAGTTGCTGGCCTGGATTTAGGTGATTAGTAAAGGGCATTAAAAGTGTAAACTGATTGGAGGAAGGTGTGGAATACCACGTGGTCTTAAGCGAGCCTAACAGGGCACACCGTTAAACCACTACACTAGTATACCATTCAAAGATTGAGCTTGTTCTAGGAAACAGCATCTAAAATCATCATGCTTCAATATTCCTGACTGGCGCTATTTTTATGAAGTCAGGTTAATGAGCTGTTCCAAAACTTAAATCTTAAGGCACATATTAGAATTTGCCACGCACACAAAAATGAAGTCAATCCAAGAGCCCTTGAGAAATCGCAATTTTAATTATTATATAGACAATTGCATTACAAAAGAAACCCTGAAAACCCTTGAAAATGTGGAAGGACTGATCTGACAATATACCATCACTGCCAGTGCTAGGAATGTGATGTTTATTTACTTAGAGCTAAGATAAAAATAGCTGCTTTGTTACCCGACCAATATCACATAAACCTTTTTCCTAACATCACCCTCTCATGACTCCTCATCCTCAATCAAATAGTTTCCATCTTTTTGTTTTTCCTGTTCGTGTTGTTCCCTCTATTTCCATCACAAGATTGACATTGTTTTACCTTCCGGCTCCTTTGAGAGGAGATTGAAAGGGGGGCATTAGGTGAAGCTGGAACAAAACAGGGATACAGCACTGAGAAAACAGAAACCAAAGAGAATAAAATGGGAAAAGTAGTAACCTGTGGTTGCAATTAATATTTTCTTTATCTAGTTTTGTGTACACTTGTTAAAGCACTTTTTTGTATTTGTAAAAATGTATATATATACAGTAGCCTATATGTGGCATTCATTGGAGGGTATATAAATTATATATTCTTTTTACTTTTTTAAATCCACAATATATGCATTAAATGAGAGGAACTGTAAACAGAATTTATTTTTTTATTTTTTTCTAAATGCAGTGTATTTTGTATGATTCCATTTGAAATTCATATTTTAACACATATATGCCCTTTCTACAAGGGCATGCAAAGGACAGTCTTTTAAAACAATAATGATGATTGTGTCAATTTTGAGCTCAGTGTCATTACTAATGCATATGAATTGAAATGAAATGAAGATTGACAGTTGTAAAAAGAGCGAGGATAAAGCAGGAAGAGGTAGGCCGGGGGAGACAGCGAACGAACAGTTGCCCGTGAGGAAATAAATTGCGTCTGGGAAGGCAAATGTCAGATCACTCCCTCTTATGTCTCTCTCTCTCTCTCTCCAGTTCTTCTTTTCTCTCTTTCCTTTTCTGTCTTCGCCCGCAACCTTTCACGGGCTCTAGACACCCTTATCAGACCAATCTGTTCCAGGTTCCAGCCCCGGACACTCGCTGCCTTTTTCCTCTTTCTCAGATGGTAAATATAGAACCCAGTGATCTCACAAACCTCCCTGATTGCACACACACACACACACACACACACACACACACACACACACACACACACACACACACACACACACACACACACACACACACACGCACAAGCCCATCACTCAAACACCCCCCCCCCCCCCCACCCCCACAATATATAAGCCTGATAGACTGAGCATGCCTGCAAGGCTCATTGTAATCTGAGAGATAGAGAGGGAGACGACAGAGACGACAGAGGGACATACAGGAGGGCAAACAGAAAAAGGTACAAAGCATTAAAAAAAGAATCAAAGTAGAGGGAGACAAAGAAGAGACCAGTGGTCAAAAACAAAGGGAAGACTCTGTAGGAGGAAACATAGCTACATAGCTTATAGCTGGAGCAACTGCTGCCTCCTGAGGAAATTTCTGCCCTTTTCAGAGCCGGGGCTATAGAGAGGGTCATTGTGGCCGTAGAGAGGATCATTTAAAAAAACTGACCAAAACTGGAGCCCCTTCTCCCTCCTCTACCACTCTTTCTCTCCTGGCTCCTCAAAATCTCGGCCTGCTCCATCGTCACACTGAGTTGTCAATGAGTGGGACCAACTCCTCTGCCTACCGATCGGAGCGTAGTTTCCACCAAACGTCCTCTTCTTCGTCATCCAGTTCGACCAACCCCTACATGGAGAAGAGTCTGGGGATGTTTGCAGAGGACTTTGGGTCCTTCATGCGCCCTCCGCTTGAGGATACACTGGGATTCTCAGGTAACCTTCTGGGGTTTGAGTTGAGGCACCTTCTCCTTGTATGGTTGTAGATCAGCTCATCATCAATGTAAAAATGTGTTGCGCTGAAGATTGATGTGTTAACGTGACTGCTGCTACAGGTTGAAATGTCTTTTCTGGATAATTACATGGGAACAGAACACTTTCTGTCTGAAATGTGAAGAAAATTGTCTGCTAATAATCAGCAGAATCAATACCTCCATTAAAGGCTTGCTATGGTGATGAAGACAGCCACAACTGCAGAATGACTGTATGTGTTCAGTAATGGCTCTCTGGGTAGAACGCTCTCACTCTCTGCCCCCTGTGTTGACAGAATGGTCCCCAAACAGGACTGCAGTGGGTGGAGTGAGGATATTTTGGTACTGTGAGGGGTACACCCATGTGCCCAATGTGAGGTTGATCGACGACAGGGATAGGAAGGGTTAGCAGGCACACACATGCCAGAGAATGCTTGGTCCAAGGTTAAGAATGTGGCCTCACTTATTGGAAGGACTGATGGCAGGCTGTTGCCTAACAACTGAAATACATAATTGCACACGCACGCACACACACATACAGAGGGAGTCATAAAGCCATGTGTCCCAGGGCCCCTCTAAACACATATGGTTTAATACAGAAGAGGTGTATGGAAAGGTAAAGGACAGATTATGGCCATGATCTGGGCATGGATGTTAGTTATCAAGCTTTTAACAGAGAACTTGTGTAACTGAGAATGGCTTTTACCCTCATATGAATGCATTTCAACTCTGTTACTCTATAAACAAACTACTAATAATAACAACTAATATTAGGATGGCTGGATACTAGCTCTTTCTCCAGGTCGCTCAGGGACGGCAGGAAATATCAGGACTGTAGGAGATACATACCAGTTCACAGTAGATGTCTGTGACTTCTCCCCTGAAGATGTCATTGTCACAACTTCCAACAATCAGATTGAAGTCCGTGCTGAGAAGGTAAACAGGCCTGTCTCTTAAAGGGATAGTTTGGAATTTTGGACATAATGTCTCAATTACGACTTACCCATGATGGAAACCATTTTCAGCTAATTCCATGCTGTCCCTTCTTTTGGACATAAACACGTTGCTAATGCTAGCGCAACTCTATGGCAACCGGTAGCATCCACTACCAAATGCACTTAAACACTCCACAGTGCATCCAAAGAAAATAAAATATGACGACAGTCTATCTGGGTTATTTTGAGTGTTTATACCATCCTTTACTTTGTGCTGACCTAATATTCTCTGTGGAAGTACGGCGGTGGAGCAAACGTAGCCGTTGCAACTTGTTAGTCTTCTTTGTTGTTGTATGGACCAGTGCCGGCACTACATTCGTAAGAAACGTAAAGTATCGCTCCCCCGATAGACTGTCGTCGTATTTTATTTGCTTTGGGTGCACTGTGGAGTGTTTAAGTGCGTTTGGTAGTGGATGCTACCGGTTTCCATAGAGTTGTGCTAGCATTAGCAATGTGTGTATGTCCAAAAGAAGGGACAGCATGGAATTAGCTGAAAATGGTTTCCATCAATCAACTACATCATGGGTAAGTCGTAATTGAGACATTATGTCCAAAATTCCGAACTATTCCTTTAATTTGTCAAAGAAACAAAGTGAAATATCTTGACCACGGTCTTAGGCAATTTTCCCTTTTAATTCTTACTACTATTTCTGTATCGGAGATGATGTGAGGGGTACTGTAATTTCTTCAACAGTGTTCATTTGTTTGTTTGAAGAATTTATGGTCTTTTCATTTTCTCCTTGAAACTTCCTCTTTCTCCTCCATCTCTTCCTATTGTTTCCCATTCGTTTGACCCCCCCCCCCAACCCCAACTCAGTTGGCAGCAGATGGTACAGTGATGAACACATTTACCCACAAGTGCCAGTTGCCAAAGGACATGGACCCCACCTCTGTGACATCATCACTCGGGGACGACGGAACCCTGACGGTCAAGGCTCGCAGACATCCAGCAAAGCACGAGAATGCTCAAACCTTCCGCTCCGAAATCAAGATCTGAGTCACAGCGGGATGCCCCTCTCCTCTCCAAAACATCACACATTCCCCGTGTCACCCCATTATTTAAACTGCCCCTGTCTGTCTCCGCTGACCTCAGCAGCCCCCTCATCATCCTCCTCCAGGTCCCTATTCTTCTGCTGCTCTACTGTTTTTTTTTCTACAAGACTGCATTTCCCACAAATCTATTCCTGAGCGTTCCGTTACCGCGAAGACCCTGATACTTCTTGTAAAGTGCCCTTTAAAGTACCCCTCCTTTCTCCTCTGATTTCACAAATTTTTTTTCACTCTTACAGAAAAAATTGCCTAAGGTGAATAATGAGAAACAATATAAGAGATTTCACACTATTTAAGCAAGAACTGCTTTGCAGAACTGAATTTGAAGCATTTTGCAGAACTGTTGAAGTGGTAATATTTAAGTTATGAAATACTTCTAAGAGGATTATATAATAGACAATATCTCCAATGATATTTGGAGCGTACATCCAGAAGGCTTATATAAAAGGAGGAAAAAACTATTGTGCGCAAAAATCTATCTTTATTTAATTCTTCAATTATTCACTCCTTCACTCCTCTTCATTCTAAATCACTCAAATAGCTCTATAGTTTTTATGCACAAACACACACACACACACACACACACACACACACACACACACACACACACACACACACACACACACACACACACACACACACACATTGCAGGCCAGTCAAAAGATCATTTATTTGTAAATAGCCTCTTTTCATATGCAAAAGACATCTGGATATTATTTTAGAGACTCATACTGTATTGAAATGTATAAGACAGCAGATGTAGTTTCCCTACTCCATCATATCCCCTCACTACAAAATATTAAACTGTATTAAAATGCCATATTGTAAATAATGAAAAATACCAAATTGTGAATTGCACTGTTCTCAAAATTTGATTAAATGTTTACATATGGTTGCACTTTATTTCTTTATTTCCCTCTGCGCATGCATATTTGTCAGCTAGTGTGTGTGTGTGTGTGTGTGTGTGTGTGTGTGTATGTGCATGCGTGTGTCTGTGTGTGTATTTGGGGCTGGTGAGTCACAGCTCTCGTATGCTCTGTTCTCCGTCAGCTGCCATTGAGAGGAGCAAGAACACACTTGGGCTCTCAAAACGTCCCTTGCGTTCACTCTGTGCTTACTACCCACTCCTCTCTCTAAATAGGACAGGTTGTAGCCATTATTCAACCTCCCGTTTTAGGCTTTCCGCTATATTTAACTCTTTCGTGTCGTCCTCCTGCATCCCTCTATGGTCATACCTCTGAATTGATAGTTATAGGGGCTTTGACATATATTTACATGCTGAAGATGAACTAAAGAATGCACAGACTGGTTCCCAGAAGGTTACAGGGACTGACAGTGGAAACATTGAGAAAGGTTCTGTAAGCCCATTACACACTACCCTGAAGAACTTTCCACCTGTTTTTTTGTGTGAATTTTCACATTAACATGTAAATGGAAACATGAAGAGGTGTGTTCTGTATTTAAAAGTACTTTGTAATATCTGAAACATTTCCAAAGCCATGAGTAAGAACAAAACACAGACATAAACACTGGTCATGAATTTGACAAACATATTTTTTATATCGTTTTTTCATTCCTTTTCCCTCAATATCAGTGTCGAATTAGGCATGAAAAGGTGTGCACCTCACTACCACCAACAACTGTCTTTCCCAAAAACTGTTCAGTGCAGAATAAAGATAATTTTCTTTGATTTCTTACAGTTTGGACAAATTGATATCCGAAGGCGTGTAATAAATGTGGAATATTTTTCTGCATTAAAAAAACATTTTCACTTCCCTACAAATCTACCTTACAGTTCGATTGTTTTCCCAAAATGTACCGTTACTTTATAAACGATGGCCATATCCTTGCTGTAACTTCAGGCATGCTTTTGGAAAACACACGACCACATAATATAGTTCCGTGCACAGGACGCATGCAAGGCGCGCCCCCGTGTGTCCCATTTTAGCGTCACAGACGTAGGGGCGCGCCTGCGCCTGCGCAAGGGTTGACTAGCCACCCGGCCACTATCAATCGATCAGAGAGCGGAAGATGGCGGTGGATCTAGTCTGAGGGGAGAGATCGATCACCGAATCACTCGATTGGACGGGATCAACGAAGTGTAGAAAAATCGTCCAAAACACCACCCTAAATTACATTGGAATAAAGGTACGCTGCGACACAGCTGTTCAAAGGTCATTTTAGGTTGTAATATGTTGTAGAGGGTAAAGAGAACAGAAAGGACGAGGCTCAAAGGACAAACCGACAGACACAGGCCTCGCCATTTCTCTACCGCCATCTTGTTTGTCCGTATGTGGTGTTTCTAGGCACGCTGAATTAATCCCGGATAGAGAGCATAGAGGGATAGAGGATATATAATCAATCCGCTGCATCGTCAACCAAAAGCTACGATTGCAAAAATGATTTGTTTTGTCTTTTCTGCATGCTTTTCATGCGGCAGTCACAGCGTACGTTCTTTAAGAAGAATTAGCGCTTTCAAGTTCAGTCACCCCTCTCCATTGCTAATTTATCTTGCTAGCCATCTGGCTGGGTGGTGACGTTAATGGCGTTTCCCATCTAAATTGAGGGTAAAAGAAACAACTAGCTATAGCTAGCTAACCAACAATGTACAGAGAAAACCATGCTCGCTTGGAGGAACATTCCGCTAAGCATTAGCTACTTATCTCCTAGCTTAGCTACTTGGCTATATAGCAGTTCTAAATGAATCTATACAACGCTAGCTTCATACCTAGTAACGTTATATTTGTGAAGCCAAAGTGAAATCCGTCAAACAAATGTCAACATTGATAATTTCATAGCAGAAATGTGAACTAGAACCATATATAAAGGTATCAATAAGGTTTGAATCATTTTTGCACATTGCTGTTAAATTCCTAAAAATACAGGTTTTGACTCGAATCATTTCAGCTATAATATAAGTTTGGGAAAGAAACACATCTCGCTACATATTATTTCTCACTTTCCAAAGAGACTGACACCCTTTCTTACTTATGATATATTGCATACAGTTTATGTTCTGATGGAGATCTCAACAGAATGGCCGGATTTTTACAGAATATTCAGAACACAATAAAATATAGTTCATTTTCATGACCCTTTTGTAAGTGTGTGTTATTTCATCGCCACCTTCCTTCCCGGTCAAACGTTATTCTGAACTTATCTATTTCACTCATACACTAGCCTTAGATAGTGCCTCACAGTCCCACCTTTGAATCTCTTTTGACTATATGGTTATACTCATCTATCTGTGCCATGTTTCAGAAGCTGACTGAGACAGCTCTAATACCCACAAGCCATTTAGTCCTCCTGTCTCCACAATGGACTTTCCCTGGCACAGTGGCAAGGTTCTGGAGCAGCTGAACCACCAGCGCCAGTTGGGCCTGTTGTGCGACTGCACTTTTGTGGTGGACGGCGTCGACTTCAAGGCCCACAAGGCAGTGCTGGCTGCATGTAGTGCCTACTTCCGCACGCTCTTCCTAGACCAGAAAGATGTGGTGCATTTGGACATCAGTAATGCAGCAGGTATGTTACCCTTGCCTACTTGTGTCCGACTCCCTATCAGTCTGTTTTCTTGTTTCTCGACTTAAGCACACGTGACACAGGTCTCCTCATAGATGGCCATGTTCAGGAGAACGTACCCCTATGTATGTAGCCCTACCGAGTCAGTATGTCTGCGTGAGTTTTTCATTGACAGCTCCAGGGATGGCTCTGTTCCTCACAGGTCTCGGGCAGGTTTTGGAGTTCATGTACACGGCTAAGCTCTGCCTGAACCCGCAGAACGTGGAGGATGTGCTGGCAGTGGCGACGTTTCTCCAGATGCAGGAGATTGTCAATGCCTGTAAGGCCTATCGGTCCCTTGCTGGTGCTGCATCGGCCAACGCTGGATCAGGCCTCGCTGCCGGTGAATAGACTAGTCTTGCCCTAGCCATTAGTACCCTATGCCCCGCTACACTGGATTGCAATATCAACTAACTATAAAATGTCTTCTACGTCAGAAAATATGAGTCAGCTGACAAAATAATTTTCTTCATAAATGTTGTTTTAAATGCTTTTTTTAATATATTTTTTAAAGTATCGGAATTAATGCCTGAATACATACAGTGCTCTCCACTATTATTGCCACCCCTGGTAAAGATGAGTAAAAAGGGTTATAAAAAATTCACCGTTTGGTGAATTAGCTTAATCTCACACTGAAAAAATCAGAAAAATCCAACCTTTAATTGAAGTAAATGAAAGTAAATATTATAAGAAAAAAAAAATCCCTCATCAAGAAATAATTATTTTTAACAAAACCATGTGTGCCACAATTATTGGCACCCCTGCATTTATATAGAATAAAGTAATCATTTTTAATATTTGGTTGCATATCCTTTGCATGCCATGACTTTCTGATGTCTGTGACCCAACAACATCAAAAGACTCTTGATATCTTATTTTCTGGTACTCTTACAAGCGATACTATAACGTCTCTGCATTTGAATGGATCTCTATGGGAATTGGGGGGTGGGACTAGATTTAGCTGTAAATTACACTGGAACAGTATGGAACACATGGTTGGCTAAATGGCCCTAAGTCATCAAGGGTCTGACGTATCAAACAAGCCTTAATACCATCACTCTGCTGCCAGAAATACAGTAGATATGGATGGATAACTTGAAGGGTTTCTTCTCCTGACTTATTTTTCCATAAAGTTCAATAGGAAAATTTGTCAGGAGAAACAACCCTTGAAGTAATCCATCCCTATCTACTGCATATCTGGCAGCAGAGTGATGGTTTGAGGCTCGTTTGATACCTCAGACCCTTGATGACTTACAGCCATTTTACCAACCATGTGTTCCATGCTGTTCCAGTGTAATTTACAGCTAAATCTAGTCCCACCCCCCAATTCCCATAGAGATCCATTCAAATGCAGAGATGTTGTAGTATCGCTTGTAAGAGTACCAGAAAATAAGATATCAAGAGTCTTTTGATGTTGTTGGGTCACAGACATCAGGAAGTCATGGCATAAAAGATATGTGACCAAATATTAAAAATGATTACTTTATTATATATATAAATGCAGGGGTGCCAATAATTGTGGCACACATAGTTTTGTTAAAAATAATTATTTCTTAATGAGGGATTTTTTTTTCTCATAATAAATTTACTTCAATTAAAGGTTGGATTTTTCTCATTTATTCAGTGTGAGATTAGGCTAATTCACCAAACCTTTTTTGTAGAATTTTTTTATAACCCTTTTTACTCATCTTTACCAGGGGTGCCAATAATAGTGGAGGGCACTGTAGGTGCAGGTGCAAGGATGGAGTCACTAAACCGAGCCAGCGACAGAAAAGTTGCTGTTTAACTTGAACTTTGTCCCCTGTTGCTTGACGTTCTGTCTCAGATGCAGAGAAGATGGCGGAGAGGGTGCCGAAACGGGAGAGGGAGGCTTCAGAAGGGGCTTCCAAGGGGGAGCAGACGCTGAGCAGGGGGTCAGAGCAGGAGGAGGCAGGGGGCATTCAGGAAGACTCCCAGGCCTCCGGAGATGAACCTGCCCCCACTGGTGGGGCGGCTTCCGCCACTGAGACTGCGGAACAGCCAGAAACGGTGTGCAGCGCCGCCAGCGAGCAGGCCACAGAGGATCAGCCTGCCGCACTGCAGGCCGTGTGTCCGCCTAAGCCCAGCCCCCCTGCCCGTCAGACAAAAGCACCAGCCCCAGCTAAAGGCCCAGCGGAGAACGAGAAGGACCGGACAGCAGCGAAGGAGGTTCCAGAGTTTCAGGACGACCCCACCGATGTGGACTACATGCCCAGTCAGTATCTCCTCTTCTGTGTGTTTATGTACCATTTAACATACAGTCTCCTTGTGTGTATCCCCCCCCCCCCGTATGCGTTTTGATGAGTGACTGTGTTGCTCTTCCAGAAGTCCCGCTCAAGTCTGCAGCAGGCAGTTCTTACATAAGCACACGCAGGAGCAGGACCAAGAGTACAGCTCATCACTCTCTCTCACAGGGTAAACTTGCACATGGACACTTGCATTCACTATATTCAATAACATTCATTAGTATTTCTTGCCTTTTTTATTCCATTCTACTTATGTTTTCAATGCTTATCTTTATTATTTCTCTCTCACAGACGATGACTTGGGCAAGGAGAGTGGGCAGAAGGGCGATAGTGATGAGAACAAAGTTACAGAGCCAGAGGATGAGGGAGACGGAGAGGAGGAAGATGAGGAAGAAGATATGGAGGAGGAAGAGGAGATGGACGAGGATGAGGATGAGGACGAGGACACCGCAGTGGAGGAGAGCGGAGGGGAGGGGAAGCAGTCGCGGTCGGGGATGTTTGCTGACCGCAGCGAGTCCCGAGCATACGGCTCTGTAACACATAAGTGCGAGGTGAGGGGGAGGTGGAGGGGGAAGGGAGGTGGGGAGCAGATGAGGGAGGAGGTGGAGGAGGAAAGGAGGTGGGGAGCAGGTGAGGGAGGAGGTGGGGAGCAGCCTGTCCGTGTGCATGCCTGCCTGCCCGCCCAGGCATCTCGTTTTTGAAATCGTGGCCATGGAGCACTGACCATTTTACGCTGCCTCAGGCTCACGTTTGCATGTCTGGTTTTCCATGCGTATGAAACTCAACTCTGGGATTCAACATTCTCCATGTTTGGCGTGCCCCTGACCCAGGACTGCGGGAAGAAGTTCACTCACACTGGGAACTTTAAGAGACACATCCGCATCCACACAGGAGAGAAGCCCTTCAGCTGCCGAGACTGCCACAAAGCCTTCTCTGACCCAGCTGCCTGCAAGGCACACGAGAAGACACACAGGTCAGGACAGGGGATTGCTTGTCTTTATTTCGTTTTCTTATCTCATCTTGTACAAGACAGTCGCTTCAGTGAAATGAATACTGACAAATACAGTACTCAGAACATAATGTACAAATCCAGAACTTTGTATGTAGTGGAAGGAATTAACCTATATTTATACTATATCATGATGGTCTGTTTGATCTCACTGTTAATCCATTTAAAATAAATCTCCTAACTGGTTTGATTTCCTCCTCATTTCTAAATCTATTTGCCCTCCTCCTCCACCGTCCCTGTCCCGCACTCCCTCGCGCTCTCTCTCCAGCCCGGTGAAGCCGTACAGCTGTGGCGCTTGCGGCAAGAGCTACCGCCAGATCAGCCTGCTCAACCTGCACCGCAAGCGGCACACGGGGGAGGCGCGGTACAGCTGCGAGGACTGCGGCAAGCTCTTCACCACGTCGGGCAACCTGAAGCGCCACCAGCTGGTGCACAGCGGGGAGAAGCCCTACCACTGCGACTACTGCGAGCGCGCCTTCTCCGACCCCACCGCCAAGATGCGCCACCTGGAGACGCACGACACCGACAAGGGCAACAAGTGTCCGCACTGCGACAAAAGGTTCAACCAGGTGAGACCCCCCTGCGCGGCTGACCCGGGACTACACGAGTACACGTGTACGTTTCACCCTCGTGACGCTTTATAAGCCTTATAAATCTATTTGGTTGATATATTTCTGAAATTAATTTAGCTGAAGAGACATAGAGATTACAAATTAGCAGATGCTCCTATCCAGAGCGACTTACATAGCTTTTGCATTTTTACATAGTATCCATTTATACAGTTGGATATATGCAGGTTAAGTACCTTGCTGAAGGGTCACAGCAGTGTCCGACCCAGGAATCGAACCTGCAATCTTTAGGTTAAAAGTTCCTTAACCATTATACCACACTGCTGCCCCACATGAATGATGTGCTCACCTGGCTGTATCCGTGCCCTCTCAGATAGGAAACCTGAAGGCTCACCTGAAAATCCACATCACAGACGGCCCTCTGAAGTGCAGAGAGTGTGGGAAACAGTTCACCACCTCCGGTAAGGGCACGAGACGGACGCTTCTGCCCTGGCTCGGGACACTCAACGCGTCCCTGTGTATATGTGGCTGACACTGAGGCGTCCCTGTACAGGTAACCTAAAGAGACACCTGCGTGTGCACAGTGGAGAGAAGCCCTACGTTTGCATGCACTGCCAGAGGGCCTTTGCAGATCCAGGCGCGCTGCAGAGACACGTCCGTATTCATACAGGTACCACTCTCCTTCTTATGGGCTCACCTCTCACTTAGACAGACACACTGATTATATAGTAACACTTAGGTAGTGCAATTATCCACCTCCCAGTATAATATAGTGTAGTATATTGTACTGTAGCAGAGCATAGCACAGTAAAACATAATGTGGCATAGCATATAGTATAGTACCTGGGGTCCGTGATCACACACCCCTGGTCCGCAAATTATAGAAAGTTTAAAAAAAATAAAATAACCCTTTTTAATTTATAATGGGGGTCCCCTGGATGCCTTTGATCCTGGATGGGGGTCCCTGGATCAGAAACGGTTCAAAACCCCTGGTATAGTAGCACTAATGACGGTATATTGTTACAGGCCATGTGAATGTGAATGTGTATGTGCTTTGTAGGGGAGAAGCCTTGTCTATGTCTTATGTGTGGAAAGGGCTTCACGCAGGCCAGCTCCCTCATCGCTCACGTGCGACAGCACACTGGAGAGAAGCCCTACGTCTGCGATCGCTGCGGAAAAAGGTCAGACGAAAACGCTGCACCAGTGATTCTGTGCCATTTATTGCCTCGTCGAGATCCAGATGGACACTGCAATTTACACGTCACAGAATATTGCATCCACACCTCCCCGCCTTTCTCTCTTTCCATCACCCTATCTCTCTCTCTTTCCTTTCAGGTTTGTCCAGTCCAGCCAGCTGGCCAATCACATACGTCACCACGACAACATCCGGCCACACAAGTGTCAGGTCTGCAACAAAGCCTTCGTTAATGTTGGGGACCTCTCAAAGCACATCATCATCCACACAGGTAGTAAAGCAGCAAAAGGTCACATACCTTCCACTTTTCTGGACCTTTGAGATTGCTGAATGTTCTCCGTGTAGTTTAGATTCCGGATGCATACTCCCTGATAAGTGTCTGGAAAACTCTGCCATCCTGTAATAGGCCAGCAGGTTTCTGATGATGGATTATGTTGGCTGGGGTTGTTTTTAACATAGATATAGAACCATAGATATGACATATCATGTGATGTAATAGTAATTTGGAATTCCGAAATGGAACAATTTGGCAGCCATCTTACCTGGGTACAGCTATAATAGGAACCTATGGCAAAAGTGTCATGTACTTTCTAACCCACTGTGATGTCATAATTGGGTCTCAGAAGCCATCGTTACTGGCCACCATCTTACCTGGGTATGGTCAAAAAAATTGTGCCACTAACTATGACATATGTCACATCTATGGTTCTATATCTATGGTTTTTAATTTCATGCACAATTTCATGTACATCATCTACTTGAGCATCACCGGAGAGAGGATTTCAACTGCAGGTGGAATCCCACCTATACAAGATTGTGATTCAGAAATAGTAACTCAGCATTAGTTTATTAGCACAGCACATCCCCAAAGTTAGAGGGGTAATGCCACACTGGAGTGAGAAATTTGTCAGGCACATATATTGTGAGCTTGCCAAGTGAGGGTGCACTTCGGGTGAATCCTGTAAAATTCCATAGTATGAAATGGGTTGTAGTAAGATTTGCAGAAATTGTCTCCCCCTAGTGTAATATCTGTATCAGTGCATGCAGCGATTTGTAATTAGTAATTCATTTTCCTCCCATCACCTCCAATTAGTCACGTTACTCCCATATTGTTATTTTCCTTTAACATTTACTTTAATCCTTGCCTGTGTGTCGTTCTTACACTCTTCACCCAGGGGAGAAACCCTTCCTATGCGACAAGTGTGGCCGGGGGTTCAACCGCGTTGACAACCTGCGCTCACACGTGAAGACCGTTCACCAGGGGAAGGCGGGCATGAAGCGGCTGGTGGTGGCCGGAGGCGACAGCGACGAGGGCAGCGGAGAAGCGGACAAGCTGCATCCCATTTCGACGTCGGCGTCGGAGCTGGACGACAGCGAGGTCAACATCGTCACGGTCACCACGGACGACATCGTAACCTTAGCGACTGAAGCTCTGGCCGCCAGCGCCGTCGCTCAGCTCACAGGTCAGAGAGCACGCCGTGTGCGTGAAACGGGGAATAAGAGAGAGAGCTAAGGGGAATGAGGACATGCTAGAGAGGAGAGTAAGTGATGAAGAGGAATTTACGGAAAGTAGAAAATGAAGGAGTATGTTGATGAGGAACAGAGTGAATTGAGAGGTTTCGTGGGAGGGGTGTGTCTGTTTTTCACTGAAATGTCCTCCCACTGCAGTGGTGCCCGTAGCTGCGTCAGTCTCTGCAGATGAGACCGAGGCTCTGAAAGCAGAAATAACTAAAGCAGTGGAGAAGGTGCAGGAAGCAGGTGAGGGTAGCACAGAAGCACACAACCAATCGCACAAACAACTACACAGAACGTGTTACACTTTCCCTTATGCTGATTAGGAATTCATCAACAAACTGAGCAGTTGCAATTGTTTCCTTATGCGGAACCTACACAAGAGCACAATAACTGTGACCTTGAACATGAAACTTACCTTGAAATGCTCACGTACAACCAAGCTGTTAAAATCAGCTCTTGCATTGGCACAGAAAACCGATTTTTCACACCTTGCTGTGTTTTACCATGTTGTTTAATTTGCTAACGGTGTGTTGTTAACATACGTCCACAGTGTTTCTCTGTGTCCGATTCCTCTCCTCCCAGATCCCAACACCCAGATCCTGTACGCCTGTGACTCATGTGGGGAGAAGTTCCTGGACGCCAGCTCTCTCGCCCAGCACGTGCGCATCCACACCGCCCAGGCGCTGGTCATGTTCCAGGCCGACTCTGACTTCTACCAGCAGTACGGTGAGGCCGCCTGGCAAGCAACCGAGCAGGTCATCCAGCAGGGGGAGCTCCTGTTCCGGACCCGTGAAGGTGGGGAGGATGAGGAAGAGGAGGAGGAGGAGGGGGGAGGGGGAGGGGGAGGGGGAGGAAGAGGAGATGGCCCAGGCTGAGCCCCAGGCAGAGGCAGAAGCAGAACCTGTACCGGAGCCAGTGGATATGGAGTGTGGCGGTCAAACAGAGTGAAGAGGGGCACGGAAGTTTTAAATGGAAGATAATTAAATATATGTGGTGCAGGGTTAATGGGGAAGGGGGCTGATGGAATTAAGGTTTGTGGACTCTCATTGGTGCTGAGGAGGGCGGCATGATTGGATGACATGCTTATTGTCGGAAAATGGTTGCCGGGCCTGGCTACATTTGAAAACTTTAACCTATGTAAGGTTGAGAGACCAATACACCACTCCTTTGTGGAGGCTAAATAAAAACCATTATACTCATCTTTCATCAATTCAGTACCCCACTGCCCAGAATCCATGCTCATTGTAGAAAAGCTTTTGTCATGTACTCTATAACGGTGAGTCATTCTGGCCACAGGTATAGATGTGACTAATTTTGTATTATTGTGTCTATAATGTTTTTTTTTTTTTTTGTCTTTATCAATGTCTCATTGCAGGTTGTTGGTCAGAATAGAAAATATAATATTCTCTCTTCCTTTTGTTTTTATTTAATTGCTGTCTTATTTTACAGGTCCTCGTAGGAAGTGTTAATATAACAAAACCAAAAAGCTTATTGCCACTCCTATTTTTCTCTAAGAAAATGATACTTCTAAAATAATATGTATAAAATGTAGAGGAGCTAAAACGGGGAATTTGTATACATGGCACTATCAATTTAGTGTTGAAATAATCAGATTAGTTGATAATTTTATCAGCAACTAATGTGATGATATTTGGTGTACAGTGCCTACACAGTAGGGTACAGTAGCTTTCTTCACTCCTGAAATTGTTGTTTTAATTGTCTTAGTGTGGGTAAGCCTTGTTCAATGCTGCAAAGCCCCCAGGAAAAGCCACCACCAGGAAAGCAGAACAGCAGGAGTATTAATTTAATTGTCTTTTCAGGTCTTAATAGCTTTATTTAAGTCATTAAGTGACTTAATTAGAGTCCGTGTTACTCATTAGAGAGTATGAAAGCTGTGTGAACCAGACTTGCTTTAGTGAGCGTAAATATTAGCATTATGTCTTGGCGCAGCACTACTCGACAGGAAATGTGTGAGAAACATTGCTCACCGAGAAGTCCTTTTAAATTAAATTTTTTTTTTTTTTTTACAGAAGATGAAATTAAATCAATAGTTTGAACCTCGCTTAGAGTAAATACTGCTACCGTATTTACCGGGGCTTCTGCTTGAGTCGTTTTCAGGTGCATTTTGAAGCATTTTCAAATGCATGCTGTTTGTTTTCTGATAAAGTAAATGAGAAGGTGTTTAAAAATGCATCGTAAAGAAAGTAGGATTGACAATACTCCAGTACTTTGGAAATGATTTTCCATAGATTTGTTTGTGACAGTGACATGCATTTTGAATTTTACAGTGAGTCATAGATTGGGAGAAGGCCAGACCAATCAGATAATGGATTTTTTAAAACACAGAAGACATACAACAAATACTAGCTTTTCAAGGGTTTGATAGAAGCGGTTTCAACTCTAATTTACACCTTGCTCAGCAGTCATCTGTGGTACTATTAAAGCTTTTACTTTGCTATTGGTTATATTTTCTTTTCAAAGGGAGCTCACCATCTGCATTTGGAGTTTAATTTGATGTAGTATTTACTTAAGCCATACTTCTAAAGATGTATTCATGAAGGATGCCATCCTTCTGTGATAGCCTACCATAACTGTATAGGCCCCTGTGGCATAAGATATACATTTGAGCATGTTTACAAAATCAGTGTAATGTGCACATGAGCTGAAGAATTGTTTGTAAGAGATACAATGAAACACTTTGGTTAAATGTATCACTCACGGGTATTTAAGAAAATATAGTTAAAGAGTTTACCCTTCTCCTTACAAATTATTCTTGATGTCAAAAAATAATGCACTAAATAAATGGCAAATAAATTAATTACTCATTAGTATAGCTATGTGTCTTTTTCTTCATGGTTTGATTTTTTCTTTACAAACAATTTGGCAATTTGCGAAATTATCTTTTTATTAAATGAACTTGCCACAAAAACATGTTTGCTGAATCCAGTTAACGGTGTCATTAGCCTGTTACAAAATAAAGAGTTTTGAAGTATGGTATTATTTTAAGCTATGAATAAATCCGATCATTCAAGTGGTTGGTTTTTTGCAAGTTTGAGAAAGATGACAGGTCGATGTTAGCACTGAAATAGAGAAAACAAAGAGAGAATGCAGGGTTGCCAAGTCACTGGAGAGAATTCCCAATTTAGATAGGCTAAGAGTAAGGACAGAGTCAAAACTATTTTTTTACGGTCTGGTCAGGACATATATTTTTGTGTGCATTTGAAAAGGACATTTCTTAACACGTGATTTATGGAGCGAACAGGATTACTGAAGATATAAATGTATTGCCACGACGAGCATACTCTGGTTTTGTATGTGGACAAAACATAAAGAAAGCGTAATTGCTCCTCCACAGACGTCGGGCGGTGTCGGTCCTACTCATAGACTGTATAAAAATACTAATCCGTGAAAGTCAAACCAAAGAGGGTAAGCGGAGCCTAAAATCTTTGGTCAAACTCCAACAAAATAATGGGCGGGTTTTTTGTTGTTGATGTTTCGGCAAATGACGTAACTTCCGTCACTCTGTCACGAGTTGTTGACTTTCCTTTTTCACATTAACCGGGTAGTAGTTTTCTTGCCCGGGCTCTTAGCTACTAGCGAGCTAGGCTAGTTTACAGCTTACAGCCGCTGTCTTGTTGGTCTAGAAAAATGGCATTAACTGTTGCTAGGTAACACACTGCAGTTCTGCCAATGTTGCACAGTCCTTGATAACGTTAGCTAGCTAGCTACCCAGCTACCCATTTCAACAACTCGGTTTAGCTAGTTACAAGCTATGTTTGTACGCTAACGTTAGCTATAACCCACAGGCTGTAGTTATACAGGTAACGTTAGGAAAGTTAGCTCCAGCGACAACTTTTCTCGTGTAAACGCGTGGTTGTTTGTTATTTAACGGGATGTCTTGCTTGTAATATATTTTCTACTTACAATATCGGATCGAAGTAAGATAGCTAGCTCAAGTGATAATTTCTTCTTGAACGTTTGTTGACAACAGTGTTGTAGTCGTTGACAACATCATTGGCTAACGTTTTATTTGCTCGCTATCGAACTAGGTTCCAACAAAGCTGCAAATGTTAGGGTAGCTAGGTATGAATATGTTAAATGGCTCGCTAGCACTCATCAGCATATTGACAAGGGAGGCAAGAGGGAAGTACTGCTAGCTAACGCTAGCTAGCTAAATAACAACGGGCAGTTTAATTACAGGCATTGCCATTGGACCAAGTTGCTACAGCTAACGCTAGCAAGATAATTTCTTCAGTTCGCTAAATAACGTTAGCAATATTTTTGTAGTTAGCAAGAATGCCAACTTGGGTGGCCAGCGCTAGCTAATAGTCAACTTAATACAACGTTACCTTGCGTTAATAGCCTTTGTAACGCTAGAAACGTTAGCTAAATTCAGGATGACAATAGGCAGCCCAAAGACATGACTACTGTTGGCTAGCTGGCGACCGAGCTGTCTAGGTAGCCTAACGTTACGTTACACGAGCGGTGTGGACTGATAGCTAATACAGCTAACGTTAGCTGGCCAGCAGTGGTGCATTTTTCGTAAATGACACCTATCACCAAGTTGACAGTTTTTGTACCGATTCTCGGATCTTATGAAGTGAAAATTGGACTAAATTGATTGTTTGGCTAGCTTGCGAACGAGGTAATTCTGGTGACCCAACGCTAACAAAAGCAAAAACGCCAATTCCCCAGAAGATAAAAACAAAGCGGCTTGCTAACTTGTAGAATCTGCCTGTGACAGTCGGAGGAATAGTGGACAGAACTCGACCAGCTGACATCCGCAGGCGGCCTAGCCTAGGAGACCCCGAGGGATGGATCAACTGAAAGTCAAAGATAGAATACTGGAAAATATTTCCCTATCTGTAAAGAAGGTAAGTTACTGAATCTCTGGGCCGACATTACAGACGCCTTTGACGGGTATTAACCTGATAAGAAATCGAGGTTTTCTCAATGGCCTGTACGAGTTTAGGAAAGACACATTCCAGAGAGAAGGGTTGCAGCAGCGCGCGCCTATTGAAAAGGAAACAAAGTCGTTTTTTAAAATTGTAACGTTAACGTTACTCTAGTCGCGTTGTCTACAAAACGTCTTATCGTTGTTTATTCTCTGTTGTAATTCCCTCCAAACTTAAAATTATCTCTAAAGCTGGGTCTGCTAGACACGAATGAAATGGAAACAAAGCCATACTTATTTGCTTGGAACTAAGACGTCGGCAACATTGATTAGCCAGCTAGAGCTAGCACGCACAGACTTATTGACATCCCTTTATTTTTATTTGTATGACGAAAACGTTAGCTAATGTAGCCAGCTTGTAATGTGTGCTTTCGTGTTAAATTACACACTTACAGTTTGCACGAGGAAGAAAGCTAACGTTCAATAAAAAACAATGGCCGTCTAACCCAAGCAGCAGTTTTGAATTGGATGCATGGTGGTGGAACAGTAATTACGGCCTTGGATACTTTTCCCACATTCTTATATTGTCGTAATGACCCAGAATACGGTACATTTCCTTACATGTAATTAATTTTATGTGTACTGTCCGCAGTGCAAAATGGAAATGTAAATAGCTGGACATCCAGCATCATTTACGTCCCGTTGGGCTCAATGGTTGTGGATGATACTTTTGCTTGAATTGAATTCTCCCTATAGGTTGTGGCCACCACATTTTTGCCATTAATCTTATTTAACAGTATATGATGTGCTCATTCAGGTATATTGATAGCCCACCGTCTCTTTAGCTTTATTATCAGTAATTTGCTCCGTCTGCTTCTGCTTTTATTTATTTTGTGTTTAGTAAGGCCACCTGACTTCGAGGTCACACGACTGTCAGGCGGTTGGAATTAAGATGAGGTCACTCGTGGCTCAAAACTTGTTGAATCATGAGAAAGAATACACGGGGCACAATACTGCCTGTTTAATTTTCAGATTGTTTATGGTTTTCTGGCATGGTCTGCTGCTGGTTACATATTATATGTTTGTTCTTTAAAGGGATCTGCCAAGGCTGAATTTGCATATAATGTAGACACAACCTTAATGTCATATTTCAATGAGTTTGAGAGCTACAGACATTGTTACACTGAGTGAAGAGCATCTTTGTTTAGGGAGATAGAGGAATATATGGCAGAGCAGATTGTAATTCTTTTAGCTGTATAGCACAGAGAACATTTTGACCAGGTGGTCAGGATCGAGACATACCTTGTTGTCTTACAGTGCGGACTTTACTGTGGGCATTTCTTGATACTTCATCTTTTAGCTGACATGGCACACAACTTTATCCGCAGAAGACAACTATGAGAGTTTTACCACACCAGGTCAGGCCTTTAAGACAATACACTGTTTTAACGGAGGGGAATTGCCTGTGGATTGGTGTCGGCTGCTATTTTCCTTCGAGTACAGAGGGAATAGCTGCAGCTTGTGGGTGTAATTCAAAATGCCATGTTGTTACTAAATACACTCCTTCATTGCATCCACAGCTTCAGTTATGCAGAAATGCAACTGTGCGGGTATCATCCGTTGCAGCATAAAACAACATGTTTTAGTTCATGTATTTTAATTGATATTTGTATTTAGGCCTACTTCATTTGCACAAGAAATATAGAGCATTATTTAAACAAAATATAGGCTATTTATTTCAGTTGGCCTAGCTTAACCAATAATATTTTGTGCAAAAGCTTGTTTAATGGTAAGAGGCTGGTATCTCGCCTCCTTACCTAAAAGCTGGACGTACAGACAGGCTCACTGCATGCATGACCAGAGCTTGCAGGCTTTTCACTGGAATGGCTAGTGCACTAATAAAGTCTGAGAACAGGCGGAAGCTGTGGAAAGCGAGTGACTAGTGTTCCTGTGCATTGGGCCTCTTTTTAAGAGAAGTGGTACTGCCTCCAGTCAGGGCTTGCTTCTTTTCCTGCTCGCACTAGCAACGGAAGCTTGCGTGTGCCGGGGACCCGGTGTAGGATTGCTCCACTTGTGGGAACTTCAAAGAGAGCCAGTATTATTCAGCAAGCTCGCCGCCAATGCTACATATTAGCTGAGGACAGCCAAATTTGACAGCTCATTTCTTAGTGGTAACATCCTTAATTAGGAGTAGCCTCATACTTGCATTAATTTGTAATTCCAAGTTAAAGACAAATGTTGACTGAATTTAAGCTGGTATTAACTCGTGCATGAGAAAGCAGTGTTGTGTGTGATGCCACCCTCATGTTGGTAACTCAACTCAAGATGCATTCTGATGAGCCACAAGCGCTCAATGAGCATTAATGAAATAACAGAAAGCCGAGGATTTATACCAGTACCATGTGACCACAACTAATCTCTTCTTTATGGGAAAGCAGCACAGGGCACGTGTTTAACATGTCAAGGTGTATTGCTATATATTTTACAGGTAAAGCACTCAGATAATTAGTCTATAGGAAATAGGAAATTCGGAGACCTTTACTGATTATGATGTGGACCAACACAGATCCCACTCCAAAAATGAAACACTGTGGCGTTCTTACTATTTGTGTGTTTGTGCATTGCCAGAACAAAGAAATGTATTGGAAAAATAAATGAATAAGCAAAAATTGCTTTAATATGTAAAGTGTGTATCTCTAGTATATATGCAAAAAAATATAATTCCAGTTGCCCTCCACATTAATAGTATGCTCACTTTAATGCTGCTGGCTACAGTGGGATGTTTCATATCTCTTTATTTAGTGGAAACATCTGATGTGGCAATGAAAATATGTGTTCTCAAATCAAATGAAGGATTTGGGCCTGCACAATTTCCTCAGTCGATTTTCTGTTTTCAGTTGCAGAGCTATTTTGCCGCCTGTGAAGATGAGACGCCAGCTATCCGGAACCACGACCGTGTTCTACAGCGCCTGTGTGAACACCTGGACCACGCCCTGCTTTATGGGTACGGCAGAGAGGGGACGGGCCAGCGCACGTGTGTGTGTGTGTGTGTGTGTGTGTGTGTGTGTGTGTGTGTGTGTGTGGGTGTGTGTGGGTGTGTGTGGGTGTGTGTGGGTGTGTGGCTGGTTCAGTGTTATTTCAGCTGTCCGTTTCCTTTAATTCTTTTTATTTGTGTAGCGTCGTCAGTAATTCCTGCATGACATACCAAGTTCATACACGACAATGGATGAACGTGCAAATTTGTGGGGAAAAATGGCCCGTTTCCTCTTGATTTTCAGGCTGCAGGACATCTCCTCGGGTTACTGGGTCCTGGTCCTGCATTTCACCCGCAAAGAAGCAGTCCGGCAGATCGAGGAGCTCCAGCACATCGCCACCAACCTCGGCCGCAGTATGAACCGGCCCTTCTTATATGTCACCAACATAAAACGCACAGTGCTTTTAGCCAGACATACTCCAAAATATGCATACAGCCTATCCTGTGTCTTGATCCATATATCATCCTACCACTAAATGGCACCCCCCTACCAGTCTACTATATGTGAACACTACAGATACAGAATCTAATGCAACTACTTGACTCACACCATATAAACTAAGCCTTTGCCTTCCACTCCTTGTGTGATCACAGTGTGATCACAGTGTGATCATACAACCCCTTGTTTATGTCATCAGGCACTATTCAGTCATTCATTTTTAGTTCATGTTTATTTATGGTATAATTATGTTCATCTTGTGTTATCTCTGTTGTCCGTATGACTCAGCGTCTGTGGAAGTAATGTGCCTTTCTTGGCATGACGCACTGCAATCTGTACAGACCTAATTAAGGCACATGCATATTCAACTAAAGTGCCTTGTAGCAACAGATTCTAGTCGTAGGCAGTGTATCATAAGGTTATGTTCAGGTTTTTTGAGTGGTTAAATGCATCACTGACCTGGCTGGGCTGACTAGCATAGCTAGCTACCTAGCTGACTTGACTGGCCTAGCTAAAGATCTGGAAGGAGAGTCTATTCTATATGTACATCTCATGACATTTCAGCATGGCCAGTAAAACTCCTTGTTTTTGGTGACAGATTAATAATTGACATTATTACCTGGATGCTGTATAGGTCGGGCCTGGTTATACCTGGCACTAAGCGAGAGCTCTCTGGAGAGCTACCTCCGTCTGTTCCAGGAGAATCAAGGATTGCTGCAGAAGTACTACTTCAAGTGAGTGACTTGACCTGAGGTGGAAATGCAATCTTGATTCGTAGGATTTTGTCTGTCTTGTGCTGAATTGAATAAGTGGAGGCCATTTACTTGTTTTCCAGAAATGCCTTGGTCTGCAGTCACGATCACCTCACCCTCTTCCTCACTCTGGTATCAGGACTGGAGTTCATCCGATTTGACCTGGAGTTGGTATGTCTTCTCTTTCCTAATAAGTGTGATACAAAACAGTGCTTCTCTGTTGGATGGCCGTTTTATTTTCCATGGCACAACAAGGGCCGATCTGTTTTGTACCAACTTTAGCGCTTAATTATTTAATAAGCTCGATCATATCTTGATCTGACATTTGTATAAACACCAGCTACAGCCACAGGCTACAAGGTGTGTCCTAAATATTTTACTGTGCTCAAGTACAGGAGTGAACCAGCATAGTTTACACAGCTCTCAGAAAACTAATACTAAGGTAATTGGTTGGAATAAAAACCAGCACGCAGACCCGCCCTGCAGGACCGGAGTTGTGCACCCCATGTTAGACTGTTATATCGTCCCCTCACTTGCACTCTCCCCTGTGGGCAGGATGTCCCTTACCTGGATGTTGCACCTTATATGCCAGAATACTACAAACCTCAGAACCTGCCTGACTTTGAAGAGAGGCTGCCCAGCTCCGACAGCCTCTCCCTGAACTCTTTCACCTCTCTGACCTCCACCAACCTGGAGTGGGATGATAGTGCCATCGCCCCCTCCAGTGAAGGTAAGGAACTGCAACGAACTGGCACGCAATCGCACACGCGCAGTTGATTGCGCTGATTTGCCTGACAGTGCACTGGAATTGACGGGAACGCCACACGTGTACTTGCTTTAATTGGTTGTTTGGCTAAAATGATATCAATAAATAAGATCAAAAATATACTTTCACAGTTCACTTCTTGCTTCCCCTCAATGGTGAACTGAGATATACTGCAAAACTCATCATTATTTAACAACAACAACAACAACGGTGAGAGGTTTGCAGTGAGTCTCGTCACCCTTGTGAGCAGGCAGGAAGTAAGGTGTAAAAATCCTCACAGGGACACTCCTTGTCTGCCTGCCTGCCAAATTGCACAACATTACACTCCACGTTTTAGTTTTTTCCTCTTTGTTTAATTTATATGTGGGACGAATGCATCGTTGCATAGGCAAATTTTGATTGTGAAAAGGATTGACTTTAATTTAAAAAGATGCAAAAGGAAATTGGAAGTGTGTTTTAAGTTATATACCCCATTTAATTTATACAAATACATTTTCACATTAACATTTCATTTAAAAAAAAAAAAAAAAAAAGTTAAAAATGGCTCCAGATATAGTATCTGTAAGTTGTGTCAGTGCAGCTAGCTAGATAACTAATTTACAGAAGAACTTTAGTGTAATCACCTGTAATGTCTTACATTAATATCAATATTTAAATGAATAAATATTCAGTCTAATATTTTGTAACCTTAATTTGTCAGGAACTTGGTCAGTAGTGAACTGAACATAATGGAGCTGTTAAATCTATCACATTGTTTTATTGATTTGCAGAGGTGGAAAGACCAGGTTCAGGAAGTAAACGCCCTCCCCAGTATTTTGCTCCAATCCCCTGGATTTGCTAATTATCTCAATTCTCCAGCCAGGAGGTAGAACAGATTAGTGAAATCAGCTGGCTGAGTTCATGGAAGAAACACATGGCAGGACTTTTACTTTCTGACCCCTGGACTTTCCGCCTCTGCTGATTTGTAAACAAATTTTTGTTTTCTATGCAAAGGTGCATCAGTTGTCCCAGCCATGAGTTTTCATATATTCATATATTCATTATTCATATATTGATGTCTTTTGTTTTTCCGTCATGCTCACTGTGTTTTTCATGTCATCTTTTTTTGTTTGTTTATATTATCTGTTGTTCCCCTTCCCTCTCTCTTTACCTCTCTCTCTCTCTCTCTCTCTCTCTCTCTCTCTCTCTCTCTCTCTCTCTCTCTCTCTCTCCAACTCTTATCATACCTTCCTGGCTAATGTTGAGTCTCATCCCTCCTTTTTTTAGATTATGATTTTGGTGACATCTTCCCTGTGTTGCAGTCAATACCAAGTGCAGCGTGGGAAGGTGGGACACGGTTAATTCCACCACCCCCCCCGCCCCTCTTTTAGCTCACAGCGTCACGCACGTCCGCTCCGCAGTGTGTCAGAGTGCATGCATTACTGTGCATGTGCCGCACCTCTGTGCTGGTGTAACTGCTTGGCCTGCATCCCCCTGATTCCGTTTCCGGAGGCATGTAATGCATCGACCGACCCCCTTATTGGATACAACGCTAACACCCTTTCACACTTGCGTGCGTATCTCCCTATTCATGAATGAGATTCTTGCCCGTTAGTAGCCTGCCGGCTAAAGAAGTTATTATAGCACTGCAAGGAAGATCATACAACATTTAGGCGATACGAATTGAATCGAATTTAACGTCGCTTTATTAGCCAACACGCTAGCTATATTTGGGTACCTAACTAGTTAACGTTAGGTATCTGAATCACAACTGCGAGATGCATAGCTAGTTAGATAGTTATAGCTCTACCATATTTCCCTTAATCACTTCGCTAGGTTTGTAAGTGTACTCACGTAGCTAGCTAACATTAGCTATCTAGTGTAATTCACACTGCAGCCTTGTTGGGTACCTTTAGCTAAAAGGCTACTAAGTTAAAAAATGTAACTGTAACTTCACGTATGCAAGCGTAAGACTATCTCCTAAAGTGCACGTGCATATGATAGTGTTGTATCCAATAATGGGTCGATACATTGCAATGCCGGAAACGGGGATGCAGGCTAAGCAGTTACACCGGACCGTCTGCTTCGCCTTAACCTGCTACAGCTAGGGGGCAGTAGGTTGTGGGTGTGGCAGCTTTTTGGGAAAAGCGTTTTTGTTAAAGTCTTCAGTATCGTAGAATATTTGCTGAAATGATGGAATGGTTGTCTGTGATTTCAGTCTTATGTTGGTCTTTAAAAGATTGCACATTGATAGAGGATACATAATTAAAGAGTATCAACATCTAGGAAGATCCCTTTACTAAGGGAAAGTGCCACGAGTGAAGTGGCTATTTTATGTTTCAAAATTTCAGTTGGCAGCAGCAACATTTTTGGACATACATTTAGAATAAGTTGACAATCTTGCAAAAATAACTCATACTCACTCAAGTCAAAATAAGATGTGTTAATTCTATGTTTCAGTTGAGTGGAATGTGCTGCCATGTGGCCTATGTATTAAACCTAACCTCATGTGCGGAATTGCATTGTGGTCTGTGTGCTAGAAATTTTCATTCCTAAAAACAATTGAGGCAAGACTGGAATTACAGCTAAAAGCCATGTTAAAGACGAGCAGACCTGTTCACTGATATGATAATAAATCATACCTGTAATTTATGAATACATTTAAAGTACAGTACATCCGGAAAGTATTCACAGCGCTTCACTTTTTCCACATTTTGTTCTGTTACAGCCTTATTCCAAAATTGATTAAATTCATTTTTTCCCTCAAAATTCTACACACAACACCCCATAATGACAATGTGAAAAAGTTTTTTTGAGATTTTTGCAAATTTATTAAAAATAAAAAACTAAAATTTCTCATTTACATAAGTATTCATACCCTTTGCTTTAACGTATTTTTAAAGTATCATATTTCATATTTGGTCGCATATCCTTTACATGCTGTTACTTCCTGAAGTCTGTGACCATCAACATCAAAAAACTGTCGATATCTTATTTTCAGGTACTGTTACAAGCGATACTATAACCCCTCTGCATTTGAATGGATCTCTATGGAAATTGGGGGGTGAGACTAGATTCAGCTGTAAATTACACTGGTACAGTATGGAACACATGGCTGGCTAAATGGCTGTAAGTTATCAAGGGTCTGAGCTATCAAACAAGCCCCAAACCATCACTCTGTTGCCAGATATGGAGTAGATGTGGATGGATCACTGCAAGGGTTATTTCTCCGGACTCATTTTCCTATAGAACTCTATGGGGAAAAAAGTCAGGAGAAACAACCCTTAAAGTGATCCATCCACATCTACTCCATATCTGGCAACAGAGTGATGGTTTGGGGCTCGTTTGATAGCTCAGACCCTTGATAACTTACAGCCATTTAGCCAGCCATGTGTTCCATACTGTACCAGTGTAATTTACAGCTGAATCTAGTCTCACCCCCCAATTTCCATAGAGATCCATTCAAATGCAGAGAGGTTATAGTATCGCTTGTAACAGTACCTGAAAATAAGATATCGACAGTTTTTTGATGTTGATGGTCACAGACTTCAGGAAGCAACAGCATGTAAAGGATATGCGACCAAATATGAAATATGATACTTTAAAAATATGTTAAAGCAAAGGGTATGAATACTTATGTAAATGAGAAATTTTAGTTTTTTTATTTTTAATAAATTTGCAAAAATCTCAAAAAAACTTTTTTCACATTGTCATTATGGGGTGTTGTGTGTAGAATTTTGAGGGAAAAAAATTAATTTAATCAATTTTGGAATAAGGCTGTAACAGAACAAAATGTGGAAAAAGTGAAGCGCTGTGAATACTTTCCGGATGCACTGTAAATACACATATTTGCTTTTTGCACTCTAAATACCTGTGACTCTAATGCTTGTAAGAATTATTGGAATCCTCAGGTATCCTCAGTTCTTGATGCACTTCTTTTAAAAAGCAAAAACTGAACATCTGTTTGCAGCCATTTCACCTTCTGGCTCTTTTCAGCCAGCTTACTAAAGCCAAGTGGGTTTTGGGCTTGTGTATAGGCTACTTTAGAATGAAGTCCTCCTGGATTGATGAGCTTGCTTGAAGTAGCATGTGTGTTGGCTTATGAGGTACATTGTTCACCTGATTTTGAAGGGGACACTGCTGTAGGAGGTTCATGCTCCAGATGATACAGTCTAGGCTTGCCATGGACACTGAAAGGCCCAGGGCTCATAATGAGAATGGCTGTTAGTGTGTGTCCTGGCCAGGGTCTTTATTAGGCTTTACCAAATTGGCCGGAAATTATCCTCTCGTTTATTGAGGTAGTAAAGGCTAGAGCCTCTGTTTCAGTTGATGTGGTCCGAGTTTTCCGGGTGAAAAATGGCCATCTGGCATCAGGTGAACTAGTTTAATTGAGTAACTCCATTTCCAAAGCAAATTGAGATCCCATGAAATATAAGCCATTGCAGTTTATAGGTGCTATTAATTGTGGTCTGTGTTTAAAATAAAACTCTTCGCTCTGTTGGTTTGAGCTTGGGCTTATGGCTGTGGTTTTAGGCTGTGGTCCCCTCTCCCATTGGTATTAATTTCTGATTGTCTGTTTTAGGGATTATTTGGGTCTCATTTAGGATTCATGGAATCTGTTGTGGTTTTATTATTGGCAGTGCAACTAAGCAAATTTGTATTTCCAATAGATAGATGATTGTTCGGCTTGGTGGGATTCAGTTTCTAAACGTTGATCCTATTTCGTATTTTTTTCCTTTTGGGTTCATGTCATGCCAACAAGGCACCTATCAAAATGGCAGGTTCATGTGGATGAAATCTGACTGCTCTGTCATTTGTGTAATATACTGTGACGTCTCTCGTAAAGCCACTAATATAGGGATATGTGGGAAATGTAGTTTTCATTCTGGAGGGATATCAGGGTAAAAGATGACAAAACATTTTTTCTACAGAAAAAAAATGTAAAAATTTTGTTACAGCAAATATTTTATTACTGTTGGTTGTCTTTATTTAAACGGTAAATAAGATTTTGGTTGTGTAATTAGACATGAAAGTTTTTCACTTTAGCACTATTTGAGGTAAAAATATGTATTATTATGTCGGCTACTTCTTTACTGGAAGACATAGTTTTTTCCTTTAAAAGGTGATGCCTCTGTCTCCAGTCCTGGGTCTTGACTATTATTGGTACTAATTCACACTGCAATGCCTGATGCAGCACAGTGTAACTCACATGCTTTGATTTCTGCCTTTAAAGAGTTTGTAAAGCGCGGGACTATTTTGGGCTTTCTGAGCAGAGACAGTGAGAGCCGCTCTGTGCTCCTGTCTCATTTCTCTGTCGTCTCTGCTCGGTATACCTATGTGTCTCTTTCCTGTCTACAGTAGTCAGTGTCTGTGTGTTAGTGTGTGCTCCGCCTCCGCGCAGTTTGAATCTGTACACAGACCTGTGTCTGTGTCCGCATGCGTTCTGCTCTGTCTTATGCTCTTAGCCAAATCTCAGTTCACTTTCTGTCCACACTGCCCCGAGTGTGTTTTGGTCAGGGCTCTACGCTAAGGCGTCACATGGACGTGTGCTCCTAACTTGTAAAATGTAGGATCACACTAATGCATCCCAATTAGTAGATATGCTCCTAAATTCTTTTTTCAGTTGGCACACAAGTTTTCAGGAGCAAATGCTCCTAAAATGGGAGCACTGTAGAGCCCTGTCAGTAGGTCCCAGTGAGGCGCTCCTGTGCATTACGCTTGTGTCAGCCTCTGTCCTGTTCGCCTCTCCTGACAGAAGGAGACCTCACGGACCCCGTCAGCTGTCCTCGGTCCGTGGCTTCAGACTCCCAATCTGTGGTCAGCCTGCCCGTGGGCGTGGGAGCCACGGGGGCGGGGGCGGTTAGGGGGACCCCGGCGCCGCGGAGCCCCACGTTTCGACACAACCCCTTCAACGAGGACTCGGACACCAACACCTCCGCCGACGCCACGCCCGTCCACGCGGCCAGCCGGCACGACACCACCACCGGGGACGAGACGGAGAGCACCAGCACGGAGCTGGAGGTCATCCGGTCAGCGGCGTTCCTCAACCGTCTCATTACTGCCCTTATTCTCAACGTTAGAGATGTGGCTCAAACTCTTAACGTTTGCATTGCGCTTACTTCAGTTCTTTACTTGTGACCGTTAAATATGAAGAGAGATTTGAGGCGGCCCTGGGATTGTGCGTCCAGCTGAGGCACTTGTTCTTAACGCAGCCGTACGCTCTGTGGTCTGGTGGGAATCCTGAATGCACCAGTGCGCACTCTGATAGGGGTGGTGCATCATGGGCCATATCATTTCAAGGTGGGAGGGCTATGGGGGGTTCTAGTCAGCAGGCCATTGCTCATGTCTTTGTTTAGTATTGAGCGCTCTATAAATTGGGTGCCTGCAGCCTACATGCACAAGCTGTGGTGGTTACGTATTCCTCTGGTGCAGCAGCTGCTGACCTGGCAGATTGCGGAGTGAACGCATACGCAGGCGTTTTGGAAGACGCCTGTGCTACTACGGTTTGCCCCCCCCCCCCCCGCCACCCCCTGAGTTGACTGAAGATATTGCGGCACCATGCAGACCTACAATTCCATTCCAATTTGCACATAGAGGGAGAAAGAAAAACCAGGGAATTAAAGGTTATTTAAAGCTGGTTGAGTTATTTTTTAACAGTTGTAATTGATATGAATCATTGTCCATCCCCAGTGACCTAATGTTACATGCATGATTGACAGTCAGTTCACAGACCAGGTCTGAGACGAAGACTGATCGCTTCTCGCCACAGAGCTAATACAATCCTGACGGCAGCCATATTGGCGTGGCAGTGCCATGTCTTTTCACCTTGAGATTCATTTCGCACATCCCCCTGGGAGATGATGAGCTCAATCAGTTGTTAAGACCGTCTGACACCCAAGGGACAGCAGAGTGGATTCAGTGTAGCAGAACAGGCAGTGCAGGTTTTTGTTGGCCTTGTTTTTCCTTGTCTTCTTTTTTAGGTCCATTTATTCCCGTTTTCTTTTTTTTCCTCTAGGATGGCCCGGCGCAGGAAGCCGGGAAAGAAGCGCCGCGGTAAGGAAGAGACGGGATCCGTCAGCAGCAGCCGGAACGTCAGCCCCCCGGGTCAGGATGAGGCAGAGGAGGACTCCCGGGAACAGTGTACAGGGGAACATGAGGAAAGCTCTGTGTTTGGGGAGGGGGGGGTGGGGGGTCGCCGAGGTGCCGCAGGCCCCCGGGGCGGGCGCGGTGAGGAGGAGCGAGGAGGAGGACGGTGCGGAGGATGGAGACGAAGAGGCGGCGGGACTGCTGAGGCTCCCGGAGATGACGGATACCTCCATGGACAGCGTGGGCCAGCCCCTGCGGGAGGTGATGGACAGGCTGAACGGGGCTCTGGACGGACAGGCCTGGGATGAGGCCGCGGGAGATCGCGGGGGGAGGCGGGGGGGTACCACCCCCGAGGCTGAATCCAGCTCCCCGCCCCCGCAGCAGCAGCCCTTTCGGGGGGATTCCGGGGGGGAGCCGCCCGACCCCTCGCCCCAGGCCCTTCCTGTGGCCGCGGACCCCAACTTCCTGCGGGCCCCCCCCAGCTCCCGCGGACTTCTACCACTTTGCACCCCACAGTCCAGTCTCTACTGCCCCAGGTGGTGGCCACCATGACACTACAGGGCATGGCCAGCCGCAGGCTCTTCCTGGTGGCCATGAAGATGAGGGAGAGGGAGAAACAGAGGGACAGGACGCCACCCACGCCGTAACGGCAGAGGAAGAGGAAGAGGAGGAGGACGAGGAGGGGGAGGAGGAGGAAATGCAGCCAGAGCCAGTGCAGAACGGCACTGACCTGGCAGAAAAAGATGAGGAAGGAGAGCTGGATGAGGAAGAGGAAGATGGTGAAGAGAACAGGGACACTACCCATCCTGCTGAGTTCAGGTGATGAGTCACCTGTGTCTTTTATAGTTTTGCAGGTCTTCCCTCACACTTGGGGGTAGCTCACTGAATGCTGAATTGCTTTAGGCTCCAGTGTGAAATGTTGCCATGGTGCTGACATACCCACCTCTGTGTTTCAGGGTGGATAACAACCACCTGTTGCTGCTCATGATCCATGTCTTCAGGGAGAACGAGGAACAGCTTTTCAAGGTAACGATGAGATTCTTGGGGCAAGGAGGGTGTGTGTGTGCGTGCGTGCGTGCGTGTGTCTGTGGATTGCCTTATACTAATTAAGTCATTTCATCCTCTGGAACGTGCTCTTGTCTATACAATGCTACTGTGCTTTGTGTGTGCATGGATTTGGCAGCAGTGCGTTCTCCCCCTTGTTTTTTTGGGTTAGTGAATGTTTAGCCACAATGACCTCCGTCACGTTTTAGATGGTGAGAATGAGCACAGGCCATATGGAAGGGGACCTACAGCCCCTCTACCTGCTGCTGACAGACTGTTACATCTACCTGCTCCGCAAAGGTGAGCTCACCCGTCCGTCTCTGAGGGGTTCATCTCTGTTCAGCCCCCTTATCTTACGCGGTGTGTGCAGTTATCTGAATATATCACCCGGTGACCAAAGCTATCTTTGTGTGAGCCGATAAGGTTCTGAAATCCTTGAGTAAACGGCCTTCGCCCTGTAGCCTGTGCTGTTATAATGTCTCCTTCTCACTGGAGGCATTGAGTCTGTTCAAATAGTGGTTGAGTTTCCATTGAATATGTACAATAACCTCTCAGCCAACTGTTATTTGTTGCCTTGGAAGCCATTTTTACATTTGTGTACTGAAAATTTTCAGTTTAAATATGTTGCTTAGTGATTATGAAAAGGCAAGGCCACAATACAAATCCTGCCGCAGAAGAAGGAGCCAGTTCTGACATTCTGACGTATACGTGAATACATTGTGATTGGGGGGCTGTCTGACATCATGGTTGTGTCCATGTGTTTCTCTCAGGGGCAGCTGAGAAGCCCTACACAGTGGAGGAGGCGGTGTCCTACAATGAGCTGGACTACATTTCTGTGAGTTACTGACATACTGGTGTGTGCGTGTGCGTGTGTGTGTGTGTATGTGTGTGTGTGTGTGTGTGTGTGTGTGTGTTGTTAGGACCCAGCTTCTTTCCTTCAGGACAATGGACAATGTCAGGACAATGCACTCAGGAACTCACCAACACAACAAACATTTACTAGAAAAAGTGAAAGTTTATTGTATGTCACGCCTGCCAGCGGGAAGATCACTGAGACACAGCACAGATTTGCGGTACAACAACCTTCAACACCCTGGTCGTCTAATCAGACTTAAAAAAAGTAAGATCTTTGTCCCCATGTGCAGTTGCAAACTGTAGTCTGGCTTTTTAATGGAGGTTTGGAGTAGTGGCTTCTTCCTTGCTGAGCAGCCTTTCAGGTTATGTCGATATAGGACTAGTTTTACTGTGGATATAGATACTTTTGTACCTGTTCCCTCCAGAATCTTCACAAGGTCCTTTTCTGTTGTTCTGGGATTGATTTGCACTTTTCGCACCAAAGCATGTTCATCTCTAGGAGACAGAACGCGTCTCCTTCCTGAGTGGTATAACGGCTGCGTGGTCCCATGGTGTTTATACTTGCGTACTATTGTTTGTACAGACGAACGTGGTACCTTCAAGCATTTGGAAATTGCTCTCAAGGATGAACCAGACTTGTGGAGGTCCACAATTTTCTTTCTGAGCTCTTGGCTGTTTTCTTTTGATTTTCCCATAATGTCAAGCAAAGAGGCACTGAGTTTGAAGGTAGGCCTTAAAATACATCCACAGGTACACCTCCAATTGACTCGAATAATATCAATTAGCCTATCAGAAGTTTCCAAAACCATGACATCCTTTTCTGGAATTTGTCAAGCTGTTTAAAGGCACAGTCAACTTAGTGTATGTAAACTTCTGACCCACTGGAATTGTGATATAGTGAATTAAAAGTGAAATAATCTGTCTGTAAACAATTGTTGGAAAAATTACTTGTCATGCACAAAGTAGATGTCCTAACTGACTTGCCAACACTATAGTTTGCTAACATGAAATCTGTGGAGTGGTTAAAAATTAGTTTTAATGACTTAAACTTAAGCGTATGTAAACTTCCAACTTCAACTGTAGATACCTGTCTAATCTCTGCCTCTGCCCTCCTGCCATACAATTTACAACCAAGGCCCCGCTGATCAGCCCTGCACTGCTACAATAAATCATTGAGCAATGCACAGACATGCTTAACTACTCTTTAAGGACAAAACTCTGAACCCATCAGCGTGCGTGCGTGCGTGCGTGCGTGGTTGAAAAGTGTAAAAGTTGAGTGTCAGCACTGCTGTCACAGTACGCATGTTGAGTGGAAAGGAGCTCTTGCATTATCCACTCACAGGCAGGAAATGTGAAATATGTGGCTGAGCAGCCTGGCTGATTTTTGGGTGATTAAGCGTCAGCAGCATTCTTTGGTGAAACAACAGGCTGCTTAAAGACATGAATCAGCCTGAGGCATGGCAGCATAGCATTTGTGCCATAAACACAGTCTCTGTGGAGAATTTGGCATTTTCACTTTTCCAATCTCTGAACACTGGATGAAGCTGTTTTAGGCTGCATTTACTCTGTTTATCTCTGTAGAGCTACCTTTTCATGATCCTCATTAGTGATTAAATATTGTTTTCTAATTCATAACCCACACGTGCGCACGATAATACACATATAGCAGTGTGTTGCAGTAGCAGTGTGTTGTGTTGCAGTAACCGTGTAGTGCAGTAACTGTGTAGTGTAGTATATACACTACTCACAAAAAGTTAGGGATATTTGGCTTTCGGGTGAAATTTATGGAAAATGTAAGTTCACGCTACAGTGATATTATACGTATCATGAAAGTAGGGCATTTAAGTAGAAGCATGCAATGGTGATTTCCTCATCTCAAACAATTTATTGAAACAAAAGCCAACAACAGTGGTGGGTATACCACAACAAAAATGTCAATGTCTCAATAACTTGTCATGTGCCCTTGAGCATCAATTACAGCTTGACAACGACATCTCATGCTGTTCACAAGTCGACTTATTGTCTGCTGAGGCATGGCATCCCACTCTTCTTGAAGGGCGGCCCTCAGGTCATTGAGGTTCTGGGGTACAGAGTTATGAGCCTCTACACGGTGAGTCAGCTGATCCCATAGGTTTTCTATGGGATGCAGGTCTGGAGAAAGTGCAGGCCACTCCATTTGAGGTACCCCAGTCTCCAGCAGCCTTTCCCTAATGATGCGACCTCGATGAGCTGGAGCATTGTCGTCCATGAAGATGAAATTAGGCCTGTGTTGTTCATGCAGGGGCACAATGACTGGATTAATGATGTTATTCAGGTAGTATGGGCTTGTCACTGTACCATTCACAAAGTGTAGGGCAGTTCTGTATTGACTAGACACACCTGCCCACACTGTAACACCGCCACCACCAAAGGGTCGTCTGGTGACAACAGTGGCTGATGCATAGCGCTCTCCTTGACGTCTCCAACATCGTTGGCGGCCATCATTTCTGCTCAACGTGAATCGACTTTCATCAGAGAACAGCACTGAGGCCCACTGGTCCCTCGTCCAGCGTAAATGCTCCCTGGCCCATGCAAGACGATGACGCCTGTGCCTGGTGGTGTGGTCAGGTACCCTTGCAGGTCGTCTAGCACGCAGACCACGCTGATGTAAACGGTTTCGAATGGTCTGACGTGACACTTGGGTGCCTCTCACCTCCCTTAAATGTGCCTGGAGTTGAGTGGCATTCATCATCCGGTTCCGCAGGGCACTTTTCACAATGAAGCGGTCATCAGTGTGGGATGTGGCCAAAGGACGTCCACTTCTATGCCTTTCTGTGACTCTTCCAGTCTCTCTGTATCTCTGTTGCAACCTGCTGATGACACTCTGTGACACTCTAAGCTCAGTGGCCACTTCCCTCTGAGAACATCCTGTTTGAAGCCTCGCAATGGCGAGGTACTGTTGATCAATTGTTAGGTGTCGTCTTGGTCTCATGATGTCAAAATGTGAACAGCATGATGAAGAGGACTGTTTAAATACCAATTCTAATTGAACCAGGAAATTTATTAGTCGATTCATGGATCAAACACCTGTTGTGAATTTTGCCGTTCAGCTCCTTGTTAGAGAACAGCAAGTTGTGCAAAAAGTACTGAAACATTGAATAGTTGGACATGTGCATTCAAAAGTTTAGAGAAGGTCAAATTAATTTCACCTGTAAAGGTTATAGTGCATTTTAGGTTCATCCTGAAATTTCACCCGAAAGCCGAATATCCCTAACTTTTTGTGAGTAGTGTATATGATATGATATGATAATGCTTTATTGTCAGATTTCTCAGAAATGTTTTTTGCATCATAGCAGCTAGTAGCAGTGTGTACAGTAGCATTGTTGTGCAGTAACAGTGTGTTGCAGTAACCGTGTAGTGCAGTAACCGTGTGTTGCACTAGCAGTGTAGTGCAGTAACCGTGTAGTGCAGTAACAGTGTGTTGCAATAGCAGTGTGTTGCAGTAGCAGTGTAGTGCAGTAACAGTGTGTTGCAATAGCAGTGTGTTGCAGTGTAGTGCAGTAGCAGTGTGTTGCAGTAGCAGTGTATTGCTGTAGCAGTGTGTTGCAGTAGCAGTGTGTTGCAGTAGCAGTGTGTTGCAGTAGCAGTGTGTTGCAGTAGCAGTGTGTTGCAGTAGTAGTGTGTACTCTAGCAGTACTGCTGTCCCCACAGTGTGAGTATGATGTGCTTTTTGTTTTCTCAGGTGGGCCTGGACCAGCAGACAGTCACACTAGTGTGCACCAACAGGAGGAGGCAGTTCCTTCTGGACACTGCAGACTCATCACTGACTGTGTGAGTGTGACCTTCTCTCTCTCCCTCCCTTTCTCTCTCTCTCTCCCTCTCTCCCTCCTCCTCTATCTCTCTCTCTCTCTCTCTCCCTCCCTCATTCTCCCCCTCTCCCTCCCCCTCTATCTCTCTCTCCTTCCCTCTCTCCCTCCCTCCCTCTCTCTCTCCCTCACTCTGTCTCCCCTCATTCTCTCCTTCCCTCTCCCTCTCTTCCTCCCTCTCTCTCTTCCTCTCTCCCTCCCGCCTTCCCTCTCCCTCTCTCTCTCTCTCTCTCCCTCTCTGTAACTCCTGATCTGTCCCTCTTGCTTTCCCAGCTGGTTTCTGGCAGTCCTGAGGTCAGCGATGATAAAGGGGTGCAGGGAGCCCCCGTACCCCTCTGTCCTGACCGACGCCACTATGGAGAAACTGGCCCTCACCAAGTTTGTGTCTCAGGAGTCACACTGTGAGGTATGGTATGGGAAGGACAGACACTAACCGCATGGACAAACCTGTTTGCTGTCTGCTTTTTTATTTCACATTTGAACTCAGTGGGCCAATATTTGTCACTGAATTAAAATCCTAACTAAAATTAAACTTGTAAAATGAGCAAGGCACTGAACCCCATAACTGCTCCAGGGGCACGGCACTGTGTCTGACCCTGCACTCTGACCTCTCTGATGATACAGTACCTGTATGCAGGAGGACTATAATCGTAGGGGAACCATGTATGTGTGTATCTAGGAGAGATATGTGGGGAAAAAAACTAATTCCAGTTACCTTGTATTAATTGGCAATAAAGTCATCTTAATACAGTACATTTAAGATCTTTAATCTTTATTTCATAAGCTGTTAAACTAAATGGAGCTACTTGTGTGCTAATGTCATTACCGCTGTATGTGCTAAGATGTTTATTGTCTTGTGTGTTACCTGATTGTAATGCTGTGGGGCTGTGTGCAGGTATCAGAGGTGTGCATTCAGCTTTATTCCCTGGCTCACTGGGAGGACCCCATGGACGTGTCTGTGGCCCCCCAAGCGGGGCTGTGTGGCCCCTCAGACTCTGTGAGCAGTAAGGAGGGGCCTCTGCTCTATCGCGCTGGGACCACGTACCTGGGCAAGGAGCAGTGGAAAAGCTGTTACCTGGTGCTGAGGTACGATGAAGAGTGATGACTGGCAGGGGGTGCGCAATGGGTTGGGGGGGGGGGGGGGGGTTAGGACGATTCCAAGGGCCTTGACTGACAGGGGACCTCAAAAATTGTGCTGTAATTATGTGCAGGGAAGTGGTGGCCTGGGGTGGTCGGCCCACTACTAAGTCTTTTCATGGGGGCCGAAATCCCTGGCGCACCTCTGATGACTGGTATTACCATAAGCGATTTCATGCTTCCTTTTTTAGTTTATTAATTTCTTCGACAAAATTTTGAAGTACAAAATGAGAATGTATACATTGTATGTGCCTGTATTATTTTGGTTTTTCATCCCGTAATGTATGGTTAAGTGCTTGTTGACTTCAAGAATTCTCCCTACTCCTCTTGAATAATAGTTATTGCAGTGTGAAACCAGTAACACTAATCACAGTCCTATTATTTTCACTCATTAGTGAATCGATGTTGAGAATGGGACAGAGAAATGTCTGTCAGTGGTTGAAAGGGAATGAGTGGTTTAGATCACTTAGCTGCTTTGCTTCCTGTTAGACTGTAGAGCTCAAACTAAAATGCTGTTTGCCCTTTCACACAGTAATGGAATTCTGTATCAGTATCCAGAGAGGACGGATGTGACACCACTGCTGTCAGTCACCATGGGGTGAGAATTATACTCTGAGCACAGAGTCGATAAGAGAAATCCCATTGCGTTGAAGTTTGCACTGATACAGGTCTCAATAGAAGCAGTCTTACGTATGCTGTTAATAGCAAGCAGATTCCGCCTAGTACAATGACCTAATAAATCCTTCATTGGCACACAGTGCTAAACGTTGTGCCATTTCACATTTTTACATATTTGCATGTGCTTGTGTTGCCTGTATGTGTGCCTGTATGTGTGCCTGTATGTGTGCCTGTATGTGTGCCTGTATGTGTGCCTGTATGCATGCATGTATGTATGTGCTTTGAATATGTTTGCCGCTTTGACTTTCTTGTCTGATTGAGTTTGTGTGCATTTTGAATCTGGGTGACAAATTTTCCTCCTTTCTCTCTGTGTAGGGGGGAGCACTGTGGGGGGTGCCGGCGGGCCAACAGCTCGGAGCACCCCCACTCCTTCCAGGTGATACTGTCTGATCGCCCCCCTCTGGAGCTGAGCGCAGGGAACGAGCAGGACATGGCCGAATGGATGCAGCTGCTGTGCCAGTCTGTGTCCAAAGGGGTGAGAAATACTCCCCTCAACACTACTTACTGCCAAATACTGCCCCACTCAATCACCAGCCTCTAAAGGGACGAGCCCTTACCAAATACTGCCCCACTCAATCACCAGCCTCTAAAGGGACGAGCCCTTACCAAATACTGCCCCACTGAATTACCAGCCTCTAAAGGGACGAGCCCTTACCAAATACTGCCCTACTGAGTCACCAGCCTCTAAAGGGACGAGCCCTTACCAAATACTGCCCTACTGAGTCACCAGCCTCTAAAGGGACGAGCCCTTACCAAATACTGCCCTACTGAGTCACCAGCCTCTAAAGGGATGAGCCCTTACCAAATACTGCCCCACTGAATTACCAGCCTCTAAAGGGATGAGCCCTTACCCAATACTGCCCCACTCAATCACCAACCTCTAAAGGGACAAGCCCTTACCCAATACTGCCCCACTCAATCACCAGCCTCTAAAGGGATGAGCCCTTACCAAATACTGCCCCACTCAATCACCAGTCTCTAAAGGATGAGCCCTTACCAAATACTGCCCCACTGAATCACCAGTCTCTAAAGGATGAGCCCTTACCAAATACTGCCCCACTGAATCACCAGCCTCTAAAGCAGGGGGGCAGTATTTGGTAAGGGCTCATCCCTTTAGAGCAGGGGTCTTCAACCTTATCCCGCAAGGGCCGGTGTGGGTGCAGGCTTTTGTTCCAACTAAGCAGTTACACACCTGATTCTCCTAATCAATGTCCTTAGCAAAGACTCTAGTGATTGATTAGTAGAATCACATGTGTAACTGCTTGGTTGGAACAAAAGCCTGCACCCACACCGGCCCTTGTGGGATAAGGTTGAAGACCCCTGCTCTAAAGGGATGAGCCCTTACCAAATACTGCCCCACTGAATTACCAGCCTCTAAAGGATGAGCCCTTACCAAATACTGCCCCACTGCAGCCTCTAAAGGGATGAGCCCTTACCAAATACTGCCCCACTGAATCACCAGCCTCTGAAGGGATGAGCCCTTACCCAATACTGCCCCACTGAATCACCAACCTCTAAAGGGATGAGCCCTTCCAGGGACAGATTTGAGTATACATGTTCTAAAGCATCTCCTGGAGATCTACCATCCTGTAGGATTTCATTACAGCCCTAATTTGGTGCGCCTAATTCTACTAACTCGCTCAATGAGATCTCTGAGTATGAAGTATGGGGACGGACGTCTGCCGGGTCTGTGCAGACCTAAATTACATCATAACGGACCCTGCGCGGACAGTCTGCACAGACCGTTTCACCTACAAGCGTACCTTAATACCGTAATCATCTTCCATGAACGATGCCATTGTTGTTTGCAATTTGTGTGCAAAAATGATGGGGAATGTTGTTGACAAAGGGGGTTTGGTACGCTTTGTGTATGCGCGACTAAGGCAAAAGTCCATGTACGTGTCTGCTCCCTGTTCAACACTGCGTAAGCAACTTAAGAGTCTGTCTCTAGAAGGGTTACGCTGAAGGTCATGCCAATGTTCCCACTCACTGAATCCCAAGTACGGATGTGCTCTTAGGGCCAGGTTCTGACGGGGTGAGGTCCACTGACTAAAATAAGACAAACTGCAGTTTACCTAACCTCAGGCCTCCCACCTACCAAAACTCTATTACAACACTGCACCATACTATACTACCCAATACAATTGAATTTCAAGAAAAGTGAAAGAATCTTAGGAATTTTCTTATTAACCTCAGGGCATATTCTTATGTTAAGGGGGTTTTTCAGGAAGAATGACAGCCCATGCCTCTGGATCCATTTGGACTTCTCCACATCTCTATTTATGAATAACTGATGTCTTCACATAAAATCTGTGTGCTGAAGTTTTTATGAGATATACACAAGCTGAGAACTCATAAAAATTTGGACTGGCTGAGTCATCGATTAAAAAAAAAACGAGATTTTATGATGTTATCAATCATAGTAGAAGCTTGTGATGAAAGAACTGTCTTATTTTACAGTCACTTGCAGGGAACACGTGTCCTTTTTAAATGTAGTGTTTCTAGTGTTCAGTATTGCAGGGATTACCAGAAAAAAACTCTATATTGTTTCTGTAATAATAATAATGTGATAGATTGTGTCATATTTTTGCCAATAATAGTGTGAATATATTAATGGTAAAAGGTTAAGCAACTTAAGCCTTCTCCAGATAAACCACTGAAGCCTTTGTCCTCGTCCTTACAGGTGATTCCACAGGGCGTGGCACCCACCCCGTGTATCCCATGTTGCCTTGTACTGACGGACAGGAAGCTGTTGACGTGTCATCAGGATTGCCAGACGAGCTTCTTTCGCTCGCTTGGAGGGGCCGAGCTTTGTGACATCACAGGCATCCGTCTGGAGAGGGACCGAGAGTACTGCATCATTGTGAGACATCAATCTATTGAGATCTTGTGTCTTCACGGCTTCCCTGATTGGTTGTCATCAGTGTCATGAGAGAACCTTGGATGCCCATTTTCTCTTACAAGCCTACTGTAAATGTCTCCTAACTCAAACTTGCAACAAAAATATTTGGTTCAAACCCCCGTTTGACTTCATAATATTCTGTTATTCAAGTAAAATGTAAAAAAAAAAGAACTAAAGTTAAAAAATATTTCTGTTCTTGTGAGTTCAGTTTTGCATGACATTGATGTGTGCGTGTGATCACTGACAGGAGCGTTAATGATTCCCCTCCTCTCCCTGCAGGAGTTCACTGAGGAACGGGCTCACTTCCTGCCTCCGTGGGTTCTGTACTTCAGTGGCTGTGAGGAGAGAGACCGTATCCTGGGGGCTCTGGAAAATGCCTGGAAGAACATTTTCAAGGTGCCAGACTAAAGGTTTTTTTTAAATAACATTTCCTCAGTTCTATGGCTGTTGCAATAGTATTGTGTCAATAAATGTGATGCCCCGCCCCCTCTCTTTCTCTCTCCCGCCGCCTCCCCAGGTCTCCCTGCCCCAGAAGAGCATATTGGACCCCTCCGTGCAGAAGCGTTGTGGGGAGGCGTTGGCTCTGATGAGGAGCGCATGGCAGCGTAGCGACAGTCTCCATCGGGGCCGATCGCAGAGAGAGCCTTGGTGCTGAGCGTGGGGGACAGGGTGTCAGTGCTAAAGAGCTAGCATGACGGATTATTAACACACTATTAATAGGTACGTATAGCTGTTCTACTGGGAGAAGCAGGATTCTGGGACTGTTTCTATTTTTAAGGCCGTGACTCCACTGACAGTGCGGACTATCCTGCGGTAGCTCTGGGACTGACTCGTCAGGTTTGCTTGGCGTTTGAATGGCTTCACAGTTTACCCTTGCCACGTGTGTTTTTCATGTTGGAGTTGTGGGTGAAAGGCCGCATTCCCGCGGAATCGACCGCCAGCCAGAGACCTGTTATAGACCCGCATCCCTGCCGAGTGGACATTCAAACTCCGCCCGCGCTATGTTTGCTACTGGGTGAAAAAACCCGTTCTTCTTTTCAGACAATAAATATCTACATTGCCAATATGTAGTGCATATATAAATAGTGTTGGTGCATGACATGAGAAAACCCAGTTAGAGAAAATCACCATTTTAGAGAATGTACTCATTTAACACCAGGGCTTTTTGCACAAGTCACTAGACTGATTTTACTATTGAATTCTGCTCCAGTACATCCCATGCTGTGGGTTTGTCATCAGCATATGTATGCCTCACCGAACCTCTGTGCCTCGCTGTGTATGTAGTGTAGAGCCCTGGGACTGGCAGAGGTCACTCAAGTGCTCAATAGGAAGTGGTAGAGGCCACTATGAAAGGCTTTCATTTATTTATTTAAGCTACATTCCTCTCCATGTATTCCTTTAGCTTGGTTGGATAGAGAGGGAGCTCAAATTCTCCAGTTCAGTGGTAGGTAGACTAGGCACTGTATGCGAGGGTGTAGGTATATAGACATGCACACACTCGAACCAAACCAGAAAAAAATAACCCAATGCATGAGAAAGAGGTACTCGGCTGAACAGATTGATTTTGCTAGCTGTGGACTTGCATACTGTACAATCTTTTCCCATGTTAATTGTTTTCCTATTCTTGTTTTTTTGTTTAGTGTGTACTTTTGTAGTGTGTGTGTGTGTGTGTATTTGAAACTTGCTTTTTTTTTTTTTTGTCCATATGGGAGCAATGGTTGCAACTCATGTGCAAAATAACCAAGTTACATTTGTGATGTGTTTATTTCCAAGTGAGCACAATCTGTTTTGAATGGTTATATGCTGATGCCTGTGTCTGAGGCACATTACAGGAGTGCTGAACATTATATGACGCAGGCTGTGGTGGGCAGTAAAACGGCACCCTCTGCTGGCCGCTGTTTCATAACGCAGGTGTTGCGAGGTAGTTACGAATCCCTTCACGCAGCAGACTCGAGGTCATACGGGCTACACTGATTGGTTAACAGCAAAGATGGTGCAGCATGTGCATTCTCTAGAATGAGCCTGAGGATATGACTGACAGCTGGTACTCGGCAGCGGAGTTGCCTTGCTTATTACATACTGATAATACCCTGCTTGTGAAGCTTGTTGCGTTACTGGTTAAAGGGGCAGTGGTGCTGGGAAAATTTAGGTTTCTGACAAATTTTGTTGAGTCAAGTTGAGTATTTCATCCTCAGCATTCTCAGGAACGTAAACTTCTCTTATGGGAAAGGTTTAGATGTGGTTCAGGAAGTAGTCTTGCACAGTTTGGGGTGGTACTGTTGGCATGCCAACACGTAATGGACTTGTACAATGTCATTATTGTTGTGAGTATGCATTCAAATTATATTTACCCTTTGTGTCTTTGTGTAACTCATCCAGTCCACCGTTGTTACACCTGGGATAGAGCACAATGCGCTGTGGGTGTTTTTGTCCTCTCAAAATGCCAATATCAATGTGTAATCACATACATATTTAAAAATGTTGATAATTTATCATCCTAAAGTTGGATTTGACACACACCTCTACTGGAAGGTGGAGTGGAGGTAATGTGACTGTCCCTGTGTGATTGGCCAGTCTGTGCATCTCTTTTCATCGGGATAACTGATAAAGTTATGGGTGGATTTGAATGAAACTTGGCTGATGAATTATTTGGTTGGTTTTTGGACAAGAAATAAATTGTTCTATTTTTGACTGGTATGCCTGTGAGGAATGCACTTAATTGACAGTGCGAACTTGTGTCCGTTGCCTTAAGAAAAAAAAAAAAACAGGTCAAACAGGTATTCCACAGGTAAACAGGTAAAAATGTACCTGTTTACCTGTGGAATGCCTGTTTGACCTGTTTTGTTTTTCACAGAATGAATGAATTCTCTAATTAAACTCCACACTGCTATTATTTTGAACATGCCCCTTTCAATGAATGAGTCAATTACTCAGAACAAGCAGCGTGCATGTCATGACAGTTGGGTATGTTGTTTTTCTATTACACTACTACATCTACAAGTAAATTATTTGCCATGCAGAAATATCACTACTACTAATAAGAGTGGTTCATCAGGTTACTGATGTTGTACTGCTATTTTTTGAACACCACTGTAGCTAGATAGAAAAGAGCGAGAGAATAAATGCACAAATACATGCACCTACATACACACTTACGTGTTTGTTTTTCGTGCGTGGATGCCCAAAGCATTTATACAGCTTTTATGTGCTGAATATGGAGGATTGTACTATTAGCTATGATTATGAAATTGTTTCAGAACATTGCATATTTGTGATGCCACTGTGGGTCGTGCTCTAGAGGTTGTCTTAAAGCCGGGATTATTGTGAGACGTGCATTTTGTTCCTCCAAGTGCATCCATGGGACAGGGGGAGGATGATGAAGCTGCACCCAGCTTCCCTCTCCACCTTTCGTATGTTACTTAATTTTCTGCTACATTTCTTTTCTAACATCCAACAGGAAGAACCTTATACTTGCATCAGTAGTCCAATTAGTGGGTCTCAGATTGTCCAAAGGAAGAGGTACAGACAGACTGAAAGAGTAGTAATAAGTTTTAATAAAAGATTTAATAAAACTTATTTTTTGGCATTAAATGCAAGCTGGACGGTCTCAGGAATGTAGAAAAAAAGCTTGTGACAATGAAGGCTTGCCTGAATATTTTGACATTGCTGGCCAGTGGTGGAATACAACTATTGATTGACGGAGTACAGTAGAGATGTGTCTATTTAACATTGTTTTATCTTTATTTAACATATCTATTATGTGTAGCCATTTATTTTCTATTTGAAGTGTATAAAGAAGCAAACTGAGATGAATGTATTCTAACTATCCTCAGATAAGCATTACAATGCATGTTATGAAGTACTTTTTTTATATTACATTAATATGAAGATGAATATGTACATATAAAATCATGTTTGTAAATGGGGTGCAATATGAATAAATAATTCTAAATAACAGTTTTTCTACTAATATTTTGTCCCACAGACTAATTTTTCGGTGATTAAATCTGTACTGAATGTCTTACACTGGCCATGTTGGACCCTCCACTCAATTCCTCCACTCATATCACCACTGTAAGGAATATGATGCCCTGCTTTTGGCTACAGGCAGTTGAAGGCACTCTCTCATACTTGTCAAAGATACTGCATAATGTCTATAATCAACCTTGCAAGCCCTCTCCCTTCAGCACGGAACACATGCTTATGTTCTGCATCACCGCAACAGATAAAGTAATTACTGCCACTCGACAGGGAAGGAATAGTCATAGTGTAAAGTCTGCCTAGCAACAGTGAATTCAGACCTTCCGCATTCAGAATAGTTACATTAACGGAAACCCATGTCATAGCAGCCACCTTTATGTGGATGCCAAAATATGAAATATTAACTTGTGAGGGATATGGAGAAACACTTCAGCCTGGCATTTGAATGTGCAGTGCCATTAGAGAGGATAATGCTACATTTTATTCATATTTTACGTGCATCTATGCTTGATTGGCCATCTCATGCACACAGGTAATTAACAGTAGCCTATGTGTTTTAATATAGTAGCAGAATCAGAGGTGGAAAATACAGTTTCAGAAAGTAAAATTCCTCCACTATTTTGTTCGAACCGCCTGGAATTGCTAATTAGCACAATATTAACTGGCTGAGTTCATGGGGTAGAAGGAACACATGGCAGGACTTCTATTTTCTTACCCCTGGACTTACCTCTCAGCCCTGCTGCTAAATGAGCATATTGTCTGCTGGTGGTTTCTTCTCATTGGCTCCATTCCCTGATTGCCTAAATCCACCCCGCTTTTATCATGCAGCAAGAACATAACTTACCTCAGCGCAGTCAAGCAATCGACATTGTCAATATAAAGTATTAGCACATTTCCTAAAATAAAATAAAATTTGGTGTCTTGGTTTTCAATCTGAAATTAATCGTCTTGGATAGATTTGCAAAGACAAACAAAATCATCAAACCCGGTGTTAATTAGAAAGAGTATATACAATATAGCTATACTTTTAAGGCTGTAAAATTTGTCAAGGAAGGCATCTGTTTGCAATTGACTAAAAAGAACAACTGAGTTCCCCCAGTAATACCTTGAATTTATATGTGTAATAGAATTATTTCCGTCCTCTTTAAATTCTCATTCAGTTTAAATAGCAGTTTCTTTTTTTCCTGACTGGCTGTGTTTGCCTTGAGGAGAAAATGATTAGCTTAAGGCAGCAGTGATCCATGTTGCAAGGTACATATTTATTGGTTCTTGCCATGGTAGAGTGTTTTACCGGTTTAATTCTCTTTGCAGCTGGCACAGTTTGAACATCAATTCCCTGAGCCAGGCCAACAGGCAGCCCCGAATGGCTGGGAGAAGCACACCCTTGCTTTGTGGATGAGTGTCAAGGAGTTGCTGACAAAGTAAACTGTCAGGCGTCCTGCTCAATGGTCCAAGTACAGACCTATTCTGGGGGTTGGGACAGGGATGGTGACTTTAGTCTCCTCCTTGCTGTGCCAGGCAGAGTACCGGCAGTTGGACCAATACTGACTCCCAGAGCTTGCATTGTGCTCAAGGCCACACTCCAGCCCCTGGCCTGCCTGGCTGGTGCATTCATACGCAACCCCAACTTGCACGGCACTTGTTCCCAGGTCTTAATCCTTTGAAGAATAGGTTTTTTGGAATGATTTTTCAAATTTCTGTCGGTGTTCTAGAACTCCATTGCCTTCAATTATACCTAGTGATTGTTAGATCAACATTAGTATGTTCAGTTAAGAACATTCTTATAACATATTTGTGATCTTACACCCCTTAAAGGGTTAAATGTGGGCAACGGCCAGAGCCTGGTTTGTCACCTTACTGTCCTCTTCAGACAGAGAAAGGTGCTTCTTTGCAGTGGCCAGATCCGATGTGAAAAGTTGGTGGGCAGGGTGCTGGTTAAGCCTATTATTTACATTGATCTTACATACTGTATGTTTTTCAGGTAATTTATTTTTTGCATTTATTTAGTAAGTGTATTCTATTTCCCCATCTCTGTGGGAATGTTCAGACTGTGTATACCATTGGTGGTCCATTGGTGCCTTCCTCTGCGAGACATTGGATTTGTAATAAGTGACATTAAAATTAAAAACAAAATTTCAATTTTAGTGGTGATTATTATAATTAAATTGTAAAACTATGCTTATTTATTTCTATTTCAATTACTAACCTATTCATCATAAACCAACAATATGAAACTGGAACATTAACCTATATTTCCCTCGAAGTCTGTCCGGAAGAACATCCAGCCATGATGCCGCCTAGGTAGCAGGCCCTGTTCCATAGAAATTGTACATCGCATTAATGTAGTGACAACGATATTAACCAGTCAAATTTTGATGTGTTGTGAGTGGAAATAGAACAGGATATTCAAGTAGGTCTCAGCTAATGTCATCACCAGTCCGCTGACCACTAAAGTTTAGTTATTTTTCTCCGCTGTATTTGGTCTTTGACTTTGTAGGCTACGTCAAAGTGATCCGTTAGCTGTGTGACTAAACCAAACTTAAATCTACATTTCGATCAGTTGGCTGTTTGATTCACCCCCTTTTAGACCTTTCAACGAAATAGAAACTTACGGCAAGGGACAGACAACGGACTTGCATAGGCAGGAAAAGGCAATGTGAGGCTCTAGAAGCCAACTATGGTTCGATACCAAATGGCTAACGGCTAGTCTACTGAAAAAAAATAAGCTGTTTTGTTGGGAATACTTGTTGTTCAGCACTATAGGCAAGGTCAAGGACCCGTGGAACAGCACTGAATGAAGCAACGTAAACATTTTAACCAGGGTTGCTACAAAACATCCGGACTCATTGCAACGGTTCCTTTGAAAACCATTGGGGGACACAAGAGTAGATCTTCAGCTGGACGAACAGAGGAAAAGAGACTCTTCAGCCCGCCACTGGTGTACATACTACACGTATGTATCTTTGTATGTGTGATATTTCATTGTTAGTGTATGTGTGTGTATGTATAAATGATAACTGATGGTTATGTATTCAGAAAGAAAGTTATTTCCTTCTTTTGTTTATACTGTATGTGTCATCCCAATACTCTTGTGTATTCATTGAGTTTGGGGCTGTCAGGACACTGTTAGGATTTACACTAAGAGCTCTGCTCATTCCTGGATCACTGGAGCACTGAATGTGTTGCGGAGACAATGCAGAAAATGGTGGTTCAGCCATCATAACACAGTTTATCATTTCAGTACACCTCAATGGTTTCATAACTTTAGTGAAAATGGATGCTGGGAGGCTTGGTGCTTGAAGGCATAGTATTTATTCAGATTAAACATATTCTGGATTACAGTACTGTGTGCATCGGCTTTCCAATGGTTAGACATCCTTCTATGACTAATGAAAGCACAGAAAAGGTACACATCACATTAGGTAGGCTACTGTCATTCAAAAAGTTGAAAAAGGGTGATTCTGCATGATATCCTGATTTTGAAAAACAAAAACAAAAAACAAACAAAAAAATATTTGAATCATGGTAATTATAAATAAATAAATAAAAACGCACCTGCATCAGCCAAGCATTAGCTTCCTGGTTTTTACTTAATAAGGGGCATATTTTTGACACAGAGACACCTTTAAACAGTTTGATTGCTAAATAATTTTTAAAAGGTTTTAAATCTTTCTAAGATGTACTGTATGACAATCATACTTTGAAATGTGAAAGGCTCTTATCTATTCTTGTCAGTCTATAAACGGGCTACGCATTATGCCTTCCCTGCATACACAAGATCTGTGGATATGTTATAAGGAAATGCATTTTATCACTATCACTCTTTCTGTGTGGTAGAAAGAAAGTGACTTTAATGTATAGGTAAGTGTGAGAATAGTCATTTGTTTAGTGACTTAATATAACAATTGGACCTCATAAACAAATCCTCCTTCCATCCCTTTCCTTTAAAAGTAATTGTATTTTCATTTAATATAAATATAGTTCTAAACTATCACTAGCTTGTTATGCAGCCAACAAAAAGCAATGCTTCTAATGGATTAGTCATTAAAATGATAAAAACGGTTATAGAAACAGGGTGGCTCACTATTTTTCTAATCCACCTGCAAGCAACCAGCTAGTGATAAGCATACTGAGGTTGTTGACATACTGATCGCTACTCACAGAGATATGTATTCTTTATGTTGTGTGTGAATCAGTCTTAACAGCAGGGAATGCTACGTAGACAGGATTCTGCCAGCATCACCTTTGTTTCAGTTGGTAGCTTGGGCCCGATTCACATGAAGACATATTTTGTGGCCACACATTTTTATAGGTATCTCAGCTAATGTCTTTTTGCAATGCATCATGGGGGAAAAACCTCCAGGCATGACCTTATGCATGCCAGGAATTACTCTTGTGGTGTGTCAAAGCACACGTTCTTTTTGCCCTCATCTCTTTCCTCTAAAATGTTGATGTAGCTCCACGATCTATACGGTATTTGTAGATGAAAACCATTTTACGTGGCTTGATTAGAGTTTCCAGGAACAAACCCCATCCTTGCTGCTGCTTTTTTATTTTTCCATCCCATTTCCAAAGATGTTTGTTGCTTTTCCTGCATTAAAGGCCTGTCTGTCTGTCATGTCATGGCTGTGAGAATATAATTTTTAGGGCTGTTCTTTTTCAGGATTTCTCTAGAATTAGGTTAATTAATGAAATTTGAGAATGTTAGATTTACCAATAGGAGAATCAATAAAACAATGGAAAGGCTAGCACACAGTGTATGTACCAAAAGATTTAATCAGAAAAAACTTGTTTGTCTCTATAATTTACTGGTGTACTCAGGAAAAACCCAGCAAAGCAAATGCTTTTCTGCACTAAGCCAACGCAGTGCGATGGTATCAATATGCCTGGGGGTTGAAACGCATAAAGATCAAATAACTGACTCAGTTAAGAGCATCTGGTCAAATGCTGAGACATAAAATGGGAATTATCAATCAGGAAATCTCAATGCTTCCAGTCCGTAGTTCAGTGGGCACATATTAGAGTTTATGATCCACCATTAGTAACTCGCCAGATGGACAGTGGCGGTGGTGCAAAATTCACAGTTTATATTTGCCAACTGCTATCACTGAGTGTAAAAACAAAGGCCTACAATTAAAATAAAATTATGTAAAATAATGAATTTTAGCTGGTTTAATTAGTTATAAAAAAAGAAGAAACCTGTGAAAACTGCAAGCACAAGAGATGTATAGGTAGCCTCTGGTTAGCTCAGACAGTTTGTGATACCTATCAAACATGCACTGTAGGTGAAATGACGCTGTAAAGGTATAGCACTGAGTGTACAGATTAATAGTGAGCCAGATGATGGGGCAGATGTCTAGGTTAATAGGTCAGCTAACACCAGGGGCCCCCACCCACAAGTAGCAATGCAGGAGATGTGCTCTGGCTCTTTCTGTGCAGCATTAATATTTCACTCTTTCTCACTGTTGCAAATGCAGCAGTGCAGGCAGAAATCTGGAGATGGAGCGTGCCAAAAAAAAGGGGGCGGGGGGGGGGGGGGGGGGGGGGGGTTGTGACGGTGGGGGTTGGGGTAGCGATAAGGGGTGAGGGGGTGGGGGGAGAACAGAAAAAACCCTAAACACAGGGTGCAGAAAACAACAGAGACCTCATCCGTTAATATTGCAGCGTCATTACTCATGGCCTGTTGAGTGTTGCGAGAGCGATGAGGCCGTTATAGCAGGGGACAGGGCTCTCACTGCACGTCCTGGTTATGTTCTCTTTATAGAGACAGCATTGGTAGAGGTCACTAGACTGAACGGGACCTTTTTTTCCCCGTGTCATTTAAGGCCATGATCCACTGATGCTGGGAAAGTAGGTGTTAATCCCCACAAGCCCTGTGCCCACACACTAGAATCTCACTGCACCTTCTAATACATAATATATTATTTGAGGGACACATAAACCTAGAGACCAGCACATATATGCACATACACATGTATGCCGGTATACACGTGCACATACACATACACCAGCGGGCCACCAAGTGGATACAGGAAGAACTTCAGGACCAATGCCAAATAAATCACTGCTGCCTCACACCCCCCAGGCTTACACTCTCTGCAGATGGTGCTGGACTGTGTGTGTGTGTGTGTTTGCGTGTGTGCCTGTGTGTGTGCCTGTGTGTGTGTGTGTGCATGTGTGTAAGTGTGTTCTCAAAAATAGGCAGAGAATATACTAAAGAACATGGGTGTGTTTGTGTATTTATTGTCATATGCAAATGCATGCATAAGAGAGAGAGAGAGAGGGGAGAGAGCTTGTGAAATCCAGCTGCTCATCTACTAGGTGGAGTACGGTAGTCCCACTCTGCTCTTGGCTCTCCTTGTGGAGCAGAGCTGCAACAGAGGGATGCGGAGAGAAGAGAGAAGCGGAGTGCGATAGCTCGCTGCCGATCTGCTTCTGCTTTCTCCCCACTCCCTGCCCCGTGTGCGGCGGAAGAGGTAGCTCATCTTTCCTTTTCAGTCTTCCTCTCCTTTTACTGGGAATTCTGGACAAAAGGAAAAAACAGTGATAAGGAATACATTCCATTAATGCATTTTAATCGGTCTGGAAATGTATTCTTTTAAGTGGTAGGCATTTTATGCGTGTGTGTGTGTGTGTACACTTGTGAAGAGTGTAGGTGTGTTCTTCCCTCGCCCTTGTCCATGGGCCCAAGCCATTGGTTCTGAGTGGCTGAGCTAGGTTATGCTGAGGAACAAGAGCTCAGAGCTTCTAATGGCAGACAGAGACGTTCTTCTGGACCTGGACTACACCAGCGAGCAGCACACATCCGACTGCTATGGCAGCTTGCAGAATGGAGGGTTCATTCCCCCACGATTCGTGAGTATATACACCACTTCCTCCCCGTCTTCATTTATTTTGTGTTCGCAATTGCAGTAATTAGTCATATCAACCATTTGAGGGCAGTTTTGTTAAATGTATTGTGTCCACCATTGTTTATTCATATAAATATACGTGTCTGTAATTTGTGGTACGGGACTACTTGGACTAATTTGTCTGTTTGTACCATGTGACATGCACTTGTGTAAGTCACTTTGGCCGGAAGTGTCTGATAATTGATTAAATTGTAAATTGTGTCTTCATGTTTTTGATGTCATACTTTGGTGCTCTTCAGTGTTGTGAAGGTCAGCCCCTTACAATGAAACTGTATGCTGTATATGCAAAGACCACGATGTGAATCAGGTTTTTACATTATAAACACCAAGGACACATTTCTGAATAAACTGCCGTTCTCTTCTCTAAACACCAAGAAATCTGCGCCATCAAATCCAATTATTGTTGAATCTGGATGGAGATTTGGTAGTTTAATGACAGTTGACGGTTTAATGTCAGAACTTAGTTTTGGTTGATCTTTAGCATTTCTTGTATTTCTGTATTTGTACATGCAGTGTGGTTTATTTTTAGTTTGGTCACAAATAGACTACCCTGCACTTTCACATGCACTTTCTATGTGTTGGAGGTTTTAAAATCTGCCCAACTGATTGATGACTTACCAATACATTTTTAATGGGTCGTGAGAAATTCTCAGTTGTGTTTGAAAATCATTCGCTGAGCTGTGGATTGATTTGCCCCTTTATTGAATTGTACTTCATCATACTTTCAGCTTGCTGCTGCTACCGCTGGCGACGAAGAAGAGGAAGATGATGACCCCATCTATATCCACTGTGATAAGGGGGGTCATCAACCTCAGCACCCCAAAGGGAACTACTTCAGAGATGGAAAAACCAAAATAGGTGACAATTCAATGGTTTAGAAAAATAATTGTAATAACTAACAAACAACATAACAGGGTGAAAAATAATAACACACATAGTATGATCATGAGCTTGAATAAAAGGGTTGCAGTAATGCATATCTTTGAATACTTAGAATATTAATAAAATTATGACCTCATTTATTTGTTTTTATTTTTATTTTTTATTTATTTATTTATTTCGGCATGTGTATGATCACATTGCATCACATTTCTGAAATATTCATTTAACACATACATTTCCAGCCGAAAAGGGATAAGGGATAATTATTATTAGAACTAATGGGTATTATGCGTACTAGTGAACTGAGTTAGAACACGTACGTCCAATACAGTAGCTGTGAGTTCAGATCAACAGGAAAAAACATGGAGTCCACACACTGTGGCTAATGACAGGACATCCTGAGGGAGGCCCGTTTGGGTCGAAACATCGATGTTTTGATTATTGTAATTAAATGGGAGCATTTTTCATTAGTTAGTGTGCGGACTCTTGTTTTTTTTTCTTTTTCTTTTATGATTATTAGACCAAAGAAAACAGGAAACTGGAAATAAGCAGTTACAGAAATGCCATTGGCTTTTGTGCAGACTTTGTGCTGGTTTGGGAGGTGCGGTCTCGCAGGAAGCGACGCTCCCGGGTGCGAGCGGGCGGGGCGGAGCAGGCGGAGGGCGCGGCCGAGGAAGCGAGCCGGTCCGAACAGCGGAAAGCTCAGCAGGCCCGATGGCGGGACAAGTTCATCCACAACCTGCAGAACGCCGGGCTGCTCTTAGAGAAGGTCAGACACTAGCCGCGCTCGCTAACCCTTATTGCAGTGTTAAATTAGCTTTGGTGTATGCTTTTTGTTCCTTTTAAATTTAGGTTTTGGGCACGCCGTGTTCCTTTGGGACTGTAATTCTTTAATTTATTTTCCTCCATCACTAGGAGGAAACTGTGAGTGTGAAGAAAACCATCCATTATATGAAGCTTAGCGCTCCCTGGGATGTGATGGTCTACTACGCTGAGGAGCTGGCTCTTAGAGCACCCCTACAGGTCAGGGCTGGTACTGCATATGAAGACGAGTAATGGCACACTCCAGGAAAATTAAACTAAACTGTTTTGTGTAGAAGCGGTAATGTCAGCAGTCGGCCATTTTGCTATGTCTCCCGTCTTTTTGAAACAGTAGTTGGTGGAACAGAGGACAGATGTATATGTTTAGAGCAGTCATGCAGGGCCCATTTGCAAGGAGGTTAATGAGTTGGATTTTAAACTAACTTGTAGACCAATTTCAAGGCTGTTTTTAATCTGTGGCATATACTGTAAGTGTTTCTAGTTTTAAACACAGTTAACTGGCCTTAGTAGTCTAATTGTTACTGTTGACCTGTAATTTATTTGTTTTTGTACTGTTTGTTTCATAGGCTCAACCTAATCCGGACCTTAATACATCAGATAAAGTCCTTCGGAAACTGTGCATCCCAAACATCATGGCACAGTCAGTACCAAACAAGCCAGTGGACTACTACACCTGTGCCTTTCGCAAATCCAAGATGGAGAAGTGAGTGAGCTGTTGTCATGCATGCATGTGAGCCGCACGCACTACTGGGGATGAAAAGCATTAGCATCGTTTATTTTGATTAGCATTTATCACTTGACAGATGCTATTGTCCAAAGTGACTTCCAGGGCCAAAACCAGAACAATTGCAGGCACTAGAACAGAATAGAAAGTGACAGTATTTAGTGCTAAGCTGATTAAACCTAGCCACTACACAAGTGATATGCGGTATTAAGTGAACAAATACTTGACAAAGCACTCTTAATATTAATCGATATTACAAGGTAAAGGGAAGAAGCTTAAATGAAATAGATAATGATATAATGTTATATCATTCTAACTGCACTGTACTTGATAAGTTATCCAGTGTATATTTGTTTCTCTGGTTCTCAGGTTTCTGGGCTGTGAGGACCAGGATAACTACTTTACTAACACACAACGTCATCGCATTGTGCGTAACTCAAACGCACACGCGTATCCACACAAACACACACACGTACGCACATGCGCACACACGCACACACAGACACACACACAGACGCACACACACGCACTCACGCATGCACACGTTCACACACAGATACAGACACGGACACACAAACACATGTGTTTGTGTGTAACATTTACATGTATTTGATGTTGGCAGGTGTACGAGATTCTGTCTCGTATGTTGTATGGAAAGCGGAAGAGGGCAGAAGTGGGCGTGGCCAGGCTGATGAATGAAGGCGTGTTCACAGCAGTGTTTCCGCTCCATGAGGTCAGAGACACGCCCTCTTCCATGCTGACACTCGCACATGCTCAGTGTCAGCTGCACTTTTAACCCAAAATGACCCCCCTTTAAACTTTTAGGAAAAGAGAAATGGCAGGTTTGAGTGACTAAACCAAGAGTAAATTCATTTCTTGTTTTGTGTTTCTGTTTATTGTTAATCATCTGAATTTGCTTTATTTTCTTTTTTTTATATGGTTTCTTTGAATATAAGACAAAGATGAAAAATAATTGAGAATGTCAGCTCAAAACATCAATAATCTACTGTATGAAAACCTTCTTTCATTTTAATTCACAGACAAAATAATTTCACAAATAAACATGATATATGCCCCACATGCCTTCATTATATTGGATTTTATTAATATAAATCACGTTTTCCACCAATGAATGACATTTTCATTATTAAATGTGATCTAGTAAATGGCAGCCATTAACCATATTGTTTGGAATTGAGATAAGATAATACATATTGAGTATTTGTATTTTTGCATACATTTTATTTTTTGTATTGCTTTAAAATCCCAATGATGTCCTGGGTACATTTGACCCAGGCTAGCAGCTTCACAGGCGCTAATAAGTGAACAGAACACAGGGGTTAAACCACTGACTCATTTTGTAATGGGAATGTGATCCACAGGGCTCCTTTCAGATCCGGGATAATGATGTTCCACCAGACCAACTGAATCAGAGGCAGGTTCTGTTCCATTACTGGGCCCGCTGGTCCAGGTGGTACAAGTACCAGCCCCTGGACCACATCCGCGAGTACTTCGGAGAAAAGATCGCCATTTACTTTGCCTGGCTGGGTAAGCAGATCTTCTCTTCTGTTTTTTTTATTATAGTACTTATTAAATTATATTATTATAACATAATTATAAATAGAATTGTAATAAATAAATAAAGGTGCAAACTAGGACCTCCTGAATGATATAATTCATGTTCTTTGACTACTTGGATGTTTTTTTTTGCACTAGATGGTCATGGCCTTTATGTTTGTGTGTGTCTGATTCCATCTCTCTCTCTCTCTCTCTCTCTCTCTCTCTCTCTATCCTCCCTCTCCATCTCTCTCTCTCTCTCTCTCTCTCTCTCTCTCTCTCTCTCTCTCTCACCATGCAGGTTTCTATACTGCTTGGCTCCTCCCAGCTGCAGTGGTTGGAACTTTTGTGTTTGTGTCAGGAATCATGTCGATGGGGAGCAACACTCCAGCGTGAGTCATTCCTTGTGTAATTCCCATCATCTGTCTGTGGGCAGATCGATTACGTTCATCGCCATTATCGATGCTGTTACCTGTGGCACTTTTGGTTGTGTTCTGCCACACTGCAGGAAGGCGATTTGTCCCTTCGTGTTTCGCCTCCAATCTGTTGCCATGGAAACTGCTAGGCCAGCCCTCCCAGGGGAGCTTAGGCGAAGGGTTGGGGGTGTTTGCTGTGAATTTATCACACAACAGAGAGAAAAAAGATAAAACAACAGAAGAAGATTGAGTGAAACTATTTGACTATATCCAAATGGAAATTACCACTCAGTAATACTTCGGTAAAAGCTTGAAAGTTGTGCAGGAATAGTTTAGTGCTCCTGTAAGTATGGCAAAGTTGCCCATGCCTGGGTCTCTTATCTATTGCTAGATACAAAAACTGCTGTGTGCACGACTGCAAGCACATGAGTGTGAGTGTGAGTGTGAGTGTGTGTGCGTGGTGAGAGTCAATATACCCAAAGTATATTAACAGGGGGTGTGTTAATTTTAGCTCTCCATCAATACACCCTCTGGAAAATAAGTGGCTTGTAAAATGAACCCGGCAGCACATTAATTATGATATTTTCTCCTTGTCCTCTTCCCTTTGCTTTCACGTGTACCACCCCACGTTTTCCATCCCTCACTACTTCTCCTCCCTGAATTATTCTGTGTTCTCCTCCTCTCTGTCTTGGCCTGTCTGTGTGGTCTCTTCACCTGTTTGTCTGTCTTCTCCTGCTACCTCTGCGTTGGTGTTCTTGGGCCAATCCCCATGTTTATGCCCCATCACCGGTTGTGCAGGAAGGATATCTGCTCCAGCGGGGGGCACTATCTCATGTGCCCGCTCTGTAACACCTGCAGTGTGTGGAACATCTCCGATATTTGCCCCATGGCCAAGGTATGCTGGGCACGGTGGGCTTAAGTACCAGCGTTATATTTTAGAATAACAAAGCGATTCAATAAAACAAATAGATATAAATGCTTTTTTTCCCCTCAATTTATTTGTATTTTTCAATTTCGTATATTCCGTATATACACAGCACTGTGTATTGTCTTCATTGAGTCATATTCATGTTAATGACAAGGTAGAGCAGTGCTGTATTAACGAGAAGGTAGATGACTCTTATATTAACGAAAAGTATAGGAGTCCTAAATTAACGAAAATGTATAGCAGTCCTATATCAATAAGAAGGTGGAGGAGTCCTATATCAATAAGAAGGTGGAGGAGTCCTATATTATCAAGAAGGTAGATGAGTCCTATATTAACAAAAATGTATAGGAGTCCTATATCAATATGAAGGTGGAGGAGTCCTCTATCAATAAGAAGGTGGAGGAGTCCTATATTATCGAGAAGGTAGATGAGTCCTATATCAACAAAAAGGATGACTCCTGTATTAACAAAAAGGTATAGGAGTTCTATATCAACAAGAAGGTAGAGGAGTCATGTATTAACGTAAAAGGTACTAGGGATAGCTGCTACATTATGGGAAGGATGTGCTTTGTCTTGTCTGTTCTGTAGTGATCTTGATGATGTCTCTGTATGCACTTACTGTACGTCGCTTTGGATAAAAGCGTCTGCTAAATGAATGTAATGTAATGTAATGTAGAGGAGCCCTATGTTTCTTGCTCTCTTATTTCTCCTCCACTCGTGTCCTGTGTAGTTGGGGTACCTGTTTGACCATCCAGGCACGGTCTTCTTCAGCGTCTTCATGTCGTTCTGGGCCGTCACCTTCCTGGAGTACTGGAAACGCAAGAACGCCACGCTGGCGCACCACTGGGACTGCATGGACTTCCATGAGGAAGAGGTTTATTCCTGCATGGGCATGGGAACTCTCAGTTCTGTTCTGACACTCTTACCCAAGCTAGGATCCCCCAGTCAGAGATAGAGAAGGCCTGGAGGAAACAGGTGATCACATCACCAGGCCCCGGGAGATGGAGATCAAAGCTGGCATCTTTGCTGTCTCTCACGGGCTGGAGAGCTCCTCTATTTTCACTCCCCCATTTACAATTTTCCATTTTAAAGTCGGGTTGGGTTTGAATAGCATTTCACCATTGATGAAATATGTAGGAATTACTGTAAAATATATTATTTTATCATTACTATTATGATCAATTACTTTTTACTTTTCTGGGAATCTTTGTTAGTCCGATTGTTTGGTGTACATGTGGAATACATTTAGAGCTCATGGGATTTTTTATGCAAATGTAAGTTGATGTTTAATCAACTTGGTGGTGGTAGAGGCGAGTTTCCCCTTCATCACTGTAAGCGCTTTGAGTATTGAGAAAGGCGCTATATAAATGCAAGGTATTATTATTATTATTATTAATCGATTATTTGAACATGCGTCAAAGCTTTCACGTGAAAGTACTGAATGCACACTTGAACCTTCACCCATGTGAATTCTGTATCAATGTAAAAAGGGCCAGAAATACCACCTGGTGCATTGGCTGAATGTAAATATGAACTTTAAGTGAACATTTTTTTTTGTTGTATTTTTTCCCTCTTTACTTTCAGGAACGTCCACGCCCAGAGTTTGCAGCCATGGCTCCAGCCATGGAGCACAATCCGGTGACGGGGGTGAAGGAGCCGTACTTTCCCAAAAAGGACCGGCTCTCGCGCATGATGACGGGCTCCATGGTCATCGTCGTAATGGTGAGACTGTGGAGAGAGTGCGGCCGTAGGCACAGAGAGACGCGGAGCGCTCGGGTCCATAACCGCCCGAACTCAGGGTTTGGGCTTCTCACAGGTGTGACACTTTCGTCACAGTCGTTAGTGGACCTCCTCATTAGTAATGTCCCTGTGTGCTTTCTCTTAATAATACAGCATTTCTGACAAATATTTACAATGAATTAGCATTTAAACCGACTCGGTTATGAAAGGGACAGGTTTGACTGGGCACATCGGGAGTATCTTGGGTTTAATGTCTGGGTTTTCAACAGAGGGTCCTCCATTAGCATCCCCAACCCCGGTGTTGCGATTTAAACAAAATATACAGTACTGTGCAAAAGTCTTAGGCACATGTAAAGAAAATCCGTAAGGCGAAAATCCTTTAAAAAATAATTAAATTAAAAGTTTCTAAATATCAAACAATTGACTATAAAGAACAGTAAACAATAAAAAACGGAATCAAATCAATATTTGGTGTGACCACCCTTTCCCTTTAAAACAGCATCAACTCTCTTAGGTACACTGTTGTTCAGTTTTATAAGAAAATCAGCTGGTAGATTGTTCCAAGCATTTTGGAGAACTTGCCACTGTTCTTCTGCAGACTTTGGCTGTCTCGCTTGCTTCTGTCTGTCCAGGTAATCCCAGACAGCCTCGGTGATGTTGAGGCCTCTGTGGAGACCATACCATCTGTTGCAGAACTCCTTGTTCTCTGACGAAAGTTCAATTACGTTTTTGGAAAATCATGGAAAATCAATGTTTGGAAATCTACAATTTGCTCTTTTCTACTGACAAACTAATGCAGAAGACAAAAAATAAACATCTAAGAAAAAATCTACATAAAAAATCTAGGGTGCCTAAGACATTTGCACAGTACTGTATAACCCTTTTTTTTAACTTACAACGGGAGTCCCCAGGATGCCATTGAGCCTGGGTGGGGTTACCTGGATCAAAGCCAGTTGAAAACCCTTGGTTTCAGGGAACAGCTTTCAAATATTAGTCTGTCAGTACCCATTGCTGTTGTATCTAGTGCTGTGATGTAAACTGCCACCCTCTCCCCTGCCTCTTCTCATTGGCCCGCCACTGACCCACCCTCTCCCCTGCCTCTTCTCATTGGCCCGCCACTGACGGCTATTGCCAGCTGTGTGTGGTGATGATCTTCCTGGTGACGGTTATAATGTACCGCGGCATCGTCAGCGTCATGATGTTCCACACTGGGAGCACCATGCTGCGCACTCAGGTATGTTCCACCCTGTCATGGAGCCCCCCGTCCCTGCCGAAAATCTGCCCGTTACCTCAGGTGTACCTTCCGGTTTATCGTACGTACGTACGTTGTCCGTGTTCCATTCCATTAACGGAGCTGACGGGAAACCTCCCAACTGTCGACCTCAGCCTGCCGTTGCTGACCACTCTCTTCCCGCTCTCCCCTCTGCCTCACTGTGGGACCCTGTTTTTTCGGTGTTCCTCAGGCGGGGAACATTGCCAACATCTCCAGCAGCATGGTGAACCTGGCTCTGATCCTGCTCATGGGTCAGGTCTACACGGCGTTGGCCGAGCAGCTCACCAAGTGGGGTAAGCTGGGCCGCCTTCACACCTGGGTTTGCGTTAAGACAGGAATGGAGAAGGACGTTGTGGTTCAGTCGAGCGTAAACCACGCATAAATTAGCATTCATTAAAGGAATGCAGTTTTCTGCTATGCACATTTTCTGGTTTGAAAACGGATAGATTTTATTTTCATTTTCCAGAAACCCAAAGTCCTTAAATTAGTGTAGATTCAGGAGAATGTAAAATAAAGAAATGCTGTTATTCTTATAGGTAAATTTATAAAATGTATCATTTTATACATGAGTAACTCTACACCTCTGTGCAGAGGTGTTGTATACCTTACTGCAGCTAGAGCTTTTATATGCTGCTGCGGCATATCGGGGTTGTGGGTTCTGCACAGCAACAAAGAGAAATACAGGCATTTAATTCCACATGGATTTCCTGTCATCAGTCCAAACTGGCAGTGGTTATAGGGGACAAATATCTAATGGCTCAGATGAGACTTGCGGTCCTGGTATTAAGTGCTAAATCAATAGGCCTGTGTGCTGTTCTTTTTTGGTTCTCTTACTCTCTCCCTTCTCATTCCTTTTTTTCCAGTTGATTTTTTTTTTCTCGTATAATTCCTTTTTATTTCAGTGACACAAATGCAGTCAACATTACTTAATTAATTGTATTATGATACGACGCACATGTCCAATATCACCACTGACAATCATATGAAATCAGTACATGCCAGAAAATAAAATTGTCAATGCTTTGAGTCACGTTTATGATTTCCTCATCCTTTTTTCCCAGTTTTATGCTGTATCTGTTTCAGAAGAATAAAGCCGATTGCTGTTGTCTTCTTCTTATTTGACTTTTTTACAGAGATGCACAGAACACAGACCCAGTATGAAGATGCCTTCACCTTCAAAGTATTTGTCTTCCAGTTTGTGAACTTCTACTCCTCCCCCTTCTATGTGGCTTTCTTCAAGGGAAGGTGAGCTTTGAACCTCAAACAATGGCTGCAGCATCAACTTAACAATGACTGGACACTTTCTATCTATCTGTACCCAACAAAACAGTAGATTCTTGACCTGGGCGAGCTTAATTCAAAACCTTATTTAAAAAACACAATGTAAATATACAATAGATTTCCAACACTGTTTCAAATGTTGTATGCACTGTATATACTTGTATTTAAATGGCTTTTCAAGTGATCTCTTAAAATCTCAAAAAAAAAAGTCTTATTTAACTGAGAATTTTCCCTCAACAAATATAGATTATTGCCATGAATGGAGAGGGTAATAATAACAGTAATAAACACAACACAATATTTATTTTGTTAATGGTAGGAAGAGGGTAGTTTCTCCATTAAATGTTCTTGTGTTTTTTTATTGGTAGGTTTGTGGGCTATCCTGGTCACTATGGTACCTTATTTGGGATGAGAAATGAGGATGTAAGTTCCACCTAAAATGCTGTTACTAAACAAAAACTACTGAGGAATTAATCATTTAATTTAATCAATATGTATTTATTTATGAAAGAGCCTGTTAAATCACATAATAAGGTACCCTGAGCTACAAGAATATAATTACTCCAAGCGACAAGAATATAATTATAACTAATTATGTATTATGATTAGTTGCAGCATATTTTCAGGGACAGTGGTAATAAATATAATTAGCGTGTTTAGGCACCAAGTACGTAGATGACTCTAATTCAGACTTCAGATTAATGCTTGGTGTGGCTTGGCGACAATTCTCTCAGCTGTTTGAACATGTGCTCACGTGCGTGTGCACATGCGCCTGTGCGTGTGTGTGTGTGTATGTGTGTGTGTGTGTTACAGTGCGGCCCCGGTGGCTGCCTGATTGAACTGGCTGAGCAGCTCTTCATCATCATGGTGGGGAAACAGCTCATCAACAACATCCAAGAATTCGTCATCCCGTGAGGATTCCCTTTTTTAAAAACGTATTAACAGCGCCTTCGGGTTTCACTAATTCTGTCAGCGAGTCCCCTAATAGATAATCGATACGGTCTCCTAGCTCAGTTCCCTTGTGGGTGACTGTACATATAGTCTAGTGATGTCATTTGCTGGGAGGGGATGTATATGGGGCAACATTACGGTGGGATATGGAGGGGAGTAGCTTAGAGGCTGAGTGGTGCAGCATTGGCAGAGGCAGAGCAGTAATTGCCCTGTTTGTGCTGAGAGTGCAGCCTGCGGAGAGTGTGGCTGACACTCAGCTGGTAACAAGCCAATGAAGGAGCCAGGCTCTCCCCGGGAGCTGGTGCTGTAGGAGAGACGGAGAGAGAGAGAGAGAGGAGAGGGGGAACGAGAGTGAGAGCTCTGGGAGGGAATACTCATTGTTATTGAGGGCCCTTCTGCTAAAGGTGATACGTCACTTAGCAGACGCACTTAAAACCTGTGAATGGTACTTATAATTTAGTGTTGTTTTGCTATTACGCAAAAAAAAACAAAAACAAAAAAAAAAACCCCTTGGGGTTTTCTCCGCCTGTAAGTCTGTCCGTAATGCTTAATTCTCACTCCCTCCATCCACCCCTGCTCTCTTCTCCACCCGTCGCCCTGGCAACGCTCGCCCCCGCTCTCAGGAAGATTAAGGCGTGGCGGCAGAGGCGGGAGATGGCCGCCGTGCGGGGAAATCAGGCTCCCCAGGAGGCCCCGCGCTGGGAAGAGGACTACGAGCTGATCGAATGCGAGGGGCTCTTCGAGGAGTACCTGGAGATAGGTGAGAGGGAGTGGCACAGGTGGAGAAGAGTCCAAGAGAGAGTGGATTTTTATTTTATTTTTGTTTTATTTAACCTTTATTTAACCAGGAATACCCCAATTGAGATCGAAATCTCTTTTACAAGGGGGACCTGACATAAAACACAAAGTTACCCAATAAGACAGCTGACAATCAAGTTACAAACATCAAATAGGGGATGAGACAGTCGTATAACAGCAATTAAAGAGCAAAGCAGACGTGTACAGGAGGAGCATATTTCAGTCACTGAGTTGGAAATCAGTTGGAGATGAGGAGGATGGACACAGGAAGAAGCTCCTCATGTGTTCCGTGTTCTCAGTGTTTGTGAAGAAATTTTGCCACAGTGCGTAAGTGCTTTGGGCCTGCCGATTCTCACCAACGATGTGAAGAGTGAGGAAATGTCTCAGCAGACACAGCGGTGTGTGTGTGTGTGTGTGTGTGTTGGTGTTGGTGCTTAAACGCACGTTTCTCCAGTTCTTCAGTTCGGCTTCATCACCATCTTCGTGGCGGCTTTCCCGCTGGCACCGCTCTTCGCGCTGCTCAACAACTGGGCCGAGGTGCGTCTGGACGCCCACAAGTACGTGTGCGAGTACCGGCGGCCCGTGGCCGAGCGCGCCCAGAACATCGGCGTCTGGTTCTACATCCTGGAGGTTTTGTCCCACGTGTCCGTCATTGTCAACGTGAGTCCCTTACAGGCCTCGGGCTTGGGTTGGGTTGGGTTGGCTTGGGTTGGGTTGGGTTGGGTTGGGTTGGGTTGGGTTGGGTTGGGTTGGGTTGGGGTGGGTTGGGTTGGGTTGGGTTGGGTTGGGTTGGGTTGGGTTGGCTTGGGTTGGGTTGGGTTGGGTTGGGTTGGGTTGGGTTGGGTTGGGTTGGGTTGGCTTGGGTTGGGTTGGGTTGGGTTGGGTTGGGTTGGGTTGGGTTGGGTTGGGTTGGCTTGGGTTGGGTTGGGTTGGGTTGGGTTGGGTTGGGTTGGCTTGGGTTGGGTTGGGTTGGGTTGGGTTGGGTTGGGTTGGGTTGGGTTGGGTTGGGTTGGCTTGGGTTGGGTTGGGTTGGGTTGGGTTGGGTTGGGTTGGGTTGGGTTGGGTTGGGGTCCATCCATTCTTTTAGGGAAATAGAGGTGTGCTCACTCTGTCCTGGGGATGAAAAAATTCTGCTCCATAGTCTGATATTGAATCTTGACATCCCCACTGGAGGACACATAATTGGTCTTAGCATCATTCACAGTGGCTGTGACATCTGTATTCAGACCAATGACAGGGAGGTTGAGCTAGCACACTGGCCAATGAAAAGAAGGCCAATTGTTGGCGGAAGGTGGAAAACGGAAAAAAATTGGTAACCATAGTATACAACTTGGTAGATGATCTTGTTGGTCTAGAGTGGTCCATCTTTGCACTGAATGCCAGTGAATCCACACCAGTGCAGGTTTAAAAAGGTATCGCACAATGTCCCTTCAATACATTTGTACATCTTCTTTCCTTCTGTAGGCCTTCCTGATCGCCTTCACCTCTGACTTCCTGCCACGGCTGCTGTACCAGTACAAGTTCCATAAGGATCTGACGGACTACGTCAACTACACCCTGGCTTACTCCCCTCCTGATTATAACTATGTGAATCACACCATGTGCAGGTAACGCCCATTACAAAACATCAACACAAACCCAAATTCACCTTCCAGTTACACACCTGAACAATTTTACAATCTTAGCAATAAGCAGCACACTGGACTCCTGTAATAAGAAAAATAGCACAGATGAAATTGAATAGGTGGCAATTTATTGCTCTCTTTATTAATCAGAAAGGTTTATGTTGCATGGGGAGGGGGTGAGCTAGAAATAGTTGTATTTAGGTACAAGGTTATAATGTACATTGGAAATAGAGTACATTTACCACGCTTAATGTCTGCATATATAAGGCTTTGTAATACTATTTGAAAGAGTAAAGAAGTTTTATTAAGTCTTGTTTTTGTTTAAACTTTTAGCAGATTGCATATTTACACGGCGGATGGACAGTTCATTGTGTGTGTTCACTGTGAGATTATTATATTTCCTGGGAAATTGTTTTCACCCCAGTTGTGCATGTATCTCAGGTATAAAGCCTTTCGGGACAGCTATGGGAACTACACCCTGTTCTACTGGGAGCTTCTTGCAGTCAGGCTGGGCTTTATCATTGCTTTTGAGGTAGGGAGCGACAGTTCTCCTCTCGATTCTGTTTTGTGTTTCTGGCTGTCTTCTTTCATTTTCAATCAACCGTTTCCCTATTTCAAATGTCCTTCCTCCATCTTTCTCCATTATCTGCCCATTCCGAGGCATTGTACCTGTATACAGATACAGTGCAGTTACAGTAGGCGTGGCCTCAACTTTTAAAAGCAAAATGTTTTTATAATGAAAATGTCAACGAGTAAGGAAAAAAAATAGTTTGCATTTACTGCATATGTCCTTTGGGTACCAGAGGCAGTTATTTTCCATTTTGCAAGGTTTCTGACATTTGCAGAAAAAACCTAGGGATCACCAACACTAGCCTGACTGACTGACTTTTTCTCACAAATGGGGGCACTTAAAATACCAGGATGAACCCCTTATTTCCGGGGTTTTGTTGAGGGGATTCAGGAGCACACTCATCTGCAGAACGGTGCACTCATCCGACAATTTCAGTAAGTAACCCAGAAGTAAAAATGTAAAACACATAGAACTTATATACATATCTATGGTCCAAGATAGGTTCATATTACAAACTACTCTTTTTTTATTTTTGTTAATTCTATCATCATTCATAATCTACACTTTGTAACAATCGTCATATGTTAACTGACTGATATTCTCAATAAATAAAAAAATTCCAAATAAATATTACGAACTACCTCACTAGTTTGGAATCTGAGTGGACAGGGGACAGTGGACAGGGAACAGGGGTCGTATTCGGACACTAGCCTCAATCACAGCCTGCGTTTAGTGGGAGTTGTCATGACAACAAACGATGCTCAATATTTTTCATTGTGTCATGTTGGCCGTTAGGCTCGGTTTCTTATACTGAGCAAATTATGATTTACAGCTCTTGGCTCAGTGCTAAATGCTCAGCCCTGCTGCCTACAGGGCATTGACCTCAGCTAGCTATCAAGCTGCAGTTTTCTACCGTCTTGCTCATAATTAATTGTGACAAAAAGCATTTCTCTTTTCGTTTTATTTGGTTTGACTGACTCGGGGCATGCTTGCACAGTGAGCTGCGTATGTCACATGATGAGAGTGCAGGTTTCTGTTGGCTAATGTGCCTCGCAGGGACAGAGTCAGAGAGCGAAGTTGCAATGTGACAGACAGCACCAGGAATGCATGAAACAGGGAAAGTAAATTATTCCATTCTTCAGATTAACTTGCCTCTCTGTTTTCACTCATGTGCCAAACAGTCATTCCTCAACAGCCTTCCAGCATGCTCATGACGAACACAGCCCCTTTGGCTCATCGAAAAACTAGCGTCTACCACTCTTGCTTTTTTCTCTGACTTATATCAGATCTTCCTGGGGTGGAAAGTCCAGTCGTCAGAAAGTAAAAGGCCTTCCGTGTGTTTCTTCCACTTATGAACTCAGCCAGCTGATTTCAGTAAATAGTTCTACCTCCTGGCTGAAGAATTGGGCTAATTAGCAAATCCAGGTTGTTGGAAGAGAATACTGGGGAGGGACTTTTACTTTTTTAACCTGGACTCCACTTCTGCTTTCCACCACTTCTATCTATTCTCTCTAAATCAGCTGTCCACATTTCCCTTCTGTCTGGTGGACTGATTGGGTTGTCTCCTCTCCCTCTCTCTACCTGTCTCTATCGCCCTTCTCCCCCCGCCCCAACCAAAAGCATGTTGTCTTCTTTGTCCTCCGCGCCATTGACTGGATGGTGCCGGACGTTCCCGAGTCCCTGGAGCTAAAGATCAAACGGGAGCGATACCTGGCCAAACAGGCGCTGGCTGACAACCAGGAGGCCCTGCTGGTGAGTCGAGGGTCCGCCTACAGCCCAGGTCAGTGCACTCAGCGACGCCCACACCTCCCCACTCACTGCGGGTTCAAATGAAGTAGATATTTCCTTCATTGGTCTGTGGATTGATGCCCACCAACGGCTATCATATCTTGTCTACGCCATTTCTATTGCAAACCATTGCCCCTCTGATAATCTTTACATTTGTTGACCTAGTTACTCAATCTTGCTGCTGGAAGTACGTGTGTTATTCTTTTTTATTTTTAATTGTCCAGTTGATTTTTAACTTTTAATTCTCAAACATGGGCACAGAAGTTAAATGATTAGGCAGAGGAATAATGTGGTTATTGGATTGGTGGATTATAACAGGAAGACACTGTAAACTTCCAGGGCAAAGGTTGAGCAGCTTGGCTCTATACCCTGATTTTCTCTATCAGAGCAGGGTTCTCGTACTGCAGCGTGTCAGTACATTGGCAGACGTCCAGAACACCCTCTTCTTCAACGGCTGTAGTTTCCACACAAAAATGAACGGCGCACGTGTCCTCTAAACCACGGCAAAATACTGTGTTTTTAATTCACGGTGATAATGATTGTCCCTTTCACCAGGTCCTCAAGCTCATCCTTCTTTACCAGCATGATACCCAGTAATACTGGCTACCATCCAATACAGAACAGGCACGTTAAAATGGGAAAATGTGGTATTTCATTTAATGAGAACCAGGGGTCTCCAGTCTGACTTATTATAAAATAATATAACACCGCTTAAACGTGAAGTTGCAATTTTTTTAGGCAGGTACCTAAATGCAGCATGTAGCTTGAAGGCGACTTTACCAATGAGTTGGCATTCTAAGCAGAAGCAGAAACAAATTATGAAACAATTATTTGAGGAGCCGATATGGTTGTCTTCTCTCAGTGTTTGGCACAGCAGATTCAGCTACTGTTTTCGACAGAGAAATGATTGCCCTCATCACCGCATAAACCAATTCATTTTTGGTCTCTAGATTTGTGCATCCAACAGCTCATCTTGAAAGTGTGGGGGTTTGAGACAAACATTGGGAACAGAAATACCTTAAAGGTGGAAGATGGCTGATCTAGAGGGCTGATTCCACAGAAATAGGCTAATGTTGAGTTAAATCGATGATCATATGCACTGAAAAAACCAAATCTTAACAAGCATTTTTATCTTATATTTAGACTTTAGAATCTTATTTCTGTTACTTTTCTGTTACTATCTGCCAGTGGCGTGGGATAGTTTTACTTATTTCAAGATTTGCCAGTGGGGTAAGATAATTTCACTTGTCAAGCAAAAAGTAACTTAAAACAAGCTAATACTTTCCACTTTTGAGAAACCATTTTAAGTCTCATTACAAGACTAAAACACTTGTTAAGACAGACATTTTTTGCAGTGTGGAGCTGATAAAGAAACTGATTTTGCCTCGTTGTGGCAGAGTGAACTATAGATTAAGAAAGCTTACATTAGCTGGCCGTCTGAAAGACCCACGGTTTTTAGCTTAAAGCTCTTCCATATTTGAGGGTTGAAATTTTTCACCAGATAAACCGTCTGTATGGTGCTCTCTGTGATTCTGACCACACTGCATTTTATTTCTGACTATAGTCCTTTGAATTACATGCTGTAATGCATTTTTGAAGTTGTTGCAGAAGAGCTTTAATGGAATTATCTGCTATAATGCATTTTGTAAGTTTGCTATTTCCTGGTTATTGTGTTTGGATGTGCTTGTGTGCCCAGCAGTGCTCCTTTTTTGAAGAAGGGGGAAGGGGCCCAAATGTAACCTCGTACAGGAAATGCGTTTAATAATTGGCCAGCTTTTCCTTTTCTAAGAAAAAAAAAACTTTGGAGCTACGTATGAATTTGAAATTAATTTGGTGAAATTCATTAGTCTTATTATTTGATGCTTAGGTTTCAGACAGGTCAATGGTGAGGATGCTTGGGGTTTCTCTCACTTTGAATCTTTGGTCAGGTGTTGTACACTATAATCAGCAAAGATTAGCTGTGCGGTTTTTATTTTAGAGCCCTATGTCCCCCCACCTATCTATCTCTAATCTATCTCTCTTTTGATAGATGTTTGTCTCTTTGGCTGTTTGTACGGTTACAGCTTGTACATGTGCTCAGTAAACACTTGTGATTATATACATTATATAATCATACGTGTTCGCAAAAACATTTTGTGCTGGACAGAGGTGTTTTTAGCACTGCAGGGTATGAAGTTGACTCTTATACATACTTATGTGAAAGAGTCTTTCTTGAGACCCACTGTCATCTTGGTCCAGTGTACCTGAGATGAGTCTAGAACAGAAATATTATATTTTCGCTACAATGTTTTTGAGAGGCAAAAAATAAAAAAGTATTATGCATCCTAGGCTTTAGATTATAGAATGAGGAGGCGTTTGTATTGATGTGCTACAGGGTCTTTGTGGGACTGTAGCTGTGAAGCCATCATAAAATAGATACCCCCCCCCCCCCCCCCCAAATGTGTTATGCAATCAGAAATAAAAGGTGTCAATCTCTACCTGGACCCTGGAATGGACTGTGTCATGTAAGCAAAAGGATTCCCATTTGGAATTTGTGACGCTCATAGTACAGGTGAAACTGTCTCACCCCATACAGATGATTTGATTAATTTACTAGCGGAATGGCCCTGAAAAAGGCCAGCGTCCGTGAGCTTGAGACTGGGTGAAAGAAGTAGCGGTCCCTAACGAATTCGGCTTCCCCCCTCCCCTCGTGCGACCGGTTACTCGCAATGGGTCCATTGTGTGGACAGAGCCTTGTGTATTGTCGTGACGTCTGTGATGTGGCATGGTGTGTACGTCCCCAGTGTGTTCTGACCATGCTGTTGTGTGTTTTTCTTTGTTGTTGTTGTTGTTGTTGTTGTGCATTTCTTTGTTCTCGAGCAGTTTGTTTTTTGCAGAAAATGTGAGTCCAGGACGGGGGTGAGTAGAGGCGCTCAGAGGCTTAATAGCATTGCGATAGCGCATCTATTGACATGCACGTGGAATCCCATTTCTTCATTATCGCAGAAGTTCATAAGAAATTTAGAGCAATCAAAGCAATTTAAAAAAATAAGAGAAATTAAAATGGAAATGTGAGACAATTTCAAATGAAAGCAAATCCAATAAAGATAATAATTAGACTCTAGAGAGCTGTGGATTGTCCTGATTGATCAGATTGTTTATTCAGTAATGGAGCAATTATAGTAATTTAGCGAAAGCTTTTGGGAAATTGTGCTTCCCTCCATCTACATATTATAGCAAGAAGAAGACTAGGAGCAGTAATCTCACTAGCAGTGCGATTATATGAGTGGGATAGTACTCATTAGCATTCATTTGAATGGGAGAGTATTACTGCATCAATGTCCACTGGTACTACCATTTTAGATACTATAACTATTTTAAGGATTTTTAGGAAGATGCTTTCTAGACTTCTGGTATCACCATTGGACTGTGCATGAATGTGCAGGTTCACTTTCTGCTTTCTGTTCTCTTACAAATGAATTTCTCTCTCTCTGTATTTCTTCCTCCTGTGTCTGTCCTTTATCCAATCCTTGGTCCTGCAGCAAGCAACGCGTCCACTGGCAACATGAGCTGAGCGCTGCAGTGAAGAGCTGGCTCCATTTGGGGGCGCTACGCTGTGTGGGTGGGGGTACAGGATGGGCGGTGTCCTCATTTAGGATCTTCTCCTTGATTAATGTCATCTAAGAGTTATGTACTGGCATCTATCTGGCTATTTCTGTGTGTGTGTGTGTGTGTGCGTGTGTGTGTGTGCTATGTGTGTCAGTGTGTGTATGTTTTTGCCTGTGCGTGCGCTTGTGTGTGTCTGTGCGTGTGCTTGTGTGTGTCTGTGTGGGCGCTTGTGTGTGTCTGTGCGTGTGCTTGTGTGCGGGTCTGTGCGTGTGCTTGTGTGTGTCTGTGCTATGTGTGTCAGTGTGTGTTTGTTTTTGCCAGTTGCGTGCGCTTTGTGTGTGTCTGTGCGTGCGCTTGTGTGTGTCTGTGCGTGTGCTTGTGTGTGTCTGTGCGTGCGCTTGTGTGTGTCAGTGTTATTTGTCTGATGGTTTTGTTCATCACTTCATTGCAACAGTTGCATATTCTCTTTTCTACTGTTACTCTCATCCACTCTTTTACAACTGCACAGGAAGAACACATAACTGGAATGTACTGGTGACGATCTTACTCATCTACTCTCCCCATAGTATCTCTTGCCCCCTGTAATGTATATATACATATGCGATTATTTAGATATATATTTCAGAGACATGTCCCTGCCTTTATATATTATTGCTCTATATTTATATGGAAAAAAAAAACATTGACGTAACTTATCAAAACATGAGAATATTCTTGTTGCTTATTATGTATTAGTATAATAATAGCTATTGTATGAAATACAGAAGGCTGTTTTCTGTCGTATTCCATTTTTTCAAATAAAGCTGGTTTGATGAATGTTTAACCGCAATGCCTGCTTTGCGTGGCGCTAGCAAATCTAATGAAATGGCTCCAGAAGATGCTCATGGGGGAACCTTGTTTGAGATGGTGTGGTTGTGAGATGATGGTTTTTCAGTGTTACACAGTCAGCAGTTCAGCATGTTGTTTTTCCTTTCTGCAGACTGTCGTTAATATGACCCATTTTGTTTGGGTGTGTTCCCTCTACTTCACTGATCTCCGTTATTCAGGTACTGGGTTCACTGCAAAAAACCAAAAAATAAGTCAATCTTAACAAGTGCTTTCACCCTATATTTAGACTTATTTATATGACTTTTTGCGAAATAAGAGATTGCCAATGAGGTGAGACAGTGAGTTTGACGATATGGTCAAGATTTGCTAATGTGGTAAGACAGTTTCACTTGACAAGGTAACATAAAAGAAGATAATATTTTGTACTTGAAAGAGGAAACATTTTTTTTTTTAGTTTAATTACAAGACTAAAACACTTGTTAAGACAGGACTTTTTTTTGCAGTGTTGAGTGGAGTTGCATCACCTTTAACCTTGTGTATATTGTTTGCTTAGGACCTTTTGGTTTTGGTTTTGGCTTTGTGAAGTTTTCCCTTTAGGTGAACGAAGATCTTATGGACCAGGGCCTGGTTTTTCTGAGCACATTTTGCTGTTTTGACAGGATTCTTCAATTGTGGGAGATACTCCATTTGAAAATACAATCTGGCCTTTAACCATGATTATTCTGGCTTTCACATTTCTCCTGAATTTAAACATAGATATTTAAATAGATTTTCATTGAAAATAAGGATAAAGTTAAAACCTTTCAAGTCTTATTGAAAGGTGCAATTTTATTAAGCTAAGGATACTAAGGGAATATATTTTTTAATTCTAATAAAAATTATTAATTGCAGCACTGTACATTATTTATGCTACAGGGATAGAGCTATAGAGAGCTTATTGCACAGAATAAAATGATATTTAACGACTATAGAAAAAGAGTTCAAAAATAAAACTAATTCAAAATAAAACAATATTCATGAACCGTAAGAGGACTATATTCTTTTTTTTTGGTTTTAAGTTTTTGTTTATTTTTAGTTTGGGTTTCCTTATTGCTTTGATACCTTAATAAATGACTGCAATATCTGTAACTGAATTTCCTTTGTCTTTTTTACTCACCATAAATGAAAGTGTTGAGGCAACTTAATTGTAGTTGAATATCCTGCTGAGCAGTTTTTTAATAGCATTGCAAATTCATATTCTTAGTCCTTTATTATTTCTGTCTCAATCCCCAGTCTGGTGTTTTGAGGGGAAAAGAACATTGAAATCATCCTTATCGAGAATGAAAATGTAATTCTAGGTTACAAAAATGTGGCATTTCAGAACCTGGATCAGTTTGATCCAGATTAATGTTTTGAAAAACCAGGCCCAGGGGATCACTCGGACTCATTTTGTTTACACCCCACCCCTTTTTTTGTGCCGTGGTTTCTTTGAAATAGCTCTCCTACTGTACTTCATTTCCTGATTTAAGCTTTTTAAATAAAAAATTTTCTTTTCTTTGTGTTCTCCTTTCCACTCTTGTCAGTTTTTCCGTTTTATTTTTGTTGGATCGCATACCAGCCTGAATGCCATGAAGCTGACATTTGGAATGAGAGTATTCCTCATCACCTTCCTTGATATTGTCCATTATATCCAACATGTAGGTTGGTTCACAAGATATGTCCCACTCACTCACTGAATCACTGACTCACTCACTGAGTCACTCACTCACCCACCCACTCACTGACCTCACTCACTCACTGAGTCACTCACCAACCCACTCACTGACTCACTCACTCACTCTTTCACTCACTCATTCTATATCTCTGCTCTTACTTTTCTCCTCTATGCTTCCTTCAGCCACCATTTTTTCTCACCTTCACTCTTCCTATCCTAGTTTATGTAATAAATGGCTCTCTTGATCCAAAATCTGGCTCATCACAAAGACAGTTAAATCCCCCCCAGTTTCCAGGCTCCAGCAAATACATTCAGACGTCAGCGTTATCCTCTGCGATTGGGGGAAATGAATACTATAGCCTATGTAATGAATGCAATCACACTGAATTATATGTTAATCAGCAGTGTGATGCAAGGCTCAGAACACACTTTGAATCTGCTTAATGGACACAGGAGACTCTGCTGTCACCATTGGCTGTAGGCTCCATAATAACTACAATAAGGGGATTCCACTGCACAGATGAAACAGCTACAACTACTTCTGCAGGGAATCATTTTCAATCTCTTTTTTCTTCAGGGTAATTGTAGTTCATTGAAAAGCAAATATTAGAGAGCTCCCTTCGAGGACACAACCTACATTTGTGGTTTTTACTTATTTCTTTAAATTCCCTTTCCTGAACTGAACAACCTTAAAACATGAGGTGGAAAATTACTGGTAATCTTTCAAAAGAAATATATGCATTTGTTGAAATCAATTGAAAGCCTATAGCCTGTGTATAGCATGACATGTCAAAATACTGCATTGTTTGGGATTGTAAAGGCACTTGGTCTGCCTCCCAGGTAAACTGGTAGAGATATCCGAAGCCATAAGGGAGCAGCAGTATTACTGATGAGTGTGTGTGTGTGTGTGTGTGTGTGTGCGCGTTTGTGTATGTGTGTTTCTGTGTGTGCGTTCATGCTGTGTGTGAGTATGAAATGAAACCCTGTGTAAATGGGTGTGTTACTGTACCCCTCTATAATTTGCCAGCAGACACAGACACAGAGAAAACTAAAACCTGAGAGATTTGCAGGAAATGAAAAGAAACAAGATCTGTTCCTCCTTCCCATTTTCCTTAAAGAAGCTAGTTATTTTCGCGTGTTGCCACTTATTAGAGAATATAGGCTCTGGAGAGGAACGCTTTGTCAAAGTTATCGGGCCGTTGTCAATGTGGAGTGATTGCTTTGGCGTGTGATAAGGGGTTGTATAGCATACTATTGACATGGGATGAAATGACAGGGATATCCAAAGGAATGCAAAGTGTTAACTTTTATCTGACCTGAACTTGCATATCACAAACCCAACTTGCTACAGTACTGTAGGCGTGTTGTATTTCAGTTCTATGCCGTACAAATCCAACTGTTGTTTTTTTCACCACTACTAATTTACACCTTACTTTGTTTGTACCACTCACTTAACTCTATTTTCATTTATGATATCTAATTAGGTTTCATTACAATGTAAAATATGAATGGGTGTAATAGAATGACATGGTTTTATCATTTTGTTTCATTTGGTGTATCACCCAAAGCAGGTTTGTTTAATGAATACAACTGAATGTTGCAACATAATTTGAGAATAAATAATTAATATCTTGCGTGGAGTAGGCTGTTAAATGCCAGGTTATGTTTTTTGGCCATTTTCTACCACTGCCATGGTGACATATTTAGACGGCATATCTGTCTATCTTATATTAATTCAATACATTTCAAATATGAGTATCGCTCTACAAAACATCATAACCGTGTATGTTTTATCTAATATCTTTGAATAGAATTCTGTTACAGGAATAGAACATATTATATATTTTGATATACAACTACAAGGATGTATGCCACATTTTCATGTGCAGTTTTAATGAAAAACATAACATGTGCCTGGCTTCCTAAAAATAGACAGTTGTGCAAAATTGTAATGCGTGTATCAGGCAAATGTGCACATGCACAAATAAAAATATGTGTGTATTTCTGTGTATATGGAACAAGTTGCACATCTTCCCACTGTTTGCCTGTAAGCAGATTTCAGTGAATGGTAATGAACAATGTCAACACGTAGTTGACGATGAAGTTGAAGAAAAATATTATTTTCTGGAATGAGGTTCAGTCACCCAAGGGTATCTTTTAACTGTTGTTATTAACACCTCTGTTTTTCTCTTTAATTGTCCTTCCTTATTCCACCTGCTTCCTTTAACTGAGATGATCTCGGCTCTCAGAAAAAAATCTAATCTGGCACGACATTCCAGACAGCGCTGGACTTTGATTTAATAAGAGTGGGGAAACAGACAGGTGATGCATTTAAATGAGCTGCTTCTCTCCTCTCCATTTCAAACGCGTATCCCCGAGGCCCCCCGGGCGTCTCTGCCTTTTCTCCATCTCTCTTTTTGCTCCCGCTGCAGCCTCATTCTCGGGTCGCTGTGAATACCGCGTGCGTGCGTGCGTACCTGTGCTATTCAGCCCGCGGGAAGACTGCGTTTGTACATGTCCACCAGCCCTCACATGAAGGTATGCAAGGTTAACGGCGCTGAACATATGATGCTCATCTGAGGCTAGTATTTCAGCGTGTAGCTTTAGCGCATTCAGGCCTGTGGACTTGCACATGCGCTAATAGGAGGTGTTAACGCTTTGAGCGGTCTGTTAAACACCTTAAAATAAGCTGTTGAATATTCCATTTAATGGAGGAACATTTCATATGTCTTTACTTTTTACTCATATCCAGGACACTGGCTTATTCCGATTATGGTTATTGTAAGGACCTGGGCTAAAAACTAAAGGAGACTGGAGAGGATTGTAGTTGAACGTATCCACATTGATATTAAAGCAATACATTTAGCTTCAAAAGGCATTATTGTGTCGACATGGTGCCAAGTGTTTGTCTGATTTCAGAGTGTTTGGATTTGAAGTTGGTGAGTTTATCATAAACTTACTAAATTCACCGGGTGTTAGGAGGTCAAGCTGCATATTATAGGGCGTAATATGTACCAGGTTACATGGTTTGACTGGTGAATCCAATATGGTGGCCACATTTGGTCAATACAAATCAGTAAAAATCATATGAATCATAAGCAGTTTTACAACTGACACGAGCCATTTTAGCTTTTCAGCCATTTTGAAAGTGAGCAACAAACAAAGAATGTCTTTCCATGCAATTACAGATTTTTTTTTATAAACATTCATCTCATGTCAAATTTGGGTCAAGTGCAGTCAAGGAGGCACTTGTAGGGTAAAGCGTGACTTCTGAAATGAGATACAGGTAAAGGTACTTAAATGTCCTCTAAATCATCAGAGTTACAATTCTGCGTGTTGGCAGTAACGCTCAAGTCAGGTGCGGCATGTTTTTTGGCAATGCTGTATCTGACTTTTCTTACACGATTAGTATTCTGTTCAGTTCTTGAAAAATGATGTAATGTTTAGGTTCTGCATATGTTTTAGAACACTCAAAAAAACATCAAAAGTCCAAATGAATAATATCTTTTAGAGAGAAAAATTGTGCATCACACCAGAGTAAACCACTCATTGACTTTGTTTACATGCACACAGTATTCCATATAATCTGTTTACATGAAGTATGATGGAGGCTGATATTCCTGCCCTGTCTACATGGTAATCAGAATATCCCATATAAGCCCTGTATGGCATGCATGGACTCTTTCACTAGTTATACTATTTGGGAGATCTGCTTGTTTTTGTACTACCATGCTGTTTTTTGTACTTTTGCTAAATACCTTATTGTAAACAATCGTTCTCTCCAATCATTATCCTTAAAAAAATCCCTCTGAAACTTCTATTAAAAAGACAGTGATTTCTTCCATCCAGAAATAGGAATTGTTCTTGCGTTTTTTTAAAAACTGGGAGACAGAAATTTGTCTTGCAGTCACTCAACTGTAAGCTTTTGGGGTTTTCTTTGACAGCAAGCTGGCAAGTGAATTATAAATTATGAGGTTCCTTGCAGAACATAATGTAAAAAGATATGTTTATTTCCACATAGGGGGTATATTTAAAGGTGTTTTAAAAGACTCAATATTCCATTTAAATTGTGGAACATTTCATATGCCGTATACAATTTACTCATATCCAGGATACTGACTTATTCCAGTAATGGTTATTTTAAGGACTTGGGCACTTGAGAGACATGGGTCTAAATGTTTGTTTATTCTTATTCTTATTCTTATTCTTATTCTTATTATTATTATTATTATTATTATTATTATTATTATTATTATTATTATTATTATTATTATTATTTTCTTCCAGGCAATAAGGAATTATTAAAGTGATTTCAAGATGTTTTAAGTTTAACTTTATCCAGCAGCTATTTTGTTAGTATTCAGCACCTTTGGTTCAAACCCAGTCCACACTCTGGCCTGACATTTGCAAAAAGACTTTATATCAGACTGAGGATACGTTGTGAATAATGCCATTAACCCTGCTGTGGTGGTAAATTGGTAGGGTGAACAAAAACAAAATTGAGAGCAAGTCTAATTGAGCGAAAAAGATCACGGCCTGTTTACTTTAGCCCAGGACTACAATAGTGTCCAATTCATGACTTAAACTGGAATTTAACTGTCCACAAGCACTGAGAAGGGAGAGGTTTGGTCTAGTTTAACCAGTTTTCTCCCTTTCTGTACTTTATGAGAGAGAGAGAGAGAGAGAGAGAGAGAGAGAGAGAGAGAGAGAGAGAGGGGAGAGAGAGAGAGAGAGCGCAGAAAGAGTGAGTGAGCTTGTGGGCATGTTTTAGCAGCTACTTGTCTTCTCCAAACAGACACTTACATACAGATACTTAAGCACACACAAACCACCCCCTTATTCACATACGTGCACACACATACACACAGGAGAGCTTTCGAACCAGACATCTGTTTGCTCCTCCCCTCCTCTCTCTCTCTTTCTCTCTCTCTCTCTCTCTCTATTTCTCGCACTCTCTCTCTATCTCCCTGCCGGTAGGTAGCCTATTACAAATGAAACATTAACTAACTCCTCAAGTGAGAGAGAGAGAGAGAGAGAAGAGAGAGAGAGAGAGAGAGAGAGAGAGAGAGAGAGAGAGAGAGAGAGAGATGGGAAGAGAGTTCAACGCATGAGAACAGAGAGAGAGAGACTGGATGGATTTTACCATGAACGGGGGAAGATGAAAATGGAAAAGGGAAGTGGGAGAAAAGGAGAGCGCTGTGGAAGAAGGGCCTGCATTGTCTCTGCACTGTAAACAAGTTGCCCTTTTTTCTGGGAGGGTGTGGAGGAGTGGGGGAGGGGGGGGGGGGGGGGATCTGGGAGCTGGCGGTCCTGGCGTGTCCCGTCTGAGACGGGCTGCAGTAGCTGCTGGAGAAGGGTAGAAGGGGGAAAACCGAGAGGAACACCAGGCAAGCCATGGATACCCCGGAGCCCCAGACGGACACATGGAGGGCTGAGATTCCCGTACTGCCTCTGCTCCCGGTCGGACCCTGGAGCTGCTGTTCCCAGTAAGGTACTGTGCTTTGACAAGCTTCCCTTGCTTCTGTCACTGTTAGAGTGAACACTGGCAGCATTCAGAGAGACTGGGAAAATCAATCAACCTTTCTCAAATCTGCATGATTCTAGTGTTTTTTTCCCCCTATACTATTTTCAGTAAAACCATATGAATTTCTACATGTATTCACATGTCAAAGCAATTACCTGAACACAGGTGTAATTGATAATTGAATGTGTATATACAACAGTTGAAGTAGCTATGAAGTATTTACTCTATCTTTCAGGTTTAGAAGTTTTGGCAGTTTTGTGTGCGTGTCTCATTTGCGTTTTTGTTCACTTTGCTTGACTCAGATTAAATGCATTCACTGCATTCCTTGTCTTTATTGATGATGTTGACTTATAGATTGAGCGCTGTATTGTAGAAGGTTTGTGAGTGTGGTGCATGAATACATTATTTCACACAGATTTTTTTACTTTCTACAATATCCACAAAGCAGAGAAAAACTGGTCATTTGTGTGCAGCAGTGATCGGGGTGGGTGTTGAGCGTCAGCAGGTGGACAGCATGTGTACCTTGGGGGGGTGGGATTGTGGGGGGGGGGGGGGTGATGTGTGAGAAAGGTCAGGAGTCTTGGTGTTTCTCAGTCTCTCATTGACCACTCAACACCTGAAATGACCCTCAGAGACACATCACTCTTCTCTTGGCCAGGCCTGTCATGGCACTGTTAAGTCTGACTATTCTGAAAAGCTAAGTTTTGAAAGTGTAGGACAGGGGTGTTCAATCTTATCCGAAAAGGGCCGATGTTGGCGTGTAGGTTTTCGTTTTAGCCCAGGACTACGACACCCAATTCAAGCAATTAGCTAAACATGGTCTTCAATCAAGACTGATAAATAGAATATTATTGTCTTAGTGCTGGGCGAAAACAAGAACTTGCACCCACATCCGCCTTTGAAACTTAAATTTATATATGCATATGTTAGAGCATGTAAGGCTACGGTGTCACCGTTGGGCTGAGCTGGGGCAAGGCGGGTAAGAGCATGTCTGGAACATGCCGGAACCAGAGTTTGTTTGAGCGCCGTTTTTGGTTGGAGGTTTGATGCAGGAGGGGAAGATGCTGTTATTCCAGGTCCTCCTAGGTGATCACAGTCCCGATAGCTCCTTCCAGGAACTCTCCATATGAGAGGGGACTCTCGCTTCCCATCAGAGTTCTCCCTCTATTTCACCTCCTGCTGCTCCTCTAAACTACAGCCTGAGGTGGTTCAGGGATGTACCTCTGTTTCACCCCTGTCCTACAATGTATTTATTAATTTATGTATTTCAGTGGACTCCTTCAGACAAGCAAATCCTTATACAGAGAGAGTGTGTGAGAGAGAGAGAGAGAGAGAGAGAGAGAGAGAGATGTCAGCATGTAATCCTGGTTTTTAATTACAGTGAAACTGAAGCAAACTTTAGTTCTCTTTATTACCATACCTTGGCTGTCGCTTCAGTTACTTCATTGTTAATTTTTGAATAAACATGTTACTATTTTTTTTTCTGTTGTCCTACTGGCTGTGTTTTTGGATAAAAAATGTTACATGTTTTCTCAGTACACTGCTGTACTAGCATAGCATCAGTGTATTGAATCTAATCTTTGTGATTGTATACCCCAGATGGAGGCTGATGTTAGGATCAGATAAGAACCATAGACTGTATTTATAGGAATCTCTGTCTGGCTGTCTGATGATGACTAAACCCTGTTGTCGTCAGAGGTGTCTGCATACCCATATGAGCATGTCTGTCTGTCTGTGTGTGTGTGTGTGTGTGTGTGTGTGTGTGTGTGTGTGTGTGTGTGTGTGTGTGTGTGTGTGTGTGCATTTGTGGTTTTGCCTGCACGTGGGTTTTTGGCCTGTCTAAACGGGGGATTGTTTGAGTGCGAGGGTGTCTCGTAATGTCTGATCACACTGTGCAGGCCATCAGGTTTACATCCTCTGTGCCAGTGTGCATTATGGGGGCTACAGACAGACCCCGTTCTAGGCGACCGACATAGGCGAACCTATAGGCGACATAGCCCCCCCCCCATCCCCCTATCAACAGTCGCAAACCCCCATCCCCCTCGGTCCTCAATCAAAGAAAATTTCACCTGTTTCACCTAATTTTTGCCTAATAGTTGAGAGCCGACCCTGACCACAGAGGTCAGTTTGAGTAGCTGGATCTGAACCGTACTCACTGTACAGAGAAACAGCAGACAGAGATAGGGATTTGGACTCCATTCAGCATTGCTTCAGGGCGAGGGACCAGCCCGCCCTATAGGAACATGAGGACTTTATCTTGCTCTGTTGGTGACTCTGACAGCGCAGGGCCAGCCCGGAACATTGTCGGAACTGAGGAGGTTCCAAGAGAATATCAGAGAAACATGAACGCTATGTACCTATTTACTTGTTATACGACGTGGCACACTGTCATTTCCATATTGTTCACAACCTGGCATCCACTTTAATTATAATTTCCCTGATTCACCTCATCTTTAATTTTCTACCCATTCATCTTCCTCTTCCTCTTCCTGCCCTCCAAACCTCTCATCGTTTGTTAGAATGTTTTGTTTTTTTGTCCTCCGGCATTTAGACACGGTTATAAATGCAAGAAAGTCTGAAAGCAATGCATCAAAAACCTCTGTGGAAAACAGGGAGCTGTCATGTAGTTTGTTGGCGCTGTAGAGAAGGTCAGACAGGAGTCACATCTTTGCTGTCGTGCTCAACCACTTTCTAAACAGGCAGGTTGCTCGTACATTGTAGCGAGGGAGTGCTGATGACCTCATATGCTCTCACGTTCCCACCTGACAGAATTTAATGTCTCACCTGGAGCTGAACAAAAAAGACAAATCAATCAATTCTAACCCAAGCAACACAATGTGGATGAATGAAGCAATCCCAGGAATGAAATAAAAGTGTGTCATGGCACACTAAGTAGTCTCTCTGAAACCCTTTGATGATATTGACCCAAAGCTACATTAGTGTGTCTTAATGGTTATTAAATGTTTTATATCTGAGTGTTCAGCGTTCTTTTTTTAGTAGGTGGTAACGTCTATGCTAACATTTCCTTGTATAATGCTAAATACAGTGTCTGTGAGAGATTTTCAGTATGTTGGCACGCTTCTGTTCGGTGTAGTTGCCCTCACTTACATGTGAATGCTGCTGTGATTAACGTCTTATTTCACCGCCGTGGATATCCCTCCAGCTCCTCCCACACAATCTGAAGCACCTGCCCCATCACCTGCCAGTCAGATGAGGTCCTGTGTATCTGTTGCTACATGTAGCTGAGTGACAGACACGGTTTCCCATCCTCTCCTTCTCCACGTTTACTACCTACTGCTCTCAGCACATAAAACCCACACAGGCACGCACACACACATACAGTGTGCACACACACACACACACACACATACAGCACACACACACAAACACAAGCACATCATACAACATACACACACAAACACACGCATACACGCACACACACACACACACACACACACACATACAGAACACACACACAAGCACACTCATACAACACACACAAATGCACGCATACACGCGCACACACACACACACACACACACACATACACACACACACACAGTCCCCTTTTCGTGGTTGCTTGAGCACTATGCAATGCGATAATGTAGAGTAGTGACATGCGTAAATAAGAGTAAAACTGTATTTCCATTGTAAGCAAATCATTGTGTCAGCACTATCTTAATGCTGACCTTAAATGAAAACAGCTCCTAGTATGAGTAATCCTACAACTGCAGTTCCTCTCAGAGCGAGAAGGTAGTCCACCTACATACTGAAATGAGCGGGAAGAGGAGTGAGAGTAGCCTCTTCTGTCCTGAGGACCCAGTGGACATGTGCTGTTTTGGGTGTATGTGTTCAGACAGGCAAATCTCTCTGTTTACCTCCTGCCACTGTCCTCATTGCCCTGAGTGGGAGCTCAGACATTCAGGGAATGTGGAACCGAGGGGGGTCTTTTAGGGGTGTCATGAAAATATACACACCAAATGGCGGGCCTTTCAGTCACACACCGCGTTTGGCATTTCCGTGCACGTCCAGTCCGCGTCTATGAACTACTAGTTCAATTCAATTAATTTAATGTCCTGTTTATATTTAACATACTTGATACAGTTTTCTGTCTAAAGCAATATTGAAGAGAAACTGTGGGAAGCAAAGGGTTAATCCCACAGTAAACATAAAACACCTTACAGGCAACATTTCATTCTGAAATCCCCCCCCCCCCCCCCCATCTCCACACTAAGTTTCTCCCTCTCTGCCACCTTCACTCTCCACCTTGTTGACTATATGAATGCTTTAAGAGGCTGAAGGGGCTTGGGTAATGGTCTCTTCTCTGCCTGTTCTTCCTGTAACGTTACACCTACAGTATACAGGACAAATGTGTATTGCTGAGTCTGCACAGAGAGATGTGTCTACCTGCCCAGGTGTATTGCTGAGTCTGCACAATATGTGTCTACCTGTGCGGGTGTGTAGCTGGGACTGCTCAGATAGATGGATTATAACTGAGAGCAGTCAATAGAATAATCTTTTTCTCAGCAGAGATCAGAAAGCTCTCTTGTTGATCCTTTTTTTGTTCTGTTTTCCTAGCTTCCCAAATACTCTCTTTCCAATATTGTCTTTTTACAGAATTTTTCTGTAGACAAGCCATCACATATAGAGAACAATCAAACAAATTAGGTATTTCATATCATCTAAATAAACTGATTAATTAGAGCTGTGCTATTATTTTTAAGTTACTTGAGAAATATTCCTATACAAGGACACATAGTGTACACATGTACTTTTTCTGACTCATATTTTTCAAACTCTGACTAGTTTGAATCGTACCACTCAAATCCCATAATGCTGAGTCATAGCTCAGTTTGACTATTGATAAAATGATACTAATCTGGTGGTATGGACATGACCTTTCTGGTTTATTGTAACTCTTTGCGGGGATGGGAGTGGTGCTATACCAGCCTACAGTATTTTGTCATCATTATCAGGGTGTGTTCTGTACGTGATCGCATTTCAGAACAAGAGTTCTTCACTAAGATGTGTATTGTATGTATTCACACAATAATGGGAGAGTAGCTAAAAGAAAATTCTGTCTTTGTTTGAGAGAGAGAGAGAGTGAGACAGCGAGAGAGAGAGAGAGAGAGAGAGGAGAGAGAGAGAGAGGAGAGAGAGAGAGAGAGAGAGAGAGAGAGAGAGAGAGAGAGAGAGAGAGAGAGAGAGAGAGAGAGAGAGAGAGAGAGAGAGAGAGAGAGAGAGAGAGAGAGAGAGAGAGAGAGAGAGAGAGAGAGAGAGAGAGAGAGAGAGAGAGAGAGAGAGGGGGGGACTGGCATTTATCTTGTAGGTCTTGAGCCATGCACCTAGACAGTGGCACTTATATGATTGTAGCTTTGCCAATCTCTAGCGGTGTTTGCTTGGTGTTGCTAAGTCACTTTTAAAGGCGGTCTGCCAAATGACTAAATTGCAATTGCAATGATTATAGCACAAAACATCTTCAAGGATGTTTTGTGCTATATGATCTTCAAATGACAGAACATTGTAATTATATGTTGGACTATTGCTTTGTGATGCTACATTAATATGATTGGTTGACTTTTATGATCAACTTTGTCATCAGTCAAATTGAAAACAGGTCTGCTTAATTACTGAAATGGAATGATGGATTTTGGTGATTTTGGTTTTAAAAAGTACTCTCATATTTTAATTTCCTTAGGAATGGAAAATTTACAAAAGTCCAAACATTCAAAAGTCAAAATACCAAACGTATTTGATTTGATATTTATTTAGAATTGTGTTTGCCACTACCAGAGCCATTCCATATTACCCTGTGGAGGTCAGCGTGCATTATGCCCTGAAAATGGCCTATATTTATCGCCTTGTGTACGCAGTCTGCATTTGTTTGAGCGCATGCTTCTGTTTGGAGTGGGCACAGGATGTGCTGCTGCTGTGTGAAGTGGGGACGTAAATCCCCAGATGTCTTGATGTTTACCTGTGATGCGGGTCCCTGCTACGAGGGGCCTTTGAGGCCTTACTCGGAGATGTTGGTCTGTGGTGTCAGTTTCACTAATGGTCGTGGGGAAAGCACACTGGTGCACATTGGTACACTTTATAGAAAACTATTATGACTGGCTTTCACAAATCTCCTCCCTTTCTTCCTCTTGTTTTTCCTATCTTTTGCCTTTTAGGAGGGGATTGTCTGATTGAGGTGCTGCCAATACATGAGTCCCTGTGGTGGCCTTGTTGTCAGTGTGTCAGCCGCCATTGTGCGAGGAGGAAAAGCTTCAGGCAGTGATTAGACTGTCACTGCACAGTGTATATAAACACAGGAGGGATTTACTGTCAGGTGTGTGGCAACCCTGGGGCTTGCTCACCTGTATGTGTGCAGGAGAGGCTTCAATCACTCCAGTGTTGCTACTCCAGTGTTGAACAATGACACAATTTTGAATTAAGACTCAACTTCAGAAAGCTTATAAATTGTTTAAAATGATTCTGAGGGTCACCAGTCACTTGGAGAATTGATGCAGTCTTGACGCAGAATTCCCTGATTATGTCGGGCCATTAATCTTGCTCCCGAAAAACAACTTGTGAGATGTCAGCATTTGAGCGATATAATGAGTAGTGCTGCAGAGGCTGTCAAGCTCAGTTTTATGGTCTAGTTCAGAGGGGAAAGTAGCCTTGGCTCCATACACTTTTCTCCATACAAATTTTACTGTCTGCGCATTTATTCTTTCAGTATAAATCCTTACATGGAGATCTGCCCTGCCTGTCACTGATGGAGGTCGTGCACTTTCATGGAATTTAAAGTTGATTAATTGCTCTAACCTATTTTGAAGTGCTTATGCCTTTTTTTTTTTCCTGCCGCCTTTCCTTATTTTTTAGTGAGCTATTTATGGCCAGAAAATCCACTTCAACTGTTAATTGATTTTCTTTGAAGAAGCAAATAACACAGTGATCTATTACTATGCCCTTCACATGTCTATATGTACAAATCCATCCATCAAATTAACATTGTGTTTGGAGATGCTTTAGGAAAGGAATTTGAACGTTATGATCCCCAAGCCCCCACCCATGGCGGTAACCCCCCCCCCCCCCCCCCCCCCCTCCACAGGACTTGCAAATACCACCGTCCTCAGAGTTGCATGACACTCTGTCATGGTGTCTGTGGCGGCCTAGCCAGGCAATTATAACCTGGGCGTGACCCAGGCCAGCCGCCATATAACATACAAACATTACCCAGCAGGCCCGGTGAGTCACAGCAAACCGCTACGCTGTCTGTTTGTCTTTATAAGACTGAGGGACAGGAGAGGATTTACATGAAAAGAGCAAACTCAGGGGGGAAAAAACAGGGTGCGTGTCATATGCAGGATATTTACCTTGTTTTGCTGATTCAGGGTTTTTCATGGGTCTTAAAAAACAGATTAGTGGGTTGGTTGCATTTGGAGAGGGGTGTGGGAGTGGGGATGACACTAGTGGCACCGTCAGTGAACACGTGATTTGCCTTGATGCTTGTGGTGTGTTTTTGCTCATGTTTTGTGTGGATTGCACTGTTTTCTGGCTGCTTCCTGCCCCAAAAAAAAAGCTGCTGGAACATTGTTTTGGGTGTACGTGTGTGTGTGCGTGCGTGCGTGGCGCGCGGGAATGGCAGTAAGTTTTTATTGACAGTCTTTCTCATTACCAAAGCTTATGACTCGAGCATTATGAAGCTATGAAACTCAACACTGTGCATTATTTTATTTTTCAGACCTCACAAGAGCAGTTGTCATGGCTCATAAACACTTGGCATACAACAAGTTGTACTCCATTAATCCTATTCACTGTACAGCTGTTATCAACGCAATATAAATGCTAAATTCATACCCATTCTAACCTACAGAGTGACCAACATTTCTGCAAGTCAATTCTGGATGGATAAATTAAGAAATGTGAATAAAATAAAAAATCTAATCTATTTCTCATACATTGTTTGATACTTGAATGGAGAATGGAAATGTTTATATAAAAATTGACTCATTATTCAGTTGAGTTGCTCTTCATCAGGTGAATGGTGTTTTTCATAACGGAGAATGTAGCCTCTATGAAAAAGGTGTGTTTGGTGCGTCTGTTTACGTGTGTATTTGACAAACAACAAAGCTAACAGGCATTTCCCATGCCCAGACAATTCGCGTACACTCCCCACTGCTTATTGCAAAATGTGGATTTAGTATTTTTATAGTTTTTACCTGGGGATTATCTGTCTTCATACAGGCCTAGACTGAGTGATGGGGGTGGTTATGATTTATTTGGATTCTCCACAGAACACAATGGTTATAACTGCATTATTCGACTATGAGAAAGATTTAAATGTGACCACCGTGATATAAAATAAAAACAAATTCCCACAAATAAAGCAACGTTACACGAGGATATGGTAAGAATGATCATTGCAGACAGTATTCTTGTGCGTGAGTAAGCTTTCTTCTGGACATATACTAGATCAATGGGTTAGTCGATAGAGGTCAGTGACCTTTAGCCCCGGCTGACCTATGATGACTATGCAATGCCGCTTAACCGGCCAAATACTACCTCTCTCTCACGGTTGTTTTGGGAGCAGAGTAGGTGCTCACTTGGCGCACCTGGAGATGTGGGAGAGAGACTGTGACTGAGGAGGGGTGCAGTGCTGGTTGAGCCCAGCACGCTGTTTATAGATGATGGGGTAGATACGGCTAAGTACAGGGGCTGGGACCATTGCCGCCGGCAGCCTCTAATTACAGCAGGAAGACATAGCTGCGTAGCAAGGCCCCAGTCTGCAAGTTCTCATGTCCTAGTTCTGGATCCCTGACCTAAAAACCGCCATGGGGAATCCATGCTAATCATTGGTTTGCTCTGCTTGGTAAAACCGCTGTGCTAAGATGTATGGATTTACATTGAGTCTTGTGTTTATTTACATAATTTTGTTAAATCTTTTGAAGCATCCAGGCAAAGCTTGATTGACCTTGTCCATCAAGTGTAGCACCCGCATAGTGATGTAAGGCTGGATGCTCACCACACATCAGATGAGGAGGACTGGGAGATTTTTTAGCCAATTAAGCTGCTGAATGACTAGATGGGCAGATTGGAAAACAGTGAGATTAGGATTTTAGCCAGTACATCCTTCTAAACTTCTCGATAAGTGCTGTTGAATATTTAATGACCATACTGATTAAGAACCTTCTCCCCTTCATCTCTGTTTCTAGCTCCCGCGTGTCCAGTCAGCCATGCTTCCCGGATATGGATTCTCCCCTTTCCCCTGACTTCCAGCCTCATCTACACGCCTTTCTCTGCCGCGGAAACAGCCCCGACATGTGGATCCCGGGCTCACCCGAGTCCCAGGCTCTAACGGAGGCCCGGAAAGACAGGCCGTATCTGCGGCACCGACACCACATCGCCGTGTGCAAAGAGGAGTCGCTGGCCTTCTTTGACCTCCCTCAGCCGGACCTCAGCGGCCTGGGCTTCTCCTCGCCGGAACGGACAACGTTTGACCCCTCGGCCCGAGTCCGGGCCGACGGGCTGGACGGACAGCGGGGGCCATAAAGGCGGACGACAGAGACGCGACTCTGGGCGTAGGCCGCAGGCCGCACGGCGTCGTTAGCAAGAACGCACAAGACGGTGAGGAATCTGGAAATGCCCCTGCCGCCTCTCTCTTCCTCCCTCCTGCGCTCCCCCTCTCCCTCCCGCTTTCCCCCCATCTGTCCAGCGACAGGGCGTCCCTCCACTCCCGGCGGTCCCGTTCGTCCACCCTCTTCCCTAGGCTCGGAGACGCAGAGCACGGATACGTGTCCTCCCCAGAGGCGAACTTCGCACGGGTCCCTCAAGGAGAAGACCATTCGTGAGTATTGGCCCACCTCTAGTAATGCCTTATCGCCATTTTCTTCCCTCATTCCGCCTGTCCTTCATTTCTTTGATTTAATGATTCTAGATTAATTAATGAAATGCTCCTTCATTGGTTCATTCATCACATTTAACCTTTAATCTCACTACCAGAAACCTAAAAGTGCAAGTATGTGTTAAGGTCGTGATGTTCTTAACGTTGTGATGTTCCGTTGACCCTAATGAATGAGCAGGATGCGTGTGTGTGCGTGTGCGTGGGTGTCGTATGTGTGTGTTTCAGGGCGCAAGATGAGGGTGTACTCTCCCGAGAGTCCTGAGCGACGAGTCTCTCAGCAGCCCCGGTGTGGACAGCGAGTTCCTCTTCCCAGGACCTTCTGAAACCTTTTCTGAGGAGGAAGAGGAGGACGAGCTGGATTTGGTCTCCCCCCGCGCAGCTCACGTCACCCTGCATGACTCCACCAGCAGGGGGAGCCAGAGAGCCTCAGGCGGAACCTCACCCCAAAGGGCCCGCATCGGCTTGTGGGCCCGCTGAGGACAGAAAGAGGGGAGAAGGGGGAGAGGGTAGCGGAACTTTGGAGAGCCCGGCGGCTTCGGGCTCCCTGCCTCGCACTGTGGACCAGGAGCGCCGGCGTTTCTCTGCCTCTGAGCTCATCTCGCGGCTGCAGCTCTCCCAGAGGAAGAGCTCCTTCACCTTGAAGCTGGGCAAGTCCCTGTCCGCCCGCGTGGCGTCGCGCGAGCGCCAAGCACCGCGCAGCCTAAGCCCCGAGCGTAAGTCCTCAGCGGTCGCTGCCGACTCGGCCGGCAAATTTAATGTGGACGTTAAATTACATGTAGAATGTAGAACATGTTCACTGTAGACGTTTCATTGGGCCTACCATATATTTTTATAAAAATACCTTTAAACTTTAGTTTAAGTTTTATACGATTTAGGGTATTGAATTGAATTAGGTAATCAGAAGTGAACATGTGATCCCATCTCTTTCTCATACTGTCTCTCTTCCTGTCTTTCTGTTATGTAGCTAAGCCCAGCCACAGGCATCGTAGGTCAGTGGGGTCCACTGACGGTGCGCCTCAGAGCCCTGTGGGAACTGGGCCATCACTGCCCTCTGTTGACAGCAGCATGTCATTACATCGGCGGTGTTCCAGACTAAGGTGATATTTATCATTATGACTACACTGTAAATGTGTGTGTGGGGGGGGGCCTTCCAGATGAATTTGACCAATATTGTACTCCCCTGTTCTCATTGCCCTCAGTGTTAGAAAGGACTCCATAGAGGAGGATGTGTATGCCACGCCCAGTCTTGCCTGCAGCAGTCGATTGTCCGGTTCCTCCCCAACTGTAAGACTCTGCCCTTTTCCTGCCATACTCCTGCGTGTTTCATTTATCTCTGTTTTTCCTTTCACATTTCACTGTGTATTGTTCTAATTAATAAGCTGAAATTTTAAGTTTATTTAAGAGTAATTTTCATGTACCTTTCTACACCACCATGTACCAATTCCTATATTGATTACATTGTAACTAACCAAGTGTAAGTCTAACAATAACTGGGACTGATTGGTCAGTTTTTTTAAATCTCCTTTTCCACCTTCCCCTCTCTCCCCCTCAGCGATGCTGTACCAGGAGTACAGTGACGTGGCCATCAACAGAGAAATCCTGCGACAGCAGGGGGCGGAGCCCAACGCAGAAGAGGCCGGGCACGGGGAGACCACACCCCCTGGTAACCTGTCTCCAACCAGCTCCTTCCGCTCGTCGCAGGGCTCCATCTTCTCCTTGTGGCAGGACATCCCTGACGTGCGCACCAGCGGACAACTGCAACTCCTTCAGCGACGAGGAGCGGAAACTGCAGGAGGTGGGTTGGAGTTCGGGATTGTGGGAGAACATGGGGATCATGGGTAGTGTAGTGTAATGGCTATGGAACTGGGCTTGTAACCTAAAGGTTGCAGGTTCCATTCTTAGGTTCAACACTGCCTTAAGACCCTTAAGCAAAGTACTTGCCCTGAATTGCTTCAGCACATATCCAACCAGTATATCCTGTATAAATGGATACTATGTAAAAATGCAAAAGCTGTGTAAGTCGGTGTGGATAAAAGTGTCTGTGAAATGCCTGCAATGAAATGGATTATGAAAGAGGGAACGCAAACAGGAGGCGGAAAACAGACGTGAATAAAAGTTGCTCACGGATTAAAAGACGCGACATCAGAGGAGTGCGATTGAATTACACTGCGGGAGCCAGGATAGATTAAAAAGGCTTTATTTGGGTTACTGGGCAGGGTCGTGTTTCTGTGTGCATGGCTGTCTCATTCTGTTTCTCCTTTCCCACCGCGTCAGGCCAAATTTGAGCTGGTGACATCAGAGGCCTCGTACGTGCGAAGCCTGGCCATCGTGCTGGAACACTTCCTGCTCTCTCAGGAGCTCAGCGATTGCCTGGGGGCCCAGGAGAGACAGTGGCTGTTCTCCAAGCTGCCCGACGTGAAGGATGTCAGCGAGCGGTGAGGGCAGGCCTAAATTTGGTTCTGGTGTTCTTTGCCCCGACCGGGGGGGGGTTATGATTGTGACCCAAAAGTGTCCCAGCAGTCCAAAAGTGACCAGTGAACCAGGCCATCTGGCATCTGCCAGAATTGCTAGACGGCCAATCTGGCCGCGGGTACGGGAGACACCAAAGAAACTGGTGGAACTGAAGGTACTGTATCAAAAGGAGCGTAGGCATTAGATACGGATTCAGAATACTTTATTGGTCCACCACATGCCATGGCAATAATTTTCCTTTGACTAAGGCTCATAAAAGCACACAAGACACTGACTTACATAAAACAAAAACTAAAAATAAAAAGGCAAAACACAAACAACACCATGTTGGCAAGCAACAGAGACAGTTAAAACAGGTGTGCAAAAAGACGGGAAAAAAAGTGGACGACTAAATTTGTTTCTTATTTAAAATGTTTATTGCAGTGGGAATGAAGGATGTGTTACACATGTTCTTTTTGGCTCGGGGGCGGCACCCTAATGGGAGTGGGAAGGGGCGTGAGGGGTCTTGTGTGATGGATGTGGCCTTTCATCTGACTGACTGCGGTATAGAGTTCCGATATTTGGAGAAGGGCCATAAAGGGTACAGGATGTTAAACTGTCTTTAATGAGGTGGGGAACTCCACAAGAGTCAACAGTGAGATTTAATTTCAGTTCTAATATTCAAAAAGAATTTCTCGGGTTACCGCTGCATTGGGCTTCCTACGGATATTATTTTAAGAGAGCTATGCACCTCCCCTCTGATCAGTGCACTTCTGTAGTATGCTGTAGTATGCTATAGTATGCTGTAGTATGCTGTAGTACGCTGTAGTATTCTGTAGTATGCTGTAGTATGCTGTAGTACGCTGTAGTATGCTGTAGTATTCTGTAGTATGCTGTAGTATTCTGTAGTATGCTGTAGTACGCTGTAGTACGCTGTAGTATGCTGTAGTACGCTGTAGTATGCTGTAGTATTCTGTAGCATGCTGTAGTACGCTGTAGTACGCTGTAGTACTCTGTAGTATTCTGTAGTATGCTGTAGTATGCTGTAGTATGCTGTAGTACGCTGTAGTACTCTGTAGTATGCTGTAGTACGCTGTAGTACGCTGTAGTATGCTGTAGCATGCTGTAGTACGCTGTAGTACGCTGTAGTACTCTGTAGTATGCTGTAGTATGCTGTAGTATGCTGTAGTACGCTGTAGTACTCTGTAGTACGCTGTAGTATGCTGTAGTATTCTGTAGTATGCTGTAGTATGCTGTAGTATGCTGTAGTATGCTGCAGTATTCTGTAGTATGCTGTAGTATGCTGTAGTACGCTGTAGTACGCTGTAGTATGCTGTAGTACGCTGTAGTATGCTGTAGTACGCTGTAGTATGCTGTAGTATTCTGTAGTATGCTGTAGTATTCTGTAGTATGCTGTAGTATTCTGTAGTATTCTGTAGTATGCTGTAGTATTCTGTAGTATGCTGTAGTATGCTGTAGTATGCTGTAGTATTCTGTAGTATGCTGTAGTATTCTGTAGTATGCTGTAGTATGCTGTAGTATGCTGTAGTATTCTGTAGTTTTCTGTAGTATGCTGTAGTATTCTGTAGTATGCTGTAGTATGCTGTAGTATGCTGTAGTATTCTGTAGTATGCTGTAGTATGCTGTATGTCTTATAGTTTGAACAGTTTCCGTTGGCTTGCAGTTGTGCTTATTGGAGGAGCACCTCAGGCAAAGTGGTAACGTGAGATCGTAGCTTAACATGAGCTAATTCTTTAAAACGTTTATCTCTTTTTGATACAGGTTTGTGTTTGTGGGTCATTGTCTGTCTCTCTCTCTCTCTCTCTCCCTCCCTTCTGCAGTTTCCTACAGGATCTAGAGCACCGTCTGGAGGAGGATATCCTTCGCTTCGATGTGTGTGACATTGTGTTGGCGCACTGCCCCGCCCTCAGCAAGGTTTACCTGCCGTATGTCACAAACCAGGCCTACCAGGAGCAGACCTACCAGCGCTTGCTGTGAGAGACTCCTCTTTGTGTGTATCCTTACCGTAGCTGAGGGAAAGATCTTGTTTCGTCGTAAACAAGCTTGACGGCTATTGCGGACAAGCCAGGTGGAAAGTAAATTAATCTTCCTGAGACCTGATATTTAGGGTTGTTTGTGGACTCTGTAAAGACATTTTTCAGTTTACAATCCCACACAGTGCATGAAATGAACTTCTTCACCCAATGGTCAGAGTGGCTTTTGGATTCTAAAAATCCACCAGCCATTTCCAACATTTTACCAGCCTCTGACAAAGGACTGTAGTCCGAAACGTAAGTCAATTTTCATTAATAAAGTTGCAAGCACAGCAAGAGACACAGTGTTGCGGAGTTTATTGTTTCACATTTAACATTTTACCAGCCACATTACGTTTTACAGTATAACACAACCTGGTTGGTTACCAAGGCTGCTAAAGCAGAAAATCTTACAAGCTGCAATCAAAATTTATCAGAATTTGGCTGGGGGCGGATGTTAATTTCACACTTTCACCTCAAATCTGAGCCGTAATAACTGCTGTCAGAAACTGAGAGAGAAACGAGAGACTGTGTCGGCCTGTATTGTCCTTCAGTGTCTCCAAATAAAGCATTGCACATGTGTTAATGTGTTGTGCCAGTTAACATACAGTACTGAAAAAAGAATGAAAGTTATTGCTCATTAATGAAACAAATTTCAAGAGCCACAGGGCGTACAGTTTTTTTTAGACCTTAATGCTTTCTTAGGGCAGAGAACATGACAGACTGGATCGAAAACAATTAAGCTGATTGCTTTCAAGTTAAAAAAAGAGAATGTCAATGAATAGTTAATTTCCAATGACATGCATCCACGTTTGGTAACATACGTATAGGCAAGAGGACCACCTTCCATATAAGGCTTTAAAAAGCTTGGATTCTACACTGCCTGGCCTAAAGAAAAGACCCCGCTGCACCCGTCATGCATAGTGCCCACTGTACAAGCCTCTGGAGGCAGTGTTATGATCTGGGGTTGCTTCAATTTGTCAGGTCTAGGCTCAGCAACGTTATGCAGCAATAAAATGAAGTCAGCTGAGTACCTGAATGTACTGAATGACCAGGTTATCCCATCAATGGACATATTCCAGGACGACAATGCCAAGATTCATCGGGCTCAAATTGTGAAAGAGTGGTTCAGGGAGCATGAGGAATCATTTTCACACATGAATTGGCCACCAGAGTCCTGATCTTAACCCCATTGAGAGTCTTTGGGATGTGCTGGAGAAGACTTCACGGAGTGGTTTGACTCTCCCGTCGTCAATACAAGATCTCGAGTGTGCAGTACAGATTAGTCAATCTGATGAAGTCAGATTACAGTTACAGTCTGATTTACAGGCAGTGCCTTTCAGTTGGCCCTTGTGATGCTGAGGCCTCCTCTCTCTCCTGCAGGCAGGAGAACCCCCGTTTCCGAGGGATACTGGCACGCTTGGAGGAGGACCCCATCTGTCAGCGTCTTCCGCTCGCCTCCTTTCTTATCCTTCCTTTCCAGAGGATTACACGCCTCAAAATGCTGGTGGAGGTGCAGTATTGGCTTACTACTGACACCTGCTAGTGGCTGTAACTATAGTAGTCATAGTCAGATCATAACAATGATAGTAATGATGGCTTACATTTATATAGCACTTTTCTCAAACTCAAAGCACTTTATAGTGATGAGGGGTAAACTCTCCTCAACCACCACCAATGTGTAGGCACCCACCTGGGCGATGCACGGCAGCCATTTTGCACCAGAATGCTCGCCAAACATCATAATCATTAAACAATATAAACCAATAGCGTATGACAAGAAAGAAAAGAAAAGGTTAATGAAACAAGAAAAGGTCTGTATACAGACTACGCTATGCTGTGTATATGTTTTGTCTTATTTTTTTTTCTGTTCAGTATTTTTCCATAATGAGCTCTTTTTCATGGTTCAGAACATCCTGAAGAGGACGGCACCAGGCTCACGGGATGAAGACACGGCCACCAAAGCTTTTAATGAGCTGAAAAAGGTTATTTTTAAAAATAATTGGCAATTATAGGCAATGCTAATAATATTTATAATAATAATTTCCTCAGAAATTAAGCGCAGATATCTTGTGTGTCACCTTGCTTAAGATGAGGATGTTAACTTAATGAATAATTTAAGGTATTGGTGTTCATATGGAGGTGGAAAGAGAATGGTTGCCGTGTGTGTTTTTGTGTTGTTTAACAGAAACTTCGCTAATGAACGCTGACTCTGTCACAGCGACTTTTGGACTTTTTCCGCTTGTGTTTTCACAGCTCATAAAAGAATGTAACTCCAGTGTTCAGTCAATGAAGAGGATGGAGGAGCTCATTCATCTCAATAAGAAAATCCACTTTGAGGGAAAGGTATACATTAATCCAGTAGTTTCACTCTATGTACTTGCTTGACTCGCTTGCGGATTAAAGAAAATAACTTTACCGTACTCTTGTTTTAGCACTTTTTCTTGCACTCTTGTCTCTACAGTTGACTCAAGGTTTACCTGTGACTCAATCAATTTTCTGGGTCAATTCTTAGGTACACTTGCTGGTAACACTTAACAAAAAGGTTCCATTAACTAACATGAACCAATGCCTTAGATAACATGAATGTTTACTCCACTAGTTCATTAATAAATCCTTAATCATAGTTAATCATAATAAGTAAACTAGGTCATGTGTAGGAACTGCTCAGAGTTAGTAATGTAGTTCCATTAAGTAACATGAACTAATGCCTCAGTTAACAGAACAAATTACTTCCCTTTTTGTGTCATGGTTTATGTTTGAATCATTGCCTTCCTATTAGACCTGTTTTCACCGAGCTTACATGTTTGGGTGATGGATTGTTTTTTGTGTTGAAGGCTGGCTGGCTGGATGCACTGCGATCTTTGTTCGAACCACGAACAAAGATCATACAAAACATTTTTTGTGTTTAATGCATTTGTTTATGGCTTTTTTAATGTGAATAAAAATGTATTATATACACTCAAAACTTATTCGTTCATGTTTAGCAAGACACATGTTTATATTAAATTGAACCTTATTATCTTACCCAAGTTGCCGTGGAGAATATGGTCTCCAAAATTCCAAAATATACGTGTAACTCATCTCTTAGGATGAAAGATAATTTTTACCTACCTGTACATTGTATCGGTTCTCAAACTTCAGAAGGCCTGAGAGTCCCATTGAGTTTTGATAGGGCTTTGGTTTAGTGAAAGATAACCATCTCTTTACAGGTGCCTTATTTGATAGTTTTCCAATTTTCAGTGAATAATTATAGTTAGACCCACACATTCTATATATTTAGACTTGTTTTTGTACGGTTTTCAGATTTTCCCTCTTATATCTCAATCTCGGTGGCTGGTGAAGCATGGAGAACTACTGGAGGTTGACACTCAGACTATGAGTATTTCCGGGTCAAAGTTCAAGCTTCCCACCCGGCCAGTATACTTGCACCTGTTCAACGATTGCCTTCTTCTGTCACGGAGGAAGGAGTGAGTCTCACGGCATAGACTGAGAAGAGGGCATGACCTGGATATTCGATTTATTTGTGTTATACGAAATGTCAAAGTGTATATTTCCAAGCGGCAGTGAGAACATGCCTTTGGATGAGCGGTCGGAAAAGCAGTCAGTGCTGATCACGGTGGGTGTTCTTCTCTGTTTGCAGCGTGTGGAGGTTTGTGGTGTTTGTGCATGCCAAAATCGGCGAGCTAAAGGTGAAGGACCTGAGCCAGAAGCTACAGGGCATTTCTGGGTTCATCTTCCACTTGCAGCTCTGCGAGGGTCTACAGCTCAAGCACCAGATCCTGCTGAAGGCCCACACAGAGTGAGTGAACACGGCCCCACTCTGTTTAAGCCTGGATTTACATGGTACCACGGATGTTAACGGCGACAAACGGTGTGACGGTCTGGTTTCTGTGTAGGAGTGAGAAGCAGAGGTGGATCACGGCCATGTTTCCCTCAGAGAAGGACAGCAGTAAACGGATCAGTGTAAACGAGGGTGAGCACATTTTTGTCACGGGCTGATAATCAGATATGGTCTATTACAATGCATTTGTCTAAATGAATGCTAAACAACAAAAATACTGGGTTGATAGGTTTCAGAAACTCATTTGTACTGGTCCAGTGGGTTCCAACAGATGATATTTTTTTTACATTACTGAGACATGGAAAACATAAATTGAAATTTTATACAAAACTTGTATTGCAGTTTAATAGACAAAATAGATATTTTGTCCTTATGGCTTATTCACTTTGAAAACTTATGATGTGAACATAAGTTGAACATACAGTTGCTTTTAGCCAGGAAAGTTATGTTATATGGACAGGGCACTAATAATATTGGGGGCTGTATTTTTATGATGATTGTTTAGTTTACCATTAGTTTTTGATTGAGGCCATTGAAAAGTTAATTATAGGTTAATTTTTTATTTAACCTTTTTACCAGGCAGATACAGTAAATTAAGCACAAATTCTTATTTAAATGGCGGCCTAGCAAGAGGCGGTAAAGCATAATTCATAATTAGAAAACCTAATTGAAAAAAGCAAAAGACATCCCATCATACTGTAGCTTATATCTTCTGAAATGTTTTTTTTTAAAAGTTTTCTTTCAATTTAATTACATTTCTAAAAGAAAAAAAAACATCCAAGTCCCTGTTTTACACTGTATTCGGGTAGCTGCACAAATTTATACAGTATGTGTGCATGAATATTTTATCTTGTGATTTGTGAGAATGTGTTGTATACTGTCATTGGGTGGCAGGGTCAGCGGTGCAGCAGAAAAGCTAGGGAATTGGGCTTGTAACAAGTAACGAGGTTGTAGGTTCGATTCTTAGGTGAGGCACTGCCGTTGTACCCTTGCGAAAGGTACTGGACCTGGATTACTCCAGTAAATGTCCACTCCAGCTGTATAAATGGATTGTATGTAAAAGAATGTAAGTTGTGTAAGTCGCTCTGGGTAAGACTCTCTGTTTAAAGGCTAAAAGGCTAAAATGTAATGTAATAGACTGTCTCTTCCGCAGACCTCTCCCAAGTTTTGTGTATCAGGAGTTATCAGGCCCTGGAGCATGATGAGCTCACGCTGGAGAAGGCTGATATTCTTCAGGCCAAGACCATCACAAGCGACGGTGAGGCCACGGCAACAATACTCTGTCCGTCATGTATGCGTTTCCCAACGGCTCTCGGTCTTCCAAATTCTTAATAATTTAACGAGCTGCGAGTTTTGTAGTGAACCTTGTTTCCTGTCCCAGGCTGGGTGGAAGGGGTACGGCTATCAGACGGGGAGCAGGGCTGGTTTCCCAAATCCTACGTGGAGGAGATTGCGAGTCGCAGCGCTCGACTGCGTAACCTGCGCGACAACGACCGCATCAAATGCGCCACGCAGAAGCTGGAGGAGTGCCTGTAGGGGGCGCCGTCCCGCGTCTGCACACGTATGTTGGACGAGAGAGTGCCTGTGACACATTCGCACAAGCCACGCTCCGCCTCGTTATTTCACCCAGCCTAACATTCACAAGGCAGGCTCCTGTCCAGGAAGTATACCTGTCTGTGGTGGGACCCCTAAATATCCTGAACTTTTGGGGGAGCACACTGAACGGACCTGACCTCCAGGACTGGTGATAACGGGTGACAGTTTGGGGACTTGGACCTAATGCCACATTTTTTACACATACAGTCAGATAAGCTTGTTTCCATGGTTCGTTACCATGGTTGGACTGGCCTTCTGGCAATTCTGATGCCAGATGGGCCGGTCCGCTTTTGGGCCACTGGGCCGGTCCACTTTTGGGCCACTGGGCCACTTTTTGGCCGTGATTGCAATTTCCCATTTTCTCTCCACGGTTCGTGATTGCAATCTCCCCCAATGGTACGCGAGTGGGCCAGTCAAGGCCAGAACCAAATTTTTCTCCCAGTCCGGCCCTGCTTGAACAATCAGGTCGGCCTCTGCGGGGGAATTCATTTTGACGTGTGGGGTTCACACAGAGGAGTGACAACATTCTCCATTTTCATTCAGGCCCTGCTTCAACACATTCATTGTTCTGACTCCTGAGTCCTGAGAGCACATTAAATATTTTTTTGTTTATATAAATATTACATTTTGGTAGACTTGCGTACATTAATTTAATTTTGTTTTTTGTTGTTGCAGAAATGGTGTACTAGTTTGCATTCTCCTAAATATTCTTCCTTTATGGAGGTTGCAATCATGGTTTATGGGGAATAAATAATTTCAGGAACGATATGTAATGGAGTGGAATATCTTTCAGCCTCTGATTTATTTCCCTGTTATTTATTAATGCTACAGTATGTACAAATAAACGAAAGCCATTGGAATGCATTAATCTAAAAACTTGTCTGTCGGAAAACACTACAAAGAGATTATTAATATGGCCAGTGTGTTTAAACCATTTTACAAGTGTGGATTGACATATGCTCAACAGATATGTCATCATTTTTAAATAAATACAGATGATGTTATTTGATAGCTGCGACCTTACATGATGACCTTCCTGCGTTTTCTTTCATGATTGATTTGTCTGGATGGGTTTCAGTTGTGCCTTGAGGCAATCCCAATGGTTTGTGATTACAGGTCCATCATACTGTACTTATTACATCTCTAGACACAGTGGTATACTTGTGCAATGCTGAGCCTCTTCATGGTAAACCCATGATGAGAATCAATTCACACCGGGGAAATAGTGCTGTATTTTGCACAGAAATATGCTCTGGTTAAATCATTCTTTTAAGCCATATTTCATTCTTGATCATTTACATATATTAGTTCTTTGAACGTTATGATATACATGGTCCCCTGACATTGCACAATAAACAACACATGTTTTCCACTGGAGATAAACGAGGACCTCGAATTCCGATTAACAGCTGCCTCAGAGAATCATGGTCTGCCATTTCTTGCCAAAGAAAAGAGGAAATGACTCGACATAAACATTTTGTAATCAACTTTAAAAGCAATAACTGAAGTACTAGTGAAACTCTCAGGACATCTGTGGCATGGCAGGTAAACAGCACAGATCTGAATTGCAGCTCCCACTGCGCTTGCTCCTTGCTGTGCAGCTGTGTGTCACTGCGTGTTCCCGGGTGGCACGCCCACAGAGGAGGGGTTCAGGTGGCACGTGGGTAACTGCGTGTACTTCAGAGAGGTGCTGACGCACTGCTCCTTCTGCAGTGAGGTAGCCTTTTCAAACTGATGGTGGACGGAGACGCGCCGCGATTCGCTCCCCAGCGCGGGGGTGGAGAGCGAGGCGATGTCGATCCTCCCCCTGATGCGGACGGCAGGCCGGTGGTGCCACGGGGCGTCCGAGGGGTGCTCCCAGGCGCCCATGCCCAAATGCACGGGCTTCGGCTGGGGCAGCCAGGTGCCCCGGGCCTTCGGTATTTTTACGGCGAGCGGCCTGCGGTTCCGCGCCGCAGTGGGGGGGTGAGTGGGTGGGGCCGGGGCGGGCTGGGTGTTCCTGTTTGCAGCCTCATTGGCTGCTTTTTGGGTCCTGGGGGGTGCTGTGCTCTTTAGGTGTGCCGTCCTGCGGGGCACCGCTGTTCTGCTCTGGCGTTCTGGAGCACAGTGACCCCCGTACAGCAGAACAAAGTCCCGCTGGCTATCCAATGGCAGCAGTTTGAGCCCACCTCGACACTTATTGAAGATCTCCAGGGTCAGATCTGTGGAGAGGAAGGGGTTAAACGTGATAGACCAAAAGCCATGATAGACCATGCACGCACACTCATGTACACACAAATACACACAAACACAAACACACACACACACACACACACACACTTATGTATATGCACACAAATATGCACACACACTCGTATACACAGAAATATACACACACTCATATACACACACAGACACAAATACACACAAACACACACACACACACACACACACACACACACACACACACACACACACACACACACACACACACACACACACACACACACACACACACACACACACACACACACAGACACACACACTATACACACAGATGTAGATAACTATATATATATAATTAACTGCTTCTTTATTTTAAGATAGTTATCTGAATAAAATAGTCCCCTCTCAAGAAAACAGATTTAAGTTTGATTTAGATTTCAAAAGACTTACAGTTGCTCAAAATATAAGTAGGAGTTGCGGAGTACTCATCTGTTCGGATATCTGGGAATCAGCCCACAGTTCTTTTCTGAATACTTTCTAAAATTTATCAGGTGTAGCAATGTTGATTTCAAAATAAACCAATACCAAATGTACCAACCATATAAATACTGGGCTTATAACCCCAGGCTTGCAGGTTCAGTTCCCAGGTAAGACACTGCTGTTGGACCCTTGGGTAAGATACATAACCTGAATTTCTTCAGTATATATTCAGCCTTATAAATGAATACAATTTAAAAAATGCTAAAGTTGCTAAAGTTGTGTAAGTTGCGTCTGCTAAATGCTAATAATGTAGTGGTATCTTTATTGTGAATCTATCTGTGAGTCTATTTCAGTAGCAGAGATTTATGGAGTCTCCCTGTCAGGTTGTTACAGATGTAGAGACTCACCAAGAGTCTCTGTGACTGTGCTGGGCACCACTTCCTTCAACACCTGGCAGTTGGTCTGCAGTGAAGGGTTACAGTTCATCTCCAGGAACCACACCTGGTGGGGGAGAGAGGGCAGGAAGTGACATCATATCCTGGACACATGGTCATAGATAGCACAGCAACACTGGGCATAGCGGCTTGTGACTCGTAGCACCTCACAGTCTCTTTTGAGAAAATATGCCTTTTAAACCTACCATAATGTGTTTTTTCGTATTCAGTTCCTTATTTTTTAGGCACGGTCAAATTGACATTTTTAAGGCAGATCCATAGCCACACTACAGGAGATGAACACCAGATATAATGTTTTATTTAATATTGAGAGAAAATTAGCTGCTTTTTTTTTCTTTTTTCCTCTTGTCTCTTGCTCTACAACTTTAGGTGACATTGACAAATATATATTTTTTATGGTTTTATTGAATATAGTTACAGTCCAACCATTACTATTCTACTGCATCTCACTAGACCATTAGTTTTAATATGTGCTTTAATGGCAGGTATTTTCTAAAATGTATGCATTTCTTCATTGTCGCCATAAGAGGGAGCTCTGACCTTACATTGGCAGACTAGCATTTGCTTTCTCTCGGCGCTCTCTTTACAAGGTAGCCTACTGTAGTTACCCTGTCAAAGCATCGCTCCATATTTTGCCAATGCATGAGCTCAGACCGATTGATGTGTGTGTGTGTGTGTGTGTGTGTGTGTGTGTGTGTGTGTGTGTGTGTGTGTGTGTGTGTGTGTGTGTGTGTGCATAATTCATGACACGGTGACTGAAGTATGCTCCTGTTTTAAATCACTGCTGTTAAATCCTGCTTCTTGCACAACTGTCTCATCCCTCTCATCATTTTGACAGTTGACTTTGCTTTTGTAACTTTGTGTTTTATGTCAGGTTGCCCTTGTAATAGAGTATATAAGATATAAAGATTATAAATATATACACAAGGTATTTAAAAAAAAAAAAATTTTAATAGCACATGGAAATGTGCCATGTAGTCATTTTTCCCAAATTAATTCATAAAGCATGAAAGAAACATCAAAGAAACAGGCCTAACTCTTCATAACTCTTCTTTCATAGTTTGACGCATTCAGTTCAGTTATGGACCGCCAGTTGTAATGCCTGGTTTTATATAGAAGTGTGAATAACAGAGGCTGTCTTCACACTCCCATGAACATGAAATAACTGCTTATTCTATACTGTATTCCTATTTGTGATGTAGCTCAGTGCTGTAAACAGTGTTATTGGTGTGTCAAATGTAATGCATCTATGGTATTTTTCTTTTCTGCATTTTTAAACAGAAACATGTCCCTCTGAGCACTGCCAACGATGAGCGGTAATCCAATATTATAGGTGAAAGATCACACAAAATCCCGCCATTGTCTGTACCAACAATGTATATCCACAATTCAAACAATGTGTATCCACAATCCAAACAGGATAAAGTCCAAGTCAATATAGCCAGTGTTGTGAGGGCCAATAACATGAGTTATATAGTGATGAGAAAAGCTCTGGATATCTCATTAGGAAGGATGCAGCAGTGTGTCAGAGTGGTTGAGTAACTGTATTCATAATGAACTTGCAGGCTGAAAGCTCAAGAGGAACGCTGCTGTGGTAAGAGGGAGGTATTTAACATGAATTGTGCATCCATTTCTAGCAGCTAACATTCATTACACACAAAGGGCCTGATTTACCAAGACCTTTAGCATTGTGCAAAACCTTTTAGCACATGCAAAACCAATGATTGGTTAGGGTATTTGTTTTGCACCAATCAATGGTTGTGTTATTAGTTTTAGTAAATTTAGTCCTGGTAAATCAGGCCCAAAATGTTTTATATATATATTCACCAACAGGAATGAAATTCTGTATATTGTGTAGAAAAACCATTTAGGGCTACATATTTATGTATGTTTCTTGACAACCAACCACACCCCTTTTGCCCCCCTCATTCCTCCTCAAATATCATTTCCTTTGTCCCCATCCACACCAACCCCCACGTCTAACCTATTTGCCTTTTCTTTGTGCAGAAGCCATTATCCCACGGCCATTTTGTTTTTTGTTTATTGTCCCAATTGTATTTGAATATGGGGGGGGGGGGTGATGCAATCTGAAAACTGATACCTGGGGCCTGGTGACATTGTGTTTACTGCTGTCCCTCGCTTAGCAACGCTGCTTCCTGGGTGTATTACTGGCTGGGTCTAAAAAGCGTGTACGCTTCAGTGCAGACCCATCTATATTTTATATAATCCAAGGATAACAGCCAATGACTGGCCTGTTCACAGATCAGTAAATACAGTTGAGTTATGGATTAATACACAAAGCAATGGGGCTGGTTAGTACTGAAACTGTAATATATTGTTGTCTCCCTATAGCATCAAGCAAGCCTCCAAAAAAAAGCCTACAAGTAGCTTAAGAATTGTATTATAACTGCAGAAAAATCCATGACTATAATTATAATTTCAAAATTTCTTTTGCAACAGGTTCAATGACAATTTATTGGACGGACATGATGAGGGTAACATCAGTAACGTGTGCTGATTTTAGACTCATGAGGTGATGTAGTGCTTATGCAACAAATGGTCAAGTAATCAAAATGGTCCCCCAAACATTCAATCAGAATCGAAAAATGCAATAACAAAATTGTTTTTATCTACCAAGCTTTTTTATCTATATGGTTTGTATCTATACGGTTCCGTGGTTTGAAAATGATGCACAAAAGAGCTGATTCTATCAATTACAAATATTTGATGAAAAAAGAAGTGAAAATAAATGAAAATGAGATGAAAATTGAGAGGTGGCATTTTAAGGTAAAGATTTTACGGACCAGAATGTGAATCTTAAATCTCCATGGCTGCCTCTCTGACCTCCCTCCCACTGTCCATCCAGGCCCACATCAAGGTCCCGCCCTACTCACCTTGAAGTCCTCGTCAATCATGAAGTCACAGCCAATGAGATCGAAGAGGCCCAGCTTGCGTTCCAGCTTGGCCTTCACTGCCAGGAAGCACTGCGTCATGATCGCCTGCATTCGCTTCTGTTCCGCAAAGGGTAAAATAGAGTAAGGAAGGAAATATCTGCCAAACACATGATAGAAATGAGCTCTGTACTGCCTTTTTTTGATGGTTGTCTCCATGGTGTGGGTCAGCAGACACTGTGCTTGAAATTGTATCAAATCATATACTGTACCATATTATTTGATGCTGTACATTGCTATTGGTCAGAGTGTCAGCAGTCAGTGAACATGATTTTAGGTCCCAGTGCTGAGTAGAGCACTGCTGTGGTACCTATAAGTGAGGTTGCTATAAAATATACATACAAACTGATAATTTCTATGAATGTAAGCTTTATAAATTATGAATAAGGATGTCAGCCATGTAAAATGTAAATAAATAATCAATTATCATTATGAATAATTTGTTGGCCAGGGCCTTTTTTTTTCTTTTTTTTTTACTATAATAATCAGATGTAGAAAATGCATTTAACAGATGTAGAAAAATGCTGCGCATGTTGTTTCAACATTTATTTGTAGCCCTCAATGCTACCCGTAATGCCTCAGGTAAAGGCGTTGCTATGACAACCTAGATTCAGCATCAAACTGCATGCCTGACTTCCTTCTTCACCACCGCCGCCACCTGACCAAGCCCCAGGACACCTGTCGTCCAATCACGTCAACCCAAGCATGCAAAAGCAAGGGGTGGGGGTGGGGGTGGGGGGGGGGGGGCTGTGGAGTGGCTTTAATTAGCCCCCTGTCTGGCTCTCTTTTCCCCCCTCGCACGCAACTCACAGCAAACGCACCGAGGACCCAGTCCTGTGGGAGTCTCTTCGCCTCCCTGAACTGCTCGTTGACATAGGCATTGAAGCGCTCCATGGACCAAACCGTTTCCCTCCTTCAGTTGGCTGTACAGCGGATTCTTCTTCTGCATGTACTGCTCAGACACAGCGAGGCGGGGGGAGGGGATAAACCATTTTAATAGGAGAGAAACACAAGTGTAAAAAAGTGTAGAAATGCAAGCGTAAGAGACAGGAAAGTACAAAAAGGAGAAAGACTTTTTGACATCGGTGCTTTGCCGTCTATATCCTTTGGTTTCTGATTCCTGATTTTAGATGAATATTTATGGAAAAGTGTAAAATAAAAAGTCATGAGGTGCAGAACAGAGAAGACGTGTTAATGGATTCACGTTTTCTCGGTGTCGGTTATAATTCTGTGGAGTCTTGTTCCACTCAAGGGGAATTTTCAGTTTCTTTTTCATTCGCTCTTTGCCTCTCATGCTGGATAGTCAGGATGTTAGGCAGTGTCACCACAAGCAACAGAACATTCACAGACAGAGAGCCAAATTAAAAAACTATGTTAACTAAAGGTGAAAAACCTGTTCACAGGTACAATCACTGTTGCTTCATTGCATTCAATCTGTCCCTTGTATCCTCCTAATTTGGCTACTTCAGATTTGCATTTTGCCTCTTAGCAATAGTATCACTCTACATTGCAAGTTGTTACATTGCACACACACACACACACACACACACACACACACACACACACACACACACACACACACACACACACACACACACACACACACACACACACACACACACACACACACACACACACACACACGTATGTTGTTGAAAAGGAGGAATGAAAATCTGTCCCAGGCCATCAGTGACATTTCTCTACATTGGATGTAATCATGTGGTGACTGTAAGACTTACCTGGTTGGTCAAATGGGCAGAGAGGTTGTTTGAGTTGGGATCATATAGGTCACAGGTCAATCTGACGTAACCATGGCGAAAGAACACCATGTATGGTGTTGTGCATGCGATGAGAAAGTAGGATCGCACATCAAATTTCTTGCCTTTCAGAAGCAGGGGGTTCTGGATGTACCTGTTGAAACACAACAGGAATTACTTATAGATATTAACACATATTCAGCCCGGTGTGGTTCAGTACACTTTGAGCATACTTATCTCAAATACGCACAGTTGGAAGCAGATGTTTGTAAGGATGCCTGTATGTAGCAGACCTGTTAGAAAGCTGGTGGGAAAGGCGAGGATTTCCTGGTAATGTTGACCACTAGAGAGCAGTGTGATTTTAAAAAAGTCAAAGAAATTGAGATGATGAGAGTGGGTCTGTGTGCCTGGAGATTCTCAGATGTTCGAATGTTCCACCCGAGGCAGTCATTTTCCAAACAGGCTCTGCAGTGTAGAAACTATATAGGGCAGGCACTATATAAAAAGAGGGTTTGAGGCATCCAGAGTGCAGTTTTTAAAATGGTATCACCCAGTTCTGTAACGATAAGCAGTTTGTTTTTACTTTGAGAAGAGACTGCTGTACAGGGGCAGAACTGGTCTTTGGACATGAGGTTTGGATCAAGAGACTGCTGTCAATTGGGCCCCTTGTTCAGGATTCATAATTCCCTGCCTTCTCCAACCTGATTCCAATTCCCCTCTTCCATTCTTCCCCCATCTACCCCATCCCCCCAAAAAAAACCCTTTCTCTACCTTCCCTTCCACATGTTAATTCTAGTGATGAAGGCTTACCTATGGCCTGACCGCACTTCTCTGTAATCGCTACTTGTGATTTCGGTGATTTATGAATATAGGGCTTTTCTTCATTTGCGATCATTTGCAAGACCCTCTTCATAAGATTGAGCATCTGCTAAGTTCCTAAAATCTAAATGTTAAATAATTTGCCATAGAGTCACCAGGGAGGGGAAGTTTACAGTTGGCGATGTGTCCACTGCTTTTGCAAGCTGTGCCAAATGTGCAATAGCCAACAGCATGCAGACTGTAGAGGGGAGAAAAGTCTGCCCACTGTCAATGAGCTCTGGAGGAGATGCATGCTATTATTAAGTATCACAGATTGGCAGGGGATGACGCAACAGTGGCACAACAGAAGAGGTCTGACACGAAACTCCTACGGAATATTCACCAGAAGGGAAGTACCCATCAAAGTTTGAAAGAGGTGTAACAACGTATCTGAAAAGGGTAGAGTAAGGAAGGAAATGTCAACAGAGAGTCTATTCATGCTTATTGCAAATGGCTGCTCTGTGTGGCACTTGCTATTCATACTAACTCTGCCTACCATCTGGTACAGCTGCTCTATCTGGCAGTAACTCCGCCCACCAGCGTTTTGAGTTTTATTTTGCTCTTTATCTCTTTTTTTTGAGAAATAACTGCTAAATTTGTATTATTACTCAGTATAACTGGAGAATTAGCTGCCAAATCATGCTAGTTGGGTTAGGGTTAGGGTTAGGGTTAGCATCATCCTGCTATTTTCATTAAGTGCGAATGGCACTGACCTGCAAATATATTCTTCCAAATGCAAGGTTTTGTTTATTCATTTATGAGCGGACATGCAACGGTCGCACAAACCGTCCACTTCTCTCATACCACGGCAAACCTTTAATTATTACCATTCCATGAATAATTCCACCTAGAATTTATATACATTTATATACAGCCATCTTTTCTTTCCACCACAAGTAGAGGAGCCATACTTATCTGACAAGATGATTGAAAGTCATCTTCAAAGAGGGGTAGAGGACAGACCTGAATGTCATGATTCATAACTGGGTGAAAATTAAAGTGAGAAACTCTCTCTTGACTGCAATTTCTCCCTGAGGAAAAGATGTCACCTTATTGGTATCCATGATAAAGATGACTGACCACAAAGGCTGTATAAAATAAACAGTAATGAGCTATATTTTATGCTGATAAATAAGGGAAAACTATATTATTTCAGTCTAATAAATTTCACAGAGGATTCTTTCACAAGTAATACTAATTTAATTTCCCCAAAGTAGGTGTCAATATTATTGCCACCCCCTATTTTCAGTACTTGCACCCTGCCTTACAAGGATAACACTACTGAGTCATCTTCTGTTTTTCTGTAGTGGTTATGACCAAAGTCAGCCACTGGCATGAACACTTTATACAGTCTTTTAGGGCCACAACCGTACCTGGGCCACACAATTCAATTAATTATTATTATTTTTTAACGTTTGGAGCACGTCTGGGCCACAACAACAACTTGTTTAGGGCCACCAAAACCCTAGAGCTCTGGTTATGACATTGGTGAATATATCGGAGGGCTCTTTGATCGTTGCTCCATACAAAAGATCATTCGGATCCCTCCAGCTGTACTTTTGGACTGCCCTCTTCAAATCAAACCACAGATTTTATGATCAGGTTCAAGTCTGGTAGACTGGTAGGTTTCTATTACGGAACAGTAATTTTCTGGTTAGTTAACCACTTCTTTTCAATTTTGATTGTGACTGGGTCCTGTGAGGATAAAGTCACAGCATGAGATATTTAAGTATGCGGTAGACTGCCCTCACCTCTGAACAATTCGGGCCTGGGGAAGACGGAAGGGCGGCCTTCTGTAGTTCTGGTTTTCATCAGTGCTCTGCAGTTGGGCCTGGAAGGCCCGGATCTCTTCCTCCGTCCGCAGCAGGAAGATGCCCCGCCCCTGATTGAGGCCAGTGGGCTTAGAGATCCAAGCCTGGCTTCTGTCGCCACAGGCCTCCATCTCTGAGAGGAGATGGGCCGAGAGCGCAGGAGGGAAAAAAACGCTTTCTGTTTACCGCCCGGCCGATTTTATGGAATTCAAACACAGCAGTGGCAATACTTCATATTACTGGAGGTACAGCCAAAGTATGCACACACGTGTACATATCAAGCAATATCATATTGCTCCTCTCAGCAGGCCCAAGGGGGTTGGGGCAGTCAGGGTTCTTGGGGGGCCCCTGGACCTGGTAGGTAGCCAGTGAGGTAGTTGGATGAAGGGCTGTGTGTACTAATGTTAGGAGCTGCGTAGTGGACTGAATTGGTCATAGGCAGCGAACACTAAGAGACCGGACAGGTGCTGTGAATGACTCATTTCACTGATTGAAGCCCGATTTCTGCTCTCGCATTAATGTTTTCTGGAGTCATTGCGGTTTTCCACGATCAGTCCTGCCATTTGGAAGCTGACAGGACAGTATTGTATTTTGACATTAAAGAGTTATAATCCTCAGGTTTATTCTGAAAGAATAGACAAATGTAGATGATTGAAATGGCCATGAAACATTTGTTTGCTCATCATTCTAAATCTCTATCATTTTGATACACATTTCGTATTTGATTTACGATCTATTCATTGTGTCCATAGTGATGTGCATTATACATTACCAAGCCTTACCAAGATTTAAAAGAGTTCCTCGGTTCTGAAGCTTCAAGTTGAAATTGAAATGCGAAGAAGAAAATGCCACCTTTTAGAAACAGAAAATGTAACCCGGGTCCCTTATGAAGGTCAGCAATGTTTACCTTTCTGCTGAGCAAAAAAAGCGTCTTTCTCATCCCTAACATCCATGCGGAAGGTATCAGGGAAAAACTCTTCCATCTTCAATCTCCTGTGAGTGACACAGGCCAACACAATCAGAGCCATCCCATAACATTACTGCATTTCATGCCCTTTGCCAAACCTCTTAAAGGGGATGATGGGGTAAAAAAAAGCAGGTAGCAGCACTGTGGTTGATCTTCCATATCTATCCTCACGCGTCATAGTGTGGGATTAAAGGTCCGGCGTGTCCTAAACCTTAGCCGTGTCCGTGTGCCTCCCATCAGTTTCGTCAGTCAACGTTCGTCCCTGTGTTGGCGGCAGTGTAGTATAATGGTTAAGGAACTGGCCTTGTGACCGAAAGGTTGCAGGTTCGATTCCCAGGTAGGACACTGCCGTTGTACCCTTGAGCAAGGTACTTAACCTGAATTGCTTCAGTATATATCCAGCTGTATAAATGGATAATATGTAAAACATGATGAAAACTTGTGTAAGTCGCTCTGGATAAGAATGTCTGCTAAATGCCTGTAATGTAATGTCCCTGATTTGGACACAATGCAAATGTAACTTATTTTTATTTGTTCTGAGGGGAGTTGAACTTGCAAAGTGAAGTAGTGCCTGTCATGGGGGGGTGCGTGGAGGGGGAGGGGGAGGGGGGGGGGGGGGGGGGGGGGATTGCAATCACAAAGAGGTGGTGGCACCTGTGGTTTAAAAAATAAATCACTGCAGCCAAAAGGGCACTTTTGCTGTCTCATGGGCAGGGGGCATATGCTTCAGCATGTCGGTGTCTATCTGCGCGGACGCCTGCTGTCATGTAACCCTCACGCACCAAGCCCAATGTGTCTTCCTGGTGAATGATGTCACAAATACAGAGTTGTTTTATTGCAGGATGATATCTCACCTCAGCCCGCGACCTTGATTGACCTTGCTGCTGACACGTTCATATTCCCTCAGGCTGCACAGGAGCCCGATTTTAGTGGTCAGGACCTTGTTGTTGGGGATCTGGAACAGCAGCTGCTCTCCTTGATGAATTAACAAGAGAGATGAGTAAGGATCCTCCAATTGACCTCAGGCCTGAATTTGTTTACAGTGATCCCTGATTCGAAGTCAGTTTATTCATATTATATATAACAGCCTCCATGATTTATCAGCTAATAGCTTTAAATTACTTATTAACCTTTGTGTTTTAGAGAAAGGCTTCATTATTGTTTTATTTTGCATTTAATGAAATTTCATTAAAGTCATACCTTCCCTGAAATTGTAGTAGGTGATTTTTGATTTGATCTCACACCACTTTAGTTTATAGTCGTCCCTTGTCTTGTCAGTGATACGCTGCCATCCTTGACTCTCACAGTATGAAGCCACTCTATTTGAGAAAAGAGTCATCTATATTACTGTATATATAGAATATTCAAAAGATGATAATGACTAGCTGCAAATAAATATACAAAAGTGTTCTTCTATGATGGCGGGAGAAGACCCTGGCAATTGCATACCGTTGAAGTCGGATGTTTACATACACTTATGTTGAAGTCATTAAAACTAATTTCTAACCACTCCACAGATTTCATGTTAGCAAACTATAGTGTTGGCAAGTCAGTTAGGACATCTACTTTGTGCATGACACAAGTAATTTTTCCAACAATTGTTTACAGACAGATTATTTCACTTTTAATTCACTATATCACAATTCCAGTGGGTCAGAAGTTTACATACACTAAGGTGACCGTGCCTTTAAATTTTCAATATTTGGTCGCATATCCTTTGGCTTTGCATGCCATGACTTTCTGATGTCTGTGACCCAACAACATCAAAAGACTCTTGATATCTTATTTTCTGGTACTCTTACAAGCGATACTATAATGTCTTTGCATTTGAATGGATCTCTATGGGAATTGGGGGGTGGGACTAGATTTAGCTGTAAATTACACTGGAACAGTATGGAACATATAGTTGGCTAAATGGGTCTGACATATCAAACAAGCCTTAAATCATCACTCTGCTGCCAGAAATACAGTAGATATGGATGGGTAACTTGAAGGGTTTCTTCTCCTGACTTATTTTTCCATAAAGTTCAATAGGAAAACTTGTCAGGAGAAACAATCCTTAAAGTGATCCACCCGTATCTACTGCATAGCTGGCAGCAGAGTGATGGGGTGAGGCTAGTTTGATACCTCAGACCCTTGATAACTTTACCAATCATGTATTCCATACGGTTCCAGCATAATTTACAGCTAAATCTAGTCCCACCCCCCAATTCCCATAGAGATCCATTCAAATGCAGAGACATCATAGTATCGCTTGTAAGAGTACCAGAAAATAAGACATCAAGATGTCTGATATCTGATGTCTGTGACCCAACAACTTTTAATGTTGTTGGGTCACAGACATCAGGACGTCATGGCATGCAAAGCCAAAGGATATCCAACCAAATATAAAAAATTTAAAGGCACAGTCAACTTAGTGTATGTAAACTTCTGACCCACTGGAATTGTGATATAGTGAATTAAAAGTGAAATAATCTGTCTGTAAACAATTGTTGGAAAAATTACTTGTGTCAAGCACAAAGTAGATATCCCAACTGACTTGCCAACACTATAGTTAGCTAACATAAAATCTGGGGAGTGGTTAAAAATTAGTTTTAATGACTTCAACCTAAGTGTATGTAAACATCCGACTTCAACTGTATGTGTGTTTGTGAAAGGTGCTGCTGTTCTGGATATGATGTGTAGTCAGCCAAGCAAAGAGTTTATTCTCATTGACTAATATAAATTATACTCCATTTTAATAATCTAGCCTATTATTACAGATCAACAACGTAATATTTTTTACAATTTAAATTGATAAGGCTACCATGTGCTGTCAACAGCTTTCTCATATGAACTAATTAGAACATAGCACACTACAGCAGAGTTGGACAATTTAGGTTCATAAACTAAAAATCCTCCCCAGCATGCTTGAGTTTATAGGTGGAAGAACTTTCTGACCTTCCACTTCTGCTCTATAGCGAGACATTTTGATTGGCAGAGACATGTACTGTTTTGCTTGATAACACATAGTAGATCAATCCATATTGGGGTTCCTGAAATATCGCCCTCTCATTATTATGTTTGGACAAAGGAATGAATGCCTGTTCATTTCTGACTATAACTGTTGATAAGAATGTAGAGTAGGGATACTCAATTCTGGCCCTCGGGTCAGTAGTGCTGCTGGTTCTCTGTTCTACCCCATAGTTAATTTATCAATGAATGCCACTTAGTGCCAGAGATTTAACTCACCAGGGGGGTATACTACGAAGGAAGCTTAACATAGCCTGGGCTTTACCGGTATTACGAATGTGGTTATCAACTTGCTAAGTGAACACGGGCTTTATTAATCAAGGTACGTGCACGTTCCCATAAAAGGGGCGGTGTCTGCAACAACCACCAAACTATATAGAAAGAGTAAGTTGCCGTGGCAATATACCCCGATTAAAAGTGAGTCGGCCTCGTGATGCAGAAAATCCAGGGTTGAAGCTTAATTTAGCTCGCCATCCCCTTAATCTCGCTTCGTAGTATACCCCTCTGGTGTCCCAGGTTTAAATCAGTCCAAATTAGAGGGGAAGAATGAAAACCAGCAGTGCTACTGTCCTTGAGGGCCAGATTTGAGTACCCCTGATGTGGAGTACTAGTTAACTAATAAACATACTGGACTGTGGTTCTTGTGATTATGGCTTAGGTCCTGACCAATGGGCTGTGACTATGTACATATTAGTACAGGGGTGGGTGATCCCGTTCCTGGAGGGCCGGTGTGTATGCAGGTTTTTGTTTCCACCAATTACCCTAGCAAAATTAGCTAATTGGCTGTATACACAAACACTGCTTCACTGATAGATTAGATCACAGTAAAATGTTTCATATATGACACAAAAACAGTCTTCGGCTGTCATTCACGTGCGTATGAAGAAATGTAGCTAAAATGTCAGTTGACGAAAATGTTAGGCTAATAATGTAATTAAGGCCAGAAATTGGCACGAAAACCAGAAGCAGATATGGCCCTCATTGCCCACCTCTGGGTTAAGTCCTGAACAAAGGGCTATGACTCATTATGACTATGTACACATTAGCAGGTCTGTGTAGCCTATGTGTGGCACAATGTATTGGCCATAAAATTATATGCTGTCTTTTATCAGTGCATGCTGGTAATGTATGTCTTTTTTTTAACACTTATCAGTTTCTAATAATAGTAAATTGCCCTGGAAATGTAAAGCATAATTTCCTGCACCTAAAAATGGATACATTTTACAATAATGAGGACAGGTTGCAGAAGTGATAATTCTTCAGAGGAACATGCAGGTGGTGAGTTTACATTGCTGTTAGTGCGCTGTGGCTAGGGCTGACCAGACGTCCTCTTTTTTCCCAGAAACCTATTTTTGGGACCAAAAATATCCGTCCAGGCGGGATTTCTAAGTTCCTATAAATGTCCGGTTAGGTTTTTCTCAATCTATAGACTGTGTATAATAGGGTGACCATATATTGGATTTCAAAAAAAGAGGACAGGGTTAGACGGGCGTTATGAACATAATACTAGGCTATTTGTTTGTTTATATATGGTCTATGGAACAAGAAAATCCTAAACGGACATTTTAGGAATTTAGAAATCCTGCCTGGACGGATATTTTCGGTCCCGAAAATGAAGATATGTCCGGGAAAAAGAGGACGTCTGGTCAGCCTAGTGTATAAACAAAAAAAATTGCCTAGCATTATGCTAATAACGCCCGGCCACCTGCCCCTGTCCTCTCTTTGTTAAATCCAATACATGGTCACCTAGCTTTGGCACCTTTTGGTCCGTTACTCCTGTCAGGAATGGGCAGACCCTAAACACTCACACGGTGGCCCCGTTCCCCCCTCCGATAAAGAAGAAGGGTCCTGATCCCCGACAGTCCTCTGCCTTTGTGCTTCTGTCCCTCCCACACGCCGGCAACGGGCCCTCCCCTCTCTGGGGCCTGGATGGAGACCTCCTGCATTCTCTCAACAGTCTCTCATCCTGTGACCTATATACTGATCTCTCACACCCAGAGACACGCACACACACACACACACACAGGCACGCGTACACAAACACACACACAGAGACACACGCACACACACACACACACACACACACACACACAGGCACGCGTACACAAACACACACACACACACACACACAGGCACGCGTACACAAACACACACACACACACACACACAGGCACGCGTAGACAAACACACACACACAGGCACGCGTACACAAACACACACACAGACACACACACACACACACACACACACACAGGCACGCGTACACAAACACACGCACACACACACACACACACACACACACAGGCACGCGTACACAAACACACACACACACACACACAGGCACGCGTACACAAACACACACACAGACACACACACACACACACACACAGGCACGCGTAGACAAACACACACACACAGGCACGCGTACACAAACACACACACAGACACACACACACACACACACACACACACACAGGCACGCGTACACAAACACACACACAGACACACACACACACACACACACACACAGGCATGCGTACACAAACACACACACAGACACACAGACACACACACACACACACACACACAGGCACGCGTACACAAACACACACACACACACACACAGTTTCACAATCAAAGAAAATTCATTTAACATTATTGATCTTTAAAAAACATCTTTCTTGATTCTACATAATGATTCTATGCTGTTGCTCTATTTAATAAAAAATCATAAGTCTTGAAAAATTAACCAACTGTATTTAAAGTTGCAATAGTGCGGTGAGTTATTCCTTTTAGTATTTGGCCTATTCGTGCTGCAGAAGTGGACATCATCCGGAGGCTTGTGTATGAGGGTAACAGAGTGGATGACTAACGGTGAGGACAGTCGCCCTGTCTTCAGGCCCAGTGTGATCATAGCCAATCATTTCACTGCAATTCTGCCGTTAATATGTTTTCATTTACAGTTTCCATGAGATGCATGGAGTAGATGGGTTTAGTAGGGGATTTGTAGGTTTAGACATATTTTCATCAAACAGCAAAATCCATGTATTATATGTACTGTTGTTTATTGAGCATGCATTTTCCTAATCATTCCTTGTAACCATGTTCTTTTCTGTTTGGGGTGTTGGACAACCACGGAGTATCTGAATTTATTACCGGGGGTGTGTGATTACTATGCTAATGATCTTATTGTGTTTTCGACCAATGAGAGGGCAAGCTGGGCCCAAGCCTCCTGTTAAATTCAGAGATGCCACTGCTCTTTAGGGTTCCTGGGCTCCTGAGCCCGTATGGCGGTCTGTGGGCGGGGTTTGAGGTGCAGTGTCACTTTACCGCTTGCAGTTATTGACTTAAAACAAGATGATATGGGCGCCCCTCAAGTTTGTGCTGCCGCAACTATTATATTTCACTTATTAATTTCACTTATCAATTTCATCCACAGTGCATTTAAATTTTTTTTCTTTCTTTTTATCTGATGGAGCAAGGTGTTTGTTCCTCATCTTCAGAGTTATTAAAAAATTGAAAGACTGTGTTTTCTGAAAGCTGTTGTATAGGGAGAAGCAGTGTGACATGAGTGTGGAAAAGCGTGAAACAGCAGGGGTAGATTAAAGTGGTGAAAAGCCACAAAGGGTTTATGGAGAGTTGGGAGCTTGCCAAGCACTTGAGTCTCAATCTCTGGGCTTCACCTCTCATCATGCTCTCCGAAATATTTTGTAACTTTTTGTCCATTGAATATATCCATTGACATCCCTGCCGATGCAATATTTTCACCTCCATTGCACATGAGTTTGGAGCAGTCCCATCCAAAACTCAGACTAAACCTTTTAAAATTAAACCTATTTTTTATTTAAAAAAACATTATTGCTCCCTCATCAAATGTGGTTGTAATTTTGGCCGTGGCTTACATCGTGGGAACATAATGACTTTACTTTTGTCAGTGAAATTTAATTTGGGTTCTGTGTTTGAGCTATGTGGGATTATCTTGTATAACAAAGGATTGCAAATGGCTAATGAGGAATCACTGTAGCTCCAAACAACAGCTCTTAATGGGTATAATTGGTGCTATACTGGCCTAATTAGGGTGGTATTAGCCTTTGTCCAGTGTTCAGTTCGATAAAAGGAAACTAACTCGTATGTACTCCGCAGCTGTGTGCAGAGATTGGGTGTTTTTTTCCCTTCAGGATCATAGCTGCCAGTGTTCTTCCAGACAGTCTATCAGATGGGCGGGGTTGGGGAGATAGCAGCCCCTCAAATAGGATCAGCATTAAACTCAAACGCCGCTTTGACCTGTGCAAAATGCCAGCAGGTGAATCCTTGGGTGGCCTAAGCTTCAATCCCCAATAAGATGTTTTCAAAAACGAGTTCAGTTTTGAGTTCTGTTTCAATCTCCATGCTCTACTTTGCCTTTGTCCGAGACCTGATGGTCCATTTCAAACGGAATACATGTTTCAGTTTATTGCAATTGTGTTCCCAAAGCGTGTATCAACAAATGAGTGAAAATGGCATCAAAACTCTTAATTTCCCCAGACAAGACAAGAAATGCCCATTGCATTAATTGAACAATTTACCGTGTAATTGACCAAATCTACCATGCATTGCCGTTTCGCGTTGCTTTGTAAGTCTCTGCACAAGCTAGTTTGCGGCGTTATTGTAATTTGCGATTGAAGACCGTGATGCTAAAAGTACTGTCTATTTTGAGAAAATCAAATCCGAAAATATCATTGATCCATAAAATCAGCCATTAAAAGTTTTGCTATTTGTATGCATTGCTTGGGCACATTTTCTGTTAATATTTATAGGGTGGACTTAGCTGAACAAATGCAACATGTTTCTATGCTCAGCTTGAATTGTCTAAAAATGTGACTTCAGTACTTTCAGCACCAGGGTCTTCAATTGCAGGCCTTGTTGATTAACATTATGACTGAACTGGCACTCCGGTTATCAGGCAAAACTAATCGCATCCGTTCTCCACATACCTTGGCCCCCTCTCGTCGACAGCGTCGCCTGCGCCCCCTTCTGCCCTGGTGCCGAGCGCCATTTCTGAGGGGACACATTCTCGTCTAACACCGTCCTCCCTTTCGCCTCCTGCTGTTGGGCTTTCAGATCTGACCTCACGTCCATTGTGCTGGAAGGGGCAAAGTCACTGCCCCCGGTATTCTCTGTCTCCCCCAGATCCTTCTCGCTGTTGGACTGGATGGCTCCAAGGCCTGGCTCTTCTGTCACGTGTACCCCACTTTCTGTCAGATTGCTGGGTTCAACCCAGCCCTCTGATGACATCACCGTATCCTTGGCCAGATCGCCACAGCTGAAAATGCACTCTGCATCTTTCCCTGACGTGGCTGTAGAAACAAACCAAATGACTACAATCAGTCGTGGCAATGGATTTACTGCAATTTGTACTTAAGGTAAAAAGTTGAGGTATGGTCAATAAACAAGCTAGAATTTTCCTGTAGTTGTAATAAGGTTTTGCACATGTTTATTTAATACCAATTTTGTTATTGCCCATTTAAATGTTTTCACTTCAGCATAGTCATACTGTTTCTTTTCAGGCAAAACATTACACATTGCATAACGCACAATATTTCTGCTCACTCATTTGTCTAAAACGTTGAAGTGGTAAGACCAAAAAAAGTACATAGGAATGTTCTGATTGCTAAACAGGAACAAAGTACAACAAATATGTAATTTTTGCAAACAAAATAAATCCAAACCTCAGCGGCTGCGGGCACTGCTGAAAAGCTGCGTGACAGGAGGGGTTAAGTGCCACTCAAACATGCAGAAGTTTTAGCTCCACTGAGAAAGGAATGCTAGCTTTCTGCTGCAGTGGCACATTTTAAAAGCTCTTTGCATATCCACTTGAAGCTCCCCAGAGTAGAAATAAATGAAAAAAGAACTCTAGCATTAGCATGTACAATTCTTTCCATACATTGCCGCTGACTTCTGTCACTCGGGTAGTCAAAGTCAATGCTGTACAAGCTATGTGAGAAAGTGCAAACAACTGCTGGTTGCCTTAGATATGGTTTCCAGGACAACTGTTGCTAATTGTAGACTGGATGTTAGAACAATACTACTACAATCTGCACTCTAAGTTTCCCTATGCTTGTTCGACAATCATGTAGGGTCATTCAGTAATGGCCATGAAGCTTGTGGCTTGAGCACTGTTGTAATATGAGAATATGAAGCGAATCCAAACTGATTCGTTTTTTCAAGGCATTGTGTACAACAAAGCTATACAGGTATACTGTGAACCAGGCATGACTGTAGCCTTTCTGTCGCCCTAAGCGAGATTCCGGACGCGTGGATTTTTATTTTTTCCTTTGTGCGCTCCCTGTCCGCCCCGCCCCACCCCCAGATGGATGGCGCCCTGAGCGACCGTCCTTGTCGCCTATGCCTAGAGCATACTGGGAACAGGGAGGCCACATTCTTATTGTCATGTAAATGGGAACGTGGCTTTCTTAAGCAGCATATCCGATGTTGTCCCTTTTGTTTGAATGTGCTAACCGCGTGCTATCGGGTTCAATAAACTACAGCCTTCGCAGCACTTGAGAGCAACATCCGTAATTACAGCCAGGGGATTCATTCCCATCCAAAACAACACAACAAACACATTGATCAACTATAAAAGTTGAACTCCTTTTTTTATGAATGTGCACATTGTCTAAACTTGTTGCTAAAACATAAGGTTTGCCAGGGGTGTGCAGTAAATGGTAGGACTCACCACTGAGACTGAGAATTCTAATTAAGTCACATCCCATGGTAATCTTTTGGTGCATAAACACAAACCGTTGCTATGCAACCGATAGGACTCACAGTAAGGGCGTAGCTCAAGTGCGATTTTGGATTCTGAACCAGAACCATCCCCAGAATCTGTTCCTGAGTGACCCAACGGTACCAGAATGTGAGGGGTATGCGAGTGATCAGGTCTCAAGAGGAAGGGGATTTTAGCGGCGCTCTACCATGCCACGCACACCCTTCACAGCAGCAACCCAAAGAACACAAAGTCCATCGTAAAATACACAAATAAATCGAAGGCACACAAAGGACACAATGGCCAGCAGAGCCCAATAAATTGCACTAGAGTGTGAAATGGACATATGGTGAGCGCCAGCCGGACACAGATCCCTGACATCCAAGTCTCGATGGCTTTGATGTGGCAACACTCCAACCCACCCCAACCCTGGTGAATCTGATTATTGGAAATGATCAGCATTATGATTATGAAATGACTAACGCGTGTATTTATTTCTCCTTTACGCAATGGCTGTCCTAATTTCAGTCTCTCGTTAAAAAAGAAACAAGCTATTTGCAAAAATTGTAGCTTTTTGCAAATCCAGTCAACGTCCTGAAGTCTGGAAAATAGTGAAGAGGCTGGGGGAGGGAATGCCACACTCACATTAACTGACACGACAGACTATAACTTGTATATTGGTGAACAGAACAGGAAGTGGTTCTTCACTTTCTCAGTGGAACCAGTTGTATGTCATAATTTATGAGATTCTTTACTGATGGGAGTTGACACCTGCAGGTCCTTTTTTCACCTGTCCAAAGCTGTCTAAGAACAGGGATGTTCTGTGCTCTGTTTGGCACAGTCCCCACCACGGCCTTTGTCGACGAAGCGAAGTAGCTCCCTCTCGATGGAATGTGTAATTAGAACTTTTGGATTACAACTTGTACATACTGTACAACATGATGGTGATAATTACAATAATTACAGTTTGATGGTGCTAACATCTTAATGTTTCCCTTGTTGTTTCTTTATGTTTTGCTCTGTAAATGCTGTGAATGCTCCACTCAGGATTAAATAACCACCCAGGAAACGATCAAATGATCAATAGGAGGATATACTGTAACCGATGTTCCCTCCAACTGCAGCATAATTATATATCTATCCTCGGGGGGTTGAAAAGTATCCACACACCACATAAAAGCAATAATGAAAAAGATGTATTGAAAATTCATGTTTGGCCCTTAACCTAAATACTTTCTGGGTTTAAGGCTTTTTGTGATGGAGGTTCAGGTTGTAATTTATAGTTTTTTCAACACCACTCCGAGAGATTTTATTTTATTTTAAAATCTGTAAAAAATGTATTTGAAACTTTTAAATGGGCTCCCTCCAGCAATCGCTAAGCCTCTGAAGCTTGTGATACCACTGAAATGATTCCACAACGCCACTGCATTAGTTAATCATTTGTGATTTCCCTGATGTCTTTTTTAATCATGTGTATGACATTTCATAGTATTGGATCTATTTAACAATATTTAAATTTAATTTGAAAAATAAATGCAATTATTTTTATTCCCAAACAGTTTTAGGACATGTGTCCTTAGATGCTAGAAGGCATCCTCTTAATAGAATAGAATAACTTCATTTTCCCAGGGGGAAGTTCAGGTGACATAGCCGACATGCAAAAAAATTTAATAAAAAATTTACAACAATTACTTTGAGAAATAAAATTACAGATTTGGCAGGACATGTTGCTGAAATGGGACGTAAAATTATGTAATGTAAATGGTACGTACAATAAGCAGAAGCTTACAGTAATTCTGTGATTCAATGTTTAGGGCAGAATGCAATGTTCAGACTGAGCCAATGATTCTGGGCGTGTGCTTATTCACAAGACAGCTTCTATTTTTACAGTTCCCAAGATTTATTTTTTATTTGTCAGTAGTAATGAGCACATACTATGAAATATTTTTCAAGTGAAATCAGTATGTTATGTGGTTTCAACAACAATAAACTCTTCTTAATGAAAACTTATGAGAAGCTTTCATATGTTGTAGAGTATTTATGTTTGATGGTGTTTTGCATGAGAAATGTTCTAGGTGTTATTGCATCATCATGTTGCAATATTAGCATTTCGTTTTTTTCCTCCGCAGTAAAGATCGGTCTGCTTTGGGTGTGTCTCTCCCGAGAAATCCAGTAATTACTCCTCTTCCCTCATGTCTGTCAGAAAGAGAGAGAGAACCCACCCTATACAAAGCTACTGATTCCCTTTAATCTCACAGCCCCTTAGAATTCACTGCTTTAGAATGGCTGCTTTCCCCCACAAACGCACATGGAGCACACTTATTTTTAGCTCCCTGGCTGAGAGCTAGAACGAGACAATAACAGATTTGTAAGACGTCTTGTTGCTTTCTATATTAGAACTGAGACTGGGCTTGCATGGCCTTTTTTTCTTCTTGTAAAGATGTGAGGATTTAAAGTGTTTGAACATGCCAGACAGCAGAAAGCCCGACATGCATTACCTGTGCTGACAGTAAGGACAGGAAGTAGACGCGGGTAATAATAGCCACAGTTCAATAATTGACTGGCAGGTGCTGTTCTGTCCAAAGGACCAACAGAGTTACAATTCCATGCTTTAGCCTTTGTTGAAAGACAACTGTTTCATGATGGAGGTCTGTTGATTGTAAAGCACTTTGAGCCTGTGGCCTTAAAAGCACTCTACAAAGAAAGTTTATAATTATATTAATATTATTACCTGGGCAGGAAACACTGTTGTCTTTGAACAGTTTGAAGTATTTTTAATTAATATTTGATGGTGATATGCATATTCCCAGGTTTCATTTAAACTTTGAGGGAGACACACTGCTACACCACCTAGTCTCGTGTAGTCAAACATCTCACAAGCATACGAACCAGTCTAGCAATTATTTCAATATGAAAATATTAGAGGTGACATGTCTCCCTGTCTCCCCCGGAACCTGCGTGTATGGTGATATAGATGTACAGCAAACTGAGAAAGGTTTGAAACTGGAATAGCATTTGAAGGCCTAATCAACCTGCGTTATTTTGATTCATGGCCTGGTGGCTTGGCTCTGTGCCTTCCATATGATGGGCTGCTATCTGCCAAAGGCACAATATGCAAATTTGTCCATTCCTCCCAGTCTTAAGGAGCAAACTAATTGTTTTTTTTTTTTAGGCGGAGGGTGTGTCTCTGAATTGTTGTGCTCCCACTGTCTTTATTGACAGCTCTTCAATGTCCCATTAAGCAGACAGTACCTCCGGGTGTCCAGTGACCACCGAGTCCTCACAGCCCACTGCTTTTAAAGGAGAAGCCCATGTAAAGGTATCAGGGCAAGCCCTGGTAGGGTAGGGGGAGTTGGGTTACCCATGAAAGAAAAGCTCCTTCTATGGCCTTGTCACAGATCTCATCAGAATCTTACCTAGTGAGGATCAGGACTAGAATAAAGAGGTTCCTATATGTTGGGAAAAAGAGGTGTCTAATTTGTATCTCTTTTCTTATGAAGAGACATTCGAGATGGGGATGGTCAGTCACCTGAGATCGCTTCTTACACTTCACCCTATTGCTGAGAATTCAGACCACAACAGATCCTTGATCCTTCAGTGATTTTTCTTCCCTCTAAAAATTAAAGTAACATACATTTAAACAACGGAGAAATTATATTGAAATAGAAGCAATGTGTAAAGTGTAGATTCAATAGAGTCCATCATCGCACAAAATTCCAATCAACTTCTGCGCATATGAAATTACTGACGTTAATGTTCTCTATTTAATTTGACTTTATTCTTTTAAAAATTATTTATGGTAATATTTATATGTATGGTGTACTACATATTTATTAGTATTGTCTTGTAGGATTGAGCATTACATGTGTGTTGTGGACTGTGTTGTATTGTACCCTTGAGCCACACTGCACCAAATTCCTATCAACTTCTGTTGAAATGACAATAAAGTATTGAATTGAATACCATCTTATCCAGAGCAATTTACAGAACTTTTTTCTCTTTTTTTTGCATAGCTTCCGGTGGCAGTGTAGTATAATGGTTAAGAAACTGGGCTTGTAACCGAAAGGTTGCAGGTTCAATTCCCAGGTAGGACACTGCCGTTGTACCATTGAGCAAGGCACTTAACCTGACTTGCTTCAGTATATATCCAGCTCTATGATATGTATAAATGTAATAAAATGCAATAAGAAGTTGTGTAAGTTGCTCCGGATAAGAGCGTCTGCTAAATGCCTGTAATGTAATGTAATGTAATGTACCTGGGAATTGAACCTGCAACATTTAGGTTACAAGGCTAGTTCCTTAACCATCATGCTCCTCTGCTGTACCTGAATGTACTGAATGACCAGGTTATCCCATCAATGGGCATATTCCAGGACGACAATGCCAAGATTCATCGGGCTCAAATTGTGAAAGAGTGGTTCAGGGAGCATGAGGAATCATTTTCACACATGAATTGGCCACCAGAGTCCTGACCTTAACCCCATTGAAAGTCTTTGGGATGTGCTGGAGAAGTCTTTATGGAGTGGTTTGACTCTCCCGTCGTCAATACAAGATCTCGGGCAAAAATGAATGCAACTCTGGACGGAAATAAATGTTGCGACGTTGCATAAGGTTGTCGAAACAATGCCACAACGAATGCACGCTGTAATCAAAGCTAAAGGCGGTCCAATGAAATATTAGAGTGTGCGACTTTTTTTTTGACCAGGCAGTGTATATATCCTATATTTGATCTGGTGCTCTGAACAAATACTGGAAAATTACTTTCTCAAATCCCCAGTGTGAGTGCAAGGTGCGAGGTGTTTTTAAAAATAATTTTGATAATTGCTGCTATCTGTGAGTCCACATCTTTCACGAATATAAAGGTCCTAGCAAATTCTCCTGTGACCTCGGTTGTGTACACTTTACAGCCTCCTATATTACAGACTCACTCACCCATGCAAATATTCAGGTGTGTTTGTATTTTGTATTTTAGCTGCCAGAAGCCACATTATTCCACAGTATGAATCCATTTATCTCCACAGTATGTGAGCATTTATCTCCACAGTACATAACCATTTATCTCCAAACTGCCTTGTTATTTTCCACTTACATGTGTAACCGTGAACTGACTTACCCTGAACTTTTCTTTTCCCTTAAAGTGGTGCAGGTGTTTAGGTAAACTGTGTGGAAGCTGTCAATCAGCCAGCTCAAATTGATATTACAGCTTCTTTTTAGTTGCAATGGCAAATTTCTCAAGGTTATGAGAAATAAAAATGTGGACTAAAAACACTGCAGCAAGTTATTTACAACTTTGCAGCTACTTGGCAAATAGCTCCAGACCATCACTTTCTTTCTGTGTATAAACATCATATATAAAAACTTTTTTTTTTTAAAAACATGCTATTCGGCTAGCTGGGTAAGTGGTTGTTTATAAAAGACTTACACGTGTACATTCTTATTTACAGTGACAATCCAGGAGCGAGAAAGGCCTGTAATTTCAACGCGCTAATATTTTTTGTACTGACTCTATGTCAGTGTGTGAGAGGGGACTACTGATCAAACTACCTGCCTGCCTGCCTAACACACTGGTTTGCATTTACAGACACTATGCACTAGACCATTGGGACATTAGTGACTGTTTTTGAACTTCCAAGCACACTGCTGCACAGCATTCAATCCTCCAAAGGCCTCCGGTTGCGTGAGATCCCTCCTTGTTGTCTTCAACCGAGAAGATGCCCAAGAAAGAGCCTCATAACGGCATTATTTACTGAGTCACATGACCACAATGATCAGGTGAGTGACAGCATGAGGATAACAGATCGATGGCAGCCAGTACCAGTACCAGTACCAGTACCAGTCTTAAAGATGAGATGTGGATTATGTACCTTTCTCTCAAATACTTTTAGCTACAGTAATCCCACCATTTGACATTTAGTTATGCATACAAAAATCATCTGTGAAAAAATAAATATGAATGACCAAATGCAAGCTTAGATATTTAAAATCATAAAACAACACTTTAAAAGAGGGAATAAAAGAGATGCAGTGAAAAATATGTTCTCATAATTTGATTTATTCATTTTTATCACTGAGCACATTAATATATATATATACATACTGTACATAATTATTCATAGAAAATAAATGTTATGAATGACCAAATGCATGTTTAGATATTTCAAACCATGACATGACACTTTTAAAGGAGGGAATAAGAGAGATGCAATCAAAAAATAAATTCTCATAAATATTATTATTATTATTATTTTATTTTATCTCTGATCACATCACAAATTTTCAGTTTATCTTTAGCTTAAGGAAGTTAGGTGGTCTGGGTAACCATTAGGTTCATATACTTATACTGATTTCCATCCATGTGTGATTTTGTAACATTTAGCGGCGTACCGCTGACCATTGACTGCTGCTGCCTTTGTTCCCATGTGGAAACTTGTAACCATGACAACACCAAGGGCTTTTTGTCAGGCCTACTCTTTCTAGAGAGAACCAGATAATGATTTACTCAGATCACTTCGCAGAAAGGTTAGTACCATTAGAATTAATGCTCAACTGACAGCTTTTTTAGAGCAGTATTCTGACCTTTTCATTCTAATTAGACTCATTCACAATTAAATGTATTTGTAATGGATTATGAGCAAAGGTTGACACTAAACCTTTGGTTCAGTGAAAAAGAGATTGCCTTAAAATGTAGGCCAAAATGATCACAGTATCAGAAATATTCTAAATTCATGACATTATGTTCACCAAATGATAAAGCTGACCAAGCTAGTTCCTCTTACTGAGAACATAACTGTGAAGGATTACATTTGTAAGTGCAAATAAAAAACTAATTACACACATACCAACTGCTATCGTTGGCGTTGAGCACAAAACAAAAAAGAAGCATTGACACAAAAATACATTTATAAATAAATTAACAAAAGGCTGCACAGGAGTAAATCAAAAGGGAAATAGAAAATGAACCACAAAAACAACACCACATAAAAACATGCACAATTATAATAACATGATGCTATGACTTTATTCCAAACTACACACAGTAGGCTACCTACTCATCTAAATAACAGCACAAGACAGTGCTGAGTTATAGGGTAAGGGAAGCTACTATGTAATTTATCATGTTTACTGTAAGTTCACTACAGCTACAGCTCCCTTTCATATGCTTTCTGAGGAGGACTTCTTCAGGCCGCTTGTAAATACTGTAGCGCTGTTTCAGGGCTAAACTCTGACACCAGGTGCATGGAAGTTACTGCAGATGTGCCAATCTTCCAGCGCATGGTTCATAGTTCATTCAGTCAATTGTCTTCAGCACAGTCACCATGCTCATCACTGCCCTAACATAAACTGTCTCCAGGATTCACCCGCAGGATTCGTTTACCGTACAGTAATTCATCCGTATTTCCATACGTGAGTCACTGCATGTTACTGATGACTGATTGCGGAACAGACAGTGAGGTACTCGGAAAGATAGAGCCCGAGGAGGTCATGCCTTACAATGGGCGGCATTACCAGGCAGTATTAGACACAAATAGCTAGATCTAACCATGTCTGGTAAGACACCAATCATCAGGCTTGGTCGCACTCAAAGTGGATTTCAGAGTGGTGAGACGGCAGTGGAGAAAAAGAGAGTTTTGCCAGCATGCATATGCTATGACATATACATGTATGTATTATTCATAATATAGATATACTATTCTTCATGTAACTGTTCACCCTCTTTAGTTACATGGACAATGTTTACATTCGGCTATATAAGTATTTGTTCTTGTTTGAGAACAGACACTTATACAGAACTTATAGAGAGCAACAATTTTCCTTTTTTCTGTTCACAAACAGATGTGTACTCTGTTAGTTTGCATGATGAATTAGCAAGGTTAAACAGAAAAAAAAAACAGCAAATTATGAACAATAAATACTTTAAAAAAAAAATCTGCATCAACTGGCTGCAATCAACTGTTTTAAAAAGTGATTCAACAGGAGGAAAGGTGAAAAAGAAAAACGGCAGTAAAATGTTCCCACCAGCAGGTCAGGTTGTAACTGAAGGCCCCCAGCCCCTGCCCTCGTGGGGCGTGGAGCTCTCTCATAAAGTTCAGTGAATTTACTTTATTAGTGAACTACCATGTTCGACGGTCTTTGGCGTATGATATATTTTTAATGAAAAGCTGCGCTACCTATGTAAATAAAGGTGCGGAACGGTCGAACTCTCCAAAGAAGTCCCTCCTTAAACAAACACTCTAATGGCCGTGTTACTGTTTTATAGCCTGCCGGTGTGTCTGCGTTGAGAAACAACTGTCGCTTGCGCGATTCAGATATATTTCTGCCCCTCAAAAAAAAAAGAGGAAATTAAAATTTAAGACGACAGGACTCGTAGGTTATAAGTCTGAACCAGGTTTTAAACAGCTCACATATCAATCCACATTCAGTGGAATGACGCAGCCGTTGAAATGCACAGTCATATCCTCCACTAGGAACAAATCGAAAGGACAGGGCAGAGTCAAAGATGATGTCATACCTATTCCTGTCACCAGGGGCTTGCATGCTCAGACGTCAGTTTCAGTACGCGCCACGCAGGTGAGGGAAAATTAACCAACCACAGCCACTCATCAAACAGGCATGTGCCCGGGGGGGAGGATGGGGGAGGGGAAGAGGAAGTTCCTACTAACTCCCCCCCACCTCCCAGCTTCCTGATACACCTTTCAGGACCAACTGCCAGCAAACTGGTATTCTTTAACCAAGGCAGGGTGGGGCAGAATACCAGTAAAAGAGCAGAGAGGCTAATTATTCTATGGGACAAAAAAGTCATGCATTAGGCCCAAAATATCTCCCTTTCTATCCCACCCCCTCCCTCTCTCTACCTCACTGGGGCTAGAACCAGAACCAAGTTTTCCTCTTGCTTCTTTCTATTTCAAGACCAATAGATCTTAAAAGCCATCTCTCTAAGCTACTGAACATGTCAAAGCACATGCTGACCCACTTCAGGCTTGGATATATAATTTAAGACTTAAATAGCACGTGGATAAATATAATTAGAATAATTAAGTGATAAAATCAGCTATCAGGGAAGTAATTAGTTCATGGTAAGAACAAAGACTCCATATTTTATCTTAGTGGGGTCTTTATCAACTTCCTCACACATTGCAGACTGCAAGGTTGTACTGGAAATCTGAAAGGAATTTACAGTTGGATGAGAACTAACAAAAATTATAACGGGCTGTTATTCATCTTCAGTACAATCTTCTGTAGTATGGTACAGTATATTATTTTATTGAACTGTAAAAAATATGCTATGCTATGGCTCAATGCCTTTTTGCTGTTTATTTCTGTCAACTTATTGTGCATTGTGGTTTTCAGGCTATTACGCTACACTTGCACAATCTCTTTGTCCTGTTACCCATTATTATACTCATTATCCAAGTGTGCACAATTTAAACTTTTTAAGTATATTTTATATAATATTTTAAGAAATATTACTTCTCATGGCCTCCAATAAAGACCTAGAACTAGAACATCACCAGGGTGAACTGCAGAAAATTAGTCTTATGTCAGTCTATTCCTGTTTCCACAGAGACAAGGCCCCGAGGCTGCCTATTGGCTGTATATTTATAAAGTGGACATAATCACAGATGCCTTGAACACCATGAAATTTACATAAGAGCACCTGCATTAACAGCAGGCCTACCACCAATGAATACTACAGGAGAAATAATAATTCAGGCCATGACTATAAAACACTAACTTTTTGTTGTCCTGCATCTCTCCTCTCTGTTACACAGTCCTAATATATATACATATATATATATATATATATATATATATATATATATATATATATAACACAAAAATAAGCAGAAAACCAGAGCCTGTTCAACTTGCCATTAAACAAGTTAAACTCCTGCTTTCCCCTGACTGAAGCAGCAAATTAAACAATCTGTGAGAGCAGCAAAAAAAAAAACAGAGCTGCGTGGTGATCAGCTGATGTCATTGTGCAGGTGACATTGTCACACCTAACCAGTGACGAGCGCTGCAGGTTAACCCGGGCCAGGTGTGGAGCCTCTCGCTGCATGTAGGTCACCCGGCGAACATCGTTACCAGACAGTGTTAGATCACAGATGTACAGTCCAGCACTGTCAGGTAAGATGTACGCAGGAAGCCCCGTTCGGTGTAGATTCAAATGCTGACCAAGCCTGAAGCAAACGTAGCCATAGCGTGGCAATAGACACTTGCAAACTGTATGTCTTTAGTCAGAAATTAACACATTCAAAATAGTATGGGCTGAGCAAAGAGACCTGTCTCCAAGACCCTGTCTGCCTCTGTTGTACACATGCTATAGTGCATCTAAAATGATTTGGCATTGTGTGTTGTGTTATTTTACAGACTGTTGACCTGAACTGCGGCGCATGAAGTTGGGCAGCGCTCTGCCTTGCCATCCCCTGTAGCCAGCGGAGGGCCATCGTCATCATTACCAGGCAGTATTAGAGAGAACCATGCCATCAAATGCTGCCTCGTAAGATGGAGACAACCGTCCAATCACGATGGAGACAACCGTCCAATCACGGACAATCAAGTGAGAGAAAAGCAGATTACATTTGCTAAAATTCTGAACGAATTTACATCCTGTCACGGATTTACCTTGTCTTACAGGATGTCTGTAGTGAATACATAAAGAAAATGCAATATACACACACACACACACACACACACACACACACACACACACACACACACACACACACACACACACACACACACACACACACACACACACACACACACACACACACACACACTATACAAACAAAGTCAAATTTGAACATTAAAAGAACACAAGCACAGCATTAAGCTAGCTAAATTTAAGATAAGAAAAGTAAAATGTTTGGATAGCAGACATTTACAGTGGATGCAATTATCATTCTCAGAATCATATAGCTACCTATAGCCTTCTAGCTAATCAGTATTCCTGTACCTTAGTATTGCTTTGTTGGGATAATAAGAAACAGCTTGTGTTTCTCTGTAGAATTAAGCACAAGTAAAAAATAATTACGCATGTAATAAATCTTAGAAAGCACAAACAGACACAAAGACCTTCCAGCATCGCCCTTACTGAGCCTGTCTGACCACTTCTAAAACAGGGGATTCACACGGCACCCCTTGACCTGCGCCCCTACAGCCGAACCCTTTGATCTCCGTATCCTCACAATGCCCCCCATTTTATTCGCCCGTGTTAATCACATATAAACAGCACGCAACGTCCTCGTCTGGACTCGCCCCGAATAACATCCTGTTTTTTCAAAATGCTCGGATGAAACAAGGCCTCATAACACTGGCATCTCACACCTGCTTTAATAAGTCACCTAGCCTTAGGCGGAGAACGCCACTGTATACAAATACGCCTCGGCATCACCCACTGCACTACTGGGTCGTGCGCTGAAAATAGACCTGGCGCAGCAGGGCCACATGGCGTGTGCGTGACTCTGTCTTTGTTCTGCTCTGCCCTGATGCGGGCTGCAGAATCACAGATCAGTGGGCTACACGACTCTGTTAATTATTGCCCCAAACCTGATCTGCCTGGTCTCCTTTTACGACATAGGCGAGGCTAGGGTGGCTGCCCATGCCTGTTACAAAAGACGGCAGTCTCTGCCCTGCTCGTTAATTTACCCCGTGGTGTCTCATTAGTTCCCTGCGTTGTTTTGAGCGTTAAAGCTATCGTTGTGTTACTGAGAACACATTAAAAAACTTATTATGCTTTCATAATGTTGCACAAAAATGCACGCCATTTTCAGTGACAATGATTTGTAACACCAGCGTGGCTTAGAAAGAATTAAACTTTTAAAACAGTTTAAACAGGTAGGCCTCTTACCCCAACTCCAGTGTATTTAATTCCAGAGTTATACTGTTCATATAAATTTGTTACTAAATACGTATTTTATCAACCAAATGAAAAACAAATTGCTTCCACAAACTGCAGTTAGATAGCTTTTTATAACCCCAGCCTTCCCTTAGTCAACATATGATGGCATTCTAAAACTCAGCACTTTAAGCAAAAGCATCAGCTCTGTGTGTTTATGGTGTGATAAAGGTCTAAAGGAATGTGTGTCTGAGGATAGTGAAAAGAGGGTCACTTCATCACACGCAGTTTACTGAATAACTTCATAGGTTCGCAGGTGCCCAATATTAAACCACACACTCATTCTGCACTCATGAGCTAAACAGTGTTAGAAAGCCAAGATTGTACAGGTTAGGAACATTAAAGAATATTAAAGCAATCTTAACATATTTCCATTTTCTAGGTGGTGTATTATAGGCCTATAATATATTATGCCACCATGGTTATTTTGTAATGTTGCTTTTTTTGACTATTATTTTTTTGATTATTATTTTCAGTTGCATTTTTTTTTTGTCATATTATCCTGTTTACTCTATCACTTAAATACACAAGATGTCTCAACTTTATGCTAAGTAATTGATTGTATGAACCAGTAACCTACTCATCCAAATTCTGAAGCAAAATACTTTAAATGACCAGCTGAAAAGGGGTGGTCACAGTCCTCATATCTAAATAACACACAAGCAATGTTATACATTTATCTGTCTCCTCTGAATCATTTATCACCTGGACTTGTAACAGGGTTAACGCAAGAACAGAAAATAGATCTAGAAGTGAGTGAGAGCAGCAGTATGTGCAAGGGGGGGGGGGGGGGGGGGGGGGGGGGGGGTGAGTGGCTTTCAGCAGTCATGCAAAAAAGCAAACCTGAGAGAGACTGAAAGAAAGGGAGAGAGAGAGAGAGAGAGAGAGAGAGAACGAGAGAGAAGGAGGGAGGGAGGAGGGAGAGCAAAGAAGGGAGTAGAGGTTGAGAACGAGAGCTGAGAGAGCACCTGTAACCTTACCGTCGTGAAAAGGACCCAATAAAGAATGTAACAAAAAAAAAGTGAGGGAAGGGGAAAAAAGAAAAAAAAAAAGAAAGAAAAAAATCTCAAATTTCCAGCAAGTGCCTGAGAACGCTGCTGCTTCCTCTCGGTCAGTCAGGACCTGTGAAATGCAAAACCCAAGCAGACCTGCACTCCCAGACTGCAGCCTCCTGTTAGTTAATCATCAGCATTATAAACCAGTGCTGCAGGCCTGAGAGAGAAAGAGAGAGAGAGAGAGAGAGAGAGAGAGAGAGAGAGAGAGAGAGAGAGAGAGAGAGAGAGAGAGAGAGAAAGAGAAAGAGAGAGAGAGACATAAGAATAAATATAAAAGGAGGCAGATTGAAAAAAAAATCCCTCCCTTTGTTGAGCATTATTTGGCTGAAAATATTACCTGACCTTTGTTCTCCGTCACTGTTCTCTCTATCCAATGGCATTTCTTCTACTCTCTCTCTCACTCTCTCTCTTCTCACCTGGATTTCTACATACTGTTTTCCTGTCTAATTATTTCAGGTGGAGGTTGACCTGCACCATGTTTTGTTTTTTTCCTGAGGTGCGTGTGACTTGCACTCATAGGAATGTGACTCTGTTATGAAACGAATAAACTGTAGGTTAAACCGAACTGTGTCTTAATCAACAGTGAGCGACTGCATAAATAACAATGCCACAGAAACCAAAAACCTTGTTTTATACTGGGTCATATCTGGCACACCTTAATTCCACCCACTTGGCTACATATTGTAGGTCTGTAGATCTATTGTAGGCCTTTGTTTTGCTTCTTTTTTTTTTGCTTTATTTAATGCTAAACATGTTTATTTCTAGCTGATATTTTGTAGTTACGTTTTTCATTGCATGTAATATATTTATATTTTTAAACTTTATTTCCTGTTGCTCACCACTTCTCTTTGTTTGCGTTCCTTTCTCTTACTGGTTTGCATATATAATCCGGATGAATGAACGGTAACTCATTTGCATAGCAGGAATTTGAATATATTAAAAACATTTTAAAATATGCACATTCCCTTTTTTCCTTCATGTGTCAGTGATATGCAATCATTTCCTCAAAGAAAGGGAAGCGTGTAATTGCATTGTTTCCGCAGACTATAACATTCAATGTGCACACTGCATTTTCTCTATGTATTTCATTTAAACTTTCATTCAATGACAATTTATAAATCACACTACACCAGTCAAGTTTTTTTCTTTTACATTTACTCAACTTTTCTGTGCCATATAGACATCAGGGTATGACCTAGGCTGCTTAGTCATACTGATAAAATAGCTATCCTTTACCACACAAACAAATCCATTTAATTCTCTGACCTTCCACCCAAAAGCAGTAATTAAGGCAGCATTTCCCTCTCATTGACCTCATAGGGTTTAAAGAAAACTGGTGAACTAACTAGAGAGCAGATTCTCTCAGTACTGGAGCTTCAGCAGAAAAGAACTGTATTATTACCATTACATTAATATATTAATATATAATTATATAATATATATTATATATTAACATATCCCTGGATTCATTATTTTCTGATGCCCAGAAAATGTGAATAATGTAATAAAATCATAAATAATGACCCACTTGCCATTTTAGAAGAGGATAAAAGAAAAGCGTAGGCCTATTCTTTTTTCTCCCTCCACCAATCAAAATGCTCCACCTCGCTGCTCGTTTACAGAACTAGGAAGACACTCCATTTTTACCGCCGCCAATAACAAACATCAAAATATAACACTCCCGATTTGTCACATGCTAATTCCT
>CM056378.1:114659349-114777074 GCA_029718625.1 Synaphobranchus kaupii
TCCAGCAGGCTTCGGGTAGTCAAAGGAATTGTGGTGTTTCATGTGCAGTTTGAGTATTAGAGAGGGATTCTTACTGTTTATACTGATATGAGGTGTGAACTGAATGGCAGACTGCTGCCTCTCCAAAGAGCAGGTGATAATTACCAATGGCTTTCGAGAGTTCTGTCTGACTGAATGAATGATGTGAAAATATAAATGAGGGGGCCCCTTTTCATGCCCTAGCCTTTTTAGTTAGTCATTTACTGAGCTAAAAGGTACCCTTCTCTCTGCCACTTGATCACAGAAGCACGCTCATTTCCCATTAACCCTGTAAGGTGTGAGATCGCAAATATGTGATTAGAATGTTCTTAACTGAACATTCCAATGCTGATGTAACAATCACTACTGGTTACTGGAAGCAATGGCGTTCTAGAACACTTAGACTTGAGATTTTCTTTTTCAAAACCTACTCTTCAAAGGGGTTAAGAAGCCTTTTTTTTTTGGAATGAGTGCCTCTTTAGTTGTTTCAACCTACAAGTGCAACAGAATGTCTGCGAGCTGGCTCAGCGCAGCCTTAGCCCTGGCAGGGAAATGATCCCGGCTGAAAGGGGAGCTTTGTTTTGGCTTTTCATTTGCATTCCAAATGAGGTTCAGAGCAGAGTGTCGGGCCAGGACCCGAGCTCATTTGGGTACCGATGGGCATCGGGCAGGGCGGTCACGCCAAGGGGAGACAGAGGCAAAACTATTTCAGTCACCGCAATTTATTCAACGTACAGCGGTAGCACTAAGGATGGAGCTCACAGCATTCTTGCCTTACAGACCACAAATTAGGTTGTTTTCTGAGTGCTTTGCATGGCAAGCACAAATATGATGAGAAAGGCCAAAGACAACTCTTAGACTGAGCCATGCAAACCATTGTGGATTTATGACTAAACAATGGGTCCAACATTATGCTGTGTAAAGCCTTAAACCAATATCATTATTTAAAAAAACAAAACAATAATGAGAGTAAACAGAGAAGTGTGCCTCAAAGTCTCCTTTTAACATTAACGCAACAAAGATCAACAGTAGTGGCAGTTGTGGTTCACCTCATGGAGGACAAGTGTCATTGATGTTCACAGAAAAGATTAACCATTGTTTTGCAGTGGAAACTCCCTTCACATTATGCAAAATAGATTATCGATCTAATCATCTGAGCATTCCCTGAAGCGACGCCCTCTACTCATCTATCGATGGTTATGTCCAGAACGTGCTATGGGTACACTCTGTACACAAGAACCATTCCAAAGTGAGACTACGCAACTATATTATCCCAATCTCAAGTATGCAATTCCCTATATTAAATTGACCCAAGGACACTATAGGGAGAAATAGCATATGCTCGCCTACTGTAAGGATTTTTGTCTATTTCAACAAGCGAGCATAAACACTAACAGCTGTGTGTTTTATAATGTCATCTGGGGGAGACAGTTAATCAGCCTATGCATGAAGAGAGCTCAACTGGGGAAAAAGTGATGACGCCATTTTCTCAGGGGTGCTGATGGGATGGCAGAGGCACAGCCTCTGCTATAGGCGTTCATCAGCACCATTGAGGAATTGTTTGCATTTTTGGCATACTAAACTCACCACTCACTACATCGCCTCGGACCTCTCCTCTGCTCATGCAGAGAAGCATATCGATGGGTTATTTAAAGAAGGGGAACTGTAAAATGAGCTAAAGCTTCTTATTTCTCACAATCAGGTCCTGAAGAAGGCTTGTTGCTGCTATACATTAATAGCATAAATGCATAAATAGACATGAGAGCCAATGGCTTCTTGTTTTTCATTGTTGTTGTCTCATTGCCATTTTATATTTTTCTCTAAATGTTAATGTTACTGATCAAATATTTAGGAAATGCTATCTGAGAAAAAAGAAAATTGAATAATTGATTCGCAAATGTCTATATTTAAAACATACACAAAATGTGGCAAATCACACAGAAATACAATGTACATCTTAATTTTCCAGGAAACAGGAAATCTTTTTTTTTTTCTCTTTGTCAGGCAGAGGTAGATTACAGTCCTGTATTTTATTTCAGTCCAACAGGTTATGCTAGATTGTGGGATCCATGACTGCATGTACTATTTAGATTTATTCAGGCAAGGGCTACAATCACTGCACTGCATATTCCCAAAACAGACAATAATCTCTAATGATTTGTAACTGGTCTAAGAAAAAACGGAATGAAAACGGATAGTAAAGAAACAACCACTGAACCACTGCAACAAGGAAACCGGCCTAGTGTGATTGTGGTTGCGGTTCATTGGTCCAGTACAGGCGGGACCGAGCTGCTTTCCCTCAATTAAAAATGTTAAAAGAGGATTGGTGTAGCCTATACTAACTCAACATCCCCTCAGTTCAGGTACATGGATAGTGTAGCCTATACTAACCCAACATCCCCTCAGTTCAGGTACATGGATAGTGTAGCCTATACTAACCCAACATCCCCTCAGTTCAGGTACATGGATAGTGTAGCCTATACTAACCCAACATCCCCTCAGTTCAGGTACATGGATAGTTGGGAAATGAACTGTATGTTGTGGGGCCTGTTATTCAACATATTTCTGTCATTTTAAATCATTAGTCACAATGCAGGCAACAATACAGGAGAGGGGAACTCAATGCAGGGGAAACACAATAGCCTACATTCACCTGATTAATATCAGCAAAAGGACCAGACCTGCTTACCGACATTCCCAGGCCCGGGTACCTGTGTAGTGCTACCAATAGCCATTATTTTTATTGGCATCATCCTTGGCCAAAACAAACACCCGCAATAACACCATGGTACCAGTGGCAGTGCCAACATCAGTTTTGCTATCGCACCTAATGGCCCAGAGCTGGTCATTCAGCCATTTTCTTTTTGTAGTTTACATACACATCTTGTTTTTTGTCATCTCTTGTATTGTCTTGTAATTCTCCCTCACTCCTGCCTATACCCCTTTTCCATTCAGGTGACTCATGCAATTAGTGTGGACTAAACAGTCTTTGCAGGTAATTAGAGGCTGTGCCACAGGTGTAATTACTAAGGGAGCCCCCATTAAAGTAATTTGCTGCAAAACTAATTCACCAATTTCTCCTTGAAATGTCCCACAATGAAAATGCATTTCTCATTTTCTATTTAAGTAGGCCCAAGATCGAAAAGGACAGGGTCACTTTATAACCCTTACTGGAACCATTATGTATCAGTCATGATGAAACTACTTTATGAAAACTTGATAATAATATTTAACAATTCTATTTGGGTTATTTCAGGACACTTATTTTGTGAGGTACTGTAGGATTTAGGCAACATACTTTAAATTTACGAATTCACTAATAATGAACTAATCTAAACATAATCGTAGATGTTAAAGCTATCAATAAACTGACCAGTTAAGGCAATTGTATTTTGTATACACCTCATTAAATCAAAACGGTTGCAGGGAGCTTCATAATTCACTGTTTCCAATGGTAAAAGAAACGCTGGGGGAAAAAAACACATTTGCAAAAAATGTATCAGTATTTCAGGTCAAATTCACAGATTTTATGTAATTGACTAATGCATCATATGTAAATGCCGGAGGTCTTGATCTTAGAGTGTGAACACTGCCGAATGCGCCATTTTGTTCCTTCAGTGGTAATGCTGTGTTTATTTTCTGCTCATAATCTGACAGTGAAGTACATTTAAGGACACAATATTCGCAATTTACCAGTCACTTTGTTCACTTGTAAAGCTGTGCAGAGGAATATGAGAGCGGGGGTGATAGTGAGTGGAGTTTTCCACCTGCTTTCAGCAAGGGAGTGCATCCTAACAACTATACGGCTGTGCTTTGACTTGCCCCAGGTAATTGGCCCCTGAGGAGTGTGGAGGAGGTGTAAGGACGATGTCAGATGGTCGTCCTACAAGCCCCAGCGGGGGGCAAATGCAGGAGGGGTATCAAACATAGCAATTACCGAATAACCTTATTCCATAGCGCACCTGTTCACTCTGTTCACGACAGCTTGCAGATCCTTTATTGAAATGATGACAAACAATAAAATAGTTAACTACTGCTATGCGCCGTGCCTGGTCACACAAATGTATCACAAACAGGAAACCGTACAGAGTAAAAAAAAAAATTGCACAAGAGTATTTTTCATGCCGATGCAGAAGTGCAAAAGTCAACACTTGTGCTTCGACGTGTGCTCACAGAGATTAAGATTTTCATAATAGGAAACGTGAAATGTGCAAATTCATTTTTTCGACTATGACGTCCCAAGTTCCTTGTGATTGCATTCATTTCAGAACAAAGAAATGAGAGTGGCAATTAAATGTGATCAGTTACACGTGACTTCCTGTGAATGAATGCTACCAGTAAAACTGCATAAAAACCCTGAAGTGGAACAAGAATGAATTGTCAAGGGAGAAGTAAAGCTTACAAAAACCATTGTGAAATTTTCCGTGAGTAAAAAAAAAAAAATTGGAAGCGTTTATTATCATCCGTTCAACAGTTCTCTTTCAAATAAAGCAATTATACAGTAAATCACTGACATTGATTTAGAAATCAAACTGACATTGATTTATCAAATTGAACTGAAAACAGCAGCATTTTGGGGGAAATTACTCTGACATCCTTGAATCCTCAAGCAGCCAAGTTTATTGTTATAGCATCAATTGTTTCTTTTGTTTTTTTTTTGAAAGCTAGAGTAATAGGAGGCATTAAAACATCAGTATACCATTGTGAATACCATCTGTGGCAGTAAAACTAATAGTAAATTGTTTTTCTTCCATAGCTTTCTTCAAAAATAAGTGAAATTCTAAGAGAAATTTTCTACATTTTCACTGCCAGATTTTCTTCAAAATATGTGCACAATGTTTAGTCAAAAAGTGCAGTTTAATCTTTGAGATTTTGAGAATAATTTGAGAATAATCTTAAAAACAGTTGATGTACCTGGTCACGGAATCACAATGACATTTTCTGGACATATTTTCACACCAGGTTTGTGAAAGAGCTGATGGCCATAATTATTAAATACAAATTTACCACTCCCACGATTTACGGGTTTGAACAAAAATAATATTCAATATTTTTGCTAACAATGCCTGCTTTGACTCTGCTTTGACTCTGTGGACAGGTAGAAAGAAGAAAACCAGTGATCCCACCCTTTCTGTCATTGTCTCACTGTATAGAGTCACATACAAACACACCCTTCCAACGACTGAACCCCCAACTGGATATCAAACACACCTGGGCCTGCTTTTTTGTGTAGTGAGTTTTAATGATGGGGAAGGGAAACAATGGCAGTTTAGTTTGTTTGGAAAATGAAGATGAAAGTTAACCTCAAGGTCTCTTCCTTCATTGTTCCCCATTGAAAAGCAGGTCTGCTTTATTACAGGCTGTTGGATTTTTGTGTATTTTTGGAACTTCACGTGGCTGTTGTCTAAATATATTTTGCATTGTAAATTTTGTGGAGTAGGTATGTTTTCCAGAAGATAGTGATATGTGGGATACTGGCACGGCACCAGTTTAAGCTTGGATAAAACTAAAAAACATATTGCTATCAAATAAACACACTTTTAGAATGAATACAAAGTGACATAGAGTTTTTTTAATATTTTCATCTCTTGTTGGAGTTCAGAATCAGCAAGATTGAGTACATATTTCTGGAGATGTGACTGTTGTGTCTATGCCAGAAAACTGGCATTAAAGATATTCTTGTGAATTTTGTCCTTTCTCATCATAAAATACACCCTCAAACCAGGGACTATTGTATGAAATTGTGATATTTGTGTAGTCCCTAATCGAGTGCTTGCTATGATTTTGAATACGTTTGATTATGAATGATTTTGTTTAAACGTTTTTAAACATAAAATCATAAAAATAGGAAAAAGACCGTATGCTTTCTCATTCTTCCATTACCCTATTTATTTTGCCAAGACTCCCCAATCATCATGTAACTTCAAAACATTGACAACTACTCTCCCTATTGAAATATAACAATAATACTTCAAGAAGTGTCCCAAAATTTTGAGAGCCCTCATCAACATAACGGTGAGTCTAAGATATTTACTTACACCTGTCCGACTCTGGAGGACTAACTAGTCACATTTTTATATTTATAGTCACATAAACTTTGAAATTTAGGTGAATGGTATATTGATTTTCAGGACTCAAGAAAGAAATGGTTAACTGATCACAAAATTACAGTCTTGCTATGCCAATCTCCAGACTTGTACCCAGTCAAAAAGTTGTGGTTTGAATTGAAAAAGGCATTCCACAAGTGCTCTTTAAAGATTCTGTATAGAGGAATTGACAAAAAAAAAAAACAATATGTTCACCAATCTGATCAAACACTAGAGATTGACTCAGTAGTGCTAACCTGGTGAAGGAAGTGTGCAGAAAGCACTGGAAACAGAGGTGTGAATAATCGTACAAAAGAAAGAAAAGCCAACACAAATGACAAGAAAAAAAAAACTTATTTTATTTTTCTGGGACCACTGTTAACTGCAAAATGCATACAATGACAAAGAATGTGTTGGGAGATAAGAAATTTACAGGACATGTTAGTGTCTAATTTCAATAACATCACATGATCTCAATTCTGACATCAAAGCAAAACAAAGTGCTAGGAATTTTCAGTCAGTGTTTCACATGATCTATTCGACTGCATCATTTATTTTCTTTTATGTATTCACAAGGTGTGTGTGTGCGTGTGTGTGTGTGTGTGTGTGTGTGTGTGTGCGTGCGCGCGCTTGCCTGTGTGTGTTTCTATCTGTCTGTATGTGCTGATGAGGAGGCATCGCCAGGGAAGGGGCCCCCGTGGGGCACATTTGTCGGGGTGATAACAGCCTTGCAGGCACACAGTTCAGCCAATGAGGTTCAGGCTCTTTCATCCATTTCTTTTTCCTTTCTCAGTTCCAATGTAAAATGCACATGGCACGTCTAAAAGAATAAATAAGAAGATATTCCTTTATAAACTTCACAGTATGCCACATGTTGAACTACAACTTTTTGTCTCACCAAGTTCCAGATTAAAAGCATATATGAGTGATTAGCACACTTCATGCCAGCCAAGGATTTGGATGTGAATGGGTGTTCTACTTTTAGCATCTCTGCAGGAAATTGAAATAGACTGCGTACAATGCACTCAATATTCATAAAAAAACATACAGATGGCAATCCATTGTTTTTCCAGACTGCGATGCGTGGTTTTTGCATTGTTGCAAGCAGATAAGAAGTTTATAATTATGGGACTACGTTTGTAGTTTTAAGCAGAACAGAAGGTTGTAGAGAAATGTCTGTTTGTTTTAGCTTGAATAACACCTATATCTATAAAATATGCATATGCAATGACATTAATGCTACATTAAAGACAAATGACAACATTGAATGTTGTCTCTTGTCTTTACTAAATATGGTAAAAGAATGAAAATGCTAAAATTCTAATTTAATTACAGTACCTCTGTTGTGTCCTGATTATAATTATTTAATGCAGGTTTTTAGTGAAATTACCTTTTGTAAACAACCCAGAAGGTGATTAACAGCACATTTTCAATCCAGTGTCCAGCGTAATTATAGAAAAAAAAAAAAATGTTTCCATGGAGATGACAAGCTGTACCTCTGCGTTTACCAGTACCTCCATGGTTTTTGTAAAGCTGTACCACTGTGCAATTTCAAAAGGTCACATGGTGCCCAGCCTACTGATATTCACATATACATAGATATGGGAGCAACTGGCTCAGGAAAATCCTGCACAAGCCAACAGAGTGACATTGTTGGAGCTTAATTGCAAACTATAGATTGCATTTGGTACAATTCTATACAATTGTGTATCTGGCATTATGAACACCTGGGGCCCTATCTTACACCCGGCGCAAAGCGGCGCTAACGCAAACGCAAGTGTCTTTGCTATCTTACACCCGGCGCTAGGTCCATAATAACGCCTAACGCTTACACCGTCAAACTAGCATGTTTGACGGCGTAACTCTTGCGCCATCATTAGTGAACTGGGCGTGTTGGTCTTAAGATGAGGAGTGGCCAGGATTCTTTTTGGCGTATTGCTATCTTGAGCCAGCAGAAAGCGCTTGCGCTAGAACCACCACAAACCTGGTCTAAAGTCATGTCGCAGTTGTTTACATGCTATTTTAACGGCGCATATAAGTGCGTCTACATAGGCGTGTGCACAACGCGCATACTCTCCTGTCTGTTACACACAGGGGCGTGCACAGGCATGACTAAAATATCTAGATCACAATGTGAAATATTATTATTGTGTAGGCTATATCAAAAATGCATAATAATAAAAGGTTCCATAGGTCCACATACCTTTCCCTCAGCGAAGGGAAACAATGCCACATTACATTGCTCTCAGCCCACTCCATCAACATCCAGGCGATGTGCGATGGTACGGGACAATGGCTATCCATTAGAAAGGAGCTGATAACACCTATAGCTATCAAGCCTAATGCGCGAATTGTCTTTGCACCTAATGCGTGAATTGTCATTCAATGGAAAACTCGCGCACGGCAATAGACGGACATTTAAGTTCTGAAAATGCGCTTCAGATGTCATTACAATACAGCTCTGTTTATCTATGAATACAGCCTGTAAGTAAATAGAATGGTTTGTGACTGAAAAAAGTTCAAAACCTTGTCCAGTGAATATTGCATTTATTGTTTTTCAAATAGCCTAGGCTACAGCGAATTCGCTGTGCATAAGTTTTTTTTCGATAGCCTATGGTTAAAAAACGGAGATGTCACCATGTTAACTAAATTGTAACCTTAGCTATTCTTCGTCCTTCATATTTTTTTAAATTACAGTGACCAGGTTTCCATACTCTCACCGTTTAAAACCCAGCTGATTTCACCCGTTATTCCTTAACTGAACAAAACGATTTTAAAGAGAACTAAGCGTCTAATTAGAAACTAAAACAAATTTGCAGCACGTTACACAATTAATTCACAATTAATTTTAATGCCATTCTCTGCACGTGAGCTGCATGTTCTGTTTCCCCTGCTGTAAGTCGCACGTTTAACGGTCTTCCTGGGAAAGTGGATTTAAAGGATTACGCTACGAGTAAAACAGGTTGGTCACATTTCCATAAACAGGACATTATTAAACAAGGGGAAATATGCGTGAACTTATGGGTTGCGAACCTGACAGCTTTATTGTATGGCTATTTAGTGTCATCATTAAGGCAAAATAACGGTATGTATGTTATTAATCAATATTAGCCTACTATGCAGGTAGCCTAATGAACTTTGGATGAAGCTTGAACTTCGAGAACTCCATGAGAACAGCCTCTTGGAATTGATGTTTGACACTTTCATTGCATAATCAAACGAAATTCGCTGAACAAGCAGGCTAATTTGGCGTTTTCTAAGGTGAGACTGAAGCCATTATAGCTTATTCTCAGCTGTTGCAGGTCCTTTTAACGAAATTTAACCGCACATATTTTGTAAAATAACAGCCCTGTCTGGAATTACCGGGAACTCATAGGCTAATGGTTAGTCCGAATAATATTGATCATACTCCATTTAGCCTATTCCTTGATCACACTAAACACGCACGAGCATGTCTGTTTCGCCATCATAAGCAATCCGCCAAGGTGGAAAATCAGGCTTTTAAAGGGAATGGGATATGACATTTTGATTGGTTTATTGAATGTCACGCCCAAGACACACCTATAATTAATGAAGCGACTAGGTTCAGCCCAGTTGCGCCATGCGCCGTGCTTAGCGCCAAAAAAACACGCCGTTAAAATAGCAAAAGTGGACTTGGACACGCCCTAAATGGATTTAGCGCCATGCGCTTAGACTAAGCGCCAAGATCGCCAAGATAGGGCCCCTGATGTTGCTGTGTAGCTCCCGAAGTCTCATAGTCTCTCGGAGACTAAGCCTGCCATTCAGGCAATCTCTCCCCTCACGGTAATGCACATCATTGTCAAGACAAATGTTAATATCCCAATTCCAAGCAATTTATTATATTTAAGAGGCTGCAGACAGCAGTGCCAAAGAGAGGTTCTATTATTGCGTATTGAAAGAGGGGTTGTGAATAGTTGCAGGGGAGAATGACACTAAAGGAATCTTTTCCCCACTTACCGTAGTCGTGTCATTACTTCAGAAAAAAATTATTATTTTTTTGATCGCTGGGATATGCGTTGCATGACATCATCCTGGCAGCCATGGTATCTGAGGGTTGATGCCTCTCTCCACGTGTCACAGATATAAACCGGCCTTTCTGGATTAACGGCCTGCAGTGCCATAGGAACGGCCTTAGGCTCATCTTGTTTACCCCCGCTCCTTGGCACTGCGTTGGAGGCAGGGAACACATTAGACGACAGATTCTTTTCTAAGAATGTGATGGTCTTAAGCTCTATCTTTTTAAACTGGGGGGAAAAAATAAACCAGACCTACCTGCGACCTTGTACCGGAAATCCAAAAAAAGACCTGAAAAATTCTCCTGATGCTTTTCTGAACTACCACTGAGCTTTCTGCTCACTGACATGCAGGGCCTCCTGCGCAAAGACCTTTTGAGTGGCAGGTGGTCAAAGTTAAAAAAGGGCACAGCAACCTATAAAAACTGTTTTTTACAACACCCAGTTATTGTGCAGGATATTTTTCACCAAAATTAATTAAATAAAATTAATGACAGCAACAACAATAATACCAATTTTTTTAAATCAAAAACACACACACACACACACACACACACACACACACACACGCCTGCTGACATGTGAACACACACTGTATGCTCAAGTCAGCATTTCATGTTTGCTACTGTAGGTAAAAATCCTTTACAAGGGCTTATATTTTAGAATTTGTGGCACAGCTGTGTGTTTAACAGAGCAATACAGTCTACATTCCATACAAGGGCAGAAAACCAGTGTCCCAACGGAGATTTGAACATACATGCAGGTCAACGATCCAAACCCGCATGAGCATCAAAAATAAATGTGCATGTTGTAGCAAGGAATATGCAATAGTTTGCCAACAGTTTGTGAGGTACCTTTGCAAGCAGTAGCTATACAGCACAGGGGATGGTGATCAAACGCACAGATGAAACACCGTCTGCAAATTCACTGCAGAAAGAAATGCACTGCGATATGCTGTGCATTTGGGAACATGATTTTATAGCCATGAATTCACATTTATGCTGGGATGGCACGGTAATGTTTCTGACTGCCTCCTGGTTTTTGTGTTAATATTTAAAAAAATAAATAATAAGGCGTAATCAAAAATAAAAAATATATATTTATGTGAGAGCATAGGCAGCTCAGTAAACAATGTAAATAGTTCTGATAACATAAAAAAACCATTAAAGTAATTTAATTCCAATTCCATTTTCCAGAATTTGGAAATCTGCGATTTTGACGTAATTTCGTATTACTTGATCAGGCCCAGCAAAATATATGTGCTGCAAGTATTGATATGATGCAACTGAACTTTTAATAGCTCCAGTCAAACTCCAAAAATGAAATGCAAAACCCAAGTACATTTTCAGTCAGATTTGCCTTTTTCCCTTTATTTCACTTACGCCTCTTCCCAGCCGCCATCGCTGTCACTTTCTCTTCCACAACTTCAGTTGGAATTTGCATTGCATGGAAATAAGCATGGATCTTTATGCAAGAGAGAGAGAGAGAGAGAGAGAAAGAGAGAGAGAGGGAGGAACATATTTTATCATTACACAGTTACACAGTGTAATAGTTAAAGATCACTGCCCATACTGTCTCCTATGTTGAGACTAGAAGCAAAGAAAATTTGTAAGCATTTCTTTTGCACACAGCTGTTTATTATATGACATCTGTTCATAATAGACGTATGGTCATAAGCTAATTTCACCTTAGAGGTAAAACCTAATATAAACCTTAGAACATATATCTCATTATAAACTACTGGCACATCACAATGCTTCTTTGAGTTATTATCAAACCACACAATGTGTGTGTGTGGGTGTATGTGTGTGTGTGTGTGAGAGAGGTTTTTCTAATACTGCACAATCAGAAATATGTTTTTGAGAGCATACTCCATTAATCCCATACCCAGGGAATGTCTGGCTCATCATCATACTCTTGCAAAACTGCAGTCTCACATTAGCAAACCCTCTGTCTGAGGAGTCAATGAGTCAATTCTGCATTTAGCATTTTGAATCATGTTGAGTCAGTTTTGAGTTAAAGTGTGAGAGGGTTAATGATAGGTGAAGACACAGAAGGTCATGCATTCATTTTACTACACAAATAGATTTGTGTGTGATCTGGTGGTTGGGGGGGGGGGGGGGGGGGGGGTTAGGGATGGGCTTGGCACCAGGTGCGGATATGACCATGCAAAGTTCCCTGAAATACATCCCTGGGATTCATGATGCCCGTCTCCCCTATACACTGCATTGATCAAAGTTCCCTGAAATACATCCCTGGGCTCCATGATGCCCGTCTCCCCTATACACTCCATTGATTGTCACATATCACATATCACTGAGGAGTTTTTGAACATTTTGAACAAATAGTACAAATCACTATATGAGCCTATTGTACCTTTGTGGCAGGGTTTTTATTCAGGGCTGTGGTTATTGTAAAGGAAAGTTACAAGTTCCCTGTGTGTGTATCTTATTTGTGAAAGGGTGGTTTTTCAGTCTTGTATCTGAATTTAAACAGATAAATACATAAACCAATAATGTCTGCTCTCCTGCTCCTATGGATTATCTGATCATTGAGGAAATCAGAACTGTTGTAATAACAGGCTGCAGGAAGTACTCCTTTGGTTGGGAGTGCAACTGAGGTTCCTTGCTTCCTGTGTTTGCTTGTTTTTTTGCTTGAATGCAGGTCTTTTCGTTAAAATAAGCAAAAAGACAATAATGTTTAGCAACCATTGTGACAAGCTCCTGCTTCAATATACAGTGACTATTATAGGCATGTTAACAAGGAGGCAGGAGGTGTAAGAAATAAACTGAATGTGTTTTCCCAATGTGTGAAAATGATGCAACTTTAGTGTGAGTATGTTAAACCACGCTGATCTACCAATCGGTCTTGCGCATTTTATACTTAAAAATAATTATTTAGTAACGCTTTATGAATGGAGCAATATCCATTATTGTACATGGCCACAAACGTCCTTCGTATGAATACTGCAAGCAATGAAGGTACACGGGTTGATTCATAAAACCTTACTTTGTGTGTGTGTGTGTGTGTGTGTGTGTGTGTGTGTGTGTGTGTGTGTGTGTGTGTGTGTGTGTGTGTGTGTGTGATTTTTGAGTGACACTTTTTTGGATAACCATCACCTCATTGAAGGCAGTCCTGAAGTAAAGGTGGACTTTCAAACCGGAGATTCAAACATATACTATATACACACAACAAATTGAATAGTTAGAAGTGACTATCAAATGCACCACACATCTGTGACCAAGCCTCAGTATACTGGACCGATATCTAAGCTTTCTTATCACTGCTAAAGCAATTGCTCTTGAGATCTGACAGTCTGGGTTCTCAGTCTAGGATCTAACAAATCTTTATTTTGTATTCTGGCTATTCCCCCTTGTTTGAACAAGCAAGACATCATTTAGATTGTAAAAAATAATTACAGTATTATCTTTAATCTGGAGTAATCAAAATATATCCACAGTGAGCAGGGAAAACACACAGACCACTCATTTGTAATACCATTGAAATTCTGAATCCAGAACGCACAAACAGTGTCTGGAACAAATTGTCTCGTTTAATTACAAATTTTGTCGAGCAACTTTCTTGCAGTTTCTCATTTAATTCTCACTTCTGAAGATATCCTCTGCCTTGTAGCCCCACTGAGAAACACAATCTCAGTCCATGTTCCGTAAACCCCGAAATGGGCTGAACTGTTTTGTGCCATCGATGACTCACCAACATGAACCAATTATTGTGTTTTCCTATTGAGATAAAAGTATTTTGTTTTGGTTCGTATCAGTCAGTGCCTGACAACGCACGGCAACTGCGCCCTATGGGGTGGCCAATGAAGCATCAGTCTCGCACATCACTGCACAGCTACTAATTTCACTTGATACAGAGTCAAAAAATGCAGCGCTGCATTCACTATCGCCGAGTTACGGCTTACGCAACTGCGCTAGGGTTTGATTCTCAAACACTGTTGCAAATCAACACTCCTCTCCTCGAGGCAATAGGGTGCTAGAGCCAGAGTAAGGAGAGTCCCAGCGGCTGTAGCGGTGTGATTCTGTACAGGGAGTCAGGCCCAGGAGGGCTAAGTGAAACTGGGAAAGATTGCATCAGAGGGACCTCTGCTATGGCAACGGTTCCTCTCCGCTCTCCTCCAGGGCACGGGGAGCAGCAGAAAAACAAGGCCTCTTCACCCCGCCTCCTCCTCGCTGCGTCGCCATGAGCTATCGCACTGAGAACTCAGGACACTCCCATTGTTACCCTCAATAGGAAAGTCAACCAGATCCTTTCAGCAAGGAAAACAAGTTCACTGATTTTTGGGATATTCTATATCTGAACTGATCAATCAGTCAACAAACTTCTGCCTCGTAAAATACCCTTAACAAAAGAATCGCTGTGATCATACACTTTCCCAAGGGGGTGAAAATGTATTTTTCATGTCGATGAAAGCATCAATATTTTTATTTATTTATTTACTGCCCTATTTTCTTTTGTCATTGTCACAGTGTCTTTGTAAAAAGCACTATACAAATAAAGTTAATTTAATATGCAAATTGAAGACCCTGGTGCTAAAAGTACTGAAGTCACATATTTAGACAATTCAAGTTGAGCACAGAAACATGTTGTATTTGTTTAGCTAAGTCCACCCTATTAATGTTGTTAACAGAAAAGGTGCCTAAGCAATGCATAAAAACAGCAAAACTTTTAATGGCTGATTTTATGGATCAATGATATTTTCGGATTTGATTTTCTCAAAATAGACATTTTGTGACTTCAGTACTTTTAGCACCAGGGTCTTCAATTGTGATTTTTAAAAAATCGAATTCTGGTAGTTTTTTTAAGTGGTGAAAGGATATACCAAGGACAGGTATGTGTTTAGAGCGAACACAGTAATCAAAACGTTTGCTTTTTAACTCTTGTGCTTGTGTACATGGTTGATATGAATACAAATGTCAAAGAATGGTCACATTCAAAACCAAACTGTGAGTAAGTTATTACAATATCAAACATGATTGTGGCCTAGCGAGCAGGAGCTCTAGGATCTTCAACACTTCTCTCGTCTTGAGATCCATTCACCATGATAAATTTAATCCATAATTTATATGTATACATGTATTACAGGTAAACTAATGTACATAGATGTATGGGGGTGATTAAGCACATAATTGTGTCAGCATATCAATATAATGTGTGACAGAAAATTCACAGCAACCATGGGTCTCCTGATTGCCTAAGCTGTTTGCCTCCAACAGTAGTTTATCCTTATAACAAACAATAGAAACTCCCCCTTGTGGACATTACAAAAACACAGCTGAAACAATAATGGTTCATTATCATTGCGAAACGCTTGTATTATCCTCATATTATCTCTCTACTGAATGCATTGTGTAGAGTAGTTTAAATTGTTGTTGACCTGGCCCACTTTAATATTGCATTTTTACATTTAGATTTACCAGCAGATGAAATATTTGTACAGAAACAGTTCCCAACCTGATCATCGGTCTATCTCACGTTTCAAAACACTCCTTGCTGTAACTAGGCTATATGACAACTGATTAAACCAACAGTTAAGAAATACTTACCAAATGGCAAGTGTGTTTTACACTAATTTTATATGCTCATGACATATTAGGTTGCATTTAGATTTAACACAAAGCTCTCAGTTATTGAGGAATGTGTTTATTACAGTGTGCAAAACAATATTCGACTGCTATTGCAAATAACTGTACTGAGTGACTGACTCATCACTTATTTCTCTCTTGATCCATCTGTCAGCTGTCCGTTAGAATGCGAGCACCTTTATGAACAGTGAAATTAAGGTGTGTTGTTGATGGCAATGATTGTGTTCCAGAATGTGCTCCAATAAGGTTATGCAGTGCTTCGCTGTGTCTTTCTCCGAACCAGCAAAAGGAATGTTTGATCCTCTCTGCTGTTGTCAGGAGCTTCGTTGTGATATATGTGGATCCCTCCTTTATACATCACAACCGGGTCTTCTCTATCCACTTCAGATACAAATCCTTAATAAATCATCAAGCAACAGCTTGGTATTACAAAGGCAACTATGCATCGACTGTGCAACATCTATCACACCCATACTTACAATGTTTTAAGCAATTAATCATAGAAACTGTGAGTCTGCTGCAACTCAATTGGTAAGCTGAAACTATCCATTAAAATAATAAATCACATCTAAGGTTTACACAGTCACTTTTATGCATTAATTAGGTTACTGATGACAGATCAGTCATTACTATTTTGTTATTTAGTTTATAAAGTAAATGCCTAACATGACTGTGATGCATTGTAGTGGAAGTTTTATGGACATCTACTCATGTAAACAAATGGGGAGAATTGTTTTGTGAAAAAAAGCTAAATAGAACACACATGAAGACTAACGTATCTTGCAGAAGATGAGAATTTAATGCTTAATGTATGTTTTATCCAGTGAAATTATGAAAGCATGTATGAATTTGTGAATGTAGCATTTATAATAAATTGGGACAGTACATGAAGGATTCCTGTATATTAGTATTTAAATGTTTTCAGAGTGATAGCTGTATATACTGTGTGTTGTTTCTACTTGTGTACACTCTCAGAAATAAAGTACATGGAGGTTTTTTTTTTAAGGAACATTTTTCTTTAAGGAACAAATTTCCCAAATGTACCCTGAAAGTACAATAATGTTCTATTGGGGTTCTAATAAGTACCTTTTAAAGCAAACAAGGTACAAATTAGTTAATTATTGCTGGCTAGGGGTACAATTTTACATACCTATAGGGTACCACCCCAGTGACAAGCGTTTGTACCTTTTTAGGTACTTTTTGTAGCTTTTTTTTCTAAGTGTGTAGGCATTGTTTATTGGGGCTATTGTACACCTCACCTTTGAAGGATACATTATTTAACTCCTTTTTTTGTTTGTTTGAGTGACCGAGAAATTAGATTACAGATGTTTATAGTTTACTGGCTGTGTATAAAGCAAAATCAGGTTAGAGAACTGTGCTTGCAAATCAAAGGTTGCACAGTTGATCCTGCACTGGGGCACTGCCATTGTACCCTTGAGCTAGGGTACTTATGAATTGTTTCAGCAAAACTATTGCTTACAGCTAGATTGTAAAAATGGATTGTATTTTAAAAAAGCCACTATGGATACCAGTGACATGCTGAAATGTAATGTAGCAATTTGTGTTTTTCCAATAATGTTGCACAAAAAACACTAACGCTTTTGACTACACCTCAGAATGAAGAGGAATGCACAAATGAGCTTGTCATTACTATATCACACCAGCAGAGGGTGCACTCTTGCCTTGTTTCACTTTTGTATTAAAATTCATTTCTGTAGTACGCTACTGTCAGTTGTATTCTCCCTACATCTTAATTTTATTCAGCTCAGAAACAATTTGGGAGCAAGTAAAATGAAGATTTTATGACTTGTATTCTTAGTTATCTACTTGGGTGGCTTGAAACAAGGTTATTTTATTGTTGTAAAATCTGTGCAATACTGCAGTATCAAGAACTTTATATTACTTCTCTAAATTAAGACTGGTTTAATTTACTCTCCAATCAAACCATGTACTAATAAAAAATTATAAAATATTTTCCTGATATATTGTGTTGTAATATATAAATGGCACAGAAAACAAGCATCGGTATTTCCTATTGCAATGCATCCATTTCATCACTTCATCACTTCAAACTTACGTAAATAATTTTACTTGATTTATAAACTGGCACATACACAGTCACATAACAAGCGTTAAATGGTACACACTAAAACAGAAATCTTCGGTCCTGAATAGTAATAATGTTGTTTGTGTCATTTAGCTCTACAGGCCCGCTGTCTCCTGTGCCCTTGTGTTGAGGTTTCAGTTGATGCGGATAAGGTCAGAACAGGCTTGGCTTTAATAAACTGCTGCCTGAAAAAGTAATTCAACAAAAATTCTGAACTCATGCCAAGGACTTAATGAGTCGGTGCGTGCACAGCCTCCAGAAAGCCAAAGAGCAACATCTGACACTCTGCTGAAGTTTTTTCATTATTTAATAATTTTTTACAGCGACTAGGGGAATTCCAAATGACAATGGTTCCCTTTTCTTTTTCACTGGCAAAGGCTACTGTAGGCTAGTAGACTAAATTAGCCTGGCCTGTAAGATCATAATTCTCCAGTGTGGTATAACCATAGTTATAACTCTGGGAATGTGTTAATAAGACTAATAAGACGATGGTCAGTTAGGCCTACTAGTTCTAAGAAACCTGATCTTGTGTTGACAGGATTCCAATTGCAGGTTGTAATTCCGAGGCAGGTAATTCTCTGGTGGTGTTTCTCTGGTAAACGATGCTTTACTTTACTGGAATTTAGCAGATATTGTTATTCAGAATGATACACATACTGTATGTGCCACTCCTACCAGGCTCATAACTACCCAACTGCCTGCCCGAATAGCCTGCCCGAATGGTGGAGTTAGCAAGCAAGTAATAAAGAATGTCAGCTAACCACTGACTTAACACTGTGTGAACATTGCCATTTGTCCACTGCCATGTCAACCAATTGCAGGAGTCTGAAGCACTACTCATTAGCAATATCAAAATCTATGTTGGCCTTTTGACCAGTGTATGCAGCCGATAAACCCTTTCTCTTTTTACGTGCATTTTACGTGTTCCTCCATGAGACTAAATTATAAGTGTATAAGTGTATAAAGTTACAATAGGCTTATAGAAAAGTGATAGTGTCTCTGGGCATTGCTGGACAATTTAGCGATAACAAACTGTATACCATAAGGCAGGGTTGAGAGATCAAACTACTTTACCATAATCCCTTTGGCAGGTGGCAAGACATGTCATTCTGGTTTAAAATGACAGTTTTCAAGCAAAAATTATACAGTGGCATCAAATCAGAGATGCAATGAATTTGACAAACCTGTACAATATTAGACTGGAAAAAAAAACACAAAAACAAAAACTGAAATCATCGCAAAACACTCTATTTGCAAGCCCAGTTCCCAAACCATTATGCCACACTGTCATTTCTGGCATGTTTCTCCCAGCATTGTTTCATATTTGGCAAAACTGACAACACTTAGCAAAGTACTGGCATTGAAAACGGGGTGAAATCACTTTAGCGGAATGCTTAATGTGTGGATCATAATTCACTGTGAACACATTTAGAGCATTGATTCAAATGACTTATGCTTGATAACTAGCATTCCAGATACAGATGCATCACCAAGTGACATAATTACCAACGTTTAGCAGCAGAGCGACAGTCTTTTCCCCATTGGGATGGGATAATTATGAAAGACTGGCGCTGAAAGCTTCTCTGAGTAGAGTCATTGTATAACGGTTAGGTGTGAGCATCAGCGTTAAGGATAAAAAAGCAAAACAGGTCTGTAACAACGGTGTCAACTCAGATAACCCGATTTTCTTTCTTAACGTTATCTCTTTCACTTATATTCTTCCAGAAAGGGAACGCCATACAAAGTATGATCACACAGTTAAATTTGTAAATCTGAAATGAAACTGTCATCTATGTTAGATTAAACAATTTACTTCACCCATGGATATGGTTTTAATAACTTTTCTGTTGCAAACTGCATATTAAAATAATTTCACCTTCATTAGCTCCCTGTAGATTTTAACTAGATCCAAAATGGCGGCGAGCCCACATTGACAATGATTGTAGGATGTGTATGAATCATTGGCCTCTACAGTTCAGAGACTCAGACATGAAATATCACACATCTCATCAAAAAAATAAAAATAAAATAAAATCTCAAAGTTAAATTCTTCAGTGACAATGATTGCATGACAGCCACAACTGTTGTATTGTGTTACTATTCTACAAACGTAAAATCATGTAACATACGCAATTCTGGACGTGTTGTATGAGACTGCAGTTGGATTCATACCCTGGCAGGGTAAAAATCAGAAAGATACACAGAAAACACCCTCTCTTGTTAACATTTGAAACCAGCAGGTGTATTACTCTCTTGTGTCATCATCTTTTCCCTTTTCCAGGAGGGCTGTATTGCAGTTTTTGCAACAACAATGAAAGACCACACTGAATATCTCATGCTGATTAGCGCAGAAGCATAACTCTAACCAGTGATAAATGGCAACCTACCTGTCTGGAGTAAAGGGCTGCTAATATTGCATATTTAACCTGAGGGACCCATCCAAGCAGGATGATGCTAGTTGTCCTCTGTTGCTGTGGACTCCTGGTCATAGTTTGCTAATGACAGCTCCCAGACAAGCTACAGTGCGATAGGCTACTGGACTCATAACGAAGACCTTTATGGACTCAGCCATTCAGCACTATTTGCCAGAGTGATTTGAGTAATAATTATAATACATTTTATTTGTTCAATAATGTTCCCATGTGTAATATACCAAACGGAATGCTACTATAATTGTCCAATTAAAATCAATACAATGACACATACAATTAATGAACAAGCAAATATGAATGACTAAATACACAAAACTCCACAGACAGTGATTCAACCAATCATAATGGTAGTTTAGTGTGAAATAAAGATAAACCATACAAACATGTCTGGATGCTGTATGACTAAGGTAGTATTGCGGAGCGTGAGAAAATGATACTGGCTTTTGGTTTTTGGTCAATTTGGTTTCACATTTTCAGTGTTTTGTGCGGCAGGTTTTTTTTTGTGTGACTCATTGTTTTGATTTGTCTCATCTTAGGTGTTTTATGTTCCCCAATGTTCCTGTTTGTTTCTCTGGGCACTTCCTCGTGTGGCTGAATGCCTGCATTATCAGCCTGCAGCTGTCTCTCATTGAGCAATCCTTTCCTTGTGAGAATGCAAGAGCAAGGTGGGTGCTGATTGGTGGGTTTTCGGAGGTTGGGAGCTTGTTCTACGGGTGGGTGTTATGGTGGAGTGGCTTGCACACTGGAAGAAACTCAAAGGGATGGCATTTATGGTGTGAAGCAACTTTGATTGGAGGAAAGTGATGCCAGTTCTGGGAAATTGGTTATTGTGCAAGCTGGATGGGCAAGTAATTTTGGTGACTCTGCTTTGCTTTCAATGAAGGCCGCATTTTGACTAATCCTGTTCTAATCTACCCACACCTCTTGGAGATGTCTTTACTTATTGAATGACTTTAACTTGATATTGCTTATGATGGGCATGAATTTGATGTTGCGCACAATTGATACGAAGCTTGATTCCAGGTTGAAGAACGATGGTGACTGTTTTTTCCATCTCACTGAAATGCACATCTGCATGGCATTTCAAATTATTGATCACACTTTACTAACATGCACCTGCTTGCTATTACTAGTTTGTTTGCCAGTTCTATGGCTCTGCTCTTCAGTCTCCACTCCACCTCATTTTTCAATTGCATTTTACTGAAGATGTAGGCTATTGTAATGGGACCCCATTGTGGGAGTCCTCTAAAAATGTATCAAGCCAATAAGAATGAAGTCATTTATTTTAAAACGTGTACTTAACTGAAAATGCATAAGGCTGTCATGATGGGCCCATATGAATAACTACACATTTAGGATGTATGCCTTCACTTTTGGACATGACTATAGACTTGTGTATTGCTGTGTTTTGACTGAAACATTTTTTGGCAAATGGTTTCAAACTCATAGATTTTACTGGCTAAATGGTGTTTTTTTTTTTTTGGACAAGACTATTTTGTTTTGCTTGTTCCACTCCAATTTCTATCACTGTGGCTGAATAAATGATTTGCCATCTGAATGAGAATTTGATTCATGCAATTTAACTTTTTGGACAAGAATAGTCTTGCGTTTTTGTTTTTTGGAAAAGCTTTTTTATAGTTGACTAATGATTGCTCTTCCGTCTGAATGCAAAAATCACATTTGGAATTCATGCATGTAAAATTTTGGTGCGTACATTTTTGCTTTAGAAATGGACATCTTGATGTTAAATCTTTCACATTGGCAGTATAAAGAATATTTTTTACATTTCAGTTCTTGGCCAGAGTTCCCTTGAAAAAGAGATGGATATCTCAACAAGACTCACCTGGTCAAATAAAGGAGAATAAATAATGGACCTATAGTGGAGAGAAATGCATGAGTAGTCTTGTGTCAAATGTGAAAATCCAAAATTTTCCAAGGAAGACAAATTGCATACATTTAATGAATACTAAATAAATTGATTGCAGAATATAGATTTATAAAAGTCAAGAATTGGTAAAATTCCTAAGACTATAGTAATGTCCAAAAAGTGTAAATCCTAATTTCTATCAAATATGAATGAAAATAATACCTGCAATATGCTTGTACTTGTAGATATAATGAAAATTGTTTTTAAAGCAAAATGCATAAGATTATGGTCTTGCATCCAAAACGTGATGTGTCATTTCCAATAACTAATGATCTTTAATTGATTGCATTGTTTTTAGACATTTATGAAACTTATTTTTCCAAAAAAGAACAAGAATAGTCTTGTCCAAAAAGTGAAATTAGTTTAATTTCTATCATGTTTGAGATTCCTTTAATGAATATAAACAAATTGATTCAATGAGTTTAGGCATTTGAATTTTTGTCCTTTTCCCAAGTGGGAAAGATGTGAATCCTAAATGTGTTTTATTGGATACTTGAATATGAACAAATTATTGCAGATGTTTTGGACATTTATAATAAACAATTTTTCCAGAAAATTTGCAGTGAGAATGTTGTCATTTCTGTAAAAAATGGGATTCCTTTAATATAAATGGATTGCAATGACTTATGAAATGTAGATGAAATTACTTATGTAGATTATGAAAAATAGTTAAGCAAATCACAGCAAGATCACCAGCACTATAGTCTTGCTTCCAAGAAGTGAAAATCCTAAAGGTGTTGTATAATTTCTATTGAATGCCTAATGTGAAAATCCGAAGTGTCATTTTAATCAAATACAAATGAGTCACCTTAAATGTAACCCAATTGAGTTTAGACATGATGGAAAATCAAATTTTACAAAAATCTGCAAGACGCATGTATCTATCTCCAAAAAAAGTGGGAAATTTATCATTTGGATGTATGAATAATTAGAAATATTTATTAAACATGAACAAATTCATTAATTGCAATGAGTTTAAACATTTTTTAACCAACTGACCAATTTTCCCAAGCACTGAGGAATGCTGTTTCTTCCACTAAAACAATTTTCATATGTCTTCAAACACATTTCATTTTCACTGTTAAACATATGATTTACCAATCATCTGAACACATTTAGGATTTATGGACATAATATAATAGTCTTAACTTTACCTTTTCAGATGGAGGTAAAACCATGTTTATTCAATAACCACTGAAATCAATGTTTGAAAGCATATAAAATCTTTCAGTGGGAAAACGGAAAAATACAGAAGACTAGTCTTCTGTAATCCAAAAAGTGGAAAATGGTTTCTTTTTTTGTAAATGGAATTATTTCACTGGAGAAAATGCATAAGACTAAACAGTCTTCATATGATTATCTATTGAGTCCTTCCCATACTTATGGAAGGTTTGGTTTGGGAGCACAGATTTCAGAGATATATTAAGATTTACATGCTATCCTATATCATTGCCTTGACTAAGGACACAATACACAGGACTAATTGAGCCCCTACTCAATGGTGTAATCCTATCAAATGATTTATGAAGAAATTATCAGATGAATTAAGTGGCATATATACATTCATAACGTTAAATGCACTGGCAAGAATATTAAGGCATCATCCCAACCAGGAATGCTGCCCAGCTGCTGGTCCAAGCTCTCGTCATCTCCCAACTGGACACCTGCAACTCTCTCCTGGCCAGGCTTCCACAGCACACTCCAGACCCGCAGCCCACCTGGTTTTCAACCTCCCTAAATTCTCCCATCTCACCCCTTCCTGTATTCCCTCCACTGGCTCTCGTGGCTGCCCTCACCAAATTCTAAACTCTGGTGTTGGCATACAAGGCTGCTCAAGGAACTGCAGCACCATATCTTCAGGCCTTGGTCCAGCCCTACACCCCAACCCGTTTTCTACACTCCACTGCCACCGGGGGGCCTAGCTCTCCCCTCACAGCGATGAATGGGTCATCGCTCCTCCCGGCCTCAACTCTTCTCCCCAATGGTGGAACGACCTGCCCATCTGTCAGGACAACAGAATCCCTCCAAGATTTCCCGTGTAAACTGAGGACACATCTACTCAGGAAATGCCTCTCTTCCCCTTCTCCACCTTGCGTCCCATTGCCCTCCTCCACATCTACAGTATCTATCCTATTTAAAAAAACTCTTTACCTTCCCTTCCACGTGGTATTCTTCTAACAAATGATTACTTATCACGGGCGAGTTACGGGCCCGACCCACACTCTCATTAATTGCTACTTGGAATGTTGGTGATTTATGAATCTAGGCTTTTGTGCACTAATTGTAAGTTCCTCTGTATAAGAGCGTCAGCTGAATGCCTCAAATGTGAAATGTATATTTTGCAATGTCTGATTCTCATGTATTCTAATTATTTTTTGTGTGGGAGTCGGGTTTCTTATCGGTTTCCAAAACTATGTTGGTGAGACGCATGAATCACAGACAACATGTTAAGTTCTTCTGTGTAAAATGAATGTATTGTTTTTCATAGATAGTGTTGCCCACTCTGGCAGAATGTGAGGTCTTTTTTTTATTTTTATGATACACCTCACATCACATTGGTCCCCAACCGCTGAACAGAAAGGATAGCACTGTGTACAACCGCAATAGACATGGGGGCAAAAATGCCTAGTGGCCAATTCACTGCAAAGTGCAAGCTGGCCAGGATTCTTCAAAACATATCTGCATGTTTAAACGGGAGCAAATATTCTATCATTTTTGTTAGTCTATCTCCTTATTGTTAAAGTAATATTTATCATACTAGACAGAAAACCAAACTATTTTATTGAGGAAATGATCTAAGTGAAGGGATATATGTAGATTCATATGATGCCACATAATCTAAGGATAAGTTAAACTGTAAATACTTTTATTACTGAAGTAAGAGAATCATGAGAGACATGAAGCCTTGTAAAGAGAAGACGAGTCGAGCGGCAGAATTTATGCCCTTTAAAGTAGCTGCATGAGGACACTGTGGAGCTCCTGCTGGGAATGGAAGAATAACTGTAATCAATGCAAAAATTATAACAATCCATACAAGGAGTTCTGCAGAAAACAACACTGCAATAATTATCCCATTGTATCCTGACCAACGTTGTTTCTTCTGAGAAATGTGATTACATACAACAAAAACAATAAAACTAGATGTGGGTTATAGATTTATGACTGCAGTAAAGCACTGCCAGTGTAACTACTCCCCTTTCTTCAAATGGGGAGAGAATATTTTCCACTGCGGTTTCCTGGTTCCACCTGACCGATATCCCAGATGGCCCTTTATACATTAGTTGGCGACAAATTAGACCATAAACAATAAAAACTTGCAGACCTACTTGTGTTCCAAAGATAAAGTGATTATTTTATTTAACCACGTGCCAGTTAATGTTTCAACCCACAGGCCTTAGCATGGAGTGGTCAAAAATGAGTTTTAATGACTTCAGTGTATGTAAACGTCCGACTTCAACTGTATCTTCCGTCTATAAATCTCAAACGAACTTCAAATTGAACGCACGTGAACGAGCTCTGTAATTGTGCCCTGGGGCTAACTGATCACATACATTTAATAGAACGGCTTTAGGGAACCCACAGCGGCTCTTGAGCCACTCGTCAACTTGGGCAAAAAAGTCAGTCCGGTCCCTGAACACTGTCTCCCTGTGAAATGCATGGTTTGCCACGTCTTCCAATAAACCTAGCACAGCCATGGTGGAGTAATTGTTTGCTTACAGTAGACTATTTAAATGATGCATTAGCCTGTCTTTAATGAGCAACACTGTGGATCATAATGAATCTCGCATTCACCATGCCCCAATTTACCCCAAGATTCTACATGTCATACAGTAATGGTATATAATGTAAGGAAGACTAAAAATTCAATAACAAGCCTATCAGTTTCCATTTAAATTTTGAATTAAACTCATTTTTGTAGGCTGAAAACAACACAGATTATTTTCAACACCAATAAGCGTTCATGTGCGGCTCTCAAGCCTGCAATACATCGGCATAACCAGCAGGTAATGTGCGTACCCGACTGTACACAAATCTTTCCAAGCATTTTAATCTTATATTTAGACTTTAGAATCGTATTTCTAGTTACTTTTTTGCTAAATAAGACAAACTATTTGCCAGTGGGGTGAGATAGTTTTACTCATTTCAAGATTTGACAGTGGGGTATGACAATTTCACTTGTTAAAGGTTGTATCAGCGATTTTGGGTGACGTCACTTCTGAAGCGAAATCCCAAACAAACATACTTATGAATAATTATGTTATGTTTTAAAAAATAGTGTTCAAGCATCCAGAATTATAACCACGTTAATAACGTTTGTAAGAAACCAAACCGTTTGTAAATCCGTCAAGATTTCAGCGAGATAAGAGTATTAGCGTTTGTGCAGATCATTGTGATTGGTTGGAATACTGTTTATTTTGGTTTTGAGTGGTTGGTAGTACCATTTGTTTTTGTGTACGATCTCGGAGCATAGGCTGCCTACAGAGACGCGGTTTTTTGATGGCCTGCTTATGGGGCGGGCAGCTAGCGGATCGTGAGGAAAAATCAGATGAATGTGATCATTTATGTTTCCACCCAAAATCGCTGATACAACCTTTAAGCAAAAAGTAACTTAAAACAAGCTAATTTTTTCTAAGCTAAGGCCTACTCTTATTGCTACCACTGGACCTGGTAGGCCACGGTATTACTATACAAATAAACCTCTATCTCAGCGTGGACATTAAATGTTGGACAGATTATGATTATGCTACCCTAATATTAGTCATCCCCAAAAATCAGTCTATACGTCACGTGACATACTGTATATAACAATAACATCTGTGCCTGTTAAACTCCAGACCAGCACAGGGCAGGCACCGGTATTGGTAAGAGCAAAGTACATTTGAAAACGTGACTGCCCCTCAGTGGCTAGTCATAAAGAAATGACGGGATGCTGCTACAGATAACATTGTCAATAGACTGTTATAAAACAACAGCATCACCACTGAGATCCCTTTTCTCCACGGAAAAACTGAATTGAGCAACAACAAATACTCCCTCGGCATGAGGAAGTCTGTCTCTGTTTTTGTCCTTATTCCAGAATTTAACATTAATTGACTTTGTTTCGACTGACTGGTGACACTGTATTGTGTTTGAGGACCTTCAGTTGAACGCTGGTTCACGTACGGATGCACATTGGATCCTGACCACACAAGTCTTAAAATAACCAAAAAAGGCTCAAACCTCATCTTGTACACAAACCAATCCTCCTAGCAACATCCAGGGGGGTATTTCAAAAAGCATGATGACTGAGTTAGTTGGATAACTGCACTGAGTAAAATCTGGAACAGCTCTTTATATGTCAGTCCATGGTCCAGATTTGGGAGGGTTCTGGGTTTATCCAGCTAACTCAGTAATCCTGCTTTGTGAAATACCCCCCAGATTCCCTGAGCTGTCTGGTTACTAATGATTTTACAACCGCCTAGTCGCCTACTGATTTAAAAACTCAAATGAACCTGGACAAATATGCAATGTCACTCTTACCCAAGTAATGGTCCATTCCACACCCCATTGATTCAAAAGATGTATGCATCACGTGACCATTATCCAGGAAATCATTTCCAGCATAAGTAAATATTTTACCCTACTATACAACTATTTATATTGATACGCAAATCATTTTATAGCACCAAAACACTATTCCCGGCTGACTGAACCCTCCCTATCCCTGGTGACAGTGCCATGTGTCACCTGTCGAGGCTGCCAGCCACAGTCAGCAGTCAGCAATCGGGATTATTTTCATGCACAATATTTTCATGGAACAAAACAAATGTCTGATCAATTAACTAGAGTGAAATATATATATATATATATATATATATTTAAAAAAAAATATATATATATACTGATCTCAGATACTAAGAAAAGCTACAGAGTGAAATGGTTGATGCTCAGGGACAGTTGTGAAGCCAAAGGCACAAGCTCACCTAAGAAAGAGTAAATTAAAAAGTAAATAAGCAGTTTGGTTCACTCTTCAGTGTCTCATCTTGGAAAGAACGTGCGCTTCCTGCTTACGTGACGACAAATCGACTAATAAAACTTACAAGAGTTTCCGCAGTTATCCAAGCCTTATCTCCCAGCAAAGGGCAGGTCCTGAGTTAAACATGAACCATTTTACGGTCTTACTCACATTCCAGTAAGGGATATATTTTATTTTTATTTCCTCACACACTTCCCCATCCAATAGAAGCGACGATGTTAATATGTCTCAGTAAACTGTTTATTTAGCCTCTAAACAACATGCTGAATGTAGTGTCTGCTATCGGCGTCTGCCAGGGCGGAAAAATCCATGGATCAAACAGAAAATGGGTACGGATGGCGGCCATCATCATAAACCAGGGAAGGCAAACAAAGATTTACAGCAATTTCTCTTTAAGAGGATGAGAAACATCAGTTTTTCAATTATTTGCCTTGTAATAAAAGACGTTCGCCTTGTTTATGTGGAGACTTCTTGTCAGACAAAACACTTTTTAAAAATTATTCCAAACAACTAGGGGTGTGGAGCTGCCCACTTCTTTGATATTGAGTTCCTGAATTTCCCCCTGAGAACAATAAAGTTACTCTATTCCATTGTATTCTATTATATTGAGTTCTCATTGGCTACACTCAATTCAGCAGGAAAAGATACTTCTGCATATTCTGTGCGAATATGTCAAGTGAGAGGCCAAAGGGTAACGCCATAGCTCACCCATACTGTATGTTCACCCTACCCTGCAATGCACAACAGTATTACAGCACAGTGACATTTTTTATTATAATTAACTTCAGGGGAGCACAGATAGTCTAGTATTTCTTCTAAAGACACCTGCAGCTTGTTTTCACAGCAGTTCACCAGCTGCACTATAGAAAAGTCTCCCTTAATAAATGTTTTAGTCTTGTAATGGGACTTTTTCTCTCAAGTAGAACATATTAGCTTCTTTTAAGTTATTGTTTGTTTGACAAGTGAAATTTTCTTACCCCATTGGTAAATCTTGAAATGAGTCGAACCATCTCACCTCATTGGCAATATTTTTGTCTAATTTAACAAAAAAAAGTGAGAGAAATAGGATTTTAAGGCTAAATATAAGGCTAAAATGGTTGTATTTTTTGTTCTTTACAGTGTGAGCTGTGCAGAGGTGTGCACTCTGAGGTTTGCAGGGATCCAGTCAAGCAGTAAGGGGCAGCTGCTCTTGCACATTGCCATGTGAATCTCTCCTCACTGGGTGACGAAGATACACCAGAGAATTAGATTCCTGACCGGACATGTCACTTCACTGAGAAGAGTGTTTTAGCCAGACAGCCCCTGAATTTTATATTAATTTCTTTACCAGTGAACATTTTTATCTCAGTGCCATATAGCTACTGTAGTATTGCCCTTATGAAAAATGAATATACTGCAGTATATTGTAAATATATCAAAATTATCTTCACAAAATATTTACAATATACTGCAGTATATTACATTTCCATAAGGGTTTCTACTGTGGGAAATGTCCTTAAATGCACAGAAAGGAACTTGTGTAAAAACATTATTCAATTCTGAATAAAATGCCTCCTCAAACTATGAACACTACAGTAATTCTGTGCAATCCTCACCAGGATATCCCGTCAACCAATTAAACTGAGCTGATTTCTCGCCATCCGGCTTATTTTAGAGGCCACATTTTTAACACAGTGAGTAAGATACACATTTTTTTGCCAATTTCCTTGTTCAGTTAAAAGAAAAATAGATCACAGAGGACAGCCTGGAGGACAGCCAGATCAATTAACTTTCTCCCAGGACGTAGGGCACGTAAGCAATATCACCACAGGGGTATTCTTAAACAGTTGGCTGAATTATTTTCACTCCATCTGTTCAATTGAAGTGAAAGGCAGCACGGAAAAACGTATACGTGCCTAATTTCCCTCACGGTGTGTTGCTTTTCTGTGGAATGAGCTGCATATCAAATGTCAATTCTGAGCTGTCAAAAATGAAGGGATGCCAAGATTCATTGTGGGTTTTGAGGGTGAGCGGAAAGAGATGGGGGGGGGGGGGTGTTAAACACGTGCTTTATTCCTCCTCATGATCAGTTTTCTACTCCCTGATTCATTTTCTACTTCCTGCTCCCTTTCTCCCTCCCTCCACGATAAGCTTTTTTTTTTGTTCTCTGCTTATCGGTGTCATTTACATACAGAGGGCTGAAAAGCCAGTGGGTTGAGTCAGGCAGGTAACACTCTAAAACAGACCGTCGCGAGAGCAGGATCACAGCTGCTGCCCTGAATCCCGCCTGTTCCCACACTTCAAAAACTTAGTCTCACCTGGGGGGGGGTCACCCAGTGGAACCTCCGCGACTGCGTCAAGAAGACGACGGACTATCAACCTTTCACAGCGGGATTGACTCACTTTGCAACTCTGTGATCTATACTATGAGAGACAGAACAGAGGAATTACTGTAGTTACCAGTAAATAAGTTACCGGTAAGTGTTACTCCATTTTGTCCTGCATTGTTGGGGTTCATAGTACAGGCAACCAATTCCATGTTAAACCTGCTTTCTCTTGCTGCAACATGTGTCTAATAATATGTTCTTCCACACATTTTCACATGTGATAAAGTTCAAGATTTTTTTAAGATAGACAATTTCCATATAGTCCTAAATAGCAGGTTGACAGTCAGAACATATCTAAAATGTATTGTTCATCTAACAGCATGGTGAAATTAACAAAGAAATGTGTGAGAAACAGTTCTACAACAGTTCATTAAGTATATTTAAAATTACTTTTGCAATATCAAAAGTTTCAGAAAAATGTTTCTTTCTGGTATAAATAGTTGACCACTGAAATGTTTAATTATACGTACATATAGACAGTACATAATAAGCAAATATACATTTTGATTACAAACAACAGGTATATGTAATGAGTATAAATAGTAGAAACCAGATACTGACACAGTAAATATAGTATGCTCAAACTTTACAGCACTCTGTGATGTTAAAAATAAAAGTCCTCCTTGGAGATCTAATTCTAATAATGGAGTCAGCAAATCTGTCTTGTACACAAGTAGAACACGTTTAACAAACAGATTCAGTTTAATTAAGAACTATCGACAGACTATTTCTTATGCACCAGTATGTTGTTTACAGGCTATGCTAGTTTCATGCTATGTTTCAGTGATCAACTATGCTTTTTGACAACTATTTATACAACAGAGAAAGAGACATTCATGAGTTATTTTTCTGAACCTTCTGAGATATTGAAAAAGTTGTTTTAAATATATTCCATGAACTCTTGTAGAACTGGATTTTTCACACATTTCTTTATTCATTTTGCCACGTTAGATATTTGTACGTTAGCCTGCTATTTAGCACTATATGGAAATGATCTATGGTACAGACAAAATTGCCTCTCATTGCAATAGTGGCATATGCAGCTGGCCCTCTAGGAAGGCCCAGGGTACCTATTCCAATGAGAGGGAGTACAAGCAGGAACATTGTCCCACCTTACAGCTCTAGGCAGAGAGAACAGCGGAGAAGGCTCTTCTTCTCAGTGACTGCCCCAGGAGGAACATATCTCCTACTCCTGGGGCCTGTATCACAAAGCAGGATTACCAAGTTAGCTGGATAACTGCACTGAGTAAAACCGGGAAACCTCCCGAATCTGGAACATGGACTGAAGTAAAAAGAGCTGTTCCTGCCCTTTGCGAATCCAACCCTGATGAGCTGAACTACATGGAATTCAACTCTCTCCCAAACTCGTCAGCGTCGAGCAAAGCAGCACAAACCACTGTGGTAGATGCACGTGTATGATATGGGAGGTGGAATCCATGGGAAAGCTTCACTCAAAAAATAATGAAAAGCATTTGGTGGGAGCTCCACTGTGCACGTACACCTCACAGCTGCACCGCTGGACTGCTTTTGGAATTAAATCAAGGCTATACACCTTGATTTTTCAGCTGCAAACTTTTTGTTTTTTATTTTATGTTATGTTATGTTGATCAAATATGTTTATTTATATGAAAAGTCACAGATCAGATCAGTTATTTTATGTTATTTGAAACACAAATTGGACGTGCCCTCTTAAATTTTGGGTGTACCTGTAACTACTCCGCTGACTTTCCTTCCTCTCCATGTGTAAGTAGTGATAAACGGCTTTATAAAAAATGCATGTTCAGTCAGTCAGAAATGCAGAGGCCTGGCCTCCATAAGCACCGTTTATTGCAGCCTTGCTCTGGTTTTTACTGGTACTGTATGCTCCTCTTATCAGCACCAGCCTCCCAGCATCTTATCAGCCTGGCGTACTGTATCTCATCACGTCGGCTAGCACCATTTTGTGAGATAGCAGTGTCTGTGACTGTTGAGATCTGGTCGCAAGTGACGTTCTTGTGAAACGTTTGCAAGAAAACATATGTCAACAGAGTCCCCCCGTTAAGCTGCCAACGGAACATAGGGAATAATCGTTATGTCTTTTTAGAAACACAGTGTTATTTGACGGCAATTTATCAGCCGCGTGGGAACAATACGCTGCTATTATTGTTCCTTAAAGCCCATTATAAGCTTAAAAAATGACAGGTAGCAACTTGGCAATGCCGTGCAGTTTAAATCCGCAACAAAACTGAAACAGACAGTGACTATAGAAGAAAAAAATAACCTTTTTTTTTTTTTGTCTTTTTCTTAGGTTCTGACGTAAAGGAAAAGACAGAATAAAAAAAGGAGAGGAGAGGGTGAAGATGGCGCAGACCACACAAGTGTGGCACACGCAGGCGGCGTCCCGGGGGGAGGACGAGGAGGAGAAGGGCGTGGCCCAGCCCGAGTGCTCCATTTGCTTCAACACCTACGATAACATCTTCAAGACGCCGAAGCTCCTGGACTGCACGCACACCTTCTGCCTGGAGTGCCTGGCTCGGATCATGGCCGTGTGCGCGGAGCAGGAGGAGGGCAAGATCTCCTGCCCCCTCTGCAGGCAGCAGACCTCCGTCCCGGAGAGCGGCCCCCCGGCCCTCACCACCAGCCAGGAGGTGCTGGGCAAGCTGCCCACGCACCAGCAGCAGGAGCAGAGCGTGTGGATCGAGGGCGAGAGGCTGTGCTACAAGCGCCCGCTGGACAAGGGCAGCGCCGTCGCCTTCTGCATCTGCATCGACATCGGCGCCAGCAAGGAGGCCGATGGCCCGGCGCAGACCCGGGCCAGGCCCGGCAGGCGCCTGCTGGCCCGACTCACCGACTGGAAGCGGCTGCTGCTCTTCATCATGCTGATGATCCTGCTCGTCACCATCGTCATGTGGCCCCTGCAGTGCATCTTCAGCACGGGGAGCCTGCGTTGCGTGCGCGACAACATGGAGGATGAGGAGGGGCCCTTCACCACCGCCGTCAGCATCCAACTGCCAAACCCCCTTCAGCAGCCCCATTGACAAGGTGCACAACTACAAAACAAAAAAAGGTTGAAGGAGCTTCAACCAATAGTAGGCCTAACTTAAACGACAAGGGACGTGCGTGTTGAAGGCTCCAGAACGTTACTGCACTCTGCCCCCTCTGATAGAGAGGACGCAGGGATCTGGCACGTGACAGCTCATTGGCCAGGGAGACCTGATCCAGCCACACGGCAGGTCGTAAGACAAACACAACATTTTTGTTCTGTCCTCATAAGATGCCAAAGCCAAAGCTTCCAAGAGCAAAAAAGAAAAGTTGGAATTCCATTCTGTGGAATTCCATTCCATTGTGTGGAATTCCATTCCATTCTGTGGAATTTCATACTGATGGAGGTAGTACTGGATCAAAAATGTTAGATCACAACATGACTGACTCTCTTAAAGCATGGACATCAAACGTTCTGGGTTTACCATTAAACATATTTTAAAAATATGAAAAATGAAACTGAAAAATGAGATAATAATGTTGCTCTAATTGCTTCTTTTGACATGGAAATATGAAGCACAGGATTTTACTAAAATAAATCAAACAGGCTAAATGTATTAGAATCTTTAAAAGAAAAAGAGGAAAAGGCTTCCCTTGCTTAAGTATTAAACAAAATTGATTTCTTTGATAATATACATTTAACAAGTGTTGTCCAACAAAGTCATTGCTAAGCCATTCTTCAAAAACCATTCAAGTATGATAGATATAAAATCCCAAAATACCATCAGTAAAACTGTATTTATGACACGACAGTGTTCCTGTCCTGCATACACAAACACAAACAAAATTATCTGTGCAGGCTGTATTTCTGCTTGCATGGTCTTACGTGTCCAGTGCCACATTCACTGTGATATCTTTAACGCCTCTGCCACTCCACCCCAGCTCATATGGATTACCTGCTCCTACAAAACAATCCATTTTTGCAACTGATATGATATTGATATTTTGTACATTTTGCACCCTGTAAATTACAATATTATACATGTAGATTTTGCAATTTCTAATTTATATTTTTGGTTACAAAAGTTCAATAAATAAAAAATAAAAAAATACTTTGGAATTATATTTTTCTTTCCCAGACCTAATTGTCATACATCTGCATTTTTGTGAAAAAATATGAAATATCACACACACACACACACACACACACACACACACACACACACACACACACACACACACACACACACACACACACACACATTCATGTCTTGTTGCTTGAAAGACATACATACTAAAGTATATACATACTGTGTGCCAAAATGTGTTGTTTCTAACAATGCATTTCAGCAATAAAGGTTGTCTGCTGTATGCCAAAAGGTGTTGGTTATGGCAGATTCCTGTTACACCCTGGCACCCTGGTAGCAAAGTGCATGGTAGAGCTCTCCATTTTACTTTATAGCCTATTGTAAAAACACACCAAGTATAATGAAATTGTCCAATGAAAAAGTCTTCTGAAGCATGTGGTGTTAACCATTACAGTCATGCTAAAATATTTTAAGTTGTTCTAACCAAGTCTAGGCTGATGCTAACTTAAGAGACTACGCATATGAACTGTTCATAAGTCACCTTTTTATGGTGGTCACCTGTCCACGATGGCCTCTTTTCGGTACGCCCTTTCACTTGTCTCTATGCATTACCTTTGCACCACGTTCACCTGCATTGTTGGGCGGCCACGCTGTTGCTCTCCCGCAGGAGCTTTATAGATGCGTATGACTCAAAAGTCAAAGCAGTCTCACAAATCTTGGTTTATGAGAAGACACCTTAACCCCTTTGCCGTTTCTGAGAATCACCGTTTTTTAAATTTGTATTGTAATGGCGGCTAGCATAGTAGCTAGCTAGCCACCAACTGACTTATGTTCTGTGCGCCACCATGGTTGTTGATGTTCGCTTGTGTTGTAGCTATCCCTCGTTACTTTGTGTGCACAATACGATCGTATGGGTAGAGGATGGCCCTCAGTCATTCGGTCCTGTTTCTCAATTTGCATTTTGGTTTGACAACGGGCTCTACCTCAGAACTGTGGTATCTACTATATAAATAAAGACGCGTAAGTGGTATTTCAGATCCTCCTGGTCTTTGTCTCCTGTCCATTGCTACAGTATCTAAAAGTGTGCTGCTGCCATCGTTGTCGTATTGTTGGCGTTACGAGTAGGCCTAGAATCAGGCCTAGAGTAGGCCTACAATCAGTTTTGAAATGGCAGCTTGTATGCCAGTTGCGCAGATGCTTGACAAAAAAATCTAAGCGATTAGAAAAGCCGATGGAGGCAAAAGGGCCCTAGAAAATTGTTGAGAAAATGACGGCCATTTTTCATTAATCCCCTTAGTGGCCTAATAGAAGCCTGTAAATTGTGTGTGACTGAGATCTTAGAATTACGTAATAATCCATTGATCATTGACAACCAATTGGTTATGACAAGGTACAGAATTGAGGTATGCATTGTAAGCAAAAATAATATTTGAATAACTGAATCTAATTTGTTCCCCAATAACTATAAGAAATAGTATTTTTTTGTGTGTAAATACATACTGTAAATGTACTGCTGGCATGTACATTCACTTAGATTCAGGTATAAATTAAATATCTCCTGCAGCGTTTAAGGCTATCCGTCATAAAAATACATTAAGCAAATACCTCATTCTTTCCGATTTATTTGCGATAAATTATTCAACATTTAAATCCAATATCCAAAATCCAAGTAATTGATTAGTCATCATCTAATATATTCTGAATATTCAGTCTCAATACAATAGTAAAAAAAAAAGAGACATTCAAATGTTTATAGTTCAGATTTTCATTTAATATTTTTTTTCTCATATTTAATTATTCATTGTCACTTGTGAGCTATTGCATGGACTGTGTCTTGCAGAACAGAAGGCGTTTTAGGCTGAGCCAGTGCAAGGGGAACCATCATTGTTCAAAGACAAGGACACAGTCAGCACACCACGTTGCCAATCAAGCATATTGCAAACAATAAAGAAACAAGGATAAAAAACAAACAAAAATGAAACATAATATCAACGTACTGTAATGTTCAAGTAAATTATAATGAATTAAAATGAATAAAACAAAATTATAGCTTCATAGTTGGTTGTTTTGGGTTCTAATAATTCTTAAATATACAATGCATGATTGATAATAATAATACTAATAATAATAAGATGAAGAATAATAACAGCAGTCACAACATTCTTACAGAATACAAAATGTGTAATATACAATTTTTAAAATGCTACGCAAACACTTCAGCAAAACAAGAAAAATGCTCAATGAAACATGGACAGCATACAGCTAGTGGACAAGTAAAAGTTATTTTTTTTACAGCCTACAGACATTCTGGGAGCTACAGTATAGATTAAAAACTGAAGCTGTGGTTCAGCAGTTCAAAAACATATTTCAAGTATTTAAGTCTCAGTAAATTATCTTTTCTTATGTATTTAAAAGCAGGCCTCAATATCAAAGAGGCAAATTGTAATACAATAAAAGTAATTAGCTTAGTGACCTTCAAGCACAGAGATAGGAAATTATGCAAGTAAATACTTCAATGAATCAATTAAAGGGCTAGAAGGATACCGTGACACAGGAGACACCTGTAAATTTGGTACATCCGGTTGTCACGGCACTGGAAAGTCTTTGCCAGTTTACAAGAGCTAGTTATATACTTTTTTGCACATTATTTGCTAGAGCAAATACAAATCTTGGCTACATTTATCCAGTCCTGATTGAAACCCTAAATGTGAAGTCTAAATGGTCTTTGTCTTTCATTTTGAGAATAATAATAATAATAATAATAATAATAATAATAGTAATAGTAGTAGTAGTAGTAGTAGTAGTAGTAGTAGTAGTAGTTAGTTTTACCCTTTTACTCATTGTCAGGAATTCAGGGGTGGCTTAAATTAAGGAAGAATATTGTGCCAGAACTGGAGAAAAATGTATTGCATAAAAAAAATCTAAAACCAAAGTAAAGACAAAGACAAAACAAAGTGCACTGTGGACTGAATCTGAGCAGCATTCCTAAGCAGTTAACTGTGTCTGAAAGAACATGACATATGGTACATATGATACCTGACAAATAGAAATAGTTACATTTCTATATAATATTGTTATAGTTATACGGCAGACCGTTTAACACAGCAGCCTATGATTTCACACCTGCCACAATGCTGGACACCAAACCACCCGCTCTTAACACCGCAATGCTGAGTCCAGCACCCTGCACGTACACACATGACCTAAAGCACAACACCTAGCCTGCTTGAGCTGTGACATCACAGCTATCTTCAGGAGCCAGAAGGAGGATTATGGTCTACGGTCACAGACCGACGAGCAGAGGTCACACGCCAGAGCTGGCAGAGAATATAAAATCTCCCGAAACAAAAGCTCTGGGGGACTTGCGTAAATGCAGTCAGAAGCATCCAGTCATACTCTATATCACCGCCAAGCGAATTCCACCTGACATCATCATTGCTCTCTACTTACTCCCATTCTCGTCACGCCTGGATTACGGCCTTCTGGCAAATTAAATTTTTTTTTTCTTACTCAAATCTGTTCTTTAATCCTGTGCTGGGGGCCATCTGGTGTGTGGCAATGCAGCACTACAGATTTTTCAGTTGAGACTGCAGACGTCACAAGCAGAGGTAAGGCTGAGCTTGGCGGGCAGCTGTTAGACCACGACAGGCCTTCCAAATGGGGTGATGTCATCTAGAGAATTCCACAGGCTAACTGAACTGCATCTCCTGCCACTCAATATTTATTTGTATAGCATTTTTACAGAGAACTGTCCACAAAGACACTTTACAGTGAAACAGAAGAAAAAGAGGGCAGAAACCAGGCCTGAACCCCAAAAAAGCAAGCGAGGTCAAAAACTCCCCAGTGGGAAGAAAAACACTCAAGCTGTCCACTGGTGATAAAGCCCCAAACATACATCGTGCTCAAACTGAATGTTGCAACCATACACGGTCCCTTCATATTGGTTTATTTTGCATATCGTTGGCTTCTCTGTAAGAGGAACTATATGGATTTCACTGCTAAAATAGCAAAGGAATTTGAGTGTACCAGGAGGCAGCTGCTTCCTCCTTTCCATTACTGCATTGCACTACGGACAACATCTCAACCTCCCTGACGTAGAATCTGAGATTCCAAAAAAATTACAAATCATCACTAAGGTCAAAATAATATGCAACAAAAATACATAAACCTTGTTTCACACTGAAGATTATGAATGGGGGGGGAAATTAAGGGATTTATATATATATAAAAAAATAATAAATGAAACAAATGGAACCCGTGGAATGAGCCTTAATGAAAATGTAGAGTGGTTTAGTTGTTTGATAAGATAGGGGAATCCTCAACCTATGTGGAGTCCAGCATGCATAAAGGCAGATATGTAGATCGGGGCACAGAGACAGCCTTCAGACAATTTACAACTTCCTGTCCCCACAGGAAGGAGGCCGCACTGCACCCTGGAACACCTGGGCTAGCTGGCAGGTGCACCAGACCACTGTGAGATGTAAGAATGCCACACACTCTTACTGCCACACTTTATCTTACTTTTTTGAAAAAAAAGTGCAATTTTCCAAGTTTGCACAAAAATCTTATTCAAGGTCAGTGGCCCTTAACCTTCAATGGCCAAGTTGCCGATACTTTGTTGAAAAATATTCTTGCAACAAGACTAAACGTGGAGACTGTTCTGGTGATCAGTCAGAGAAGTTGCATTTCTGTTTTCAGGAGTGCAATAAACAACTGATCTGATGCACATCACCCCACGCCCCTTAACTCAACCACTCCTGATCACAATGAAAACTGAAACCAAATAAGCCAGAGCTACTTTACATTAAAGTAGACGCATCCGGTAGAGCAACATACTGAACAGCTGTGGGTAACCCTTTGCCTCCTATTTCCAGTAATATCATAAATACAATTAAAATATTTGCACAAACACATAAATCTTATAATGTATGCATTAGCCTATTACAACTAAGGGAGACAGATCAGCTCAGAGCAGAAGCAGTTGGACAGAGTTTAGCTCAAACAGGCTCAGCTGTGGAAGAGGCACTTTCATATGTGAACGCAAGCTGGTCAGGGCATGAAGACAGAGAGAGGGAGAGAAAGAGATAGAGACAGAGAGAGAGACAGAGAAAGAGGTCACCACGCTCTTTTCTGTGGTGGGAGACTTCAGCATGTCCGCAGGTGTCTCCGTAATATCCTCAGATCTTCAGCCCTTCGGCGTGTCCTCGGCAGATCAGTCCATCCGTCTGAAGCTGACAAACGGCACTTCTGCTGCAGCTATACAACACAAAAAAAAAGAGAAGCCCCTGACATTAAATGACATTTAACCACACAAAATCTTTCACACTGTTTTCCAGGGCAACACTGTAGCTTGCATGTAGCCGTCAGCAGAACAACACAGGGACAGCTGCTCTCTGGTCACACAATCGGCCCTTTGTGTTCCGATAGGGAGAGCCACTCAAGGAGAAACACTGCTGGAATTCTAATTCTGTTAAGAAAAAAAAACGTGTAAGAAAAAAAAAAAAAATGTGTAAATGATACACTTTCTTCTTTCCCTGCGTTTCACACTCTTTGTCTCTTTCCTTCCCTCCCCTGTGTCTTATTTACTTCCAGATTTCTGTCTGATTGCGCAAAGAAGTACTTACGGAGAGGTGGAGAAAGAAAGAGCACCCACATCGCTTATCTCCTGCTGTTAATGCTCCCAGACTTCTTTGGGTTTTTGATGTTCAGATTCTCATACACGGACGCAGTCTCGTCAGTCATCCTGAAAAGGGCCGTTTTCCAGGTGAAAATGCATATTTTTCCCACTTAAGAACATTCATAATAAGCGTACATTAAAGAGGAACTGATCATAAGAAATTCATGATGCAAAACGGGGTCTCTCAGAATCCCCAGTGGTATCCCCGAAGGTATACAGTATGCTACCGTTTACAATGTGTTCTCTGTTCCATTTCACCCAACCAGCCACCAGTTCACTCTCAATATTTCAGAACACAGAAATACAAACCCCAATTCCAAAAAAGTTGGGACAGTTTGTAAAAGGCACATAAAAGCAGAAAGCAGGGATTTGTAAATTCTCTTTTCCATAAATTTAATTGAAAACAGTACAAAGAAAATATACTTAATGTACTTACTTTAGTTGATTTACCTTATCAACTTTATAGATTTTTGTAAATTCCGAATGTAATGCCTGCAACGCGTTCCAAAAAAGTTGGGACAGGGGCAAAAAAAAAGACTGGGAAGTTCAAAAAACACCTGTTTGGAACATTCCACAGGTAAACAGGTGATGCTATCATAATAATAATAATACCTTGCTTTTATATAGCGCCTTTCTCAATACTCAAAGCGCTTACAGTGATGAGGGGGAAACTCGCCTCTACCACCACCAATGTGTAGCACCCACCTGGGTGATGCAGCGGCAGCCATTTTGCGCCAGAATGCTCACCACACATCAGCTGAGGTGGAGAGAGAGAGAATGATTATTAGCCAATTAAACTGGGGGATGATTAGGTGGCGGATTGAAAGAGCCAGGTTGGGAATTTAGCCAGGACACCGGGGAAACCCCTACTCTTTGCGATAAGTGTCATGGGATCTTTAATGACCAAAGTGAGTCAGGACCTCGGTTTAACGTCTCATCCGAAAGACAGCATCTCCTACAGCACAGTGTCCCCATCACTGCACTGGGGCATTGGGATTTATTTGACCAGAGGGAAGATTGCCACCTACTGGTCCACCAACACCACTTCCAGCAGCAAGTTCTCCCAGGAGGTCTCCCATCCAAGTACTAACCAAGCCCACACCTGCTTAGCTTCAGTAATTAAGCAGGAGCAGATTGCATGGTGGTATGGCTGCTGACAAAATCATGACTGGGTATAAAAGGATATCAAAAAACTCTTGGGGCCCTATCTTGGCGATCTTGGCGCTTAGTCTAAGCACATGGCGCTAAGTCCATTTAGGGCGTGTCCAAGTCCACTTTTGCTATTTTAACGGCGTGTTTTTTTGGCGCTAAGCACGGAGCATGGCGCAACTGGGCTGAACCTAGTCGCTTCATTAATTATAGGTGTGTCTTGGGCGTGACATTCAATAAACCAATCAAAATGTCATATCCCATTCCCTTTAAAAGCCTGCTTTTCCACCTTGGCGGATTGCTTATGATGGCGAAACAGACATGCTCGTGCGTGTTTAGTGTGATCAAGGAATAGGCTAAATGGAGTATGATCAATATTATTCGGACTAACCATTAGCCTATGAGTTCCCGGTAATTCCAGACAGGGCTGTTATTTTACAAAATATGTGCGGTTAAATTTCGTTAAAAGGACCTGCAACAGCTGAGAATAAGCTATCAATGGCTTCAGTCTCACCTTAGAAAACGCCAAATTAGCCTGCTTGTTCAGCGAATTTCGTTTTATTATGCAATGAAAGTGTCAAACATCAATTCCAAGAGGCTGTTCTCATGGAGTTCTCGAAGTTCAAGCTTCATCCAAAGTTCATTAGGCTACCTGCATAGTAGGCTAATATTGATTAATAACATATATACCGTTATTTTGCCTTAATGATGACACTAAATAGCCATACAATAAAACTGTCAGGTTCGCAACCCATAAGTTCACGCATATTTCCCCTTGTTTAATAATGTCCTGTTTATGGAAATGTGACCAACCTGTTTTACTCGTAGCGTAATCCTTTAAAACAATCCACTTTCCCAGGAAGACCGTTAAACGTGCGACTTACAGCAGGGGAAACAGAACATGCAGCTCACGTGCAGAGAATGGCATTAAAATTAATTGTGAATTAATTGTGTAACGTGCTGCAAATTTGTTTTAGTTTCTAATTAGACGCTTAGTTCTCTTTTAAATCGTTTTGTTCAGTTAATGAATAACGGGTGAAATCAGCTGGGTTTTAAACGGTGAGAGTATGGAAACCTGGTCACTATGAAGGACGAAGAATAGCTAAGGTTACAATTTAGTTAACATGGTGACATCTCCGTTTTTTAACCATAGGCTATCGAAAAAAACCTTATCCACAGCGAATTCGCTGTAGCCTAGGCTATTTGAAAAACAATAAATGCAATATTCACTGGACAAGGTTTTGAACTTTTTTCAGTCACAAACCATTCTATTTACTTACAGGCTGTATTCATAGATAAACAGAGCTGTATTGTAATGACATCTGAAGCGCATTTTCAGAACTTAAATGTCCGTCTATTGCCGTGCGCGAGTTTTCCATTGAATGACAATTCACGCATTAGGTGCAAAGACAATTCGCGCATTAGGCTTGATAGCTATAGGTGTTATCAGCTCCTTTTTAATGGATAGCCATTGTCCCGTACCATCGCACATCGCCTGGATGTTGATGGAGTGGGCTGAGAGCAATGTAATGTGGCATTGTTTCCCTTCGCTGAGGGAAAGGTATGTGGACCTATGGAACCTTTTATTATTATGCATTTTTGATATAGCCTACACAATAATAATATTTCACATTGTGATCTAGATATTTTAGTCATGCCTGTGCACGCCCCTGTGTGTAACAGACAGGAGGGTATGCGCGTTGTGCACACGCCTATGTAGACGCACTTATATGCGCCGTTAAAATAGCATGTAAACAACTGCGACATGACTTTAGACCAGGTTTGTGGTGGTTCTAGCGCAAGCGCTTTCTGCTGGCTCAAGATAGCAATACGCCAAAAAGAATCCTGGCCACTCCTCATCTTAAGACCAACACGCCCAGTTCACTAATGATGGCGCAAGAGTTACGCCGTCAAACATGCTAGTTTGACGGTGTAAGCGTTATTATGGACCTAGCGCCGGGTGTAAGATAGCAAAGACACTTGCGTTTGCGTTAGCGCCGCTTTGCGCCGGGTGTAAGATAGGGCCCATGATATCTTATTTTCAGGTACTGTTACAAGCGATACTATAACCTCTCTGCATTTGAATGGATCTCCATGGGAATTGGGACTAGATTAAGCTGTAAATTACATGGGAATAGTATGAAACCTCAAACCATCACTCTGCTGCCAGATATGCAGTAGATATGGATGGATCACTTTAAGGGTTGTTTCTCCTGACTCATTTTTCCATAGAGTTCAATAGGAAAATGAGTAGGGAGAAACAATCCTTAAAGTGATCCATCCATATCTACTGCATATCTGGCAGCAGACTGATGGTTTGAGGCTTGTTTGATACCTCAGACCCTTAATGACTTACAGACATTTAGCCAACCATGGGTTTCATACTATTCCCATGTAATTTACAGCTTAATCTAGTCCCACCCTCCATAGATATCCATTCAAATGCAGTATCGCTTGTAACAGTACCTGAAAATAAGATAGCAAGAGTCTTTTGATGTCCATTTATACCCAGTCATGATAGCATCACCGGTTCACCTGTGGAATGTTCCAAACAGGTTTTTTTTAACTTCAGTCTTTTTTTTAATTGCCCCTGTCCCAACTTTTTTGGAACGTGTTGTAGGCATCGAATTCAAAATTTGCGTATATTTGTGATGTAAAACATTAAATATCTTTGTACTGTTTTCAATTAAATATACGGAAAAGAGAATTTACAAATCACTGTTTTCTGCTTTTATGTGCATTTTACATATTGTCCCAACTTTTTTGGAATTGGGGTTTGTACTTCTTTTACTGGGAATAAGTAAAAAACTGTACAACAATATAACCAATAAATGGTAGTCTTTTGACCTCCACTTCAACTACCTTATCCTTTGCTCCCACAAATGCTACATAATATTATACATTCTGCTTGGAAAAAAATACACTGGAAAGACCGATCAACACACTAGACTCCCACAGGTGTTCAACAAACTAAAAGTGGGTCATTGAAAACAAGCAATTTCACTATGTGGATACTCTTGTCAATGGACCTACACTTAGCGGCAGGTTCACGGAGAACAAGAATGCTTCCTCTCTAGACTGGGTTTCCCGGGACTATGATGAGAACACTGGGGAGAGGTGTTCACATACGTTCTGCCTGTAATACTCACACGGAGGAGGAGGACCGCGAGATGGTTATGTTTGCCTTCTGCTTCGAGTTGGTCACCTGGGGATACTTAATGTTCGAGTACTCCCTCTCCTTCAGTTTATTCCTCTGCAACAAATCCCAGACATGGTATAATTAGGACACATAGCTGGCGGTGAGCGGTTCAAATGACAACTGTGATTCCGGTGCACGTGTCAAATTTCAATTGCGAAAAAAACTCAGCAGACAGCAGACTAAGGTTTCTAGCGGTGTGATTACAAATTCCACAAAAGTCAATAAACAGAAGGCTCTACACAGTGACAACCACCTTCATCAGCTGTGAAACAGCAAGTGTGGAGCAGAACACACACATCGAATCATATGTTTGTATTAATGCACTACTCAAAACCCATAAATACAATTAACCAAGTCTCCTATTTCACAGCAAGCGGTCTGCTGGGCCTCATTTCCTGTCAGCATGTACAGAACCAAATTAGAGTGGAGAAACACATGACACACAGATCCAATAGTGTAGGGCTGAAGTAATTTCCCCATCGGCAGTCATAGTAATGAGCATGCTTGTCTGGAAATAACTGCAACTATAAGAGGTTAGCTATGGGGTATGCAATAGCAATGGTTTGCTGGCTGGAGAACCAATGTCTGCTTCAGTTTAAAAGAAGCCTAACTTAAAGTCTAACCTAGAAAAGATACATCTAAATATGAAAACACTTTTTATTAGACTTAGACATGCAGACACCATAGAGGTGGGCGCCACTGATCCTAACTGGCCAGTTATACCATATCTGAGCTGAATATTTACCCAAGTGAAGCTGACAACAGACCACAATAATATGCAACCTAGAATGAATGTTAATGTTATTTTTGTAACTTCCTGTCTGGGTCCCAATATGAATTTTGCATGCACAAAAACTGGAACAACAACTAAAAATCTATCTTTCTTTCTTTTCCCCTGGAAGTTTCAAAGCAGCGAGAAAAAAACAAAACAGCAGTGCCCTTCACCAGCTAACGGCTGGAAGATTGCCGTTTAAAACCCAAAAAGGCCTTGTGAAGGCCCTGAAGCCTCTCTCTGTCTGAGGGGATGTGGCAGTCTTTGTTTTGGCTGGAGGTCAAAGTGTTTCACAATTAGAAGCATTCTACCTGATCTAATCTTTCCCGAGTCATCCACGTGAACAAACTTGCTATTTAGCTATTCTTAATATATTCTTAATATGTCCCCATTTTACAGCAGTTTACCTACACAGCAAATAGAGATAGAGATCGAGAGCTTTTTATCTCTAATAGAGTACATTTTGTCCATATTGGACACTGACATTCTCTGTTAAAAACTCATTTAACACTAATAATTTTTTAAAGTAAGGATAATGTTCCTTTTCTTTGCTCCCATACTAGTCTTTCATCTCGTCCGTGGAAGTTCTGTGTTTGTCTAGCACTTTTAGCTCAAATGTTGTTTTGATGTGAGTTTTATTGTTGTGTCTGAAACTATATGTACTGCTGCCCTACTTGGCCAGGTCCCCTTTGTTAAAGAGATTTTCATCTCATTGAGACTAACCTGGTTAAATAAAGGTTAATAACTAAATAAATACAAAACGCTCTGCGAGTCACAGACTTGATTTATGATACTAATGCTGCCCCTTGTCATGTTATCATGCGGCCCCCTGAAACTAAAGGCAGCTGGTACCTGCTCCTCCTCTAGCCTCTTCTGTGCAGTGTCAATGTACCTGCTCCACCTCTAGCCTCTTCTGTGCAGTGTCAATGTACCTGCTCCACCTCTAGCCTCTTCTGTGCAGTGTCAATGTACCTGCTCCACCTCTAGCCTCTTCTGCGCAGTGTCAATGTACCTGCTCCTCCTCTAGTCTCTTCTGCGCAGTGTCGATGTACTGTTGGACCGCCATGTAGATGAACTTGTACTGGGCCTCGGTCTGCACCATCCCTGACCGCTGCTGCCGCACCATCTGGATGGTCTTAGGGATGTCGATGTCACAGTCCAGCCCTGGGCACGACGAGGAGAGAGTGGATGCATGAGGAGAAAAGGGCAGCACACCCTGCAAGAGGGAGGTGATCCAGGTGCTACTCCCCACCACAAAAAGCCTGAACCTTCTCTACTCCTAAATGTGTGTTTGTGTGTGTGTGTATCTACACTGTTCTTCATTCACCACTACCAAACACGTGTGGTTCATTTAAGGCCTTTAGATGCAGACCATCTCAATTGAAATGAACACAAAGCCATTCTTCCTAATTCTGCCAAAGGATTCCTGAAGGGTCTAAATATCTGCATGCTTTTGAAACACACCAAACACCAGCACAGACACTGCAGCCCTCCATGAACTGAGTTTGAGATTCATGGTTTAGATAAGAGATAAGTACTTTCAAAGACGAAAGGAAATCCCAGATTGATACCATACAATGGAATGATCAGAGGCCAGAACACTAAAGCATTAGAACAACACTAAGAGGATGAGACAATGCAGACTGGATGAATGGATTAACAGAATCACCAAACAAACATAACATGCACAGAGTGAGGAAGAGGATGTGTATGGAGCCTTCACCGTGTCTATTAATGATGTCGATGAGAAGGTCTATTACTATGATCGTTCCAGTTCTTCCGATCCCCGCGCTGGAAAAACAGAGAGAGCACAATTAAAATGGGGAGACTTTGTGGAGTAAAAGAAAGGGGAGACTGTGCAAATCGGCAAAAGATGCAAGTAGCAGAGGAGCCTTGGGCAGGGCTCTGGGCTGGCCTAGGTTTGAGAGTTTCATCACAATTCTTGTGATTGAGGATAAACCCTGAATCCTCAACCAACTAATATCACTGTCAAGGCTTAAGAGTCACAGCACTTCAACACAGTGTGTACACTGCAAAAAATGTCTGTCTTAACAAGTGTTTTAGTCTTGTAATGAAACTTAAAATCTTTTTTTTTTTTCTCAAAAGTGGAAAATATTAGCTTGTTTTAAGTTACTTTTTGCTTGACAAGTGAAATTATCTGGCAAATCTTGAAATGAGTAAAACTACCTAACCCCACTGGCAGATAGTTTGTCTTATTTTGCCAAAAAGTTACAGAAATGAGATTCTAAAGTCTAAGTCTAAATATAAGATTAAAATGCCTGGTAAGATTTGGTTTTTGCAGTGTAAGAAGGATAAGGACAGTACACATTTTGAAGAACAGCACTAAGTATAAAGGTATGACGGCAGCTCCCACCTGCAGTGGACCACAATGGGCCCGGTCTGTGAAAAAGCGCCCTGGGCCCGGTTCACCTGGTCCAGGAAGCTGAGAACCCCTCCAGGCTCGTTTGGGACGCCGTGGTCTGGCCAGCTCAGGTACTGGTAGTGCCAGATGTACCTGGGAGGGTCACTCTGGAAGCAGAATCAGAAACGAATCTCAGACTATGCTCCAGTGCAGGATGGACAGATCTGAACCTCATTCCACAGGAAGTCTGCAGAGCCAGGAAACCCACAGGTTCTCCAGTGATGATGACAGTTTTGGGGAAATGGTGACCTCAGACTAAATGAGACTCACACACCTGGTACACGGCTCCAAAAATAAAGTTTTACCTCGGCACAGTGTTAACCTTTCGGCTAACAAGCCTTCATCAGAAATTCTGCACCTTGGGCAGCTATTGGGCTGGTGTGCGTGCATCTCTTCGGACATTTCAGGAAATGGTGGCCTCACCGTGTCCAGCCGGGTGACCTCCAGCTCCCGCAGAACATAGTCCTGCGCTGGCCGCTCCTCAATGTTCTTCACACGCACTTTCCCAAACTCCTTTGTGCACTTGATGTCTGGCCAGTACCGGACACACTTGTTCTGTTCAGGAGGAAAGCTTTCAGTCAAACCTTAGGGGAGGTTTTCAACAGTTTGGAAATATGGAGAGGTTCAATAACAGATTACTTAACGCCATTTTCACATGCGCAAAGAACGGGACAGAGGTAAGCCTACCCGGCCTCGCTCCATCTCCTTGGTTGTCATGACGATGACATGCGTGTTCTCCTGGTACACCATCTTCCAGAAGTCTACAACGGTGTTCTGCAGGCAACCCTGGGTGGCAATGAATACCTTCCCCTCATCCACGCAGTGGCCTTCTTCATTCAAGCTCTGTACGGGTACAAATAAAATAGATAAGATACCCAAAAAGGGACAAACAATAGCAAGGAATAGAAGTAGAAATGCACTTTTCTTTTTTTCTGACAGACTCCCAGACTGAACTCACTTGGATGTAGTTGGCGTTGATGTAGTCAGAGCAAGGCTTGTCTGCCTCCACGTCCTTCAGCTCCACCCGAGAGGTATCAACTGGGACATGGAGAGTCACAGGACACTTACATTTACATTTTTGGCATTTAGCTGATGCTCTTATCCAGAGCATCTTACAATTTAGGGCACAAAGAAAAGGCCTAGATTCATAGATCACCAACCTTCCAAGTAGCTATTAACCCTTTCATGCATGAATTAGTACAAAACAGAGCAATATTTTTTTCACATCAAACTCCACATGTGTTTCACCCGCCAAGGTCACAGAAATGTGCCCCAAATGGCCCCTTGAAAACATAGACCACACATGCAGATTACAACTCTTATTGCATGATGTCCACTTCAATGGACAGAAGGTTTTTCGTATACAATACAAGAACTACGGTAATTTTTTGTTACAAATATACCTAATTCTGCTTCTTGCATCTTTCCTAATAAGAATTTATTTAATTTAACATGCTCTGTTCTCTAGGAATAGAAGGTTTTCACAGCTACACCAGAGGGAGTTCATATGTTTCCACCTCCACCTGCCATTTTGACCTTCACTTCACAAAACTAGAAAAGCCAATAAAATGTTACAAGATGGAGCATATCAAAATTTAGGCAAAGGTGCAAAGAATCTGCTCTGATATTTTTTGGAGATCACAAATGTTTTTGACTATGTTAAAATAGACTTTGAAAAGCCTGTCCACTGTAGTGGACTCCATGCATGAAAGGGTTAATGACGGTTAGGCCATAACACACTGGCGATAGGTGATCTTTTGTCACTGCTGTTCAGACAACTGCTAGCACCGTAGCACACAGTCTTCCCATCTACCCCTGGTCCTCAGTGTAATGTTTACAGATAGGCCACACTGCCTCTTCTCGCATTCACTCTTTGTGACACGCTGTGGTAATCTAACAGCTTGCAAAAGGCCACTCACAGGGTAGGATGTTCTTGTATCTGTTTTTGCTCTTGTTTTCTGGTCTCTGTCCCTCTTTCCTGGGGTACAGGAGCTTACATTCCTGCTGCTGCAGCACCTAGCAAAACAGGGGGAAGAGCGCACACAGTGATCAAACAGCACACAGCGATCAAACAGCACACAGTGATCAAACAGCACACAGTGATCAAACAGCACACAGCAGCCCCTCAGGGAAAATCCGTACCGCAGAACGACTTGGGATAAAATTACTAGTGGTCGTTTCCCAGAGAAAACTGTGGAGCTGTTGCTCTGGGTGCTACGTCAAGCATTCCAGAGTTAATGTGCCACCCCAGCACCCCCTAGAGGTACCTACTATACACTGCAGTGATGATGGCAAACACTAAACCATGGATGGACCACACTGTGCTGAGAGCAACGGGATTCAGGATGTCTTCCTAGATTATGAGCTTAAAATAAAAACACCACTCAAATTGGCAAGTGACCTCATCTCACAGGCAGTGAAGGCATAGAATACCATAGAGTTCAACCCCAAAGATGCTCAGGTTTGCTATTAAAGCACATCAACTTGGCAGGTGACATCACTCTCACAGGCAGTGAAGGATGAGAGTATGATAGAGTTCAACCCCAAATATGTTTAGGCTTGCAATTAGAACACATCAACTTGGCAAGTGACCTCACTCTCACAGGCAGTGAAGGCCCAGAGTACCATAGAGTTCAACGCCAAAGATGTTCATGCTTGCTATTAAAACACATCAACTTGGCAAGTGACCTCACTCTCACAGGTAGTGAAGGATGAGACTACCATAGAGTTCAACCCCAAAGATGTTCAGACTTGCAATTAGAACACATCAACTTGGCAAGTGACCTCACTCTCAGAGGCAGTGAAGGCCCAGAGTACCATAGAGTTCAACCTCAAAGATGTTCAGGGTAGGCATCCCCTTCTGATTAATGGAGTAGTCTCCATCAGTTGATATAACCACCATCGTACTGGGTCACCCATGGGTAAGGAGGAAGTATGGAATCTTGGAACTAGATTGCCTTTAAAATAGTAAACACAATGGTAGAGAAACAGAAATACTCTCAAAGACAGACCCACCTCAAACTCTTCCCAGAATCCTTGTTTTGGCTTCTCTGAATTGTCGGCCACTTTGTTCAGCTCTCGTACCCTGTTCTCAATGTTGGCTGCATTTATCCTGGTGGCGTTGAAGGGCTTCAATTCAGAATAAGAATATGAATTAATTAATATGAATTAATTAATGATCACAGGCTCACCCATTCATATTGCGGAACTGCGCGATATTAACTGTTTATTAGCAGATAAACAGGATCACATTGTTGTTGAGTTATGTATTCCATATACATGTAGGTGGCATTTCCTTTGGAACTTGGATATTGTGGAGGAGACAATATAATAATAATGATAGGGGTAATTTAAATCAATAAAATGTAACAACACTACAACAATAATGAGCAAAGATATGGCATTTCAATTGTCTCGTGTCTGAAAATGCATTTTTCTAAAACGTATACTGTATATATGGCTGAAGTATCATCACACAGCCATCTCTCACCTGTTTCAGGTGAACCACAATCCCACTCTTCTCCACCATGGGGTTCTTCTTGTAGTGTTCCACCAGGTCTGCCAGGGTGTCAAACCTCTCCCCTCCACCCACGTCATATTTCCCATCCTTTAAGTTGGCAAAATTCAGTGAAAAGAAAATGGCAGCTCTATAATATCCAGCTGTATAAATGCACTGTATGAAAATTAAAGAAATCTGTGAAACTCACTTTGAATAAGAGTGGCTGTAAATATCTAAATGTGAATGTATGTAAAAACACATTTTTATTCTGCTGTCCACACTTGATAGCAGATCATGATGTGATCATGACGTATCGGTACCTGATAGCAGGTCATGACATGTGTCCGTATCGGATAGTAGGTCACGATATGTACGTCCGTACCTGATAGCGGATCATGACATGCGTGTCCGTACCTGATAGCGGATCATGACATGCGTGACCTTGGTCCTACGGTCCACGTTTTCGTGCTTCTCCTCGTTGGTGAGGACGGACAGGACAAAGTCGCCTGGCTTGCTCTGGCTCTCCCGCACCAGGAAGCTGCCCGGCTTGCCCTTGTCCATCAGGAGCTTCTCTGCGTCACGCCCTGACAGATGCCCGTGGTACCATCTGGCAAGCGGGCAGAGAGAGAGGGGTGGGTCGGGAGGATGACGGGACCAGACAGAGACAGAGACAGAGTATCACCACCCTGGCCTCTAATACAATTATCCTTGTTCTTATTTCCATCAATTTTAGTTATGACAACAAGAGCAGGCTGGGCTATATAGTACAGACATGACACGTTAATATTCTGGGTTATGTCATCAGCTGAGAATGGCTGGAGGCCAGCAGTGGCCATATAAAACGGGGCTTCACCTCATCAGAAGCATTTAAAAAAATTTTTTCATTTACTTTAAATTTAATCAATACATTTTTATACATTTTCCACCCAATCCAGGGCTGTATATATCCAATTTCCACCAAAAACTGGAATGTCCAGCCATCTGTAACCGCAGCTGTGTTCTATGCGGGAACCACCGTGCCAATTCGTGAGGGCAGGGACACCCACGGTTCTCTCCCGAAACACATGAGTTTATCAATTCAGTTTCAAGAGAAACTCTAAGGTAGGAAAGAATGAGATTGTGAGGAAAAAAACTAAAAGGTTAGGTGCATCAAGCGTTACATAATAAATACATTTAAAAAACACCGTTAGAAAAACATAATAAGCACACTACTTATGAATGTACCTGGTTGGAAAAGGTCTCTTATTTTGCCTTGACACCAGTAATATGGGGAAGCCAAGTTAAAATCCTGGGCCTGAATTGATAAGAGTTACTCAGATTACAATGCATCTTCCCCACAAATCTCACAGGGTTTATGGTTCTTTATTATTGTAGTGACACAATAAAATTAAGCTTCTTTTGAATTCTCAGAGTGACAGCAGTTGTGCTCTGAGAAAATATGTGCTAGCTGTAGTGACATGGAGCAATCTCTAGGTGGTGCTTGTGAGCAGCAGTGTGGTTTCCTTGCTGACCACCATTAGTCCGAGTTTAGAACGCAGCAAGCCAATTATAATATGCTAATGCACAAACTTAAAATACACAGACAGAGAAAACTCAGCTGAAATGTTATCACATGTTTTGACTCGAGAGATAAAAACTGGCAAGACTCCGGGGGGTTACCAAGCAACACACAGCATCCAACGGCCACAACATCAGCAGCAGCTGGACAGTCCAGCTGAGCAAACCATTGCCATTATGTCACCGTTTAAGACCCAAATCTTTTAAACTCAGGCAATAGGAAGGGGACTGAAATCTTAAGAGCCATCGGTCACCAGAGATTTCACTGTGGAATATTAAGGTCATTCACTATCTTGTCACTATGGTTACCAAGATGAATTAATTTATATAGTAGTTCATGTCAGATGGTTCTTGAACAAACCTGTAACCATGTGGTCTCTTTTTTCAGAATATAATCTTATAATCTTTCTTTTGGATGTAGAGTGTAGTCCGTAAGTATTTGGACAGTGACACAATGTTTTGGCTCTGTACTCCAGCACATTGGATTTTAAACAAAACAATGGAAACGAGGTTAAAGTGCAGACTGGCAGTTTAAAATGAGGGCATTTACATCCATATTGGGTGATCTGTGTAGGAAGTACAGGCCTTTTTATACATAGTTCCCCCCACCTAACCAGACCACAGACATCAGCTTGAGAGTACCACCCTAACCTGCGACTGAAGCCTCAATAACTTCAACAAATGGCCAATCAGCAGGAGGAGAGACTTTTGATTCATATCCATCTGTGGTGTAGGATTTCATACTCTTTCCACTGACAAGATGTTACCATGGCAACACATTGCACTACCCTAAACTCTCAAATCACATTCTCGATTGTATCTAAGATACATTACGCATCCCCTCTGGGCTAAATCTTCTCTTTTCAAGGAAGACTTTCATAAAATGTTTTTTTATTTTTTTATTATTATCTGTCTACCGTGCTGCTAAATTAATTCTCTTGAACTTAAACACTCACGCACACACTCTCATCTGTGTGAAAAAAACCCCATTAAAACCTGTATGGGAAAAAAAAGTACATTTACATTAAGAAATCATTGTAGTACAGAAAACTACAACAAACTTATTATGATTTAATGTAGTATCACTCGTCAAACATTAGAATGTATCGATTTCTAACGTTTGCATGTCTGTGGCACTGAAAAACAGTCTCAGTAGGCATAAAAAAGGTTAAATAAAAAAATTAAAGAAGAAAAGTGAAATAAATCCATGGTATGCTGTCGGAGAATCTGTGCAGCAACCGAAGGCAGCAAATTCTGTTTTTTTTCCAGTAGAATACACACCCACCCAGCATCCTTTGCATTTGCCAAGCACACTCTATTTGTCCAGCTGTCAGATCCATTCTGGGAGCACAGGGGACTGACACAGCAATACAAACTCATTACTCTGTAATTATTGTGCTTGGATCTAACACAAGGCCATCCGGACTCCAAAAATCTTACAGCTAAACCCCTGAAGCAGATGTTCATAAAATTTCATAAATCTGCCAGGAAGGTCATCCTGCACAGATACTTGCACACAGACCACGTTGAAAGTAATTAGCTCAGATAAAGAATGGTAGATGGGCTATTCTCAAATGTGATATACATTATGAGCCATATACGTTTATTAACCTTACTGACCCAAGATTAATGACCCACAGTCTTTTAAGACATACGTATACTATTGTCCAATTTATACCATGTTCAGACTTACGGTACATGTATTATAAGTGGAGATGACAACCTAGTTCTTGAGCCTTCACTTGATAGAATTACAAACAATGTTAGTTCATGATACCCTGCTGCAGCTCGGTTGCTTCCCTAAGTATCTATGGTAGGTGTGCATAAACTGGGATACAATAAAATGTTATTAAAATTATATTATAATATTAATATTAAACCTTCAATAGAGGTTTTATTCAGTGGTGATAAGAATGATGATAACAATAATCAGCATTTGTTGTAGGAGGACCTTCACTATATAATGTAACAAGGTGATGCTAAAAAAGAGACATGGCTCAATTATAAAAAAGGCTTACTATAACAAATTAAGATATAATAAACTCAATAAAAAGGTTTTAATATTTCTTTATGAAATTAAGGAGCCAGAGTTGATTCACAAGGACTAGATACTGCCCTGTATTCAATCGATACTTGCTCTTAACTTTGACTTACTTACACAAGTGTTACATTTTTTGTCACTGACTCAGTTTGGCGAGTTAGTCTTAGTGAGTGCCGATTGCCGAACTAACCAAACTATTTGAGAAGGAAAAATAAATTCTTGCTTTTTGTTAGGACAAATATTTATTGAATCCCAGTCAATGTTTACAACGGAGACAGGACGCAGATATAAAGAATATATCCCATCTCATTTGAGCTTTCAATGAATTTTGGGGATACATTTATTCACGTTATAAGAACGTTGTACATGTCTCCCAAAGCCCAAGTTCACACAAATGCAATATTGCCTTAATTCTTTCCACTGGGACAGGGAATCAGGCAAGACTGGCCTCTGTCTCATCTATTCATTCCAGCATGGCTAATGATAATTGGGCTATTGAAAATGAGAGGTTTGTGGTTTACCGGGATTTATCCCTATAGGCGTAATGATGCATTATGGAGCTACCTAATACAATCTGACAAATCTTCACTGCAACCATTTAAAATATAGGAATATTACAGCCATATGTTAGGATATAAATTAAATTATGAAAAAGTGATGTCCTTATGCTCTATGTATCAAATAATTCATATCAATTTAAAATGTTTCATATAAGTAATTATACACCCCACAGATTACATCGGTGTATCCACAATGTATCATCTAAGTTTCCTAGATGCACATTGGAAATAGGGGACTTGATAGAAATGCTTTGACAATGTCAAAAATGGAAACCTTACTGGAATGATCAATTATTCAAAACTGCAGAAAGATCGGCCTCTAGAGCCTCGTACTGTATGTCCATTAACTAACTTTTATGGCAGCAGTAAAAAAATGTATAATTGAGCCTCATTAAACAGTGGATGGAAGTTGTTCCTCACTGTAGTCTGGAGAAAATGATACACTATGTGTAGAGGCCAACCTCTATTTTGAAAAATCTGGGGACATCTTATTGACCATATTCCAAACATAGCAGGTGATCTAGAATGGATTATGTAATCAATAGAAGTATTTACGTGATTAAATTTCATCCGATATGAGCATTTATTTTCAGGGAAAAAACAGGAACTATATTCATTCTTGTTTTGATATAATTGATTAACAACTTATACAAGGTACCTACCAATTTGCTTATTTATTAATTTATGTGAATTCACTAGTGGATTATATTCATAAAACATATGTACATATGTATAGCGGTATATGTAGACAGACAGACACACACGCACACACACATGTCAGGCTTACTTTGCATGCTGGATACTGATGGAAGGGAAATGTGTGGAATAATAACCACTCACTGTGAAGGTATATGCAAAACCCCTGAATCAAATGATAACTGCAGTTTAAACAAGAGGATGATGAACACCACAAACAATATGCACACAACCACTTCCAGCTCATTAATAACTGTGCACACAAATTGACTTTAAAAAAAAACAATAACCATGGGCCTCAATACACTGCTTATACACCAAAGGTATTAGTGGCTCAGTTATGCCTTCATAAAAGTAAATTAACCACCGTAATGAACACAATTTCTGTCTGTACGGCGAGGAACTCGTACTGCACATTTTGCTTTTCTCAGTGAGAAGGTTGTGGATAAAAATATTTGGAACTCTTTCTATTGTAAATCAAAACACACAGATGCACTTACTGCGTTGTCTTGTGGCAGGAGATTTCAGGGACTTAAGTGTGCTGAAGGAGGTTGATGTTATTTCTACGCAACAATAATACCAAGGTTGTTGGTATTTATTAAGGTGTAATAAAATTCCTGTTAGGGGCATTTTTCAAAATATATTTTGAATCACAATTCTTTTTTATTTATCTTTTGGTTGTTTCATGTTAGCTTACAGAAGAACTGAACTGAATTAAATGGAATTCCTAACATCTACAGTATATGGTCCAGAAGTCATTGATTTCTACAGCCTTGATGGAGAGGATGGGGAGTCCATATATACCGTCTAATGTATACTACATTGCAGGATTTGCTTAAGTCCTTCCATTGGGCCTTGAGTGGGGAGTCGATATATTGTCTATAATGAGTACTAAATGACAGTTCCTCACTAAGCATCCCGTCTCTCTGCCGTAAAACAAGCCCTGGGGTTCCGGGGTGTCGGCCGTACCTCTCGGAAGTGGGGTCCTTGCAGTTGAGGGGGTACTTGAGCTCGATGACGTCACCGTTCTTCTCCCGCAGGAGGCCGTGTTGCTCGGTGTAGTACTGCACCAGCTCTGCCAGCGTGGCGAACTTCTCTCCGCCGTAGAGGTCGTAGTAGTCCCCCGAGTTCTGGATCTTGATGTGAGTGACCTCATCGTTCCGCCTACGGGGGGAGGGGGGGGGGACGATCAGTGCTGGGACAGGATAATAAAAAGACGGCAGGCCCTGTGCGAATATGCGCTGCGTCAGGACTGTGCCTGAAGGACATGATGCACACAAAGAGAACAACCTGGACTCAATCAAAATTTCTCCTTAATATTGACTTACAAATAAATTCTAAATTTATTTGCGAGACAGATAATCAGAATTAAAAAGTGTTCCGTGGCTCGCACCCGCCCAATGTTGTTTGTGATGTGATGCTTTAATTTATGTGTAACTCAAAGTTAACAACAAATGTTGTCACGATGTTGTGGCCCATTCCCAGGTGATCCAAAGAGCCTATCGAGCCCCTTACAGCAGACATTAGCGGTAAATGTAAAAATACAGGTGAAAGTAATGTCCCTGGTCTTTCTCTATGTGCATTTTGAGATTGTCTGGCCAAAGCTGAATCGAAACAGTATGCAAACAATGCGTTACCTCGGTTCATTCGTTTTCTGTGTGTATTAAACCTGTGATAATGCCTGAACAATGAAGACTCTTATTTAAATTAACCCAGCAGAAAATGCTTCTTACTGAATATACAGCCGCTAATAAGACTTGTGGGGTGCAGAACTTATATAACACCACATCGTCCATTGAATATGCATTTGAACTGTGCTTTTTACACTATAGTTATCCTGGAATGCACAACCTGAAGAAAAAGCTGAGCCATAACCTATGTAAGCATGGAGAGGTGTGCATCTCTAACATTAAAGATGTTAGCCTATACCTTCACAGTAAGCACATGGAAATCTTTATATAATGCAACTTTATTTTTAATTAATCAATTAATTAACTATAAATGATTATTTTCTTAATGCATGCACAGTACAGTATATTGCACACACACACACACACACACACACACACACACACACACACACACACACACACACACACACACACACACACAACACACACACACACACACACACACACACACACACACACACACACACACACACACAGACACACACACACACACACCCCAGTTTTCCTGAAATCCATAAAATGTTGATCTGGGAGTCTGATCAATCAATTCTACTCTTGGAAAAGATGGAGGATGCAAAATGCATGAAATCTAAACTCATTGCTGTTGTGACATGTCTGGGGACGATATCATAACCAGTGCCCCCAACCACGAGCACATCTGCTGCGGGACAAAATCAATGGTGACAGAGGCACACACTAATCCATTTTGACCTCAGTCAGACTGTCAGCAGTGGGAACAGTGTAACAGCCCCTAACCATGAATAATGCCTGCATCCACCAATAATTTAGGGCCCATAAACCAAGACTGACATGTCCCTTGACCTGAGGGCAGGACCTTACATGTCTGGCCTTGTTTGCCTGTAACACCACGTTCAGCAGGCTCAGACGGACAAGGGGGCCAGCGATGGCCATCGGTCAGTCTCATATATCCTTAGACAGATACATAATATACCTTTGGTATCTATAGCTCATGCCATGTTCCATCAATGGTATCATAGCATAATCACCACAGCATATCTGACCATGCTGTTCCTGGAGATATGCTGGGTATGTTGGGAGACGTTTTGTCACAAAAGTTTCCTGATAACTTGGCTATGTAAAGATGCAGGCTAAGGCAATTTGTAATTACAGTCCTGTAACTTGAAAGTGATTTTGTAATTTTAAAGAAGCATGCTTCAGCATCGGTGCACTGGATTTGCAATCTGGTTAGTCTATTGAAACTGTGCTCATATCCAAATGACATTAAATAACCTCCTGAGACACAACAACAAAAAAAAAGTTTAAGTGTTTGAATTTTTTGACCAAGTGTCTCGGATGACAAAAAACATGTTGCAGTGAAAATATTTTCCAGAATATTATTATTTTTTTTTTTATTGAATGTTCCTTGTATTGTAAGTTTCAACATAGTATAATATATGGTTGTTGATATTAAGACCAGAGACTCATGTCCCCTACAGAAGAAAAACTGAATTGCCAGGTCTTAGAAGGATAATCTGCGATAGTCAGTTATATGGAGTTATATTGTAATTTGTTAGATTTGTAGACACACATATCTATCAATAGCGAGTTGTGTATTTTGCTTTCTTTGAAATCCACTTTAATATTACTGTACTTTAATGCTAGTTTTGTAAAACATCTGTCGGTGTTCAGCAGTATCACCTTCAGTACACAGTCAACCGATTATCAATACTATAGCTTGAAAGTTATGTCATTGGTATATTTATCTCATCTCCACCTTTTCCCTCCACCTTTTGAAATTTATTCCAACTCATCAAGAGTGAGATACATGCATGTCTTTCAGAAAACCACAACCTCGCATCATCTGATCCACTAGGGTGATAATGCTGCAAACATCTGTTCTGTCCATGCTGATGCAGAGAGCTACACACTCCCAACCAATCATTACAAAAAAAAAGCACACACAGAACACATCACAAAGGGGAGTAAATCATAACTTCTCCTCTTCCCTGCCTCTCTTTCCGTCTCTCTCTCCCTCTCTCATAATTCTGCACTCACTCCTAACGCTATAATTGCATTATCAATGTTCCTGGCATGCCAGAAGACAGAGCCTCTCATCAGTGTAATCTAACGGGGCCAGCAGCTGTGGTGGATGGCCTGTTTATGCTGTCTGCAGGGGGGTTGTAATGCAATTCTGTAAGACAAAATGAGAGAATTACATACTCCATTGGGTTTGATTCTCAATATTTTATTTGTTTGATAATTATTCTCTCTCCCTCCCCCTCTCCCTCCCCTCCCCTCACTGTTCCCATGGAGATTCTAGCTGCTTGCTGGTGGACTATTAGAACTGTTTAAGGCCTGAAGTTCAACATTCTTGCATTGAATATATGAATATGTGAAACGTGGAGACGTCCTACGTTTGTCTCATGGGCTTGTCTTGCTTCACAGCTATTTGAATCGTCCGCAATCCCATGTATTATTCTTTGGCCACAGAAGAGAAAATGCAGAAACTAAGAAGTTACAGGCATAACAAAGCGTTATTAAAAAGGATAAAAAAAATGTACCCACACACTCGTTTAAATGCTCCCAGTGATTCACTGCAAATGAACATCGTTTCAACCCACAAGGTCTTTGACGCGTTGCATAACATCACCCGCACCCATTCCAAGCCACGCCCCCAGCAACCCACTCCACCACACTGTCTCCTTATTGGCAGTTCACACTCCCTGGCTGCTCTTCCCACTCAGATGGACATAACAGTCAAATGAGAGCAAAAGTTAATAGCTGCTCTGCCTTGACTGACATTTTTACCCTATTTGTATATTTCTATCACATTATCTAGAAGCTCACCTGCTTTGCCCCAGCACTATGAGGGCAAACAGTGAGTCACATCTGAGCTATTTGCCTGAATATGCTTTTGCTCCACGATGCTCCTCCGTTCATTTCTATCTTCAGAACAGTATGAGTTCGTCACCGATTTCACTGCCAAAGCAATGTTCTTTAGAAGCTGAAAAAAGCCCACACACACAATTGTGCTATTGAGCCTGCTGCAGAATGCAATTTAACCCTTTCATTTCAGCTTTGTAAGAGCCAGGATAAACAAGCCCAAATTATTATATTAAAGGACCCCCTTCATATTCTTCATACCCCTTTCATATTAAAGGAGCCCCCCTTCAGTTATTTTTTAACTGCTGATTATCAGTCATGAGAATTGTGAGAATCTACAAAGTACAGCCGATGTGCATTATGGGTATTTCATAGGTTAAGTGAGTCAACTGCATTGCATAAGACGAGGGGGGGGGGGGGGTCTATACACATTGCTGGACAATGGCCATTTCCATTTTATCCCCAGGGAATAGACTACCCTTAAATAGCCTAACCATTTATATGGAGGCCCATTAATGCAGTGGGGGGTGGGGGGGGGGGGGGGGGGGTGGAGAGCAGCTTTGATGAAAACCTCATCCCCTTTAAAACCAAGCTCTAAATACCTCAAATACCAGGGTGCACTCATCCCTACACAGAGAGGAGAGAATATTACCTTGCAATTAGCACAGCTCTCCCACACACCGCCCAAGCATGACGTAAGCTCCTCGCTATGGAGCCGCTACCCCCGTAACCCGCTAGCCGAGCTCACCTTGGGACCTGTGGGGCTCGGACTGGTTTGGCTTTAGCAACAGCGCATTTAGCAACAGCGCATGCTCCATCCAGCCAAATGGGAGATAAGAGAGGGAGAAGGCGGGCGGATGAGGTAATGCAATGACGGAGTCCTTTTGTTGGCATGTTACACCGGAGCAGAGCACCGAGCTCGGGGAAAAGCACAGAGAGCTCTATCTAAAAGGGGGCTCTTGTTTGAAGGAGACAACGGGACCTTTCTTAATGACTTTGCTATTGTCTCCGCTTCCCGCTCCGAGAGTAAGCCCCACTCGGATATGAGAGGGAACCGTAAGTGTACTGGAGCCTGTTCACAATTAATCTATAATGGCTCTGCGGGCGCCACATTCACAGCGGTGGACAAAAGTATCGACTCGGAGAGAATAGGTGTATCTGTGTTTTGGTCGTAGAGGTTAATAGGAATGCAATGGCTCCTAATGGAATGAAAAAGGGTAAGAAGACCAGAATCCCTGGGGCCTTTTTTTTGTCAGTCCATTCAGTTCTGAAAGCCCCGATCAACAATGGACAAAGCTGGAGATTCAGCAGGTTTACGGGCTATTTTGAAGGGGATTGAACAATACCTCTCTCTCATTAGCTGCTACTGGTGTACACTTTTGGCATATCACTTGTGTTAGGCCGGGGAAAAAAAAAAAAAGACTTGGTGATACAAACTTTTTTTTTTTTTTTTTTTACTTTGGGGAAACAAATGGAGAGAGAGAAAGTTCCAGAATGAGAAATGTTGGTGCCTGACTCCAAATACTATAGTTTGTGTTACATCTGGATCAGATGCTTTGGTTTGACCCTGATAACATATCATACTTCACTGGGGACGACAATAGAATTGATTTGTACATTGGCCCACTATAAAATATCCAAGACTAAGGTGTGATTCACTGACTCTTACAACAACCAGAATATTACTTCCTTTACCACATCCTTTCCATTACCACATAATGTGCAATCAAGACAAATTACACAATGTTCCACTGTTTTAACAGTGCACTATTGTTATTTGTCTTGATTGCACATCGTGTATTAATGATTACACAAACGGAAGAAAAGAATTCTTAACTACGGGCAAGATGTTTGTCAGACAGTCACCAATGCGATATTAATCAGATCATTAAAAAGGAATAAAAATATGAAAGAGGATAATTAATTTGATTCCTTAAATCAGCCAGAGCTGATGGCACCCATGCGACTCGATATGCAGTTTTCATTTTCATAGGAATTCAGAATTAACAAACAAAACAAATAAATGAATAAATATTCAGTGATGGCGCTGCGGTCAGTGCTGACCATTCAGATTCAGTGCTGTCCACAGCATCAGCTGGAGAGCAGGACTGTGGGACACAGGAGAGCCCAGGCCTGGCAGCTGCTCCGGGATTCCCCCAGCATTCCCCTACACCATTCTAAGGCCTCTGTAATCAGAGCCAGGCAGGGCTGGTGGTCAGCCCACGGGTCCGTGGTCAGGCGTTGGTAAATAGCCAGGCATTGTCACAAGGGAGAGGAGCACGAACAGAAAATATTAACCACAACGGCAGAGACTCCTCGATTCAAGATCAGGCTGTAGCTTCTGAACCAGAGCTCTTCTCAAACATCTTTGCTTCTCATTCTCTCTCTCTCACACACACATGCACGCGCTCACATGCCCACACACTCCATAAACACTCGCAACACTCATTCCACTCTCTTTGTCTAGACCCAGCACCCTTTCTAGAAAAAATATGTAAAACAGCCAATCCATTTTACAGAACCACCTGAACAAAGTGTGCGTGTGTGTGTGTGCGCTCATGTACCAATAAATAAATTATAGATTTTCTGACAGGAGAGGCAGAAGAAATCACAAAGCATGTAAGTGTAGCTATGGCATAATTCAGCTGGAAAGCCAACACGGGCAAAAGACTCTGAGCGCCAAAGAGAAGGCCGCTATGAAGAAAAACTGGCAGCGAGAGGGAGCGAGTCCGCAAACGTAGCGTAACGTGGAATTGTCTTTGGGGGTCTCTGGTACAGCAGTTCTGGGCCAAAGTTCCTGGAAACGCCCCCCCCAATGAAAAGCGACCCCGTCTTTTAAAAAGACACATAAAACCCCCCCCCCCCCCCCCCCCCCCCGCAGCTGCCTGGAGCTGTCAGAGAGGTCAAACGCGGGTGCGGGGTCAGACAGGGGAACTGAAAGAGGATACCAGTTGGTCTTGTTCATTGACGACATGCAAACACTTTGAGCCCCGGGGGACGGGTGGGGGGGGGGGGGGGGGGTGATCTATATCTTCATCACGATTTAGAAGAGAGAGAGAAAAAGAGCTTAATACACAGGGCCTTGGAGCGTTTTTGTTCCGTCTTTCCTATTTCTCCACGTCTTCCTCCCATGCGTGTCTTGACAGCATCGCCCAATTCCCCTTTCAAATTTCAAACTTACTGGTCACGCTCCATTAACGAGCGCAACACATTGTTATGTTGCCTTAAGGTGAAAGACGACATCTTCAGAAATGTAATCAGCGCTGACTCGTTCCAACTAATGTGGGTTCCATTTTCTCAAACATCGTCAAACATCGTCTCTTATACATAGGATAAAAAAATTAATTAATTAATTAATTCGCTTACAGCAGCCGTTCAATTTTCCACCTGAAAAGACTATGTGAACTCAGGCTACAGGGTGAATATTAAGCCACACGCCGTTAGTCTCCATCAGCCCTTGTGATGGGACTCTGTCACAGCTGGGTGTGCGTTCAGTACTGGTGGCACCAACACCCGCCAGGTAAAGGGTCATTGGTGCCACCAGCGTCTGAGGTTTCACAGTGTCTGTCCTGACAGGCCCCTACACGAGCGCTAAACTTGATCAGCTGCTAACGCTGACCCCGTCGTTCCTATCGTTCCCTGATGCCGCTCTTCAATCGAACCCAACCTCCGACATAAACCTGACTCCACCCTCCAGTCCCCACTCTGCTTAAACACCCCGGCTATCCTGCACGCCTGACCCCATCACCCACTACCCCAGCCATCCTACATGTCCTTACCACACCCCCTCCGTAATGTTTACGTATTCAACGACATTCATAGTCTCTTATGGCTTTTAGATTGTTGTGTAGGAATATTGTCGTAACATATGTTGTGTTGTGGTGCCTGGCTGAGGTTGAATTTCCCCTTGTCGGAGAATAAAGATGTGATTTGATTTTTCTACTTCCATCAGAAAGACAACAGGGCTAAACACTCCTGTTTCTTATTGGGTGCTGGGGTTCTTATTGGATATTGGACAATTGAAAGGTTCCTCTTAAATGTGCCCCACAGTCAACTACCCCAGGGGCTATGGCTGTCCACTGTGTGCAGATATTTTACCAGAGTAAATCAGAGCTAACACTAGAAAGATTAAGACATCCTAGAAGGAGACATTTGCGAGTACTTCTTGCTTCTATCCACCACAAACGTCTTACTTTTCTGGACTTGCCAACATCCAATCCGATTGGCCACCACTGCAAACATGCAGAATAATTGGAGGGTAAACTATTGATATACGTATATATCAGTGGCGGCTCCTGAGCTGAAAATTGGGGAGGCAGAAAACTTCCCTTTAAACTGATTATTGGTCTTAATCATTTTTCAATCAGTTTCCTTGATTAACAATAGGCTACATCAGCGTTTAATTCACCAATTACTCAATGCCATCAAATGTAGCCAGTTCTTCTCAATGAGGCTATTAGGCAAGTAATAAAATTATTTTCACTTGCATCGCATAATTGTGCACATTTTAATCAACATTATTAATTGTGGATACATGTGCTCTTCGTTCTCCGCACTCTTAATTACGAAAATATTCATGGAAATTAAACGATCTGAAAGCTCAGCTTTTGTTAGATTCTTTTTTATTGCAGGTTTAGCACAACCTCATCTTTTGTTAGATATTTTAAAAAAATAATTAAAAAAATTATCTAACAAAAGCTGAGCTTTAAGATCGTTTAATTTCCATGGATATTTTCGGAATTAAGAGTGCGGAGAACGAAGAGCACATGTATCCACAATTATAATGTTGATTAAAATGTGCACAATTTTGCGATGCAAGTTAAAATAATTTTATTACTTGCCTAATAGCCTAATTGAGGAGAACTGGCTACATTTGATGGCATTGAGTAATTGGTGAATTAAACGCTGATGTAGCCTATTGTTAATCAAGGAAACTGATTGAAAAATGATTAAGACCAATAATCAGTTTAAAGGGAAGTTTTCTGCCTCCCCAATTTTCAGCTCAGGAGCCGCCACTGGTATATATAGACAACTCCCTACAGCACGTGACCTTTAACAGGTAGAATAACTGCTTGATTCACTGATTTGGCCAATGGTTGTACATTGTTTCTAAGGCTGCTAAAGGTCAAGTTAAATTAGAGCAGCTTTTACATGGAAGAGATCCAGCAAGCTAAATCTTAACAAACCCAATACAAAAGACAGGATATTAAGCTCTTTGTCTGGATAAGACAGAACACTCAATTTCCACTCAATCAAAGTCTTCTCTGTCATACTCGTCAAGCAGTAGCCTATTTATTATTATTTTTTTATTAAGCTGAGATTCTGTATTCTATTCAATTAAGACAATGATTACATTCATTTCAGCAGGTCATGGGGAATTCCCCTGAAGGACAGCAAGTCAAGTGAACTAATTCTACTGTATATAAAGAATCAGCTTTTGTTTTACCATGGAGCAGAGCAAATAGACAGCTCGTCTATGTCACACACACTAATAAGAGCCTTCACCCAGAAGCAAATTTACACAGGGGGAGGTGCATGTTGCGCACACACACAGTAACACACCCCTACATACACACATAAACTCACAGAAGTAGAAAAAGCATTTTCTGGTGACATTATTTCTTCTCGACAATCAGCACCAGGAGACCAGGAGACTTTGCTCAAAACTCAAACAGAAAGTGTGCTACAGTTAGACGGAATATAGCCCATGGATTTAAGCCACCCACAGAGGCAGACAAAATGGCGAGCGTACCTGACAGACAGCGTGAAGTCCCCAGGGTTGCTCTTGCTAGGCCTGGCCAGGAAGCTGCCGTGGACGCCGCGAGTGAGCAGGATCTGCTCCGCCTCCATCCCAGTCATGTTGGGGTGGAACCACCTTGGTACGCAACAGAAACACAAACACTCACTGTACCTCTATAGATGCAGGAGAACAGCCTAATCTCAAGTGCGCTGCGACCAGGCCCTGTTTCCTAAAGAGCCCTGTAGGCAGCACAGATCCGTGGTCAGCTTCTACACGGTCTCTACAGAGTTTATACAGGGAAGTAACATACATTAGCCATTTTGAATGCATTTCAAATGTATTCAGCAAGTATCTAAGCTAAGCACTCCGCGAGACAAACAAAAACAAATCAACACGTAACACATTACGCAAACACTGCTTAGTTGCATTGTGGAGTGGGGATCGGGGAACTTGACTTGGTAACAGAAGGTTAAGGATCTGAGTGTAAACCTTGCATAATATGTCGAAGCTATGCATATACAGTAGCTCTGTTGAGCAAATAAGCAATATAATATCACACAATGTCAGTAAAGCAAGGAGTTCACAAATGTCATGCCCTGGCGATAATGTTTTATGGTTTCCCTAAAAAATTTAAGGGTAAGCTGTTAACCAAAAAATGTCCCAGAAACCCTGTCGATTATAACATTATTATAACAACAAGACCAATTCATTTTGGATAGGGTACATTACTGAGATATTTATACAACATCTCCCAGGTTCACATGACTACCCACCTACTTCAGAGGTACTGGTTCTCCTGTTGAGACTCTGAAACTCTCAAAACTTAAGAAAATGGCATGAACCATTAATTTCCACACTTTTAATTCAACCTAACATTTCAATGTTGTGTAAATCTGTAACAGAATGGTCATTTTCTGCAAGATCACAGGATTCATTCAGATTCCACTTAAAACACTGAAATAAATAAGACGGTGTTAAAAGTTGGCTGGAAATGAAAGCTAGTTATCCCAGGCAAATTGTAGGGGCTGTCGTCTAATCCGACTTAACCCAGTGATCTGACCAAGACTCCTCAAGAAGGGCCCTTCTTCCTGAGATTACGGCTTTTATCCTGACCCCCTGAGCCTCCGAATACCGCCACAGCAATACCGCCATATTTATATCAGGGGCAGAACAGTGTTCTGGGTGGGTCACATGTCAAAGGGTAGAAAGTTAAGGGTTGGAAATCCTGCCATTTTTTATATATAATCGGGGAGAGAGAGTGTGAAGGGGCATACTTTCACTCAGGCAGAAAAAAGAAATACTCAACAAATCAAATGTACAAAAGGACAAGACCCCTGTGACTGACATGGCTGTGAAAAGTGGAATTGTAAGCGAAACAGAGTGTGAACCTTCCCATCTCATCAAAACTGTCAACTCGTCTCATCAAAACCGTCTCAGCCAAGGGGATGTTCCGAAAAAGCAGAGCCTGGGACAACATAGTATGGAAAGGCAGCCAACAGCACCTTGACATGGCCTGTATACAGAGCGGAACGGGGACATCATAAATCAACTCTGTACACATAGACATTCGAGGAATGGACAGTGTGGATATTTTTCCAGTGACTCTGCAGAGGTGAATACTGCCTTTGGGCACACTATCAAAATCAGCCCCACAAGTCTACTAACGGAGCGAGTAATACTGCGGGACAACAGACACAAAGAACGCTGCAACAGGGTTATAATATATCATATAGACCCTCTGAACACACTGATTTGCGCACATCAGAACAAACAACCTGACATAGCAAGAGAGAAAGTTCCGGACCCGAGGGACGGCTACAAAGAGATTCTCCCCCAAGCTGCCATGTGCAATCCCACACAAACAAAGAACAAAGGAGTCCAACCCCCTCAGACAGAGTGACACGCAATGAAGAGGTGGATGGAGCGGACGGTAAAGCCCCAAAACTGCCATTGGCTGCACTGTGGGGTGATTCATTCGACGTGGCCGGGTCTTGAGTTTTAAGGGATTACGGTACGGCAGCAGACTAAGCTTCTGAGGGTTAGACAGACGCAAGCTGAGCTTGACCGCTGAAAGAGATTCTGATGGCCAGACACCATCATTTCTGTTCCATAAGACACAGATCCACACAGCAAAATGGAAAGGCACCTTGGCAAAGACCACTATGCGAAATGATAAAATGCACAGGAATTTATTTATATTGAAAAATCATAAAACTGTTTGTGAAACCTTTTTATATTAGGCTAATAAATGATGTGCCTTTTTCTTATATCTCAATTCAGCATTGTAGCAAGAGCATCAGCCCACAATCCCTTAAAATCCATAAACAACTAAATTCTGACTAAATCCCTGAAATGTTTACTAAATCCCTCAAAATACAGCGTCAACAAATCAAGGAGAGTCACCACGTTCAATTTGAAATCGTTTATACAGCTGGAACTACAATTGAGATGTAATTACGCACAGTACGTAAGGACACATATGTGCCCTACCAGACCTTTCCGATGGCACAGCCTAACTGTAATTGGGCCTGAAGAAAGTGGTCTGAAGAAAGCCAAACATGGCATATGGGAAATACTTCACCAGGACGTTTATAATTTATTACAACAGCTATGGTCCGTGATTTTCCACCCATGGTCATTCAAATAACATCAGGTATCCATCAAACTGTTCAGAAATGGTTTCCCCCAGCATGCTGTATGTTACGTCGAGATTTCAGACAGCTGTAGGTTCCATCCCCAGCCTTTAGTCTGCTTAATGGCAGCACAGTCCTAAGTTCTGGGGGAGGGTTTTAGTATCCAGTTAATTCCTTTGTATACAGCATTCTTACATAAATCTCAGCCAAAGGATTTGTGACAACATCTGCCCGCTGAGCAGGGAATAAAGTTATCAATCTACAGAGTAATCGATCGTGAATAAACATATCAGTCTACAGGGGAGCCCAGCCTCAATGAAGGTATTACTCTCTGTCATGGCGGTTCAGAGTCAACAAAATGTCAGCATGTCGAGTTTTTCTTAAGTAAAAAATGGTTAAAAGCACCTTTTTCATTTTTGTCTTTTGTCATTTTGTGACAAAAATATGCCTATTATCAGTCAGAAATGAATACATTAGAGGCTATTCCCAGCACAGGCCAATGTAGCCCTATGTAACATTATTAAGGAAACTATGAAAGCTAACTATGAATTACACAGAGCTCGGGAACAGCATTGCAATGTATAGTATTTCATATTTTAAGAAAATGAGGTAAAATACAGTGTCTTGACTTGAAAATTATCCGATTCAATGCTATGCCGAGCTTTTCACATTGCATAAATCAATAATATTCACAGTAGCCAAACATGCTAAATAAACCTGTGAATCTTGCCGTCGGTGACAGTGACTCAACTTGAGTGGGAAAGCTTTGACTTTTACACATTAAGATGAACATCAGAAGTGGTGAGTCATGCAACACATGAATATCTACCATTACATTCCCAATATAAAGTGAATCACGACGCCCCGACAACAGACATTCAATATAAAGCATTAGGTGGTAGGTGCACAGATAGTCACCCATAGTAAAAATAAAAACAGGAGCCAAAACTGTCATATTTGTAGAATAATACATTAGGCTAACCTGCTGAGGGTAACACTGAGGTGGTGGTCAACGAAATTACAGTGTAAAGAAATATGAAAAAAAGACTGTGAAATAAGCCAACAAGAAGGTAAAATGACTCAAAAAAAACTTTCACTAAATGTGAACGCGAGTGACTGAAGTGGAAAGCATTCGGCCTTGAGCTTTGATAACGTGCCCTGGAATTCAGTGGGGAAAACGTTTGGGTAACGTTTGGGTACAGTGTAAACACATTTGAGGACAGCTGGAAGACTTAGGGCCAGAACATTTAATAAACCCTACAACTTACCAAGTAAGGTTGGAATGAATGACAGAAAGACACCCCAAAAAACACAATACCCCTTTAGAAATTGTTTGCCACATGCAACAACATACAGTAAAGCTCACACGGTTGACATAACAATGACTACATTTACATGCGCTCAACACTCCAGATCATGGGCCTTTTGCTGGCTACAGTCTCATTCCTAATAAGCTGTGTTTACATGCATCATACAATATGACTGCAGCTCCTGTACACATGGTGATCAGAGTATCTCATTTTGAACATAGATTTTCCCACTGTCTGTATTGTTTGGGAGCGATGCTCATTTTGTGCTACCTTGCGTTGTTTTTGCACTTCTGCAAAACGTATTATTGCACACTGTCAATTTCATCATGTGCTGAACTAATTTCTGTACTTTCCTCTGTCCAGAAATAACATAATTCATGTCTCTATTACTGAGACCGAAATGTGTAATGCTGTCACTCCAAGAGTTCCTTTTTCATTGCCGACAACTACCTAGAAAGTGATTTATGACATGATAGCTTAGAACGTAGAGATGAACGTTTATATCCACGTAGGAGGAACATACCTAATAAGGTATTTCCATGACGCAATACTTTAATTCATAGGCAGAATACCGCACGCCTTATACTAGTTACTTATAACCAGGATACAGGCTCATTTAATTTATGGTTAACAGAATAAGGTGTAGCTAAACATGAGTCATGTCATAATCAAATACTTGAAAACCTCGGTTAACATCGTAACATCAGTGTGCATGCAAACGCACGCAGTCACCGTATACGTGAGGCAACGCAGTGCAAAATGTGACTAATGACCGTACATGACTGAACTGATAGGCCAACCTGAACAGCCATGTCACAATATTTATCAAAAATAATCTGAAATACTGTGCTCAGAATGCAGCCTCCAAATCCACAGCGAGTGGTGACCAATTTATAATCCGCACGTTGACTTTCTCTGGAAACACAAGATAAAAGTTTTCATTACATTACATTACTGGCAGTTATAGTAAAAGAGTAATGCATGCAGAGTGACTTGCAATACAAACAGAAGTGCAAAGAATTTTCCATATCGTACACAAGAAATTTTCAGTTAAACAAACCTTATTCATAAAATATTATTTACGTTAAAATGTAGGCCTATTTTTTTCCCCCTCTTTCCTCTTTTGAATGAGGGGTAAGTTCAGTTAAAGGTGCAGAGTCAAAAGACAAGCCCAAGGCACATCATGAGCCATGTAGGAATGAAAACCTACGTTTTACAGAAAGCAAACATTACTGATGGGACAATATGTTCTTCAAATCAAGATCAACTGGTCTAGCCTTAGAGATACTGCAAAGAAAAAAAAGAAAAAAACAACCAGCTATATTCAGAACTCGTTATTCGATAAAGAAAATGACTGAGTTCTCAAGGCCAGGAGTACACAGTCGACATAGCAAACATCTGACAACCCTGTTGTTTGCAAGGCCGCCCAGATGAGCTGGTGAACAGTGAAGAGAGCCATTCATAAAGCAACTTCACGTGAGCAGGGGCGACTAAGAACAGACAGGCGTGGCTGGGAAGACAGCTGGATCCAGCACTGACTCCCTTATCCACCACAGATTCTCATTCCCCCAAAAGAGATTAGAAAAATAACTTTTTTTCAAACACCGCAAATTGAACGGGATTACAACCGGCGCTCACCAGGAGATTAGATACAGAAACATGTGGAGGGGAGGCCGAAAAGCCCACTGACTACCGTCATGAAAATGAGAATATACGGATTTAAGGAGAAACCAACGTAGTCACATTACCATGCACTCTACAATACGTTGTAATCAGATTTCACTAGTTTTTCTCGAGGATAAAAATTGGAATGCGGAATAGACGCTGAAACAGGGCTCTGTCCCTCCTGAAACACAGATACTGTTCCCGTACCTACGTCTGCACACTGAAGATAAGAATACATCATTTTTACTTTTATCATTATAATTTACTTGAGATAAATCACATTTCTGGCACTGATTTGATTTCAGTTGGACAGAATAACCACGCTCATTCTGCATCAGCTACAAACAGTGAGGGCTCACAGGTAGCAAATCCAGCTCTAAAACCCAATTCTCAAAGCAGTGATATGACACCTTACTGTCTTGGATCAAACCAAGCGCTAGACCTGCCTGTGGCCTGAAAGCCGACAGGGTGACACATAATTGGCCACCGCATTGCCCAGAAAGTAAGGGTTTCAGTTGGCATGGGTAACCAACATCTTGCGAGGACGTTCCCTTGGGTCAATCAGGCAATTTCTCTCTGCCCACGCCATCTATTCAAGACGGACTGCCATGCAGTGGCCGTGTAGCTCAGCTGATGCAATGAGAGAAACCTGTATCATGAGCTTGCTGTTCATTAATATTAATAGAAAATGGATCCTTCTGTACAAGCAGGTCAAAGTGGCTTTATTGTAGATGCACATTGAAAGATCTTATATAGGCCTGAGGCTGTTAAAGGATAAATACTGCCCTTTCCTATGTGACTTTCACTGTACTGTATAAAACCAGTTAAAACAAGTCTACTTAAGCCAATTTGTTGCAACAATATCATTTCCCCACAAAAACATAAACGATTCTTATTCAGTGCAAAATGACATGTTTGTATTACATGTACACAAACACATATTCCCATACTCACACACATGCACGCACGCACGCACACAAGCACATACACACCCCTTCTCTAACACTTATTCAGATAAAAGCACTAGAATCTTTCATTTTGTTACACCCAGGAATACGATCTGACTTTTTAACATTTGTGTTATTGCCACAAAGAGCCATGTGTGGGCCCAGAGTGTCACCCTTTTACAGACTGCTTGTTGCCTTCCTATTCTACTTCCTATTAGTCAGACTTGCTATGCAGACTTGCTATTTCCCCTTACTCTATAATGTAACATCACGACAGCCAGGAAACGTATTAGCCTGTATGAACTAGAAGATAAGAGCATGATTTACTAATCCCTCTGACAAACTGACTGTCCACTGAACTAACTGCAGACAATGGAACTGACGGCAGAATACACATTTCACTTTTTACACTGCCACAGCAACAGATCTCCCAGTCCGGCCTATGGACAGGTCTGTGTGGGGACAGAGGCTGGAAATTTACCCAGAGTATTGTTCTCTATTGCACTATTCAGCATTATCACATAATCAGGGATGTATAAGCGCTCAACAATTGATAATACTAATCGATCAACTAATGCTTTGCGCACCATCATAATTATTGTCACCATCACTATAGCTTATGGATTCTATATATAATTGCCTTAATAAGATGAGATTTAAAGAGAATACCAAACCCGGACTACTTCGCTAGAACTAACCCGAGATAAGGAGGACTGGAGCACACAGAGCTCAGAGCAAAACAAAATATTTTAATACGACTGACGTTTCGACGTCAACGACGTCTTCTTCAGAGTCAAAATGGAAAAATTTTCCGTATTAAAATATTTTGTTTTGCTCTGAGCTCTGTGTGCTCCAGTCCTCCTTATCTCGGGTTAGTCCTAGCGAAGTAGTCCGGGTTTGGTATTCTCTTTATTCACTGGTCCTTCTGTTGAGCACCTATAGTTCCTTGTCTATATAGCCGGCTTGTAGCGCGTTTGGGATCACCCCCTTTTTACATAAGATGAGATTTACTTTGTATTTCTGTCTCTTGCTTGTGATAACACCGGTAGGTAGATCAACAGTGCAGGGAAACAGGCATGAGACCCAATGTAAGAGACCACAAACTTTAAACCATAAGACTGTAAGAGTTTTCCCTAAATGCTATTTTGGTAGATCATCTACTAGTTTAACATTGAACAAGTTTAACATAGATATGCTGGTGACCCCTTCATAAGTGCTGCCTTCCATTACCTTCAGTTTAAAGGGGTTATTCAGTTCACTCTGCCATACGCTATTCATTTCCCTATGTTAACATGAAAATCAGTCTCCACTTTGCATTTTTTACCTCAATCAGTGTCATATCTGTGTCAGTAGACACTACATGCCAAACACTATAAGTGTGCCAATCCCATTTATTTTTTGATAGCACAAGCTAAAAAAAAACATCTACATTTCTGCCATCTTGGGCAGTGGGCACACTAGTGTATGTTGCCAGAACTAGCACACAAACGTAAAACTGGCCAAAAATGATCCCGGAGATATTCTTTCATTTGTTCATGCGAGGTTTGTAGGTTTACAAATATTGCTGATGTGGTACATTCAAATCAGATGGGGTTAAATTAAAGATGGGGTTAAATGATTGGCCATTTTTTGACATACAGATTTTTGCTCTTTTTGGCACTTTGTGGAGTACAAAATCACTCCATATACCATTGACTCATTTTGCCGGGCAATTGACATGCGGCATCTCAAGATGTAAGAGGGTCACAATCTACACCCTGTGGCAATTTTGGCATTACTTAGCCTGAAGGTGGTGCTATAGTCTATCATAACCCTGACATTTTGCACTTTGAAAGGTCAAAACATTTCACCCATTTGCCCTAGGGACAAAAAACTACCATCACTGCATATGCCTTCCCACACTAGACAACATGCTATAACCCATAGCACTGTACCAGGGATGCATGCTATAACCCATAGCACTGTACCAGGGATGCATGCTATAACCCATAGCACTGTACCATGGATGCATGCTATAACCCATAGCACTGTACCATGGATGCATGCTATAACCCATAGCACTGTACCATGGATGCATGCTATAACCCATAGCACTGTACGAGGGATGCATGCTATAACCCATAGCACTGTACCAGGGATGCATGCTATAACCCATAGCACTGTACCATGGATGCATGCTATAACCCATAGCACTGTATCATGGATGCATGCTATAACCCATAGCACTGTACCAGGGATGCATGCTATAACCCATAGCACTGTACCATGGATGCATGCTATAACCCATAGCACTGTACCAGGGATGCATGCTATAACCCATAGCACTATACCATGGATGCATGCTATACCCCATAGCACTGTACCAGGGATGCATGCTATAACCCATAGCACTGTACCAGGGATGCATGCTATAACCCATAGCACTGTACCATGGATGCATGCTATAACCCATAGCACTGTACCATGGATGCATGCTATAACCCATAGCACTGTACCAGGGATGCATGCTATAACCCATAGCACTGTACCAGGGATGCATGCTATAACCCATAGCACTGTACCATGGATGCATGCTATAACCCATAGCACTGTACCAGGGATGCATGCTATAACCCATAGCACTGTACCAGGGATGCATGCTATAACCCATAGCACTGTACCAGGGATGCATGCTATAGCCCATAGCACTGTACCATGGATGCATGCTATAACCCATAGCACTGTACCAGGGATGCATGCTATAACCCATAGCACTGTACCATGGATGCATGCTATAACCCATAGCACTGTACCAGGGATGCATGCTATAACCCATAGCACTATACCAGGGATGCATGCTTGTATCCCTCAATCACCACCTGTGGCTATACCTTTATACCATGTTTAAATATTTAGTAACATGTGGATGTTAACATCCCAACACAGCACAAACTTAATCGAAGGATTAATTTTGAATAATCTATTTTTGTTACCTTCATTTGGTCAACATTAAGGATGAAGAACGTGAGAAACATTTTATTCCAACGGCAAAAACAGTAAATAATTGTATACCAGTAAAATAAATTGCACTTGTCAGTTAATTCACATTTTGTCTGTATGTACAATGCTTTGATATCTCCACTGAAATTCCCAAGCAATCTATAGGCCAAGGTTTTAATTATCTTGTAGTTCCAAATACAACGGTCAGAGAAAGCACACAAGTGCAAATGTAAAATACCCGAATAATCAACCAGTGAATAAAATGTAGACTTCACATATTTATTCATAACACCGAATAATTATCCAACAGCTGATAATAGATGAGTGTTTTTACCTTGCAGTAGTTATACATTTTATAGGACAGGACGAAGCAACCAACAGAAGCAACCAACAACCGATACTATATCAGAACATCACATAGCTACCAAAGTTGGTAACCTGCTAACCTGTACATGGGGTAAAAAGGCAGGTGACTCAATTCAATTCCTCCGCCACCAACACTCAACAAATACTTCAACATTTACGGTGACCCGTGTGTGTCGGCACCCCGTGACCACGTGGCGGAATCCCGCCCCCGTTCTCTCGACTCTCTGCAGGGACAGGGCGAACAGAGACGGAGCTTCAAAACCACACTCCGTAAAGAGTGCATCACTCACAACCAAACCATTCCCCCTACATTGATGCAAACTGCATCGACTGATTTAAAAAAATAAAATAAAATCTATATATATATATATATATATATATATATATATGTAAATACTACTTTGTCTGTGCCACTTAAATTAAAAATAAATACACGCCGACAGCAAAAATTCTGAAACAAATATTTTTTTGGGAGGTGGGGGGGGTGGAGAAATAAAACTCAGTCAAACTCAGACAGTAATGCAAGAAATTTCTCCTACCTCACCATTCTGGTCGGAGCTCGTCTGAGCCCCTAGCTGCCTCAGAGCTTAGTAATCCATGATCAGTACAGTTACACAAGGGGAGGGGGGGGGGGGGCTGTAGGAGTGCTCGCTGTTGGAAGGCAGGGCGGGGGGGGTGTTTAATCTGGGATTTGGATGAGTGTGAGCTGTCCTGATAGGAGCTCCGGCTCGAGCAATCAGCCTCTAAGCGACTGTCTACCCCTCCTAGAGATGGACGTGGTACGGCGTCACCAAAAAGAAAAATCCATCTGACGCAAGAGTGACAGCTCATGCAGTTGTTGTATGAAAAACAAACATTTGCAGTCACAGTATGGCACATAAAACTTAAATGTGGCAAAGTGCAGGTACGTCATTCAGTGTCTCTCACTGGTTTTAAACAGTCTGACTTTTGACCTCACTGAAGAGACAAGGTAAAGCAAACGACATTTTGTGAAAAAGGGCATCTTCAAAAACAGCCATGCTTAATTGTGCTTTTGTACCCATAATGCGAACGCTATCCATTACATCAAAAATGTGGACGTAAAGGCTATTTTTTTGTTTGTTCAATGCATGCTGTTTATTACTGAGCTGTTGATATTAGTCCCTGGGGAGATGATGGAGGAAACTTGACCATAATGTAGGTATAGCACATATTGATCAGCGTATAATGTGCTGGTCCCCTGATGCAATGTTTCAGCATTCTAATTTCCACACCCCCAAAACAGATGGTCAGGAAGAATCTCTTCCCAGAATCACAGTTGCTGAACTACCACCAGTGTGTTGCAGCGATGACAGAAAATGAGGCCTAATAGTCTTACTGTTAGCAGATGGACTGAAGCCAGTATTAGCTTATAATTCATAGAATTTAGGGCTTATAAATTTTGGTTGATTAGAATTATGCTTTTGAAACCCTAACCGTCTAAATGGCAGCAAACCTCACCTCCAAAAAAACATAGTAAGACCTCAGTTTCAAGGTTAATCAAAATTGTGAAGACACAAGACCACTGCCAGCATAGTTAGTTCGACATCGATAATTAAAGTAACGTTACACTGATTAGGTGAGTGTGACTGTGAGACTAAGGATGCCTTGAAGACACAAGACCACTGCCAGCATAGTTAGTTCGACATCGATAATTAAAGTAACGTTACACTGATTAGGTGAGTGTGACTGTGAGACTAAGGATGCCTCTATATGATTACTTTATGACTTCCTTCCAAATGTATGGTTTTAACCCAGCTTTACAGAACACAGTTTACCTGGCTGGACTCCATGCCTAGCATCATACCTGTACCTACCTGCAGCTGTGATCTCATTCTGGAGGCCAAGGTGTGAATGCGTACTTCCAACTGCAAGTCCAAATATGTTGTTTAATTGACTTGAATGTAATTGATTTGAATGCAATCAGTGTGATGTATGACAGTACATTTTCTTGTATATTATTCTGGTAATTGTTCTGATATTCATAATTCTGTTGCAAACATAATGGCCTCCCCACATAGTAATGTCCCTGCTAATTCATAAATAAATTATATAATTCAGCATCTTTAGCAATTATATAATTTAGCATCAATCAACAAAAAGTTGCTTTGTTGATAACTGATAGAGGTGCTTAGACGAATGGTCCCAATATTGTATATGCACACAGTACCTGAGAAGTTATGTTCATGAAGTAACAAGGTGAATTCTATGTTATATATTGAGCTCTCAAACACAGCACAGTAAGAAGAGAGGGATACATAAAATATTTTTAATGGTGACTATCATGTCAAAAGTCTGAATCTAGGGTTATATAATACTGGGAAAAGCAGGTTGCTACCGAAGCTGATATTATAAGTCAGCAAACAAACTCAGCCCAATCCATGTTAAGAGGAACTCATATGTTATTGCATTTTATTGATCCCTCCACTCTTGGGATGTTTTTTAAATGACCTTTTTTCTAAGTTATGGTTGTCTAGGCATAACAATTTACCAACAATTGCTTAGACTCAATTAAGTTTAGGTAGGTATCGATTGCACTTGAATGATGCCAATAGGATCAGAGGGTGTGTGAATGAACTACCATTTCTGCTTTTGAAAAAATAAATACTACTTTTACCTTTTCACCTTGGTATTACACTTTAATTAGGGGTCCATGCAGTGAACCTTCTGGAACCCTACTTTTTTTAGGTTTCTTTCTTTATTGTTTTTCCTTTTTTAAAAGGCCGAGAAGTTCTGGATGGTACAATGAAAACGCATGAATTTGCAGGCTAGTCTTGACTGGCGGATTAGTCTTGCAATTTGTTACACATGGTTGAATTGCAGTGGAATGCTTAGGTTTTTATTAAATCTAGCTAGTTTCTTAGATTTGTTTTGTGTAGAGACTGACAACAAAATTTAAATGATGGGTGGAGTTTCGAACGCATCACTTTTTGGGAATTACAAGGTCTTGAGAGTGGGCATGTCCACCCCAGTGGCATGAAAGGATAGATGGATATCTAGAAAATTATTTAATTTTCAAATGTTTCTATTACTTGACCATATTATTGATTGAGAGATAATGCCATCCTCTTTAAGATGAACCCTTTAAAGAAGGCCAGATTCTCTGTGTGTTTCAATGGTTGACATTCAAATTTATCCTAAAATGAAGCATCAATGGATCATTGCATCAGAAAAAATATTTATTAAATACTTCTGTCAGTAGCTGACTATGGTCAGAAGTCTGCGGCAAATCGGTTCCGTTTCCATTATTGACAAAGTGGGTTTACGTCGGCCAGAGTTCCTCAGAACTCTCGCCACTTCATTATTTATTAATTTATCTATCTATCTATCTATGTATTAGTATTTTCTTTTTAAAAACCCATTGAAATCGAAATCTACTTTACAAGGGGACCTGACCCGGCATTAGCACTTTCCAAAGATACATCGGGTTCCCACAAGCTACCAACTGTCATCAGTACGAGATGTGCTTTTCTACCAGCTGGGGCTGGCTTTTATGCCAATTAAAATTTCAGTTGTATAGAGCTTTTTACAGAGGCACTGTCACAAAGGCACTTTACAGAGTGTACTGACTGGTCAGTGTGGAAAATGGCTGAAGGGCGAGAGGTTTAATCAGGTGGCGTGGTACAATGGTGAGGCGAGAGGTACTATTCCAACTTCGAACGGAGGGGGGGAAAAAATACATTTTTAATAAATTATGAAATTGTTAGATGCTGTTCAGCATTTTAAACATCCTTTAAAGATCCAATTTCCAGGGCGTGTTATGAAACCCAAATTTCAGCTCCATCAGGAAATTGACGTTCATATCTTGTCAATCAATGAAGTTTCAAATCTGATGCATTGATGGATCGAAGCATTTGTGGTAGCCGAGGCATTTATACTTGGCTAAACTCCCAATCAGCCATTCTCTTTCTGCAATCCACTCAACACTCAAACCCCCCCCCCCCCCCCCCCCCAACCCTATCTGACTGCATTCACTAATTTAATCTTTGCCTTGTCTTTAAAACGTGTAATGACAATTCTAGTAAAAAACGTGTTGTGCATTTCCAACATTTCTGGTAGATGGAGAAGAAATTCACCCTGACTGTGTAAAGCAACTTGAGACCCTTGGAATAAAGCAGCTACATAATTAGCGTTTTCTTCTAAAATGTAGACTAGTTATTACATGAAATAAGTCTCCCTGACGATGTACAAGTTTCAATTCTGAATTACACATCAGAACAATAGATGTTTAAACGTACAGGATACGTTTCCAGTTCCAGCGCTCAAATTACTTTGCCTACAGATACTTTTAACTGTAAGGGAGTCGGCCCTTTGGCTACGTTCATCCTTGCATGCCAGTAAATCTCACCTCTCATGTACATGTCTCGCGTAGGCTGTTTGTTCAATGATTTATGCTCAGTCATGCCGGCCATGTATTTTAAAGCGGCCACACTCAACCAGGCAGTATGGGCTGAGTACCAGGTATTGTATATGAAGACGACCGCAAAGGCAGGGGTGGGCCAGGGTGGGCCATGGCCCAAGATTTTTACATTTAACTTGACTGAACTACCACACCCAAATTGTGAATGCCCAGCTAGGTAGTTCTGGCCCTTTTAGTTCTATGCAGGCCCAAGTATATGAATATTTCTGGCTATAATGCTGCATCATGAACAGAGCTAGAGTCTTTAACAGATTCCACACTCCCATCCCTGGGCAATGCTAGTGTCAATTGTGCGTGTCACCCACCGTTGCCACCGGCACAGTCCAGATTCAACAACAGACCGTGGGGCCTTCCCGGGAAAGTGGACTTAATTATTTTAAAGCATTATGCTACCAGTAAAACAGGTTGGTCAGATTTCCATAAGCAGGACATTATAAAACAAGGGGAAATATGCGTGAACCTATGGGTTGCCAACCTGACAGCTTTGTTGTATTTAGTGTCATCATTAAGGCAAAATTGTAACGTTCCGTTCCCGTCCTGTCCGTTTTCCATGTTTTCCTTGTTTCCTTCCGTGTCATGTTGGATCCCTTGTCCGTGTTTCCCTCCTGGCTGTGGACTGGGCGTCTCCCTCGGGTACTTTTGGTTTCATTTTCCACTTTAGCTTCCGCCTATCACTCGCCCCTCTCGTTACTCACATTCCTCACTGCTGTGCTTCGGCAATCACTCCTGATTTAACATCACACCTGTTTCTCGTTTTCTCCTTCACTTCCTGCACCATTTAAACCCCTGGCTGGCTGCTATTCAGCGCCAGTTCGTTGACTAACCTACCGTGTTTGTTTCGTATCCCGTTTCTGGTCCAGTGTTTGTGAGCCTGCTGGTTCATACCTGTTCGCCTGGTTTCCTGACTGGTAGCTATCTCTGCTAAACTTTCGCTGCTGCATGCATTTACCTGTTTCCCTTCAAAACCTCCAGACGCCGCAGTTCCAGTCTTCCCGCAGCTGTGTTTGTCCTCCCCGTGTTACGTACCTCCCGTACTCGTGTTGCGGTACCAGGACCTCTGCATGCCAGCCGGCTTACGCCAGTATTGCCCGAGCTACGCCGCACCTTCCAACTCGGCGGTGCATTCACCAGCTACAGTCCTGTCACAACACCCTGCCTTTAACCTCTGCTTTCTGCCCGGTTACTCAAGCTACCCGGTCCAGTTTCCAGTCCTGTTCCAGCCCAGTTCCGATCCAGTTTCCTGTCCAGCTCCAGTCCAGTTTCCAGTCCAGTTCCAGTCCAGTTCCGGTGTTTTAGACACCTCCGTTCAAGTCCAGTTCCGGCTCGGAACAAGTTCCGTGCCGTCCCCTGTGTTCCTGAGTGGACCTTCCGGTCCAGCTTCCAGTCCAGTTCCAGTCCAGTTCCGGTGTTTTAGACACCTCCGTTCAAGTCCAGTTCCGGCTTGGAACAAGTTCCGTGCCGTCCCCTGTGTTCCTGAGTGGACCTTCCGGTCCAGTTTCCAGTCCAGTTCCAGTCCAGGTCCGGTGTTTCATACACCTCCGTTCAAGTCCAGTTCCGGCTTGGAACAAGTTCCGTGGCGTTCCCGTTTCCTGAGTGGACCTCCCGGTCCAGTTTCCAGTCCAGTTCCCAGTCCAGTTCCAGTCCAGTTCCGGTGTTTTATACACCTCCGTTCAAGTCCAGTTCCGGCTTGGAACAAGTTCCGTGCCGTTCCCGTTTCCTGAGTGGACCTTCCGGTCCAGTTACCAGTCCAGTTCCGATCCAGTTTCCAGTCCAGTTCCAGTCCAGTTCCGGTGTTTTAGACACCTCCGTTCAAGTCCAGTTCCGGCTTGGAACAGTTCCGTGTTTCTTCAAGTCCAGCTCCGGCTTGGAGCAGTCCTCAGTTGGACGCTATCCTGTGTTAACTAACTAACCTGTTTTGCTCCCGTGTACAGCTTTGGGACCACCCCAACGCTTAATAAAGTTCCACTTTCTGTAATCTGTCTCCTGGTCGTTGCACTTGGGTTCGTCCCGTATCAGGATCGTAACAGAACGAACTGGCCAACAATATGGACCCAGCCGATCTGGAACAGATTCGCCACGCCTTCTCCTGCCAAACTGCGATCAGCGACCAACAGGGTCGCCGTTTGGATGATGTGCTGGAAGTAGTTAGGGGCATCACGGAGCAAGTATCCCAACTTTCGCTCCACCAACCGCTACTACGGATTCCAGCCAACCCTACTCCTTCCTCTCCCGAACCCCATCCGGAGGCACCGGCTCCCACTTCCAGCCGTGAGCCCCGTGTACAACACCCCGAGTTATATCGCGGGGGGTTGGGGAGATGTCGTGAATTTCTACTTAAATGTGACATAGTGTTTCGGATGCAGCCCTCCTCCTTCGCCTCTGACTCCAGCAAGATCGCGTTCATTATGAGCAGCCTGGGAGGGAGCGCCCTGGAGTGGGCTACATCCATCTGGGACAGCCAGGCTCCGTTATGCAGCAACTTCGCAGCCTTTACGGCAGAGATGCGACGTGTGTTTGAACACCCGACCTGTGGACGTGACGCTACCCAGCGTCTGCTTCAAGTTCGCCAAGGCAACCGCAGTGTCGCAGAAATGGCCATTCAGTTTCGTACCCTCGCCGCGGAGTCAGGATGGAATGACGCCTCCCTCCAGGGGGCTTTCCGCCAAGCTCTCAGCGAGGAACTCAAGGACCAGCTTGCCACTCGGGAGGAATCCAACTCCCTTAATAGCCTCATCAGCCTCGCTATAGCCATCGATAATCGTCTCCGCATCCGGGCCCGGGAGCGGGGAGGAAGTTCCGGGCGTCATTCGCCCTCCGTCGTCTCTAATGTTCATTCACACTCCATCACTGGATCTCGGGCGCCTACGGGCGGGTCCGAGGAAGAGCCCATGCAACTGGGCAGAGTTGCGGTCAATCCCGAGGAGCGTCAGCGCCGTCAGCGCACCAGATCCTGTTTCTATTGCGGCAAGCCTGGCCATCAGATCGCCTCCTGTCCCATTCGCCCAAAAGAAGGGGCTCGCCAGTAAGACTGGGCGTACTGACGAGCCCCATCGTCCCCAACCATGCTGCCCAGGACCGCCTCATGTTCAAGGCTACTCTCCTTTGGAAGGACAAGACCCTATCTTCTTCGGCCCTAATTGACTCCGGAGCTGACGCCAGCTTCATGGATATCACCTTCGCCAGGAGGGCCGGCATTCCCACGGAACGTCTCACTTCACCCATTTCAGCTCTAGCTCTGGACGGTAGGAGTTTGGGGTTAGTTACCCACTCCACCGTTCCTATCCAGTTAATTCTATCTGGCAATCATCGGGAGTCCATTCAGCTATTACTGATTAACTCCCAACAATCTGCTCTGGTTTTAGGTCAGACCTGGCTTCGCCTCCACAATCCCCATATTGACTGGAAAGCCGGTCGCATCCTGGCGTGGAGTGCCCACTGTCTAGCCAGCTGTCTCCGTTCTGCACTACCCCCTCCGGGGCCCAGTAAACCCTGTTCCATGCAACCTATACCGGATTTAACGAATGTTCCCAGCGAGTATCACGACCTCGCGCAAGTATTTTCTAAATCACGTGCTCTGTCCTTACCTCCTCACAGGCCGTATGACTGCGCCATTGACCTACTGGCTGGAGCTAAACTGCCATCGGGACGCCTCTACAGTCTGTCTGGACCGGAGAAACTAGCCATGGAGGAATACATCCACGACTCCCTCGCTTCGGGTATTATCCGTCCCTCTTCATCCCCAGTCGGTGCAGGGTTCTTCTTCGTTGGGAAGAAGGATGGCTCCCTGCGACCCTGCATCGACTACCGGGGCCTCAACCAGGTCACCATCCGTAACAAATACCCTCTTCCCCTCATTAACACCGCCTTTGAAGCCCTCTCTCCAGCTGTGACGTTCACCAAGCTCGACCTCCGGAATGCGTATCACTTGGTGCGTATCCGTGAGGGGGACGAGTGGAAGACTGCTTTTAATACCCCGTTGGGCCACTACGAATACCTGGTGGTCCCTTTCGGCCTTACTAACGCCCCAGCAGTCTTCCAGAGCATGGTGAACGACGTCCTGCGGGACCTCCTAGGGAGGAGCGTTTTTGTTTATATCGATGATATTTTAATTTTTTCTCAATCCCCGCAGGAGCATGTCCGTCACGTTCGAGAGGTTCTCCAGCGGCTGTTGGAGAATCAGCTGTTTGTTAAGGCTGAGAAATGTTCCTTCCACGCTTCCACGGTCCCGTTCCTCGGCTTCATTATCGAGGAGGGCAGTATCCGGGCGGACCCTGTGAAAATCAAGGCGGTGACAGAATGGCCCCAACCCACCTCCCGCAAGCACCTTCAACAGTTCCTGGGGTTTGCAAATTTCTACCGCCGCTTTATTCGCAATTACAGTTCCATTGCTGCTCCCCTGACTAAACTCACTTCCGTTGCCCTGCCTTACTGTTGGAATTCCGATGCCCAGCGAGCTTTCGAGCTACTCAAGGCTCGGTTTTCCTCAGCACCTATCCTCCTTCACCCTGACACTTCTCGGCAGTTTGTCGTTGAGGTGGATGCCTCCGACACCGGCGTGGGGGCCATTCTGTCTCAACGGTCCGCCTCTGATAGCAAGCTCCATCCCTGCGCATTCTTCTCCCGGAGGCTGTCCTCCGCCGAGAGGAACTACGATGTCGGGGATCGGGAACTGCTGGCGATAAAACTGGCTCTTGAGGAGTGGCGCCACTGGCTGGAGGGGGCAGGTACCCCTTTTCTTGTTTTTACCGACCATCAAAACCTCATTTATTTAAGATCTGCCAAGAGGCTCAATTCTCGTCAGGCTAGATGGTCGTTATTTTTTGCACGCTTTAATTTCTCTGTTTCTTTCCGCCCTGGTTCCCGTAATATTAAAGCAGATGCCCTGTCCCGCATTTTTTCCCCTCCCTCCAGTCCTGCTGATCCGGAGCCCATTTTGCCGGCCTCCTGTGTGGTGGCTGCGGTCTCCTGGGAGATTGAGGGCATTGTGAAGGCCGCCCAGACTTCCCAACCGGACCCCCGCAATAACCCTAACTCCTGTCTTTTTGTCCCCGATTCCGTCCGCTCCCAGGTCCTCGAATGGGTTCACGCCTCGTGCCTGGCATGTCACCCAGGTGTCGCCAGAACTATCGCCCTCGTCAGGAGGAGTTTCTGGTGGCCTACCCTTAAAGGGGATACCCGTGCCTTCGTCCTGGCCTGCTCGGTGTGCGCCAGGAGCAAGGCTTCCCACCAGCCTCCCTCCGGTCTTCTCCTTTCCCTCCCCGTCCCTGGCCGTCCTTGGAGTCACATTGGTGTGGACTTCGTAACCGGTCTGCCGTTGTCAGAAGGTAACACCGTCATTCTGACAATAGTGGACCGGTTCTCCAAGGCGGTTCACTTTGTTCCCCTCCCCAAGCTCCCGTCCGCCCTTGAAACCGCTGAGCTCTTGGTGCTACACGTGGTCAGGCTGCACGGGATCCCCTCTGACATCGTGTCAGACCGTGGGCCCCAGTTCTCCTCCCGAGTTTGGAGGGCGTTCTGTGCAGCCCTGGGTGCCTCTCCTAGTCTTTCCTCGGGTTTCCATCCCCAGTCTAATGGTCAGGCAGAGAGGGCGAACCAGGACCTGGGGGCCGCCCTGCGGTGCGTTACAGTGCGCAATCCTGCCTCTTGGAGCCGGTTTCTCCCCTGGGTCGAGTACGCACATAACTCCCTTAAAAGTGCCTCTACTGGCCTATCCCCGTTTGAGTGTGCTTTAGGCTATCAACCCCCTCTTCTGTCGACCCAGGAGGCCGAGATAGCTGTCCCCTCTGTTAGGGCCCATGTCCTTCGTTGTAAAAACATTTGGAGACTCACACGCACCGCACTCCTTCACGCCAATTCCCGCTCCCAACGTCTGGCGGACCTTCACAGGACCGCAGCCCCACAGTATAGGGCCGGTCAGCAGGTCTGGCTCTCCACTGCAAACATCTCCCTTCCCTCTTCATCCAGAAAGCTTCAGCCCCGTTTTATTGGTCCCTTCCCCATCATTTGTCTAGTTAACCCGGTGTCTGTTAAACTTTCCCTCCCCGCCTCCCTCAAAGTTTACCCTGTGTTTCATGTGTCCCAGGTTAAGCCTGTCTCCTCCAGCCCCCTCAGTACCCCTACCATCCCGCCTCCTCCCGTCCGAGTTGTTGACAACGCCCCGGCCTACACGGTGAACCGTGTTATTGATATCCGCCGCAGGGGCCGGGGTTTCCAATACCTCGTCGACTGGGAGGGGTACGGTCCTGAGGAGAGGTCGTGGCTCCACAAGAGCCTGATCTTGGACCATTCAGTAATCCAAGACTTCCACGAACAGTTCCCTGACAAGACCAGGCCTCCGGGTACGCCAGGTGGCGTACATTGAGGGGGGGGTACTGTAACGTTCCGTTCCCGTCCTGTCCGTTTTCCATGTTTTCCTTGTTTCCTTCCGTGTCATGTTGGATCCCTTGTCCGTGTTTCCCTCCTGGCTGTGGACTGGGCGTCTCCCTCGGGTACTTTTGGTTTCATTTTCCACTTTAGCTTCCGCCTATCACTCGCCCCTCTCGTTACTCACATTCCTCACTGCTGTGCTTCGGCAATCACTCCTGATTTAACATCACACCTGTTTCTCGTTTTCTCCTTCACTTCCTGCACCATTTAAACCCCTGGCTGGCTGCTATTCAGCGCCAGTTCGTTGACTAACCTACCGTGTTTGTTTCGTATCCCGTTTCTGGTCCAGTGTTTGTGAGCCTGCTGGTTCATACCTGTTCGCCTGGTTTCCTGACTGGTAGCTATCTCTGCTAAACTTTCGCTGCTGCATGCATTTACCTGTTTCCCTTCAAAACCTCCAGACGCCGCAGTTCCAGTCTTCCCGCAGCTGTGTTTGTCCTCCCCGTGTTACGTACCTCCCGTACTCGTGTTGCGGTACCAGGACCTCTGCATGCCAGCCGGCTTACGCCAGTATTGCCCGAGCTACGCCGCACCTTCCAACTCGGCGGTGCATTCACCAGCTACAGTCCTGTCACAACACCCTGCCTTTAACCTCTGCTTTCTGCCCGGTTACTCAAGCTACCCGGTCCAGTTTCCAGTCCTGTTCCAGCCCAGTTCCGATCCAGTTTCCTGTCCAGCTCCAGTCCAGTTTCCAGTCCAGTTCCAGTCCAGTTCCGGTGTTTTAGACACCTCCGTTCAAGTCCAGTTCCGGCTCGGAACAAGTTCCGTGCCGTCCCCTGTGTTCCTGAGTGGACCTTCCGGTCCAGCTTCCAGTCCAGTTCCAGTCCAGTTCCGGTGTTTTAGACACCTCCGTTCAAGTCCAGTTCCGGCTTGGAACAAGTTCCGTGCCGTCCCCTGTGTTCCTGAGTGGACCTTCCGGTCCAGTTTCCAGTCCAGTTCCAGTCCAGGTCCGGTGTTTCATACACCTCCGTTCAAGTCCAGTTCCGGCTTGGAACAAGTTCCGTGCCGTTCCCGTTTCCTGAGTGGACCTCCCGGTCCAGTTTCCAGTCCAGTTCCCAGTCCAGTTCCAGTCCAGTTCCGGTGTTTTATACACCTCCGTTCAAGTCCAGTTCCGGCTTGGAACAAGTTCCGTGCCGTTCCCGTTTCCTGAGTGGACCTTCCGGTCCAGTTACCAGTCCAGTTCCGATCCAGTTTCCAGTCCAGTTCCAGTCCAGTTCCAGTCCAGTTCCGGTGTTTTAGACACCTCCGTTCAAGTCCAGTTCCGGCTTGGAACAGTTCCGTGTTTCTTCAAGTCCAGCTCCGGCTTGGAGCAGTCCTCAGTTGGACGCTATCCTGTGTTAACTAACTAACCTGTTTTGCTCCCGTGTACAGCTTTGGGACCACCCCAACGCTTAATAAAGTTCCACTTTCTGTAATCTGTCTCCTGGTCGTTGCACTTGGGTTCGTCCCGTATCAGGATCGTAACAAAAATAACGGTATTTATGTCATTAATCAATATTACAATGCAGGTAATGAACTTAGGATGAAGCTTGAACTTCGAGAACTACATGAGAACAGCCTCATGGAATTGAATTTTGACAATGCTTCATTGTATAATCAAACGAAATTTGTTAAACAAGCAGGCTAATTCTGAGTTTTCAAGGTGAGACGGAAGCCATTGGTAGCATATATTTTGTAAAAGAACAGCACTGTCGGGAATTACCGGGAACCCGTGCCGGTGTTAAAACCTAATGTTTAAGATTATTATTGTGTGTATCAAAACGCATCATAATGGAGTCCGAATAATATTGATCATACTATTGATCCATATAGCCTATTCCTTGATGGCACTATACACGCACAAGCATGTCTGTTTCACCCTCATATAAGCAATCCGCCTCATATAAGCAATCCCCCCCCCCCCCCCCCAATCCTGTCCTCATCCAAAATTTCATCCCAGCTGTGAGGCATTGGTGCAAAGCCAACTTCCTAACCATCTCACATGGGGGCGCGTGCATCAGAAATTATTTGTTTTTTTGCTTTCATGCAAGAATTGTTTTTTATGCCCCAATGACGAATTTGAGGCGGTTCATGTTTTAGGATTTTACTTACACGATTCCATCATTCTGCGTGTCTGCAAAGAAATTGATTTCCAGTCTCTTACTGCCTGTTATACATGGATTTTGTTTGCTTTATGAAACACAATAAAACAAATGTTGTCTTCACTATTCCCCAGACTTCTGTTGATTGGCTTTCAGGTCACAAGGTCCCAGTACAAAGTCGCAGGGACTCTTGATACAGTAATTCGGATTTCCAATCAAGTAGGCCAACTGTCAAGCATTCTAATTAAACCTGGCGCTGTTTTCTGTCACGACTACTCTCCAAACCCCCTGCCAAATTCCAGATTCCAACGTCAATGTCAAAAAGGCTCCCAATAAATTATTAGACTTATCTTTGTCTTTAACTTAAGCACTTCTGCATGCATTTGACTGAAATCACACAAGCGTGCTCTCCTCCCTTCTCCCTCACAACTCCCTTATTACCCACGCTTTTGAAATTCAACTGATCCAATATTCGGCTGTTCGTTCCGAATTCTTGAAACTTATTTACACAATAAACACCCATACCATTGTCCACCACCTCAACACAAGAAACTTTTTGCACCCTATTTAAAACAATTTCTCTATTATTAATTTTTATGCAAAATTCTCCACATATTACCATCCTTTAGCAGCTCTTACTTGGTACTGCACTAATCACCCATCCACTAAAAGCAGTGATTTGAGAACAATCAGATATAGCCTATGATTTACTTTGATTCATATTACAGCTTGGCCTTTGTCTTTCTTTCAAATTGACGTTGACGCAAAGTAGGCACACAGGCTCACTCCAAGGCTTATCTGGATTCTCTCAGCTTCTTCAGCTCTCTCCCTCTCATTCTCTCTAACACCCACACAACACACACACACACACACACACACACACACACACACACACACACACACACACACACACACACACACACACACACACACACACACGTGTACACACTATAAAACCCACTTCTCTCACCCTCAGCTGTCATAGAATAGCCACCTGTGCAAACACCAGAATTTTATATGCCCTGACCAACACTGGCCAACAGGTCCTATCCCTCCGGTGTACATACAGTTTTAAGTCGGAGGTTTACATACACTTAGGTTGAAGTCATTAAAACTAATTTTTAGCAAACTATAGTGTATATAGTGTATAGTGTACAGAACTGAAAAAGCGTGTGCAAGCAAGGAGGCCTACAAACCTTACACCAGTTCTGTCAGGAGGAATGGGCCAAAATTCCAGCAACTTATTGTGAGAAGCTCGTGGAAGGCTACCCGAAACATTTGACCCAAGTAAAACATTTTAAAGGCAATGCTACCAAATACTAATAGAGTGTATGTAAACTTCTGACCCACTGGGAATGTGATGAAAGAAATAAAAGCTGAAATAAATCATTCTCTCTACTATTATTCTGACACTTCACATTCTTAAAATAAAGTTGTGATCCTAACTGACCTAAGACAGGGAATGTTTACTAGGATTAAATGTCAGGAATTGTGAAAAACTGAGTTTAAATGGATTTGGCTAAGGTGTATGTAAAATTTCGACTTCAACTGTACGTAGGTACCCTGTTTTACAGTAGCAAACACCGATTTTATATTAAAAAATAACTATAGCACATGTCGAAGTATGCATGCAATTGACCAGTCAACCTTTTAATGTCTATAGGGCATACTGAATGCAGTTTATCAGGTGATTTGTTACATTACTGGCCTACACCAGAACATTTTGTCAAAATGTGCAACACAATGCTGGTAGTTTAAATGTATTGTTGTGAAAGTTCCTATTTAATTCCAATCCATTATTGTTATTAGTTCTGTTTTTTTATTCGAGGGATGATACAAACGTAACTGTATGGACATGTAGTCAAAACAACGTTGAGACCTTCTGAGACTTCTCCTTAGCAAACCTCTAGGTCTTGATCAAACTTACTCTATGGACATTATATCAGGGTAATAATTACTACATCATATCCCAGCCAGAGACATATGTGAGGGAAGAACCCTTAAGCCCCTATGGAGTCACAGCTTAGTCAAAATGACTACAATATGCAAAAGATAAATGTCGAGATGCAAAACAGATCATTTGCAACATAAATGTGTAGAGAACGGTGGCTGATGTAATTTGTCACTGTGATGCAATCTATCACTGGTTAACCAAAACAAAAACTAACTGCATAGCAAATATGCTATTTACATATGAGACATACTTCCACTGACACAAACATAAGTAAACAACAGTCAAAGTATTTATATTCACATCAATTCACATCAAGCTGTATAACACCAAAGCTGGGCTATGTTTCTAAGCGTAAATGTATGGAGATATAAATACAAAAGTTCTGCCAAAGCATTCGCGTTGAGTTTTGCGCTTCAAAAAAAAAAGTTAATTATGATATCATTGCAATTTTAATACATGCTTGATACATCTGTGCAATGCTCTACTCCAATCAGTCTTGCATTTGGTTCGTAAAAGCACACACAACGAAAAATAATAAACACAACTCGCACGTGTATGACAAAGTTCCACAAAACAGCGATAACAACAAGCCAGCAGTTCGTGTACAGCGCGCCCAGCCGAGGCAGACTGGACGGTATCTATCCAGACAGCATGCATGCCATTGTCAGATCAAATGTCTTAAACGGAGTAAAGGGAATTGCTTCTTGTCACTGGTATACGCTCGTGACATTCGTGCCATAATACTCGATAGCTATCGTAGCTAGTTGCATGACTGACCAGCAGAGACTTTAATTAAATAATCCCACACACATTATGCAGCAACCACAGAACATGAGAGATGTAGGCTAATTCCCTGAGATGACAGTATGTTTGAATGCATGGATCAGTGAGATTGAATATACACATTGGTTTTAACAGCTTGGGCCAGAGGAGAAACGTGCGCCTGGCTAAACTAACCCTTGTCCACAGAGCTAGTCTGATCGCTATTTAAGTCTGTAAAAACGTTCGAAGTTCGACGCATCGCATGCAATTACTGCCTTACCTACGAGACGTCATTACAGTCTCCCAAAGGTGTCAAATTCCTGAGATGGGGGAAAATTGGTAAAGTAAAGTAGAGTCCTCCCCCCTTTCTCAGCCGAGTCCGTCTTTTATGTTTGAGCGGGTGTTGAACAATGCACAACTCCGATAACCTACCACAATCGTAGACCCCGCCTCCAACTCCAACGTCGTCCACGCAGAGAATTTAAACAGACAGCGCTGTGCGTTAAATTTGCGGGATAAAGTGCATAACTTAAATTTACTGTAATATAATGCAGTGCTCGTGTAATGGTTAGCATTGGTCACCTGCTCTTCACACTACCCAGAGCGCCGATTTGAACCGGCAATTTATACAGTAAGTAGCCTATTGATCAGGTAACTTGAAATAGGTAGGCTAGAGCGAATGCGCAATGTTTTGCGCAAAATGTTCACATATTTAGATTTCACATTGGCCCACAACAATATATGTTATCTCCTAGTGATACTTTGTAGTGTTAAAATTACAGCAACATTTTCAACAAGTAATAGCCTATCTAGGCTATTCTGAAGAATTAGGCTACTCTCTGAGTTAGGCTACACATTCCACGTAAATCTTGCTGCGGCGCTCTCGGTGAGCAGTTACGCACTTAAGAGTCGGCTACAGTCACACTGGTTTTGTCATCCTTGGCATACGTTTGAAAACGTTTACATTATATGTACTTGAAGTAGCCTACTTGACATTAAACATGTTGTATAGTACTAGTAGTTAAAAATGAAGGCTCGATAACTGTATTTATATTAGTTGTATCATGTGGTTCGAATAACTTGTTACTTCACGTGGTACATTGGGTTGGGAGGCATGTTACAGGTGGGTTGGGCATATCCCATATTATCTGTAAAGTTGGAGGCGTATATCTCACACCAGAGCGGAGCACTTTTCAGGGTTTTCCAAAGAAATAATTAAAATGACCACAGAATCATTCCTGACCAAAACATAAACATTAACATGTAAGTTAATCTCTGACCTCAGGTAAGCACACAATATTAAGATAAAACTTCACACAACCACACAGTAAAGCTCCAAAATTGGGACTGCGGTCAAGCCAGCCTCCACTTCGAAAAAGACGGTCAAGCCAGCCGCCGCGAATTTATTTGGTTCGCAATATACTAGGCATTCTACGGTAAGCGTGTAAGAATTGATTTCAAAATAAAAGTAAAGTTCTTCTAAATTCAGATTGATATTAAAAGGAAACCTCCTGTTTTCACGGAACCATTTCTCTTCAGAACGATAGAAGAACACCTCAGAGTGTCACTCAGGTAATCTCAGGACATTCTGATGTGGAATTTCAAAATTAAAGCCCTCTAAATTGTCATCTAAATGCTGTGTTTCTTCTAAATTCAGATTGATATTAAAAGGAAACCGCCTGTTTTCACACAACCATTTCACTTCAGCCTGATAGAGGAACACCTCAGAGTGTCACTCAGGTAACCTCAGGACATTCTGATGTGGAATTTCAAAATTAAAGCCCTCTAAAATGTCATATAAGAGCTGTTGTTCTTCTATATTCAGATTGATATTAAAAGGAAACCGCCTGTTTTCACACAACCATTTCACTTCAGCCTGATAGAGGAACACCTCAGAGTGTCACTCAGGTAATCTCAGGACATTCTGATGTGGAATTTCAAAATTAAAGCCCTCTAAAATGTCATATAAATGCTGTGTTTTTTCTATATTCAGATTGATATTAAAAGGAAACCGCCTGTTTTCACACAACCATTTCACTTCAGCCTGATAGAGGAACACCTCAGAGTGTTACTCAGGTAATATCAGGACATTCTGATATGGAATTTCAAAATTAAAGCCCTCTAAAATGTCATATAAATGCTGTGTTTTTTCTTTATTCAGATTGATATTAAAAGGAAACCGCCTGTTTTCACACAACCATTTCACTTCAGCCTGATAGAGGAACACCTCAGAGTGTCACTCAGGTAATCTCAGGACATTCTGATGTGGAATTTCAAAATTAAAGCCCTCTAAAATGTCATATAAATGCTGTGTTTCTTCTATATTCAGATTGATATTAAAAGGAAACCGCCTGTTTTCACAAAACCATTTCACTATACAATGATAGATGAACACCTCAGAGTGTCACTCAGGTAATCTCAGGACATTCTGATGTGGAATTTCAAAATTAAAGCCCTCTAAATTGTCATCTAAATGCTGTGTTTCTTCTAAATTCAGATTGATATTAAAAGGAAACCGCCTGTTTTCACACAACCATTTCACTTCAGCCTGATAGAGGAACACCTCAGAGTGGCACTCAGGTAATCTCAGGACATTCTGATGTGGAATTTCAAAATTAAAGCCCTCTAAAATGTCATATAAATGCTGTGTTTCTTCTAAATTCAGATTGATATTAAAAGGAAACCGCCTGTTTTCACAAAACCATTTCACTATACAATGATAGATGAACACCTCAGAGTGTCACTCAGGTAATCTCAGGACATTCTGATGTGGAATTTCAAAATTAAAGCCCTCTAAAATGTCATATAAATGCTGTGTTTCTTCTATATTCAGATTGATATTAAAAGGAAACCGCCTGTTTTCACAAAACCATTTCACTATACAATGATAGATGAACACCTCAGAGTGTCACTCAGGTAATCTCAGGACATTCTGATGTGGAATTTCAAAATTAAAGCCCTCTAAATTGTCATCTAAATGCTGTGTTTCTTCTAAATTCAGATTGATATTAAAAGGAAACCGCCTGTTTTCACACAACCATTTCACTTCAGCCTGATAGAGGAACACCTCAGAGTGGCACTCAGGTAATCTCAGGACATTCTGATGTGGAATTTCAAAATTAAAGCCCTCTAAATTGTCATCTAAATGCTGTGTTTTTTCTAAATTCAGATTGATATTAAAAGGAAACCGCCTGTTTTCACACAATCATTTCACTTCAGCCTGATAGAGGAACACCTCAGAGTGTCACTCAGGTAATCTCAGGACATTCTGATGTGGAATTTCAAAATTAAAGCCCTCTAAAATGCCATATAAATGCTGTGTTTTTTCTAAATTCAGATTGATATTAAAAGGAAACCGCCTGTTTTCACACAACCATTTCACGTCAGCCTGATAGAGGAACACCTCCGAGTGTCACTCAGGTAATCTCAGGACATTCTGATGTGGAATTTCAAAATTAAAGCCCTCTAAAATGTCATATAAATGCTGTGTTTCTTCTATATTTAGATTGATATTAAAAGGAAACCGCCTGTTTTCACAAAACCATTTCACTATACAATGATAGAGGAACACCTCAGAGTGTTACTCAGGTAATCTCAGTACATTCTGATGTGGAATTTCAAAATTAAAGCCCTCTAAAATGTCATATAAGAGCTGTTGTTCTTCTATATTCAGATTGATATTAAAAGGAAACCGCCTGTTTTCACAAAACCATTTCACTTCAGCCTGATAGAAGAACACCTCAGAGTGTCACTCAGGTAACCTCAGGACATTCTGATGTGGAATTTCTAAATTAAAGCCCTCTAAAATGTCATATAAATGCTGTGTTTTTTCTAAATTCAGATTGATATTAAAAGGAAACCGCCTGTTTTCACACAACCATTTCACTTCAGCCTGATAGAGGAACACCTCAGAGTGTCACTCAGGTAACCTCAGGACATTCTGATGTGGAATTTCAAAATTAAAGCCCTCTAAAATGTCATATAAATGCTGTGTTTCTTCTATATTTAGATTGATATTAAAAGGAAACCGCCTGTTTTCACAAAACAATTTCACTATACAATGATAGAGGAACACCTCACAGTGTCACTCAGGTAACCTCAGGACATTCTGATGTGGAATTTCTAAATTAAAGCCCTCTAAAATGTCATATAAATGCTGTGTTTTTTCTAAATTCAGATTGATATTAAAAGGAAACCGCCTGTTTTCACACAACCATTTCACTTCAGCCTGATAGAGGAACACCTCAGAGTGTCACTCAGGTAATCTCAGGACATTCTGATGTGGAATTTCAAAATTAAAGCCCTCTAAAATGTCATATAAATGCTGTGTTTTTTCTAAATTCAGATTGATATTAAAAGGAAACCGCCTGTTTTCACAAAACCATTTCACTTCAGCCTGATAGAGGAACACCTCAGAGTGTCACTCAGGTAACCTCAGGACATTCTGATGTGGAATTTCAAAATTAAAGCCCTCTAAAATGTCATATAAATGCTGTGTTTTTTCTAAATTCAGATTGATATTAAAAGGAAACCGCCTGTTTTCACACAACCATTTCACTTCAGCCTGATAGAGGAACACCTCAGAGTGTCACTCAGGTAACCTCAGGACATTCTGATGTGGAATTTCAAAATTAAAGCCCTCTAAAATGTCATATAAATGCTGTGTTTTTTCTAAATTCAGATTGATATTAAAAGGAAACCGCCTGTTTTCACACAACCATTTCACTTCAGCCTGATAGAGGAACACCTCAGAGTGTCACTCAGGTAACCTCAGGACATTCTGATGTGGAATTTCAAAATTAAAGCCCTCTAAAATGTCATATAAATGCTGTGTTTTTTCTAAATTCAGATTGATATTAAAAGGAAACCGCCTGTTTTCACACAACCATTTCACTTCAGCCTGATAGAGGAACACCTCCGAGTGTCACTCAGGTAATCTCAGGACATTCTGATGTGGAATTTCAAAATTAAAGCCCTCTAAAATGTCATATAAATGCTGTGTTTCTTCTATATTTAGATTGATATTAAAAGGAAACCGCCTGTTTTCACAAAACCATTTCACTATACAATGATAGAGGAACACCTCAGAGTGTTACTCAGGTAATCTCAGTACATTCTGATGTGGAATTTCAAAATTAAAGCCCTCTAAAATGTCATATAAGAGCTGTTGTTCTTCTATATTCAGATTGATATTAAAAGGAAACCGCCTGTTTTCACAAAACCATTTCACTTCAGCCTGATAGAAGAACACCTCAGAGTGTCACTCAGGTAACCTCAGGACATTCTGATGTGGAATTTCAAAATTAAAGCCCTCTAAAATGTCATATAAATGCTGTGTTTTTTCTAAATTCAGATTGATATTAAAAGGAAACCGCCTGTTTTCACACAACCATTTCACTTCAGCCTGATAGAGGAACACCTCAGAGTGTCACTCAGGTAATCTCAGGACATTCTGATGTGGAATTTCAAAATTAAAGCCCTCTAAAATGTCATATAAATGCTGTGTTTCTTCTATATTTAGATTGATATTAAAAGGAAACCGCCTGTTTTCACAAAACAATTTCACTATACAATGATAGAGGAACACCTCAGAGTGTCACTCAGGTAACCTCAGGACATTCTGATGTGGAATTTCTAAATTAAAGCCCTCTAAAATGTCATATAAATGCTGTGTTTCTTCTATATTTAGATTGATATTAAAAGGAAACCGCCTGTTTTCACAAAACAATTTCACTATACAATGATAGAGGAACACCTCAGAGTGTCACTCAGGTAACCTCAGGATATTCTGATGTGGAATTTCAAAATTAAAGCCCTCTAAAATGTCATATAAGAGCTGTTGTTCTTCTATATTCAGATTGATATTAAAAGGAAACCGCCTGTTTTCACACAGCCATTTCACTTCAGCCTGATAGAGGAACACCTCAGAGTGTCACTCAGGTAATCCCAAGACATTCTGATGTGGAATTTCAAAATTAAAGCCCTCTAAAATGTCATCTAAATGCTGTGTTTCTTCTAAATTCAGATTGATATTAAAAGGAAACCTCCTGTTTTCACAAAACCATTTCACTTCAGCCTGATAGAGGAACACCTCAGAGTGTCACTCAGGTAATCTCAGGACATTCTGATGTGGAATTTCAAAATTAAAGCCCTCTAAAATGTCATATAAATGCTGTGTTTCTTCTAAATTCAGATTGATATTAAAAGGAAACCGCCTGTTTTCACGGAACCATTTCTCTTCAGAATGATAGACGAACACCTCAGAGTGTCACTCAGGTAACCTCAGGACATTCTGATGTGGAATTTCAAAATTAAAGCCCTCTAAAATGTCATCTAAATGCTGTGTTTCTTCTAAATTCAGATTGATATTAAAAGGAAACCGCCTGTTTTCACAAAACCATTTCACTATACAATGATAGATGAACACCTCAGAGTGTCACTCAGGTAATCTCAGGACATTCTGATGTGGAATTCCAAAATTACAGCCCTCTAAAATGTCATATAAATGCTGTGTTTCTTCTAAATTCAGATTGATATTAAAAGGAAACCGCCTGTTTTCACGGAACCATTTCTCTTCAGAATGATAGACGAACACCTCAGAGTGTCACTCAGGTAACCTCAGGACATTCTGATGTGGAATTTCAAAATTAAAGCCCTCTAAAATGTCATCTAAATGCTGTGTTTCTTCTAAATTCAGATTGATATTAAAAGGAAACCGCCTGTTTTCACAAAACCATTTCACTATACAATGATAGATGAACACCTCAGAGTGTCACTCAGGTAATCTCAGGACATTCTGATGTGGAATTCCAAAATTACAGCCCTCTAAAATGTCATATTAGAACTGTGTTTCTTCTAAATTTAGATTGATATTAAAAGGAAACCTCCTGTTTTCACAAAATAATAAAAATGTATTGTTATCAACGATTTATTTATAAGATTCTCTCGTTAGACACAAAAATAATAAGAATTTTTTATATTTTTACATCTGTACATCTTTTTTATATGTAATGTACAGTACCAGTCAAAAGTTTGGACACACCTACTCATAGAAGGTTTTTTTCTGTTATTTTTACTGTTTTCCACATTTTGGAATAGTAAAGACATCAAAACTATGAGATAACACAAATTTAATTATGCAAAGACTAAAAAAGTGTTAAACAAATTTAAAAAAGGCATATATTTTAGATTCTTCAAAGTAGCCACCCTTTGCCTTGATAACGGCCTTGCACATACTTGCCATTCTGTGGTAAACAGGTATTCCACAGGTAAACAGGTGATGCCATCATGACTCTATATAAAAGGATATCAAAAGACTCCTGATATCTTATTTCCAGGTACTCTTAGAAGCGATACTAAACTCCTCAAAAAAAGTTCGGAAACGTTATTTCGGTCGATTATTCCTCCCCTTTAATAATACCAATTGGTATTGTATTTTAAATCGTTGGAAAGCCTGATTAGTCACCTTTACAACGAGGTACAACTTGTAAGGATCATGCATTCGTGGAATGAGCAACACAGCTAACCGTGTGGGTAGCGGCCCAAAAAAATGTGCCAAAATCCCCTGCAATATTCTTCTGTTGGTATTCACTCTCGTTTTGAGCTTCAAGTGCTGGCAGGTGTATGCCAGTCACAGGTGTGTGACTGGCACCTGATTGGCACCTAATTGACAGCACTTGTGTGCATGGGTCCTGCAACTTTGTTGAGTTTGTGTGTGCTCCAAGCATAAACATGCCACGTTTGTCCCTTCAGGATAAGGCCCGTGCAATAGGGCAAGTGGAAGCTGGTGTTCCGGTACGCAGAGTGGCAGCATTATTTGGTGTCAGCCCTGGTACCATTTCCAAACTTAGGACCAAGTTCCGTGAGACTGGTGAAGTCAAAGACAGACCACGAAGTGGCCGTCCCAGGAAGACAACACACCAAGCAGGTTTTCAAGATGGCGGCGCGAGTAGACGCAGCGACCCCTCTCTGTCCTGACCGTGCGGTGTTTTGTTCTTTAATAAGTGTTTGTCCGAAAGTTTTTCGTCTTCGTCTCGTCTGTCTACACCGGAATACAAGTACAGTCGACAGGCTCTGCTAGACATCTGCAGGAGCCAGCTTTACAACACTTTGGATACTGCACAAACAGAGACAATAAAGGAGTTCGGACTACTCCGCCGGCCCGCAACCACACCGGACTCGACTGCTACTCCTCCCCCGGAAAGGAGGCGCCGCAAGCGGTGCGAGAGGGAAGCAGAAGAGGGGCAAACGCGGAGGTATCCAGGCTAGGCTAGCGGCTAGACCAACTCGCCCAGCCATACCATCCATCCTTCTGGCAAATGTACGATTCCTGGACAATAAAATGGATCACATACGACTGCTGAGATCAGCGAATCGTAACGTGAGTAACTGCTGTGTGCTTCTCTTCACTGAAACATGGCTAAATGACAACATCCCAGACTCCGCTGTACAACTGGAGCAGCTAACATGCTACCGAGCGGACAGAGCCCTCGTAAACGGAGGCAAGACTCGCGGTGGTGGGGTCCGTGTTTACATCCGTGATGCGTGGTGCCGGGACGCTGTGGTGGTATGCAAACACTGTTCACCACTGGCAGAGTTTGTGATCATAAGGTGCCGTCCTTTCTATCTGCCGAGGGAATTTACGGCGATTTTGCTAGTCGCTGTTTACATCCCTCCCACCCCCAACAACAGTGACAGGAATGCGGCACTTGGTGAATTGTATCAGGCCATCAGCGAACAACAGACAGCACACCCAGATGGATTCATCATCCTCGCTGGATATTTTAACCATGCTAATCTCAAGACTTTCCTTCCAAAACTTCACCAGCATGTTGATTTCCCAACAAGAGGAGATAACACTTTGGACCTGGTCTACACTACTCACAAAGGAGCATACAAAGCCTCCCCCCTCCCCCACATTGGACTCTCTGACCACACCACAGTTATGCTAATTAGAGAACATTGCTATACAGCGCCTCTGCATGATAGACGGTCCCGTATACTAGCGCATGCGCATTACCGGAACAGGAAGCATATAGGCCATTGTAAACACACCCGCAGTTCGGTTTGGCAAAGACTTGTTTGATTATTGTTATCATCCCGTTCCTTCATTAAAGTGGATGAACAAATGGAATCTTGTTCTTATTTATAATCAAACAACTTGATGCAGTCAAGCGGAGATTGTCAGTGCGGAGGAGGACACAACTAGGTGCAACAGACCACGAAAACGTCGGCAGACACTGCACCCTATCGATGCCCTCAGAACACTGTACACACAGGTGTGTCACAGAAAATAGAACAATTGGTATGGACTAACTTGCTTTTATGGAATAATTTCCTACGGAATAACTGTCCTAATGGCGCTTGTGAATGCGGAGTGCCCGATCGAGGGTTGTGACTATATAGCTAGGCATGCAGCGGCGGCAGTGGTGGCGGCCATGCTGAGTATACACGCCACTGTACACGTCGCAGCCCCCAGGGCGCCAGGCGCGAATGCCAAAATGGAGAAACTCAAGCGTCCCTCCATAGCACTGGCCGGAACGGACGAGGCCTGGTCATACTTCATAACCCGCTGGGGTGAGTACAAGACGGGCACCAAACTTGTCGGACCTGACATAGTCGCACAGCTACTGGAGTGCTGCGAGGAGGATCTGAGGAAAGACCTCACTCGCGCGGCGGGCAAGAGCCTAGCGGAGAGCGACGAAAAAGACGTCCTCGCCGCCATGAAGGCGCTCGCCGTCCGTGCGGAGAACACCATGGTAGCTCGGGTGGCCCTATCTAACATGCGGCAGGGATATGAGGAGCCCATCCGGTCATTCCACGCCCGCATCAAGGGGCAGGCGGACACATGCAAGTACGAGATGAAATGCACTAAGACAGGGTGCGATCAGGTCAACAACTTCACAGAAGAGATACTACGCAATGTGATTGCCCGCGGCATCGCGGACTCAGAAATACAGCTCGACCTGCTCGGCGAAAAGAACCAGGACATGCCATTAAAGGAAATGATAGAGTATATCGAGGCCAAGGAGTCTGGAAAGCGCTCGGCATCGCGCCTACTCGACCCTCAGAGCACGGACACAATCAGAAGTTCGTATCGGAGGGGGAAACAGCAGGACGCCCGCACCAGGGGAGGAGCCAGGCCGAGAAATCGACGGCTAAGCCCGAAGGTGTATGCATCTACTGCGGCGAGGTGGGCCACGGCAGACGCGCCGAGTGCCCCGGGTATGGTAAGAAGTGTCGGAAGTGTGGCCGCCAGAATCACCTCGACAAGGCCTGTCTGGGTGGCCGATCGACTAGGCCCCCATCCGAGGAGACCGACGGGACGTGTGACGAGCAGACGGCAGCCTTCGTCGAGCTATGCACGGTCACTGTGGCCAGCGCAGATGGCGAGTTACGCACACTCCCCCTCGCTCACCACCTGTACGATGATATGTGCGACAAGTGGATGAAACGCGCGTCCAGCCCGCAGCCGTACGTCAACCTCACTCTCACCAACGAGCGCGAGGATTACAAAGCACTGGGTTTTGACCTCCTGAAACGCACCCGCGCAGTATCCCTGCCTGCCATAGCCGACACGGGATGCCAGAGCTGCCTGATCGGCATTAAAGTTGCTCAACAAATGGGCCTGAGTACAGAGGACCTCATCCCCGTGTCCATGACCATGAAGGCTGCAAACAACAAGGGAATTCGAATCCTCGGAGCCGCGGTGGTCAGATTCGCCGGCAGCAGTGGCGACGCTCGATGATTGGAGACGCGCCAAATTGCATACGTGACGGACACTTCAGACAGCATATTCCTCTCCCGCGCAGCCTGCGAGGACCTGGGTATGATCTCGGACAAGTTCCCAACACTCGGGGAGGTGAATCTGGCGACCTCAGAAGTGTGTGACTGCCCGCGGCGTGCAGAGCCGCCGACCAGGCCGACTACACTCCCTATGTTGGCGACCGAGGCTAACAGGGAAGCACTACGGAGACACTTACTCGAAATGTACGCTCAAAGTACATTCTATACGTGCCCCCACCAGCCCCTACCGAGAATGACCGGCCCGCCGCTCCGCCTTATGCTTAACGAGGATGCGATACCGGTTGCCTGTCACACCCCCATCCCCGTGGCCATACACTGGCAAGATGAAGTAAAGGCAGGCCTCGACCAGGACGTTCGCCTCGGCGTGTTGGAGGAAGTACCCATCGGTACACCGGTGACATGGTGTCACCGCATGGTGATCTGCGCGAAAAAGAGCGGCAAGCCGCGACGCACCGTCGACTTTCAGGCCCTGAACAAGCATGCACTCCGCGAGACCCACCACACCCAATCCCCGTTCCACCAGGCGAGACGCGTGCCTAACGGAAAGCGCAAGACTGTGTTCGACGCCTGGAATGGTTACCACAGCGTCCCACTACATGAGGACGATCGCCACAAGACGACCTTCATCACTCCATGGGGGCGCTACCGATACCTGTCGGCCCCCCAGGGGTACATGGCGTCGGGGGACGGTTACTCGCGACGGTACGACGAGGTCGTTGCGGACATTGGTAACAAAACCAAGTGCGTGGACGACACGCTACTATGGTCAGACACAATCGAGGAGAGCTACTTCCAGGCGGTCCAATGGCTGGACATATGCGGCCGGAATGGAATCATCCTCAACCCGGAGAAATTCGTCTTCAGCGCACCCACGGTGGACTTCGCGGGCTTCACGATCACCATGACTGACGTGCGACCGTGCAGCCGCTACCTGGAGGCGATCCACGACTTCCCACAACCGCGTAACGTCACGGACATCAGATCGTGGTTCGGGCTGGTCAACCAAGTGGCCTACACCTTCAGTATGGCCGAACGAATGCAGCCATTCCGGAAGCTCCTGAAGAGTGGAGAACGCTTCGAGTGGTCCCCGGAGCTGGAGGACATATTCCGCGAGTCGAAGGACGTGATCGTCCAGGAGATCGAGCGCGGTGTCCGCATCTTTGACAAGACCAAGCCAACGTGCATCGCCACGGACTGGTCAAAGGAGGGCATTGGATTCTGGTTGTTTCAGAAGCACTGCCGATGCACGCCAGTCAGACCCTTCTGCTGCACCGATGGTTGGAAGATAACCCTGGTCAGCAGCAGATTCACACATGCGGCAGAATCCAGATACGCGCCTATAGAGGGCGAGGCTCTTGCAGTTGCGGACGCCTTGGACAAGGCACGCTACTTCGTGTTGGGCTGCGAGGACTTGATTGTAGTGGTAGACCACAAGCCGCTGCTGAAACTCCTTGCGGACAGGGCGCTCGACGACATACCCAACCCCCGCCTCAGGAACCTCAGGGAGAAGACCCTGCGTTATCGCTTCCGCATCATACATATCCCGGGCATGAGGAACAAGGCGGCGGATGCCAAGTCACGTAGGCCGGTCGGCACCATGCGGCCATCACTCATGGACCTTCCGGACGACAATGCCGCCGTAGTGACCCACCTCCCACCCAGCACGCACATCGGCGTCCTATCTCTCCTACGCCAAGCCGGGCCGGAGGATGGCGACGACGCTGAGGAGGACGACCTGGCATGGTGTGCTGCGGGCCTCGAATCGTTGCAGTCAGTGACATGGGACCACGTCAGGGAGGCCACCAGCAGTGACGGCGAGATGCGCACGCTGGAGGCAATGGCCGCGGACGGCATCCCCGACTCGAAGTTCGAGATGCCAGAGACGATCCGTGACTTTCACCAGTACCGCGAGAGCATCACATCGACAGACGGGGTGGTCCTGTACAAGGACAGAGTAGTCATACCACCCTCACTCCGCGGCGAAGTGCTGAGCGCCCTACACGCTGCCCACCAGGGCATATCGATGATGACCGCCCGCGCAGAATCCTCTGTGTTCTGGCCAGGCATGTCGGCCGACATCAACGCCACTCGGAGGAACTGCGAGCACTGCCACCGGATGGCACCTTCGCAGCCTGGGGCGCCGCCAACCCCGCCTATCCCGGCCGTCTACCCCTTTCAGGCAGTGTGTTCGGACTTCTTCGTGCACAGGGGCGTGCACTACCTTGTGACGGTGGACCGATACTCGAACTGGCCGATCATCTCGAAGTCGACAGGTGGCGCAGCCGGCCTCATAAACCACTTACGTCGCGCCTTCGTGACGTACGGGACGCCGGAAGAGCTCACATCGGACGGGGGACCGGAGTTCACCTCCACCGAAACCAGGTCATTCCAGCACAGATGGGGCATACACCACCGCCTCTCGTCGGTGGCCTTCCCCCACAGCAACTGCCGCGCGGAGATTGGGGTGAAGACGATGAAACGTCTCATCACCGACAACACCGGCCCGAAGGGAGAACTTGACACCAACGCTGTGCAGAGAGCGATACTGCAATATCGTAACACACCTGACCCTGACACGAAGATATCCCCGGCTATGTGTGTCTTCGGCCGCCCAATACGCGATTTCATCCCGATTGTCCCCGGGAAGTACAGACCACACGAGACCTGGCGTGAGACGCTGACGGCGAGGGAGGAGGCCCTCCGCAAACGCCACATCCGCACAGCTGACACCTGGGCGGAGCACACTAAACGCCTCCCGCCACTCGTGGTAGGGGACTTAGTCCGCGTACAGAACCAGACGGGGCCCTACCCCAACAAATGGGATAGGACGGGCAGTGTCGTGGAGGTACGCCAGCATGACTAATACGTGGTCAAGATCGACGGCTCGGGCAGAATCACACTTCGGAACAGGAGGTTCCTGCGCAAGTTCAGCCCTGTTCGCAATGACCTGCCGCCTCCCCGATCAGTCTACGACGACCTGGCGACCCACGTCACCATACCGGCACTCATCGTGACACCGCGTCTGCCTGACCTCGTCTGCGACCCTGTGACGCGGACGGGGCCCACACCGCCGCCGGTACTGACGTCGGTGAGCCCACCCCGGCGCGGGTCGCCGCCCGCTTCGGTCACGCCAGCGGCGCCGGGACTGGACACGCCGCAGCGGGTGATCCTTCGGGCGTCGCCGCCGGCCCCTGTGGACCCGGGGGCTGCTCCCCCACTGGGGCCCGACATGTCGCCCCCTGCGCCGGAGGCGGGCCTGCGCCGATCTACCAGGGCGGCCGGCGTGCCTGCCTGGCACAGAGACTATTCCGTGGGGTAGTCATACGGTGGGTTGTGTGGACATTTGTTCATTGGTTTCTGGGTGTGGGTTGTACGGACGTTTGTTCACATCCGTTGTTTTTTTTTCTCAGCCTTTACCCTTTTGCATGTTAAAGACTCGGGGGGAGATAGAGAACATTGCTATACAGCGCCTCTGCATGATAGACGGTCCCGTATACTAGCGCATGCGCATTACCGGAACAGGAAGCATATAGGCCATTGTAAACACACCCGCAGTTCGGTTTGGCAAAGACTTGTTTGATTATTGTTATCATCCCGTTCCTTCATTAAAGTGGATGAACAAATGGAATCTTGTTCTTATTTACTAATGCCAGCATACAGACCGAGAGTGAAAGTCATCAAACCGGTTCCGAAGCAGGTACGAGTGTGGCCAGAGGGGGCCTCCTCTGCTCTTCAAGACTGCTTTGACACAACCGACTGGGAAATGTTTAAGCAGGCAGCCACATACAACAACCACACGGACATTGAGGAGTACACAGACACTGTTACTTCTTACATCAGTAAGTGCATCGATGATGTGACCCACACAAAAACCATCATCACCCGAGCTAACCGGAAGCCATGTCTTGTCCATCGGCTGCTGAGGGCCAGAGACAACGCCTTCAGAGCCGGGGATGAAACTGGCCTGAGAGCAGCGAGAGCCAACCTGTCCCGCGGCATCAGGAAAGCAAAGCAGGAATACACACACAAGATAACCTGCCATTTTAAAGACAGCAGAGACACACGGAGCCTGTGGCAGGGCATTCAGACCATCACAGACTATAAACCTGCGCCACAGCTCTGCGACAGCAGACAAAACAACACACATCCACAGAAGACCCCACCACCCCCCCACGACCAGGCTCTGTGCCTGTCTGCTGCCAGTGTGAAGAGGACACTCTCCACTATCAACACCCGCAAGGCAACAGGTCCAGACAACATTCCTGGTCGTGTGCTGAAGGACTGCGCAGAGGAGCTTAAGGACGTCCTCACGGACATCTTTAACACTTCTCTGAGTCAGGCTGCTGTTCCATCATGTTTCAAGTCTACCACCATCATACCTGTGCCAAAGAAACCTGCTCCATCCTGCTTCAATGACTATCACCCTGTGGCACCGACCCCCATCATCATGAAGTGCTTTGAACGACTAGTCATGTCACACATCAAATTCATCCTCCCCCCTACCCTGGACCCCTTCCAGTTTGCATACAGGGCCAAACGGTCCACAGAGGATGCAATCTGCTCTGCTCTCCACCCAGCCCTCACCCACCTGGACACAAAAGACTCATATGTGAGAATGCTGTTCATAGACTGCAGTTCAGCATTCAACACCATAATCCCACAACAACTAATCTGTAAACTTGACCAGCTGGGGCTCAACACCTCCCTTTGCAACTGGCTGCTGGACTTCCTCAGTGAGAGGCCACAAGCAGTACGAGTCGGCAACAACACCTTGAGCAGCATCACACTCAGCACAGGTGCCCCCAAGGCTGTGTGCTCAGTCCCCTGCTCTTCACCCTGCTGACTCATGACTGCACAACAAACTACAGCACCAATCACATGGTGAAGTTTGCGGACGACACAACTCTGGTGGGTCTCATCACCAAGGACGACGAGACCCACTACAGGAAGGAGGTCGACCTTCTAACCACGTGGTGCAGAGACAACAACCTCCTGCTGAACGTCAGCAAGACCAAGGAGATTGTTGTTGACTTCCGGAGAGGCCACACCCAACACCCCCCCACTGACTATCAACGGTGCTGCTGTGGAAAGAGTGAGCAGCACCAAATTCCTGAGGGTGCACATCAGGGAGGACCTCTCCTGGACCACCAACACAGCATCACTGGCGAAGAAAGCACAGCGGCGCCTCTACTTGCAGTGAGATATCGGAATGAGATTCTGGAGCCAGTGGCGATCCCATATCTCCAGAATCTGGGACCTAACAACGCTCGCCCCCACAGAGCCAGGATCATCACAGATTACCTCCAGAATTTGGAAGTGGAGAGGATGGAATGGTCTGCCGTGAGTCCAGACCTCAACCCAATTGAACACCTGTGGGATCAGCTTGGGCGTGCCGTACGTGCTAGATTGACCAACGCAACCATGTTGGCTGACTTGCGGCAAATCCTAGTTGAGGAATGGGATGCCATCCCACAGCAGTGTGTGACCAGGCTGGTGACCAGCATGAGGAGGAGGTGCCAAGCTGTTGTGACTGCGTATGGATCCACACGCTACTGAGGTCCCTGACAGTGTAAAATGAATAAAGTGTAAAAATGGCCAATATGTGTTGTTTTTTCCTTATTACTGTGGGAGAGTGCAATCATCCAATCCACCAAGCAACTCAAAACGAGAGTGAATACCAACAGAAGAATATTGCAGGGGATTTTGGCACATTTTTTTGGGCCGCTACCCACACGGTTAGCTGTGTTGCTCATTCCACAAATGCATGATCCTTACAAGTTGTACCTCGTTGGAAAGGTGACTAATCAGGCTTTACAGCGATATAAAATACAATACCAATTGGTATTATTAAAGGGGAGGAATAATCAACCGAAATAACGTTTCCGAACTTTTTTTGAGGAGTTTATAACCTCTGCATTTGAATGGATCTCTATGGGAATTGGGGGTTGGGACTAGATTTAGCTTTAAATTACACTGGAACAGTGTGGAACACATAGTTGTATAAATGGCTCTAAGTCAACAAGGGTCTGACGTATCAAACAAGCCTTAAAACATCACTCTGCTGCCAGAAATACAGTAGATATGGATGGGTAACTTTAAGGGTTGTTTCTCCTGACAATTTTTCCTATTGAACTCTATGGAAAAATAAGTCAGGAGAAGAAACCCTTCAAGTTATCCATCCATATCTACTGTATTTCTGGCAGCAGAGTGATGGTTCAGTGTAATTGTTCCAGTGTAATTTAAAGCTAAATCTAGTCCCACCCCCCAATTCCCATAGAGATCCATTCAAATGCAGAGGTTATAGTATCGCTTCTAAGAGTACCTGGAAATAAGATATCAGAAGTCTTTTGATATCCTTTTATATAGAGTCATGATGGCGTCACCTGTTTACCTGTGGTATACCTGTTTACCACAGAAGTTGTTTGAGAGAATGGCAAGAATGTGCAAGGCAAAGGGTGGCTACTTTGAAGAATCTAAAATATAAGACACTTTTTTAATTTGTTTAACACTTTTTTGGTCTTTGCATAATTTAATTTGTGTTATCTCATAGTTTTGATGTCTTTACTATTCCAAAATGTGGAAAACAGTAAAAATAACGGAAAAAAACCTTCTATGAGTAGGTGTGTCCAAACTTTTGACTGGTACTGTATTTAAACTTTGAATTCACAATACAGAAATGTTTTCCTATTTAGTTATTGTCATGCGGTGAGTGCGAATGCGAGGCAACGGAGAAATGCAGACAACCCACGCAGACTGGGACAGTTGAATAATTTACAGCTAAATAGTGATGTCAAGGATGAAAAGGGTTTAAGCACACAAGCAGTAATTCCAGCTGTCTTCCCTGGCTTGTTCCAGGTCCTCTGTGTCCATGTCCAGGCACTGTTCATGGAACCATCTTTCACATTTGTCACATTGGATCTATAAAATCACAAGGTGGAAGTCTCTTAGATGATTTTCAGGCTACTTTCACAAATTTCGACCTGTCCGTATTTTTCAACAAATGTTACCCACTATGTAACTACAGTATGTGGGTTCATATCATTTGTATGAATAGTCACAATGAAGAAATTTAGTTTACTGTCAATATGTCGGTGTATCTAAATACTCAGCTTCACAGTTTACAATTTCTACAGCTTTCATCTACAAATTATGCTTTCACAACACCAGCAGAGCTACTGCAAATGCTACTACCTCAGAGTGTAAAGGGAATGGAACTAATATGATGATGCAGCTTCCCAGTTTAATCCAAGCCAATTTGGCCACCTCTAAACAGACTAAAGTGAAATGGTTTTGTGAAAACCTTTGTTTCCTTTTAATATCAATCTGAATTCTGGAGAAAAACAGCATTTATATGACATTTTAGAGGGCTTTAATTTTGAAATTCCACATCAGAATGTCCTGAGATTACATGAGTGACACTCTGAGGTGTTCATCTATCATTGTATAGTGAAATGGATTTGTGAAAACAGGCGGTTTCCTTTTAATATCAATCTGAATTTAGAAGAAAAACAGCATTTATATGACATTTTAGAGGGCTTTAATTTTGAAATTCCACATCAGAATGTCCTGAGGTTACCTGAGTGACACTCTGAGGTGTTCCTCTATCAGGCTGAAGTGAAATGATTGTGTGAAAACAGGCGGTTTCCTTTTAATATCAATCTGAATTTAGAAAAAACACAGCATTTATATGACATTTTAGAGGGCTTTAATTTTGAAATTCCACATCAGAATGTCCTGAGATTACCTGAGTGACACTCTGAGGTGTTCCTCTATCAGGCTGAAGTGAAATGGTTGTGTGAAAACAGGCGGTTTCCTTTTAATATCAATCTGAATTTAGAAGAAACACAGCATTTAGATGACAATTTAGAGGGCTTTAATTTTGAAATTCCACATCAGAATGTCCTGAGATTACCTGAGTGACACTCTGAGGTGTTCCTCTATCAGGCTGAAGTGAAATGGTTGTGTGAAAACAGGCGGTTTCCTTTTAATATCAATCTGAATATAGAAGAACAACAGCTCTTATATGACATTTTAGAGGGCTTTAATTTTGAAATTCCACATCAGAATGTCCTGAGATTACCTGAGTAACACTCTGAGGTGTTCCTCTATCAGGCTGAAGTGAAATGGTTGTGTGAAAACAGGCGGTTTCCTTTTAATATCAATCTGAATTTAGAAAAAACACAGCATTTATATGACATTTTAGAGGGCTTTAATTTAGAAATTCCACATCAGAATGTCCTGAGGTTACCTGAGTGACACTCTGAGGTGTTCCTCTATCATTGTATAGTGAAATGGTTTTGTGAAAACAGGCGGTTTCCTTTTAATATCAATCTGAATTTAGAAAAAACACAGCATTTATATGACATTTTAGAGGGCTTTAATTTTGAAATTCCACATCAGAATGTCCTGAGATTACCTGAGTGACACTCTGAGGTGTTCCTCTATCAGGCTGAAGTGAAATGGTTGTGTGAAAACAGGCGGTTTCCTTTTAATATCAATCTGAATTTAGAAAAAACACAGCATTTATATGACATTTTAGAGGGCTTTAATTTTGAAATTCCACATCAGAATGTCCTGAGGTTACCTGAGTGACACTCTGAGGTGTTCATCTATCATTGTATAGTGAAATGGTTTTGTGAAAACAGGCGGTTTCCTTTTAATATCAATCTGAATATAGAAGAAACACAGCATTTATATGACATTTTAGAGGGCTTTAATTTTGAAATTCCACATCAGAATGTCCTGAGATTACCTGAGTGACACTCTGAGGTGTTCCTCTATCAGGCTGAAGTGAAATGGTTGTGTGAAAACAGGCGGTTTCCTTTTAATATCAATCTGAATTTAGAAAAAACACAGCATTTATATGACATTTTAGAGGGCTTTAATTTTGAAATTCCACATCAGAATGTCCTGAGATTACCTGAGTGACACTCTGAGGTGTTCCTCTATCAGGCTGAAGTGAAATGGTTGTGTGAAAACAGGCGGTTTCCTTTTAATATCAATCTGAATTTAGAAAAAACACAGCATTTATATGACATTTTAGAGGGCTTTAATTTTGAAATTCCACATCAGAATGTCCTGAGGTTACCTGAGTGACACTCTGAGGTGTTCCTCTATCAGGCTGAAGTGAAATGGTTGCGTGGAAACAGGCGGTTTCCTTTTAATATCAATCTGAATTTAGAAAAAACACAGCATTTATATGACATTTTAGAGGGCTTTAATTTTGAAATTCCACATCAGAATGTCCTGAGGTTACCTGAGTGACACTCTGAGGTGTTCATCTATCATTGTATAGTGAAATGGTTTTGTGAAAACAGGCGGTTTCCTTTTAATATCAATCTGAATATAGAAGAAACACAGCATTTATATGACATTTTAGAGGGCTTTAATTTTGAAATTCCACATCAGAATGTCCTGAGATTACCTGAGTGACACTCTGAGGTGTTCCTCTATCAGGCTGAAGTGAAATGGTTGTGTGAAAACAGGCGGTTTCCTTTTAATATCAATCTGAATTTAGAAAAAACACAGCATTTATATGACATTTTAGAGGGCTTTAATTTTGAAATTCCACATCAGAATGTCCTGAGGTTACCTGAGTGACACTCTGAGGTGTTCATCTATCATTGTATAGTGAAATGGTTTTGTGAAAACAGGCGGTTTCCTTTTAATATCAATCTGAATATAGAAGAAACACAGCATTTATATGACATTTTAGAGGGCTTTAATTTTGAAATTCCACATCAGAATGTCCTGAGATTACCTGAGTGACACTCTGAGGTGTTCCTCTATCAGGCTGAAGTGAAATGGTTGTGTGAAAACAGGCGGTTTCCTTTTAATATCAATCTGAATTTAGAAAAAACACAGCATTCATATGACATTTTAGAGGGCTTTAATTTTGAAATTCGACATCAGAATGTCCTGAGATTACCTGAGTGACACTCTGAGGTGTTCCTCTATCAGGCTGAAGTGAAATGGTTGTGTGAAAACAGGCGGTTTCCTTTTAATATCAATCTGAATTTAGAAAAAACACAGCATTTATATGACATTTTAGAGGGCTTTAATTTTGAAATTCCACATCAGAATGTCCTGAGGTTACCTGAGTGACACTCTGAGGTGTTCCTCTATCAGGCTGAAGTGAAATGGTTGTGTCAAAACAGGCGGTTTCCTTTTAATATCAATCTGAATTTAGAAGAAACACAGCATTTAGATGACAATTTAGAGGGCTTTAATTTTGAAATTCCACATCGGAATGTCCTGAGATTACCTGAGTGACACTCTGAGGTGTTCCTCTATCAGGCTGAAGTGAAATGGTTTTGTGACAACAGGCGATTTCCTTTTAATATCAATCTGAATTTAGAAGAAACACAGCATTTAGATGACATTTTAGAGGGCTTTAATTTTGAAATTCCACATCAGAATGTCCTGAGGTTACCTGAGTGACACTCTGAGGTGTTCCTCTATCAGGCTGAAGTGAAATGGTTTTGTCAAAACAGGCGGTTTCCTTTTAATATCAATCTGAATATAGAAGAACAACAGCTCTTATATGACATTTTAGAGGGCTTTAATTTTGAAATTCCACATCAGAATGTCCTGAGATTTTCTGAGTGACACTCTGAGGTGTTCGTCTATCATTCTGAAGAGAAATGGTTCCGTGAAAACAGGAGGTTTCCTTTTAATATCAATCTGAATTTAGAACACTTTTATTTTGAAATCAATTCTTACACGCTTACCGTAGAATGCCTAGTATATTGCGAACCAAATAAATTCGCGGCGGCTGGCTTGACCGTCTTTTTCGAAGTGGAGGCTGGCTTGACCGCAGTAAATTGGGTTATTGTTTTTTTAATCTCTTCATCTCCTCCTTCTTTTCCTTCTTAATTTTTCAGTCAATTACATAATCAGACATAATAATACATGCCACAATTTTTCATTCTCTCCATTGCTGAATATTTACTTCAACCAAATCTATTTTAACGAATAACAACATTTGTAGTAGCCAATTGCAATTGTTTGGGTCACTGGGGAAATACTGTATGTCACCAACTGGACAGGGCTGGCTAACTAGTTAGTGGCCTGGCTATCTAGCTAGATGACTGCACTATCTAGTGGCTAGCCAACTAACCAGACAACTGTCCAGAGATAGCTTATGCATTATTGATTCCATTCCCTCAATGAAAATCACACTACAAGTTTGCTTGCAAACGCTCATTTCCAGCCAAGACGTACTTATCTGGCAGTGGATTGATGATGGCCATCCCTATTTAGAGGTCCTACAATCCAATAATGAATCCAACTGTCAGCTATTTAGTTATTTCTTGTATGAACAATTTCCCTCCTCAGATATGGATGGTTGTATCCAAGTGAGGACAATGTATATTTTTTCAAGCAGGCTGATAGCTTAAGTGCTAGAGGCCAGCAATGGGAGGTTACCTGAAGTGTAGCTCGCTGAGGTTAGCTCCCCAGAGGTTAGCTAGGTAGCAACAGGTATTTTCCTACTTTGCATAGGAAGAATAGCTTCCTGATTCTAATACAGATAACAAAAACAGCTCACTTCAAAATTGTATGTTTATATGAATTTGTGTTAAACCACATACAAGCCACATCTGCACGGTTTCATACCAGGCCGGCTAGCTACCAACATAACAACGCATCATTTCATTAAAACAAGCAACTGGCTAGCTTCTGGCAGTTCACATACATTTATACTAATAAAGTGTAGCCAGCTAGTAAACAATTTGTTTAAACATGACCTTCTGTAACATTACCACCATCAATACCTTAAAGCTAGTTGATCTGGGACAATGTACTGTATGACTGTATACCAGTGATGTCACATTAATGTCACGCTGTCAATTCTGCCATCTACTCACTGTTTTATACAAGTGACATCAGCCACACATTTGATAAACCTGTTGTAGATGGACTGCTTTTAATAAAAACAGAAAATCACGACTTATTCTGCAAAAATCTTTAATAAACAGTACCGTTGACCCCAGGAATTGTAGGGTATTTTGCAAGAGTCTGCTGAAATTCATACATATAATTATGTACAGTAGCCTACAATAGAACATATGTGATATGTTATCAAAAATGCTTTCAATGTAAAAAGCACACACACAAAAACCATGCACTCAATACATCTACACAATTTGTAACAGTATGACCTATGACTGTCTGTATGCTCAGTGCCGGCCCATCCTGTATGCAAGATATGCACTGCACATAGGGCCCCGCCTCCCACAAAGCAGCCCCCCCCCCCCCAAGGAAAAGGGGTGTGTGTGTGGGGGGGGGGGGGTGCTTTGTGGGAATCAGCTCGAAGTGCTTTCACATTCCAGCACAGAACAAAAAATTAAAATTATAATAAAATAGAGCAATAAAAGAAAAACACAATACTGGTTGGGACAAATACAAGACAAATACATTACATTACATTACATTACATTTATTTAGCAGACGCTTTTATCCAAAGCGACGTACAGTAAGTGCGTACAGAGACATCATCAAGATCACTACAGAACAGACAAGGCAAAGCACATCCTTCGCATAATGTAGCAGCTATCCCTAGCAATGAACGTCGACTGTAGTTCATAGTAAGCTGTGGGCAAATCAGCAACACCACACTTCCATTCCAAATACTATTATAAACTATAATAAACAGACGGGAAAACACAGGGAACTAGTAAACAGGGAACTGATATTCCTAGGTGAGGATATCAGTCAAGGTGGAGTCTGAAGAGGTGTGTCTTCAGGCCTCGACGGAATGCAGGCAGGGTTGGAGTAGAACGTAGGGGAATGGGAAGTTCATTCCACCACTGAGGAGCTAATGTGGAAAAATTCCGCAGTCGGGACAAGCGAGAGCCTTTGACACGGAGGGGGGGAAGTGCCAGTCGCCCTGCTGTAGAAGAGCGAAGTGGTCGAGCAGGAATACCTCAACAAATACTCCAACAACAACAACAACAATCAGCTTGCTTCCTGCTATCTGTTGTGCACAGTACATACGATACAAATACACAATAAAAATAAAAATATGAGACAAGCATACTATATGCTCTTTAGCCCCTTAGCCTCTCTGTGGGTGTTTTTTTAATTTAAAAAAAAATACTTTTGCCTGCTAGCAACCGCTGCAGGACTTCTGCCTCTCCTGAAAGGTCTTGTGCTTTCTTTTTATTAAGGATAAATGAGACAGTGCTGAAATGCACAGCTGCTCACAGAGGGTGGGGATGTGTATATGAACAAGCCTTGTGATTTCATTTCTTATCCTCAGCAAGATTACAACAAGCACAGCAAAGCTATGTTTGGTTAAATGCACTCTTCTTCGCTCACTATATTGATGAATGTGAACGACATGATACTATTTCACTTCACACACACACAGTCACACACACACACGCAAACGCACACACACACACACACACACACACACACACACACACACACACACACACACACACACACACACACACACACACACACACAGTAAAGCCCTTCTGAAATGAGACAAGTACAGTAAAGATAAATACAGAGTTTTTGCTGTCTTGTTCAGCAGCATGTCTCAATATAAGCCTCTCTTCAGTTGTCTTGTCCATGTGATTTTTTATGGAGTCTTCAAAGTTAGACTGCCACAGGCCGAGGGTGAGGGTCCATTCAATGAAAAGCATGCAAAATAGGTCATAACTTAGGGGAGAACAGCTGTTTGAGAAGAAGCATGCATACACATTAAAAATGTTAGTAATTTGGAGAAGGATTCAAATGGTGAACGCAAGTCTGCAGGTTGCTGTGTGTTTCTCCTAATCCTCATATTATCTTCGGGATCATTTTGACCAGATTCAGTGATTGAGACCTCTTAAAAAAAGTCTACCTTATTTTTTCATCTTGACACTATATGACTTTTCCTAAATAGTAGGAAAAGTAGTATTAAATAGTAAACGTGCAATACACATAATGCTGTTTACCAACTTTGTATAGAAAGGTGTTGTGTGTCATTTGTGGGGTAGCTGTATAAAATGTAAGAAAATATACCTTTTTATTTTTTAACTCTGATTTTTTGTGGGTGATTCTGGTGGCACTTTCCCATAAAGGTTTTAAACTTCACAAACTTTCACTTATCTCAGGCTCTAAAATTAGATGTTCCATTACAGATTTTTAATATTCATGGATTAAAGGCTAGTCAATTGGGAGATACACAAAAGGTGAATCAGAATGCGTCACAATGTTTCTATTATAATAGTTTTGTATCAGTTTAAACTTTTGGGGTCAAAATATAAAAGGCGTCATAATATGTCAACATAATATGAGGGTTAATAAAGTGAAAATTTGAACTGCTGTTTTTAACAGTTTTGGACTGTAGTTAAGACATTTGCAGAGCAGGGTTTAATTATATATTTATTTTTAGTAGGGGATGCGCACAAATAGGGTACTCTTCTTTTTTTGTCATTTATTACAAAATACTTACCCACCAGCTTGAAAACTATTTTCGTTCGGCACTTACTCAGCGAGTGGCGCGTATTTGAGGACAGTGTGCGCATGACTCGAGCTGCACCGCAACGATTTCACGGATGCAATTGACGTCATCGGTCTCTGGTAATCAGCAGAGGTTAATCTGCCAGGGGCTGGGGTTATGTAATTGTCTGAAACGCGTTTGAGCTGTGGAATTATTGCATCGACCTCTACTACTAGACTGAGCGTGGAAAAAAAACAAAAAAAACAACGCAACGGCAAATATCGGTAACTCAATATTGTGGAATTGACTTGTGTTATATTCCGCATGAGCACATGTAAGTCTCATACCTTTACCATGCTAAATATATATATAAAAAACACTATTACAACTCTTGGTCAACCTTACCACTTACACCATTATGTTGTCATGAAAC
>CM056378.1:114777574-114857574 GCA_029718625.1 Synaphobranchus kaupii
ATTGCTGAAGTACCGCTTTTTCAACACGGCCCCATTCCTGGGGCTGAGATCCACCGATTCCTTTCATATAACGATGCACAGACGGCTCACCCCGCTACTCTGAAGACAGGGAACACCTGATAAAATGATGAACTATAAAGCTATTCTAGCTTCTTCAAAGTAATTTGCAGAGGTTTCCGGGTCAGATTAAGCTGAGGATGTTGGGTGGGGGGGGGGTTGGCCAGTGCGCTAGGTATGAGTGGGAGGGAGGGAGGGATTGTGCGCTGTTGCTGCTGACGCTGCTGCTGACATGCGATGCAATGCTATCTCCCGGGGCTTGCCGTTCTCTTCCTGTGCTGGGGGGGGGGGTACTGCGGATATTTGCGGCGGTCTGCGCTGCCGTTTGATCTCGGTCCCTGGACTCCTGCGCGGAAGGGGGGGGGGCCCGGAGGGTGGAGGGTGCGTGTGGTCTTTCAGAGTTAGCTGCTACTTCCCCAGTCGGTAGAATGGAGGGGTGGGGGGTGGGGTGGGAGCACGGGAAGTGGGACAGAGGATTATGTACATTTGGGTTCAGGAGGGGAAAGTGTGCACACGCACGCCGTGGGGCAGCACGGCGCAGAGCACACACTCCCAGGTCCACAGAGACGCAGCGAAACACCTATTTGCAGCTATTTCTCACAGATATCCCCTTTGTAGCACTCTGGAGAGGGCCGACACATAAAACACATTTTATGTGGTGGCTCGTTTTGTGTGTGTGTGCGTGTGTGTGTGTGCGTGCGTGCGTGTGTGTATTGAGGCAGATTGACACTGTGGACAACACTGAGAACAAAAGGTAGACTTTTACACAACCTCTGAAGAGGAGATGGAGGGAGACGAGACGGACACAAAGACGACAAGCAAAACACACGAGACACGGCACACAGGACGCGCGGGGGCTTAGCACAGGGCCGGGAACGCAGGCAACTCTGAGGAATTACAATGAGCAGAGACACAGGAGCAGGAAACTTAAAAAGTCTACCTTAACTACACCTCTCATTTCCATCCCACCGGACGGGAGGAAACCGCCACGCTAAAAAAACAAAGTTCTCCCAGGGTTAAGGATGGGTGAGCGGAAGGAAAATCGCTAACTACACAGATTAAAGTAAGAGGGATCAATAGACTGCTATTTGGAGTCAATTATTCAGTGGTCTTTAAGAGGCAAATAAAAGCCTGTGATTCTGTTCAGGTAAGGCCTTGCAGTGGGGTTTATGCCAGAAGTATTTAACCTGACAGGGAGGGGGGGGAGGGGGGGAAAGAGCCCAGAGTCGAACACTGTGCGCCTTGGCCAATCCCGTCGAGCCGTCTGCCTCTTTCTCTGCAGCTTTCACCTTCACATGCACGGCTACGCACCCTGGCGTGCGCTGCCTTCTCAAATTAGTCAGCTTTGTACAGAGACACTGGGACGTGAGCGTGCACCTCCCCGCCCTCCGCAACAACGTTTCCCTGCTGAGAGACAAGCGGCCGGGCCGCGCGACGCAAGCGAACGGATTACGGCCTGGCTTCCGGGGACAACCCCGTAAGAGGATTTTAAATGCGTTACCTGAACTCTTAAGCAAAATGGTGCCGGTGATCACCTCAATGCTGCAGGCAAAAAGGATTCTAGAATAATCATTCCGTAGTGTTCCATGCCTTTTGGAAGGACGCACAGTAAAAGATAACTGGACTCTTTCCATCACCACCACCACCCCCCCCTGCCCTCCCAGCACAGAGAGCCACAACTTTGGGGGTCCCACCTCAATACCCCACCCTTCCCCCCAACACTCCCCCAATGGTTGAGTATTTTTTGAGTCCGTTTATATTTTGATACAAATCAAACTCATACACGGGAACTACTTTTAAAATGGAGACTCTCTGGAATTAGAGAGTGAGAGGGAGCCCCTCTTGGTTTAGTGGTGAATTATGCTCTTTCTGGATCTACTCTACTGATGTGGACTGACGTTCTAATGTAACTGTTGGCCAAAGGCCCATTAGAAGGATTATATACATTGAGCCTCTAGGTGGCAGTATGGTGCAATCATTTGTCCAGTGCATGGCTGGAGGCTTTTATATTGACCAGTAATTATGGACATAGTTCTAGCTAGTGGTGTGACCAATGACAGCACCAAAATGAGAGATGGCTCTTCATGAGCTGGGCTCTGAGGGGGTGGTGGGGTTTGGGGCTATGAGGGGGCAGGGGATGATGAGGGCGGCATGCCACTGGCGGGGGTGGGAGGGGGTGGGGACCCACACGGGACTCACCTCTCTTCAGATGGGTTCTCCCAGGGACTCAGGACTTAAGGAGCAGGGGAGAAATTGAAGGGCATGCAATAAGCTCCAGGGGTGAGAGAGGGCCTACTGTATGCGCACCCCCCCCCCCCCCCCCCTCTGCTGGGCAGGCTCAGTGCGCAATGCACCCAGAATCAGAACCCGCACCGCTCTGTCTCTAGCTTCCTACACTGGGGGGGTCCCCTCGACCATGCTGGGAGCAGAGGCACCCAATACGGCCAACCTCTTAGCCGTGCTCAACTGTGGCAAACGAACAGGGGGGTCCAGATTGAGCGCTCAGTTAGGTGAACGCCAATGGGCATGTTCTAAGGTGCTGCAAAAAGTCTACTGGTGACCGACTACAATAAAACTGACTCACGTTGAAAGAGAAGCGAAGAAATTAAATTACGGCAAAAACACGGTAAATAATCCTACTGTGAAAGCCAAAAAAACGCAAGACATCAGGACCAGCTCAGATGGGGGAACGCGGGTGTATCGATCCCGGATTCACGGGACACTGCGTTGGGAATGAAGACGAATTTGGTTCGCATTAAATGGTATTAGAAGCATTATTACAGGGTTGAGTAGACACAGTGCTACAGTGATAATGTCCTCTGAGAAATTCATTAGCTTCAAGAGCCTTGTTCAAAACCAAATCATGTTGAACTGATGGCGCTCTCATACAGAAGGGCTGGTCAGCTTTCTTAGCCCAGATTAATTTTAATCCTGTTTTCCATTTATACAGGATGTGGCACCTATTAAACCACAGGCAGTCCTCTGATGAATGAGAATGGCCTTGTGCCTAAACGTTATTGATGCCTGCTGTATCGCACTGGCACTGAACTCTCTGGACATTTTACTTTGATGCGCTTTAATTATAGTTAATTAGAGAAAGCCTCGATTAATGTGTCATTTCTTTGTTCGTCCTGGGCTCGATTATTACAAATTATGGACAGAGATTTGGCAAAATGACACTGCTTTAATGCGGACAGAAACTTTCAAAGAGATCTGTGAAGAATGAATCAAAGTAGTGCTCTTCTTTGTGGATTTCTTTTAAAAATGACTCACCAGGTAAGTAATTATGTTGAAGAGGAATAATTTCTTACAATTAACCACTCGCAAGAATATATATATTTTTTTTTTTTTTACACAGGGCTTTACATTGTTAAAAGTTTAAAACTTCTGAGGCCAAAATTCTCCCAAAGTTTCCAAATCAGAATATAAAAAGTCACTGGGATTTGGTGGAAAACAGTTCACAGCCCCTTACAGATGCATGACTGTTTTTAGTAGTAGACCCAAGGAACAAATTTTACAAAACTTTGATTCCTTCGTTGTAACTGAAAATTGGCAGCATCCAATGCAGGATGTATAAGGCTAACTGGAAAATTGAACTTTGAGGTCAGGCATGCAGAGGAGTCCACATTTGAAATTGATTCAAAATACTTCTAACACAATGCTCATCTGTCATGCGCATGCATTTGAAGTAAAACAAACTATGATGCATTTCTAGAGATCACACCCAAAAACGGGGTTAATTTCAACAATAAATACAAAACCAGGATGATAGATGGGAAGCCCTATTTTTGTGTATTACCAAATCAAACAAATTACCCTGGATATATGCAATGGAAGTTGTTAAAGAGAAAATAAAGTTGAGCTATAGATTTAAAAAAATAAAAAAATAAAAAAAATTTTATTTAAAAAAAAAAAAATGTTAGTTATACAAAACTATTGAAACTGACTGTTAGTCAAAACTTAAAAAAACTATCTGAAAATACCCAGAATTCTTTAGGTTTACTTACTCTGGGAGCTCATTGTTCAGTTGGCTTGAAAGCAGGAAAGAGATGACAGAAACACTCATATAAGACAGACAGGACAGACAGACAGACGGACAAAGGCACAAGTATCTGACACGGATAAGCTGAGCTGTACAGATGAGAGCACAAACAGACATGGGATTGAGACGGAAGGGACTAGGCCGTATGAGACAGACTGTGTGTGTTTGAGTGTGTGCTCACAAACACTTTAGAAATATAGCCATTACACAATAATCATTGCACTTCAGTAACAATTCTTAAGATTGATCATGGATGTGACAACTGGAACCCAATTAAAAAAGAAAAAAATTTGCACATTTATAGACATAGGTACTGCATCTGTCATATCGGTCTACTGTAATCTGTTTGCAAGGCAATTACACTTAATTAAAACCAGTCTGTCTCAGAGAATCACCAATGGTCGTATACCCCTGGCATAAAAAATGCAGAATGTAGTCATTGCAGCAGTTAATTATGATTATAAACCTATCAGCACACATAGCCAGGATGCTCCTGTTTGTATACCAATTAATGCCTGAATGTAACACGTCCTCTCGCTGTGTAAGCAGGGATTGCATTGGTTTTTCTTTAGGCAATGTTTTTTTCCGCATGACTCTCTGTGGGAAATATACAAATATGCTGGCATAACTCTTGTATATTGCATTAATTACACATTTGGGTGCAAATGGCAGCCATTTTGAGAAGGATGGCCTGAAGGGAAAAGTAAAAACATGGTGAGGCAATATGGACAGCACAGCTGACCTGCTGTTGGAATACAGTAAGGGGGCTATGCCAGGGCTGCCCAACCCTGTTCCTGTAGATCTACCGTCCTGTAGGTTTTCATTTCGACCCTAATTTGGCAGAGCTGATTCTACTAATTAGCAGCTCAACAAGATCTATAGCTGTTGAATGAGGTGTGCATTGTTAGGGTTGGAGTGAAATCCTACAGGACTATATATTGTTAGCCAACATTATGTGACCAGACAGACAGTGGTAGTGGTTGCTACATTAACGTTATGCACAAGCCTCGTTCAAAAAGAGATATTCGGTCATGAACGACCCATCACTAATGTGATTTGTTTGTTCTTAAATTAATCATCATTGGTATATTGCTAGTTTAAATCTTAGATCTATTATGACAGATCTAATGTACTAGTCAAATCAAAAGAAAGACTAGTAGACATTTTTTTTTATCACACTAGTGATTAGTACATCATTAGCACATCACAGTCACAAGTGATCTAATCATATTTAATGAAACTAGGTAATTAGTAATGAGTATAATGCATAAAAAAATAAACACAGGCTTATACATTACACTAAATAACACGATAGAAATGCTGCATGTGTCCCACACTTATATGCTAGGACGTAAATGCAACATCAAACCACATTTTTTTGAGAAATCCTGAAGTATAAGTGAACGAAAAACTATAACGAACGGCTCTTTTTAGTGAACGGAGCCAAAAGATCTGACTCCTCGAAAAGACTGGGAACTGAAGAGAAGATCGAGAGGTAATCTGCTAAAGCTAATTCTAAGTTAGATTAGAGAAATCTTATCACTGGGGCTTTTAGAATATTAATACTGATCTGTTGATAGAAGAGGGATGAATATTAGGCTTATCTCAGCCAGAGAAGGTTGAGCAGGCCAACTGCCACTTTACCTCTTGGTGACTGCGTTGTGATATTCAATGAACGTCCGGCCATCGAAGGCGATGGACTCCATCTCTCCTGCGGACTTCTCAATGATAGCTGAAGGAAGGAGATGCACATTTTGTCCCATTAGTACATCTGTCCTTCATCAAAATAGAAGCAAAAAACACTCATCTGGCTTTTTCCACAGTATGACGGACGCGGGGTGGGGTCTATGGGGGGATGGTACGGGAGGAGAAAGGAGATGGCTGGCTCTCATCCCTACCGTTTTGACAGTTTGTCCCAGAGAAGCCGTGCTGGCAGACGCACTCATAGCTGTCCAGGATTGGGGCACAGAGGCCCCCATGTTGGCAGACGTTGGGAGGAACATCGCGGGTGCAGGGGTGGTGGGGGAACATGGACACGTCGTTGGAGCGCAGAGCGTTTTCTCGTTTGAGGATGGGACTGCCCATAAGGGTGATCTGGAAGTGCATAATCATTCATGAGCCCGGAGCGGTACAAGAGCTTTCTCATTAGAACCACGCACGTATGCACAGCACGCAAACCGCTCATTATTTTCGCTTGCAAAAAGATACATTTATTGCTGTTAATATGGCGGATTCTACCTTCTACAGTAAAACAGCCTATCAAAAATGTACTATTTTATTTTGTCGGTGAGACCAGTTCAAAGGGATTTATCTTGGAACTTGCTCACGTACCAGAAACAACATAATTATACACAGCATTTTAAAAAACCCATTCAGTTCCCCTTTTAGCTCTCACCTTCTGTATGGCCCCCTTGAAGCCGTCTTTGAGCGAGGCTGCCCTCGCGAGTTTGCTGAAATCCGGAGCTCCGCCCACAAACAGGGACTCTTTCAGGTTGAGGGCAGTGTGCTGGTTCTGGAACACAAGGAAGAGAAGTGTGAGGTCATTGCCATGGAAACACGCTGACCTCTACAAACCGTGATCCCGTGAATAGCCTCAAAGCCCATATGCTCAGCTCTTACCTGGAGTGAACCACAGTCACACCACTGAGCTAACAGACAAAAGTTTCATTCTACTAATGATGTATGGCACACACTTTATCAGGAAAATAGTTCATAAACTTCATCCTGTGTCTTACCGCAAAATAATTGGTCAAGGATTTTATCACAGTAATGTTCTCAGAGAAGCAGAATATTTGTAAAACAGTAAAAGAATAGAGATTTTCAGCGTTGGAAAATGATAAAGGGCTATGAAGTCTGGATGGCTTTTCTGATGAAAGATAATGGGATGTATGATTGTACGTCTGTCTGATATCCGGTGTGGTGGTAAATCTTAATTGGCATATCACTTGCTCTGCGGATGACCATGAAATCAGCGTTCTCCAACCTGCATGGGAATTGCTTTCGTCGCATAAGGACTTTGAGCGAAGGCCCCCACTTATCAAAAAAAATGAAGAGTCTTTTATTTTATGTAGGGCAGTAGTAGCCTGGAGGAAGAGCCGAGCTAATTGCTGGAAAAAGAGAGAGAGAGAGCTGCCAACAGCATTGGTGTTGACGTTATCATTTCTACCTCCTCTCCCCGACACCCTGCCTAGTGTTACACAAGGCTGAGCGTGGAGACACACAAAGCCTGAGATGGGCGTGGTTGGGAAGCTTAAGCTGGTCCAGCCCTGGGCCCGTGCCAATGTCGGAATGGCGGATTCGAGCCTGCTGCTTCCTGAGCATTGGAGCCGAAGCCCCGCGGAGAGGGCCGGAACGCCGCAAGCATTCCAAGCGACTGCAGATTGGAGGAGACGGTGTTGTTGGTGAAACGCACTTCCGTGCGCCAATGAGGGGCTGTGGATTAGGACTCTAACCTGGGGTTGCCATGGACGCAGGGGGGGAAACGCACAATACAAACTCTGTTTGGCTTTGCACACCCATTCTCTATGTCTCTCACGTCCATATCTTGCCAAAATGGCCTCTCACGCGGGATAAACGGAGAGCGTTTTCCTGCGCTATCGGGATCTGATGCATGGTAGATAACCCCGCCTCCTGTCCCCATTTTCTTTTCGGGCCTGAGGTGAAAGCCAAGCAGAGTTCTTTATCAAATGCCCCCATTTCACCTGAACAGCGCTAATGAAACAACCCCAGGGTCTGTCACTCCTTTTGTCTAATTCCTGAGATATGGATCTGAGATGAGGCGTGGAAGCCACTAGGAACAGATGGAATTTCTAGCGACCAATCAGACATCAGCCATTTACCTTGCGTGATTTCTTACATCCAGACAGCAAACAGAAAGAGGAGACGACGGGGGAGGGGGGGAAGAAAAACATTGACAGAGAGAGCAGAGTTAGAGTAGAGGAAGCCGGCAGTCGTGTGGAATATAGTGGGCACAATAAAGACCAAGCCGAACGAACACAGAGAAAACGAGCAGGGCCGTCATTCAGCAGCTCATGCAGAGATCAACACGCTGCCACTACTACTGCCTCAAGAGTTTAGAGTGGAGGATGCAAATTCTCACAATTCAGCTTTTCATTAATTTAATTAGACAAACTATCATTATGGAAAAAATATATGTTCCTTGCGTGCTTCCACACAATAACTGAGAATTCTGTTCTTTTCTTATTCTTATGAAAAATAGAGCTGTATGAATCTTTCGGAGAGGTCACCACATAAAAAACTAACAAATTATGACCATTTTTGGTACAATTTCTGGTACAAAATGGCCACATACTAGAGTATTCCATCGTATCCTGAACATTCACTGTCTGAAGCGTTCGGAGGGATTTGTTCTATTGGAAGAAAAATTGTGTTGGTGGGGGGAAAAAAAAAAAACATTTCTAAAAACTTTGAAATTCTGGGAGTTTTTTTTTTAATGAACACTGAATCGTTCCCTTATTGAAAAAGAAACAGTCGAACACTTGGCAGAGTGTGTTTCCTCTCAGACTACCCACCCCCGAACTTCGGCACCTCGCGACTCTCGCTCTCTTTCTCCCACTCGGCTTGATCTGATTTGTTGCCGCTGGAATCGAACACACTTAACTGCCACGTGTAGGAGGGAGGAAACAAATGCGCCGGGCCTCACTCGGGAGTCCAGCTCTGTAACCCAGAATTTCTGTTCAATCTAATTGGATGACTTGCAGACTTGCGGGTTATTAGATTCCTTTCAATTGGACATTTCCCAGCCTCGTTCCTCTAATTGCCTCGCCTGAGCACCGATCTCATCGCTAATGAATGCCTCCTCGTTTATTTCCCTCTGCCTGTTCGGCTACCTGAGCCGTATGCCGAGGGACACGAAAGAGTTCAGCGGCTGCGAAAGAAATTAGCCGAGTGATTACAGTGTGGAGTTCACGTTCACAGAAACATACGAAGATTCATAACGCTTTCTCAACAAATAGGCGAAGAGGAAACTAAACTATAAGGGCAGAATTGTTTTTGCAGTATGTTTTTCACTCTCTTAAAGCAAAATATTACATAAAAAACCACATCAAAAGGCAGTATGCCAGAGGACAATGTGGGTCTAATTCTCATTGTTTTTCCCCAGTCATAGCACCATTACTCTTTCCATTTTGGATTGCTTCTCTGTAAGGCATACTGTCACAATTCCTCTGTTGAATGCTATAGCAACAGTTGATTGATCCTTGATGTGCTAAAAACAATGGAAACCATATAGTAACCATCTAAATGAAATTTCAAACCATGCCCAAACAATCTTTTCTTGAAACAATTACTCCGCAGATACAAGGTAATCTGAGTTTCACAGTTGCAAGAGAAATCTCTCTTCTCAGTTCCAAAGAAATGTCTTGACTTCATGTCGCTCATTGAAATGAGCAAGTTATTGAAAAAAGAAAACAAACAAAAAACCCAACAGAGAAATATAACTGTGTCTTCAGATGCACGCCAGGACATTTACACAATGTATTTCCAACATTGCGCTGGAAGAACTCTCTCACTTAGGATCTGAGTAGGAAGTTAAAGGGACACCTGCTATGCTGCCATGGCGACAAGCACACCGCCAGGGAGAAGCTAGCGGCAGTGCGGACGGTCCGCTGTCTTACCGGAGACTCCCCTCGGACCTGGTCCCTGTCGTTAACGCTGATCTCCCCTTTGCGATTGGCTCGCTCCAGGTTCACAGTGTTCCACACATTCATCTTGATCTTTTCCTTGCTCCTGTGGACACCAAACCCCGCCCCCACAGTCCGAGATGAGTGACAGGTTCGGATCATGTGACACGGTACAAGGCAGAGTACCAACCACCAAATTAACAATTAACAACAGTGTCAAAAAAATATGACACAATTAATGCTTTTTATACTGATAATGTATTACAATTCAGTTATTTTATTGAACAAACAATAGTTTGAAATGCACAGCTTATGCTACACATGATTGTTACGTGGATATTTCCATTGACGGAACCATCATGAAATAATACGTGAAAAAAGACTCTCCCAAGCCAGCAGTAGGGGCGTAATTTAGCTCGTACATAGTTTGCGAATTGGACATTCCAAATTGGGAGTGGGATTGGAGATGGCAATTTTACTATGGAAAAAAGAGGATAAAAAAGAGGATAGCTCTGTACCAGGCTATGCCTCCTCAGGATTGGCCTTACTCCTCTTGTGCCGCCAGCCATAACCAACCACAACCACCGCCATTTTATAACTTGAGAGTGGGAGATAAACCAGAGGCCTTTGCGGAATGGACACTTGTTTTGGAACCATAGGTTGCAATATAAGAAGGGGCACTTATACAGTCCCCTAATCAATCCTTCCTTGTGTACATTTCCAACTGAATACATGGATAAAATGTCTGAAAAATTAAGATATGTAAGAAAAGGGAAATTCCAAGCAAAGATTTTCTTGAAAAAGCAAAATGTTCAAGAAAATCAGGGCAAATTAATGATATCACAGTGTAATCACTGTTTGTACATGCATTATTCCTGAGCACTTCACATTGTCAGGCTGCGTGTGTGTAGAATGCTGTAACTGGGTTCCGTAACCATGGTGACCAGGTGGTTAGCCTACCTGATGACTGCAGGGCCCTTGCCCAGGTCATATCGGAACTCCAGAATCCCGTCGTTGAGCGCCAGGGAAATGAAGTCACCTTTTCCGTCGTTCTTTTGGCCGTTGTAGAAGATCATACCATTGGAGTCGTTGGCCAAGAAGATGACTGCAATGCTGACCTTTTGCCTGGAGGAAATAATACACGATCACAACACCGTCAGAGGGTTCGCAGAATCAACCCTCTGCTCCAGTGCGGCTCCTCAGTGAAATATCATTACAGCAGCTGTGTTTCCACAGAGATTCCAGCTAATTTGATTGACTGACATGTCCATGCTGTCATATCCAGTGAGTAGATGAGCTAACAGCTGCTATTACACAATCAGTAGCAAAAATAAAAGAGTATATATATATATATATATATATATATACATATATTTCAACAGCTTTGTCATCTTTTTTTAAAATTCCATCTGTAACCTAAACCATGGCAATCAATTCAAACCTTTTCAACAGCTTTTAAAAACATCATAAGATCAAAACTGCTGCTTTTTTTTTTTTTACATTTGCAGAATCATCTATGATTTAAACAAATATTGTGAAAATATTAAAACATTGTGAGGCTTGAACTCTTGAACTTGAACAGTCTTAAATCAGTCAGTCCTAACAAAAAACTGCTCTCTCTCACGTCAGTTTGAACTTACTGGAGGTCGTTCCCATACGCCTGCAAGCCCTTCAGCTCCAGGTAGGAATCTCCGGTGAAGAACGGCATGTAGGCCTCATTCTTGTCATTCTTGGACTCTGATGAAGACATAACACACGTATCAGTTGGCATTCCCATAATCTGGTTATCCGCGCACGTCTGCGGGAGGCATCGGCTTCCACCCGCCTGTGGGATTAGGGGCCCAGGCCGCTCGCCTGATAACACTGACGCTCAGCCCCACGCTCACAGTCAGCGCCCGCCAGCTTCCCGCCGCCTCCCTGGTCTCCTATTGGTAATTACGTTGGATTAGCTCGCGTTCATTTAAGGGAGGGTACGGCAGACGCAGATTAACAGGAAATTAGGCGGCGTTAACAAAAAGGTACCGATGAATGTAAGCAATTGAGAAGAACAGGTAATACGCACACAATAAGGAGATCTCCAGGCATCTATGGCAAAGGGATCATGGGAGTCCGGGGAGCTCAGTAAATTACCCACGCGTCACGGCGAGTCTTATTCTCGCTGGGGAGAAGCGGCCGCCGTTTCTCAGCTCTATTTCTGCGCGTATTTCCCGCGAGCGGACGGTCACCAGCCACCAGCGCTCAGCTCGTCCCACAGCACCAGACTGTGAGGCTCGCCCTGCCCAAGAGATCCTGACTCTCTCTCTCTCTTGCAGTCACCTCGGCTGCAATGACCGCAGGCAAGGGCGGCTGACAGATACCCTGTACGCCCTCTGGAATAAACTGCACACCGTTTGATTTTCGTCCGACGACTAGTTTCCTTCGGTCCTAATCAGTGGCTCATGCGTGTTCAATGAAAGGCTTCCTTGCCCACATATCAGCATTACTGGTCTTTTATTTTTCTACTGGGTTCATGGAATGAGACATTCGCTTTCTGAATCATTTGTGAGTAATTTAATATAATGAGGGGGGGGGGGGGGGGTCTACAAGAGCCCCAGCCCAAACGCTGCTGAAAATCAGTGACACCCGCCCCCCCGCAGACTCCACCAGAGGGAGGGGCTCGCTCGCTAACAGCTTAACAGCTGAATCAGAGGAGAGGCTGAGAAGCGTGGCGCCGCAGTCCCTGTGATGATTCAGCTCCCCAGCCCCCCTACGAGGCGCCTCCGACACGTTTGATCTCCCAATTTAGGATGCAAATACGTCGTCAAGACATGGAGGTGTGGAAAGAGAGGGGGGGGGGGGGGGGGTAACACAATATCACACTGCTTTCTTACACCAGGAGCTGGTGATGAGATGACTCCTTAGAACAGGAATTCTACAGGGGACCAGCCTCCGACCGTCAGTTTTTACATTTCCTCAGGTTTTCCAGCCCATCAAGGCAAGTTTCTCTTTTATCAAGTATTTGAATTTAAAACAGACTGATTTCACACAAAAAAAATAATAATTAGATGCTGTTTCACAACATTCTTCTTCTAATCTAGTCTGAGGGCTATTTGTTTTACTGACATATTGTTTAGACTTTGAGACTTCACTGTACCTCTTTCACAGTGGGCTCCCTCGCGTCCCATTGGACAGTCACATTTGTACCCCCCCTCCGGCAGGACCTGGCACTGTGAGGACGGATGACACCTGTTGGGGTCACACGGGTTCCGCGCATCGGCGCACGTCGGACCTGTAATCGGTCAAAAAGGGTCAAAAGGAGAACATAACATAATTAGCAAAACATTAGAAACACAGAAGCCATCAAATTTCCATACTAGCAAAAAAAATAATAATTCACAGGTATTTTTCTCAAACCAATGATTTCCCATATAGCAGCAGACATTTTCCAATATAATTTAGCATAGTTAAGACTGTCAATAAAAAGCTCAGCATGATTCTCATGGCCCTCGGTGGATTATGGCTTTGGCTTGTTTCAGAAATGTATTTTGTACAAAATTGCGTTTGCTATAATTTCAACATGATTATTATTTTAACCCAGAGTGAATACTGCAGTGAACGCTCGGCCTCCCTGCTGTTTTCTGAGAGACTCTCTCACTCTCGGGGGGTGGGGGGTTGGGCGGGGGGTGGGGGGAGGGGGTGGGTTGCCTGGGAGACCTTCCCCAATTCTATCACTCAGGGAGGCAGAGGTGCACTGCAAAAAATGTCTGTCTTAAAAAGAGTTTTAGTCTTGTAATGATACTTCAAATCTTATTTTTCTTTCTCAAAAGTAGAATATATTAGCTTCTTTTAAGTAACTTTTTGCTTGACAAGTGAAATGATCTTACCCCGCTGGCAAAATTTTGAAATGAGTAAAACTATCTCACCCCCACCGGCAGATCGTTTGTCTTATTTAGCAAAAAAGTAACATAAATAAGATTCTAAAGTCTAAATATGAGATTAAAATGCTTGTTAAGATTCGGTTTTTGCAGCGCGCGTCCTCCTCTTTCACGTCTTTGGAAGACCGTCATTCCTTCGAGCGTCTGAGCGCATGCATCTCTTTTTTCCTCCTTTGCGTTCGGTTTCCGCAGGTCGTTTTCCATTAGCCCTGCACACTTCCGGAAATGGACTGGGCGAAAGGAGGAGTCACGTGCTCAGAGAAGGGCTCCCATAAAAGTGGCCCTCGCGTGACACTCCGCACTGGAGGTGATATTTCCAATCTCTGGTTAAAGCGCACAGGGTCCATTACTTGAATTCCAATAAAGGAGAAATGGAAGAAGAAAAAATAAAAACGCATGACAGTTGAGGGAGCTGATTGCCTATGCCCAAGCCACTCATCCATTTCTCTCTTTTCTGGGGGGCGCAGTTCACCTCAGTCTGCGGGGTAACTCTGATGATTGGAAAGAAAGGCAGGGACAAGTCTCCCTGGAAAATAATGTTCTCTACTTTTTTTATTACAACCCCCTTTTCTTTTGAAGCTCTCATTAGCACCGGGCGAACTGTGTGTGACTGGACAGGAGTGAAGGGGGAGGGGGGGGGGGGGGGGGGGGGGTGGTGAGAGATTCTCTCAAACCTTCAGATGTCCGCAACGCTTTAATCCAAAATCACCGGCTCCTCCTTCAGGACCGTGCCATTTATTCACCTCCACATCACGGCTCTCACTGCCGGAGAGACGGGTGTGTGAATCAGTCCACCAGTCTCGCGCATCTCTCCTGAGAGCGCCAGGCTCAAGATATCCCAGGTCACAGCCCCAATCGTCACCTGAGCACTCTTTCACATACAGCTTCCCTGGCAGCCATTCCTCTCACCTCGGCGGAGAAGGGGGAGTATTCGGTCAAAAAAAGCTGTTGAGTTTCGCACTCAAGAGACGTATGACACGCAGGTAGTTCTTTGGTCGCAAGTGGACCATTCAGAATGTACCTGGGACAGGATCTTGACGTGCACCTGTTGGACACTCCTTGCAATCTTTCAAAGTGTAAATCATGTTCTGGAATTAAGTCCTTAATTCCAAATTAGAGAAACTCCCGGGACGTGGAATAATTATTTTGTGGAAAAAATGGGACGACCAAAAATGAGGAAACGCATTGAAGGCACCTGTGCAACACTACTACACAGCTATCAAGTAACAAACGCATACATAGTCAGTGCGACAGTAAACCTCAAAACAAGGAATAAATAAAGTTAATTTTGTCTTTACTCTTTTAAAGTAAACATAAACTTAGCATAGTTCAGTAATTTTAAAGCTGTTGAATACTGTTGACTCATTCATGCCAGAGAGTTCCAGAACACTAGAATCCCTGCAGTGCCTCGCCAATATGGCTTCCAACATACTACATTTTTTGATTGATCCTGTCAGTGTTCAAACCTCTAATAAAACACATTATTTCACCTATTATTTGTTAATCATTGGTGATGTGTAATAGTGCAAACAGTCAATCAAAATCAGGTTGAGAGATTTTAAGTTGGACACAGCTGGACAGTTTGACACACCACAAGTGCTTTGTATTATTTGAGTAGAAGGATAAACAATAAACTGAACAAATATTTATGTGACCCTCTCCATCATTTTGAGTGGCTTTCACCCAGAAACACATTTTGAGTTTTTCAGCAATTTTATCTTTATTCTCCAAAAATTAAGCGAGATATGCTCATTTAAATCTTGACTGTCACCAAACCGTGTTTTTGATATATTCAAATAAATCAAAGCTGTAGCGATCTGTTGAGTTAGTTACAGAATGTTAATTCGGACATAACTCAACATCAATAGTCAGCCCACACATTGTCTTGGACTATGTGCAGAATTTCGGCATGTCGTGTTTGTACCTTCTGTTTTAAATTTGGCTGATTATTTATTTGTCCCCGTGACAGGTCACACATATGCCAGTCAAAAGTTATTCTGCAATGAGCTTGGCCCACTCTTACAGCCATACAAACAACACTTGGGCATCATGTCATGGTTTATTTCGCTATTAACATAATTTTGATTGGATCTATAAAAGGTTTTCACCGTTTACACATTTTGGTCAACATAAGTTGCCCTTGGCCTATGGACGCTTGCTAGTTAATTCGTAACTGAGGAAGTAAAGTCACATCTTACAGGTCCACAGAACATTTTTTTCTATGGTTTTAATAAATGGTCATAAATAGAACGTTGCGACATGCTGTAATGAGTGTGTACGACCTCCTGCCAAAGCCAGAATTGATTCAGAACCATCACCCCAGGAGAGGGTTAGCAATCAAACACCTTAGATTCATTCTGGTTGCACATTAGCCCCCGTGTTTGTAGACTGACTATATGGGTAAAATGCCCTGAGGCTCGCAGTTCTCTAAAAGAAAAACAGGGTTGCTTTTTTATCTTAACTTTCTATACTGATACATAGTATAGAATACATAACCTATATCCCTACCCTAAGGACAACTGGCATGGTAAGATTTGAATATTTGAACCAAATGTCAAAGGTGAAGGCCCACCTGAGAATCCGTTGACGCACTTGCAGTGGAACATCTCGGCCTCCCTGACCTGGCAGACAGCCCCGTTCTTGCAGGGGTCGGGCTGGCAGGGATTGTTGCCACACTCGCCCACGGCGGTGCCGTACATCACATCTCCGCCCTTCTCCTGAAGGTTGTACACCATGTTGTTGACATCCAGCATGCGGATGCAGCCCACTAGGCCTGAGGCCACGGAGGTCCTCTCCCTCACGCTGAGGTCAAAGAAAACAGTCAGTCGGCTAATGCAGTCCATCAATTCTCCAACACTGTCTGGTTTATAACATTCTTCATGTGTAATGTCCCTCTGCTAAATTATTTCTATCTATACCCCCATCAAAATAATCATCGGGAGCATTAAACCGTATTTATGAACCTTTTAAATATGAAACATTAAATATTAAGTGTGCACCGTAGGAAAGGCAAGCACAGGAGCGTATATCCCCTTTAAATGAACTGGCAGGAGTTACCATAATAAGAACTGACAGTAGTGCTTCTAATTTTTGGTAAGTAGCCTTCAATGCATGTAAAACAGGGGACCTGCTTGTAAGCACCCCGATATTAGCATGCTGATGTGGAAAAGCTAATTCAACGACTCAATTAATTAAAGTACTGCTCATTCCTAGTTCAAGAAAAAAAGGTTGCACGCAATACAAATGTTTAGTAAGCAGAATGATGTATTCCGTCATGATATTGATGTTGATGATGATGATGATGGAAGATGATGATGTTGAGGATGACGGTGCATATTTTAGGCAGGTCCTCACTCTTGCAGAAGCTCCTCTGGCACGCCCCCGATGAAGAGGTTGGTGTCCAAGTTGAGGCCGTCGGTGCCGGGAGGGCTCTCTCCCTCGATGTGCGGCTCGTTGTCTACGCTGAGCATGGCGTTACGGCGGTTCCGGGTCACCACCAGCTGGTGCCAGCGGCCCGGCTTCACACGGACCTTACTGATCAGAGTACCTGTTCCAGAACCTGTGTTAAACCTGCAGATAGAAAAAAACAAAACATGGAAATACGTCCAGACAAACAATGAGCACACGCAATGTAACTATCTTAATCTTCGTACAGGCCCGAAAAACCAGAACAACTTTAAATTCAAGACACACTTATCCTCATCTAAGTGCAAGTTCTACTTTTTTCACGGATACAATCTTGTGACTTAATTTTATCACCGTGTTCATGAAAAAAACTAAAAAAGTAATTGAGATCTGGCACAAGTGATTTTAACTACACCTGCATCACCTCAGTTCTCTGTCTTTTAAAAGTAAAGGTGAAGCCAGAAATCTTGGTGTCATTTTAGATACTGATCTAAATTTTAACAGCCCCATCAACAATGTGACAAGAACAGCTTTCTACCACCTTAAAAACATAATAAGAGCATTTTTATCAAAATCGGATTCAGAGAAACTAGTGTGATAGACTACTGTAATGGTCTTTTTACTGGCCTTCCTAAAAAAGCCAAGCGATGACTGCAGCTGATTCTAAATGCTGCTGCAAGAGTTCTCACAAGGACTAAAAAGACGGACCACATATCTCCAGTTCTTTACATTGGCTCCCCATTGACATGAGAATTGATTTCAAAATTCTACTCCTCGTATAAACAACTTTAAATTCAAGACACACTTATCCTCATCTTATCAAGTGCTGCTTTTTTCACAGATACAATTTGAGTTAATTTTAGTGATCACTGTGTTCATGAAAAAAAACAAAAAAGTTAATTGAGATCTGGCACAACTGATTTTAACTACACTATTTAACTACACTCTTGTCATCTTATCCCAGTTGAAATTACAGTAAGCTACGCTATTTTACATAAGTAGTGTCGGGCTTCGTTCTTAATTGACAGAATTGTTGCTACTCCAGCATGAACCAATATGAATGTGAATAAATGCTTCCAAGAGCCTTCACCTGAGTAAAAATGCCCTGTAAGTGATTCACCTGCTCCACCCTCTCACCTGAGTGTGACAATGCCCTGTAAGTGATACACCTGCTCCACCCTCTCACCTGAGTGTGACAATGCCCTGTAAGTGATACACCTGCTCCACCCTCTCACCTGAGTGTGACAATGCCCTGTAAGTGATACACCTGCTCCACCCTCTCACCTGAGTGTGACAATGCCCTGTAAGTGATACACCTGCTCCACCCTCTCACCTGAGTGTGACAATGCCCTGTAAGTGATACACCTGCTCCACCCTCTCACCTGAGTGTGACAATGCCCTGTAAGTGATACACCTGCTCCACCCTCTCACCTGAGTGTGACAATGCCCTGTAAGTGATACACCTGCTCCACCCTCTCACCTGAGTGTGACAATGCCCTGTATGTGATACACCTGCTCCACCCTCTCACCTGAGTGTGACAATGCCCTGTAAGTGATACACCTGCTCCACCCTCTCACCTGAGTGTGACAATGCCCTGTAAGTGATACACCTGCTCCACCCTCTCACCTGAGTGTGACAATGCCCTGTACGTGATACACCTGCTCCACCCTCTCACCTGAGTGTGACAATGCCCTGTAAGTGATACACCTGCTCCACCCTCTCACCTGAGTGTGACAATGCCCTGTAAGTGATACACCTGCTCCACCCTCTCACCTGAGTGTGACAATGCGCTGTATGTGATACACCTGCTCCACCCTCTCACCTGAGTGTGACAATGCGCTGTATGTGATACACCTGCTCCACCCTCTCACCTGAGTGTGACAATGCCCTGTAAGTGATACACCTGCTCCACCCTCTCCTGAGTGTGACAATGCCCTGTATGTGATACACCTGCTCTACTCTCTCACCTGAGTGTGACAATACCCTGTAAGTGATACACCTGCTCCACCCTGTCACCTGAGTGTGACAATGCCCTGTAAGTGATACACCTGCTCTACTCTCTCACCTGAGTGTGACAATGCGCTGTATGTGATACACCTGCTCTACTCTCTCACCTGAGCTGCACCAGACCGGACACCAGAGTCAGAGACAGGAAGTCCTTCTTTCCGGTCTGGCCGTTGAAGAGCAGCAGGCCGGTCATCTCGGAGGCCCGGAACTCCATGGCGATGCGTACTGTGTGGTAAGCCTTCATGGTGGGGAAAGCCAAGTAGGACCTCCCTCCAAAGGACGGGATAAAGTACTTAATCACTAAGGGGAAACAAAAATGGATATATCAATATGAGATATGAGCAGAATTAATTCAGAACTTTTATAATGCTCAGCCATGAAGGCCAATACAGAGCATTTGTGTCTGTGTGTGTGTGTAAGCGCCTGCTTATTGGCTTATTGTCTGTTTACCCACACAAACACAAACGCAGTCAGTAATTTGCCATTACTATCTTTTTCACTTCATCATCGCTACCTTTTTCACTCAACTGCTGGGGAATGTCACTCTTTTCCCTCCACAAAGGGGGCCTGTCTAATGGAGACTGTGCTGTGCATTTCCTCTAATGATGTGATTGATCAGACAGAAAGAAATCCAGGGGCTCCGCTTTAGTCTTCACAGAGCGCGCTCTCCACGGAGCCCCGGATGATTGGCTGACGCTCATCAAAGCTGTTTGTGCCAAATTACCATTGAGGCACAGCTGCAGGAGGCGGGCGCCAGGCGTAGGAAATGGAAGGAAGTACAAACGCACCCAAATTTCAATTAAAAACGATTCTCAGGATCACTCAGGCAACTGCTATGAGGAATACTTATTATTTTCTCCCCCATTTTGTTTTCCTACAAAAACCTGCAAACATGTTTTTTTTTTACGAGTTGTTCCGTTCTGACCAAAACGAAGTGACTGTTTAGGAGCTAACCTTTCTCACAGACCACGCCCCCTCTGCCCGCGGGACAGGTGCAGGTGAAGTCAGCGCCGTCCTCTTCGCAGGTGCCCCCGTGACGGCAGGGGTGCGAGTCGCAGGGTCGAGCGATCTTTTTGGGGTGGAGCCCCGGTCTGGGCCTGGCAGGGCTGGTGGTGGCGGGGGGCAGGGTGGTGGTGGTGGCGGGCGCAGGTGGAGGGGTTGTTGTGGCGCTGCGGGGCGTGGTCACCGGGGCGGCGGCGGTGGTCCTGCGGCTGGTGTAGGGGCGGCGGGTGGTGCCCGGACGGCGGGTGGTCATGGCCGCGGTGGGGGGATAGCATGGCGGTGGTTGTGGGCGTGGTCACGGTGGATGTGGTTGTGGTTGCGGTGGTGAAGAAGGGGAGGGTCGATAGACCTGGAAAAGACAGTTTGAGTCTTTGTCAGACCAACACTAAAGGTTACGACTAAAAGCAACATTCTCAAAATTGAACCAAGGGACTTACCACTTCATCTTTTAACTCACATTAATAAATGTATAAAACAATCACACAGATATTGCCCAATCAAACAATTTATGTGGGAGACGTCCACAGTGCTTTACCATAGTTACTGAAACGGATGTTGTCCTCCTCTGGTTTCTTCACCACTATGGTCGTCTCTTTAGCCGCCTTCAGCTGTTTTAGCAGAGCTCCCTCGATGTCCTCCACAGTGTACCTTGTGTCTGAGGCGCAGGGAACACGGAATGTAATCATCTCTCAGACTGTGTTGACTGACCCCAGAACAGTGGGAGCATATCCATCTCTGGACCGGGGCAACTGGGATTGTAACTGGATTCTAGATAGGAGCGATTAAATCTGATGGAAACCGACAGGCCAGACACGACGGGTGGCTGATCCTTGAACAGAGAGCACAATCGCAGTGAGAGAAAGACCTGGATAATCTGAGGTTACTATTATTCCGGATTGTCAGTGTTATTGAATCTGCTAACAACTGATATACGAGACAACTATGTGGACTGACACTCTCGTCCTCTACTACCACAGCGGGGCACTTGAGGACCATTGCCCAAGAAGCAATGCGCATAATGATTCCACAGACTCCCAAATTACTGGCCACCGCAGACCGCCTTTACAATGCAATCTTCAGCAGAAATAAAAGACGAAGCCAGTAAAATTAAGTGCTGTATTGGTTTTATGAGCACATGAGAAGTGGACCAAGGAGGCTTATGGTACACCGAGGATTGAGGGCCAAAATAAATCTGCCTCCATCAGGATCACTTTTAAATAATTATTTTCTCTTCCGACTCCCACAGATTAGTTTTGACACTGGACACACGTTTCAAGTAAATTAACTTTAAAAAAGTATATATATATATATATATATATATATAATATTTTTGCAATATAATTCATAATGCTCTTCTAGCATTTGGACAAATTGGATGAAATAGCCTGTGACCATATCAACACCAACCAAGCTTTGAGTATGTATTTGCATGTGAGTGTTGGCTCAGTCTTTTACCTGGGTCAAAGTGGGCCTCGACAAAAGCCAGGATAGAGTTACTAGGAGCGAGATTCCGGACCCGAACACTCTTGAAGTCCTTCTGGACATCTGACTTCCGGAACAGCTCATTCAGCTGGGGAAAAAAATGAAATAAATATGACGAATACATATTTACCATCTGGACCTCAAATCGAATGTCTACTTCTCTGAGGGATGAGGAATTGCGTCACTAGGCAACCACGCGGAACCCCATTGGGCCACGGCAAGAAAACTGACATTTAACTGTGGAGCAGAAGTAATTACTGTACGTGAACGCATTTTTTGGTAGCCACGATAAATGTCAGATGACTACGGCACATTTCTCTGATTTTCTTTTATAGTTTGAGTATTGGTGGGCGTAGGTCCAGCGGCGAGCCCCAAGTCGCTGCAAACACTCGTCACTAGGGTTTAAACACCTACTTTTTTTTTTTACTGGTTTCTTCCTGCTTTTTCACCCTGAGGAAATGATAAGAAAGAGTAGTCTTGGTCCCCTCTCTTCCCTTGGCCCCTGTCTGCACACCGCCCAGGTATTTTGGGAATAAGGGGGTGGAAATTAATCCTACTTCCTTGGCCTTCTTTTTGGGTGTGTGAACTATTCAGGAGCAAACCTGCTCCCCCCACACTTCAAGCATACTTGACACGAGGACTTCTATTGTGAGAAGGCCCCTCAGGGAAGCCTCTACACTACACTACAATTACTCTCAAACGGGGGTAGGGGACACACCAGCCTTTCCCTTATCCTCTCATAGACCTCCTCCTACCTGCCCTGAAAATCAGGTTGAAGGCAGAAGACAGCTTATAGATAATGGGTTCTGCTTTCCAGCGTTCTATCTGCCTACACATGAGCTCCACAGGAGCTGCCCTAAGGGCTGGGAGGGGCGCACTCCTGTGGAGGATGTGAAGCCAGGGCTCAAACATACCCCAGTGGGCACTGTGACCCAGAAACTGGCCCCCTCAGGCCGTTGTTTACAAGACACGGTTTTTCGCAGTCCAACTCAATGAAAGAGAAGGGGCCAGCGGTTCAAGGGGAAGGGGGGATTTCGTTCAGCTATCTTCTGCCACAGCCGAGCCCTGCGGGGCCCTAGTGCATGCTGGGACAGTTCCGAGGCACTGGATTAGAACACGTCTGGGATAAGTGGGGGGGGGGGGGGGGGGTCAATGACACCATTTCTACAGCTGGCAGAGGGTCCCCCATTAGAAAGTATAATCATGGACAACTCCTGCCTCCGTCCATTTTCCTACGAAAGACACACGAAAGGAGATGATTAAAGGGCCAACGAGGACACGTGTTGTAAAACCTCAGCCGTGGTACGCACAGAGAGAAACGGGGAATCATTAGCTTTCTGCGTTTTATGTTCAAACGGAGGTGACTGCCGGAGGCCGAGCCACGTTCATGGCCTTAACTGGGAAAAAATGAGGCATGAAGTCCTTGAAAGAAGAGGCCAGTGGATAACATTAGATACGTCGCATATTACCTCAAATGATTTTATACGTTTGAGACAGCAGGTGCTGCTTTACATGTAGCCACCGGCCACTCTGTGATGGACGCGCATACTCGACAGAGCAGGGTCATAGCTAATGCAAACCTCAGGTAACTCCGTCAGCCAGCAGAAAGGGCTTTATTCAAATAACCAGTACCCACCGTGTCCATTTGCAAGCAGGCAGGCAAATGACAGGAGTTTCATTACTATGCACACAGCATCGGTAAGGGTGTATGACTTCACAATTAATGGCGGGAAGGAGAGCAAGCTAAGATAGCCAGATACTCACAGCGCCCTCTATGCTCCTGGCGGTCTCCCCGAACAGCTCCGACTTGGGGTCCTCCATCTCCGGGGTGTAGAACACCTCCTGGCCGTCCACCTGGTCCAGGTGCAGGAAGCCGTTGAACTTCATGGTAGCTGCAAGGCAGGGCGAACACAGGGCGTTACACTTGTGCGCCAGCAGGGGGCGCCAGAACACCCTGCCCACAGGCTCAGACAGTGACCAGGTTTAGGTAGTGCCAGTCTAGGGGTTAGTGGGATGGAGCAGCTGTGGGGTTAGTGTGGTTTGTGCGTCGCTTTCTGTTTCGCGACAGGAAGCGCTGGAGAGTGGATCGTGAACGAGAGTGACGGGCGCTTGGGGTGGATGGGCTGGAGTTTACCAGGCCGCGAATCCCGCTCATCCAAAAAAGCAGGCAGAACCGTGAAGGACTAAGTAGAGAAACATCGGTTAGAGACAACATGACAAACACACAGACAAGACCCAGGTAAGACAAACAAGAAAAAAAAAGAGACAAGGAAGACAGAAAACAAACAGGACATTATTTTTTACGTAACACAGCTTACTCTTTTCTGCACATAAAACAATTACAAAGCTGGACATGTGAGGACTTTTCCGGCAAACATAAATTACAAGCCTGTTTCCTTAACCACCGTAGTACACCGCCACCCTGCCCTGCACTACTAAAGTTCATTAAGGAGCAGTGTTTAAAAAGATAATGAAATAAAATGCAAAAGATTCAAAAATATAAGAATAAATTGAGGGAAGTGCTGAGGGACAGGGGCACGGGTGCGGGCTCATGCTGTGTTTCACGCAGCTTGTAATCAGCTCAACAAATTGGCCAAATCAATCACGGCGCCTCGCTCCGGCTCGGCCGCAAACCGGGAAGAGTGCTTACATGATTATCAGAAAAGATACCCGTAATTGTCTCCTAATCCCAGGAAACGGTGACTGACAGAAGCTGGTTAAAATTGCGCGATAAGGGCTTATTTTTTTTCTTCTTCTTCCATTCGGACGCGTATCGCTTCAAATCTGACACAAATGAAACTGGTGAGATCTGTGTTTAGAAAAAAGAACAGGACAGGAAAAGAAGATCACATCTTAGGACGAGATAAATGGCAAACTGAAATTACAGGCTGAGGGACGTGACTAAGAGAAGCTGGGGGCGAGGGGGGGGGGGGGGGGGGGGCAGGGACTGTGTAAGCGGCTTTTTGTTTTAATGAACCATGACTTAGAAATGCAGCATCCTCAATTCAAATCATGTTGAGATGTGAATTACCATATATTATTCCTTCTGTCCACACCTTGTAATACACTGCAGATACACATTTAGGCACTTAGCAGGCAGACGGTTTTGTTGTTGAACGTTGTTTGCTTAAATTTCATACATATATAATATAAACATACACAAATACAGACTGTACGTGCACATCGTATACGCACATACACATTTAGCCATCTCCCGAGCATATACCGTATATACATGCATGTATTATCGTATTTTTTTCTGTACAGTCACCCAATTTGTTATCAACAACGTGTCCTTTTTTTCTGTATTAAAAGAACGTGAAAGGTGTCAATAAAAAGAGGAAAATGTAAATATATAATTTAAAAAAAGCTATCACACATAGGCTGGAGGGTAATCAGAAGACAACGCAGCCCTTTCAACGAACACTGTCGTCTGAAATTGAGCAAGGATGGACTCCACGACCACGTCCAAAAAAAGCCATCAGTGCACCTGCGCTACCGTCTCAGGCAGTGAAGCATTTTCTGAAGAACGGCGAAACGTGGACGTGACATCACGAACGCCCTCGCGTTCGTTGTTTAGAGGGACAATCTACGCCCCATTGCCGGGCGAAGGATAAAGCTGTCGGGCCCCTACCTGCGGTCATTATTCATCAGCACGTCTAATCTCATGTCTGTCTCTCACATCGGATGGGGCTGGGGAGGGGAGGGGCGGGGCTCGGAAAGGTCACCCGTTGCGCGGTGATCTACGGCAGGTTGCAGAGGCTGTTCGCGCCGCGCAGGGAAACGTCTGCGGTCGTGACAGCTGCAAGGCTGCCGGTGTGCGGAAGTAGAGAGCGAGCCCCGTACCCTTCTTCCACACTGAGTCACGGCCCACGGAGGTGAGGCTGCGGTAATGCTGTGTTCACAAACCGCAAAGACTACAGTCACGACCCGACCTCCTCTGCGGGCGGGTTGGCGGGAGAGGCGCCGTTCACAGGTCAGACTGTCGACAGAAAAAACTACGCGGAAGAGTTAGCTAAAGGCCAGAGAGTGGGGGAGGGGGGTTAGGGATGTCTGGGAGAAAAAAAATGATGCATTACACAAAGAAATTACCTATCCGGTCCTTGCCAAAGAATCATCGCCCCCGCCGCACCTATTAATCATGTTTGGACGGTGAAGGAACTTCTTGGCGGGTTACTTACGGGGACAGTTGGTTCCCTCAGAACTGCTGGCGGCGGTCCTACCATCGGGACAGCAGCCGAAGGGGGTGTTGTCACACGAGGAGCGGGGTTCGACCGCAGGGGGCGTGGTCACTGCTGCTGTGGGCTCTGAGGAGTAGAGGGGAGAGAGAGAGAGGGGGGGGGGGGGCAGACAGAGAGAGAGAGGAGAGAAAGAGAAAGGGAGAGAGATATAGAGATAGAGAGAGAGAAGGAAAGAGAGAGACAGAGAGAGAGAGAAGTGGTGAAACTCTTTCACAGCAAGCATACAGTCTGTTTTCTCCTTCGTTTCCACAAGGTGATAGAACTGTGCAGTCTAGAATAAGGTGAATCCCATGCGTATCCGTAGTGGTCTTCAAGGCCGACCTGGGTTTTTGTCAGCGGAAGCAATCAAGGGTGTTTTGACACAATGGCAGTGACACCTGCTGGCACGCTGTTCGGCGCTTGTGCTGTAGTTGTAATCCCCAGGGGAGGTCGTCTCAAATGTTATTGCTTCCCTCTCAAATATTAGCTGGAGGAGCTCAGGTAGAACTGAATGCAAATATGGAATCAGATGAAACCGCTTCTGATAAAAAAGGAAAAACAAATAAAAAGAAAAACTTCACAAGCAACAGGAATCAACAGGGGAATTAAAGACGATATGCAATACAGCTACGGAACTAATCACAAAAAAACAGGCTCATTTATTCCATTGATTATAAAGGTAATAAAAACTTCCAGAAAGTCATCTGGTATTAAATCTCTGTATTATCCACACACCTGCTCCCTTTGCACGGCGCATACTTTACACTCGCGCTCAATAAACGGCTGCTGGTCTATAACAATTTTTGTTACTGGGGTTATTATTCTGCTGTGGCACAGATTTATGGCGACCAGAGATTAGAAATGATCATAAAAACCCAACTCTGACACACTGAACAGGTCGTAAATATATCATGGGAGCCATGAAGGGCTGGAGTGTAATGGCGAAGCTCCAGAGCATCCGTGGGCATCTGTTCACTGTGGTCACAGACTTATGAGCAGCCGCTAGGTATGGCCCGGGGGGGGGGGGGGGTTACAGCCAGGAGGCAACCGTTCCTCAGGGGTTGGTGCCATCAAACAGACCCCTGGAAACACGGGCTCTCGAGAGCACTGGAGATTGGCGCCTCACGGCGCTCCGGTCAGATGATGGCAGGGAAATAAATTGGCGGAATAGCTACTCAGGATGGGCGCACACTGATTCATAAACTGAGTTTATTTGGTTTACTTGTGGTTCAGGGGGAAAGAAAAAATAAATAAATATATATATATATATATATATATATATAGGTCTTTCTGTTCCTTTTATTTACTCTCCAAATTGAAATCGCCAAGTCACTGTTGTGCTCACTTAGCAAGAGCACAGGAGCAAAATTGTGTGCTCTCTCATTCAACGCACTTCACTACAAAACAATGGCCGTTTTCCACAGTGTTGGCTACACAGTGCACTCTCCTGTATGACAATTGGTTGCCTGTGACCTGCTAGACCAGGGGTGTCCAATCTTATCCGAAAAGGGCCGATGTGGGTGCAGGTTTTTTGTTTTAGACAAGCACCAAGACACCTGATTCTACTTACCAAGGTCTTGTTTTAAGACAATGATTAGTTAATCAGGTGTCGTAGTGCTGGGCTAAAACAAAACCCTGCACCCAGATCGGCCCTTTGCAGATTGGACTAAGACCCCTGTGCTAGACTAGAGTTACTAGCTGGGAGGGTCTGACGTGCTAATCCATGGATTTCTGCCTGAATTAACCCATCGTAACTCTGGTCATGCAAGACCAATCCTGCTCCAGGGCCGTGGAATCATAGTCAATGAATACATAGATAATATAGACATGTTCTTAATATAAAACCTGTTTATATAAGAGAGGAGCCCGAAAAAAACCTCTCTCCTTAATTTTCCTGGATGTGACATTCACAGGAAATATCTGAATCCAAAACTCTCTACACTCAGACAGCCCTTTATAACAAAGCCAGTGACGCACAATGAGAACTATATGCAACGTAACGGTTCCTGTCTGGTTTTCAGTTGTTCTCTTGTAAGCAACAACAGAAAGAACCACGATAATGATGTTCCTATTTATAAATAGTTATATCGATTTTAAATGAAAGAGCTACTTAGAGGCTTTAAGGAGAACACATGTACTCTTTGAGTGCTGAATCTCCCATCAACTCATATTAACACTGCTCAATGTCTACTTAGTATTCAGCATTGACAGCTAGGAGCAATGTTCTACCGCCCCAAAATACATAAACAAAACAAACCTTCACCTATTCATCTAAATCACTGAAAATATTCCACCTGAACATTATGGAAGTCTTTGTTTAAGGTCCATGATGCACACATATGTCCCACTTTGCTTGTTTTGTCAACTTCACTTTCTTTGAAAAATGTTAAAAACTGCAAATGTTAACGAGCTGTAGGCACAAATGCAAAAGGATAGTGCTGATAGTGTGATGACAATGATGTTAGCATTGCACACGATGAAAAGCACTGCAAAAACATATTTAAATCCACTCAGTCACTCACTCACTGTACAGACCTGGTGACTCACTCACTCACTCACTCACTCACTCACTCACTCACTCACAGTACAGACCTGGCGACTCACTCACTCACTCACAGTACAGACCTGGCGACTCGACTCGACTCGACTCGACTCGACTCGACTCACTCACTCACTCACTCACTCACTCACTCACTCACTCACTCACTCACTCACTCACTCACTCACTCACTCACTCACTCACTCACTCACTCACTCACTCACTCACTCACTCACTCACTCACTCACTCACTCACTCACTCGACTCACTCTACAGACCTGGCTGGCCATGTGTACAACAGCAGCAGCAGCATTCTGGGAAATGTAGTGAGAAAGTTGATTTACCGACTGGCTCTTCCCCGCTAGCCTCCATCATGGCGCTACCCTCCTCCTCCGCGTCGTCATCGCCACTGGGCTCACCACTCCCTGAGTCCTCGTAAGGGGGAGGGCGGGGAGACCTGGCCGGGGGTGGAGCTTGAGGGACGGGGGTGTTGTGCGGGGTGGTTTGTGGTGGGTGGAGGAGCGGTGGGTGGTGATGGGAGGGTTGCCAGGTTTCACCGTGGTCCTGGGCAGCGGGAGGCCCTCCACCCACGAGGGGGGTAAAACATTCTTTTCTCTCTGGTCCTCCACCCTCTCCCCGAAGCGTGACGTGGTGGTGTGGCCATGGCGGGGCATGGTGACCTTGACGTGGGCGGTGGAAGGTGTGGCGCGGGGGGTGTTTTGGGGGAGGGCGTGGGTCTGGTGACCGGCCCAGGGTGTAAGATGGTTTCTGGAGGAAGCAGGAATGAATGATGGGTAAGCATAGATGGAAATGTTTTTTTTGAGGTCACTCTCTCGCTTTCTCACTCTCACTCTCATGAATCATGGCTATTCATGGTCCATATATGGACCCCAGCAGGATTACAAAACCCATTATACTTGACAACTGCCATCTTGCGCGTTTCATTGCTTAACCCAAATTACTTGAAGATGCAAGAAAAAAAGAATATTCGGCAAGCAGTTGATCATTTAATTGAAGTCGTGAACATTGAGGCCGCTAAGAGAACACCCCTGAGCACCTGCGATTGCAGCATCGGATCAGTCACTGTCATGTAGACGTCATGGTTATTTTTAAAATAACGGCACAGTAGTTATGGAACTCCTTCTCCAAGGTGGGGGTGGGGTGTTGTTGGGAGGGGGGGGGGGGGGGGGTGTTCTGTGTAGCATATAGGACTGTATTGTAGAGATACTAACACAGCAAACACTTTGAGAGCAATTTTTCTCAGTTTAGTTTCACTGTTGTTAAATATACTTTTAAATACGCAACTGTCAAGCAGGTAGCACAAATACCTGTATAATGCTGTGTAACATAAATAAACAGCACAAATGATGATCAAAATGATGATTTCTAATGAGAGTCACTACGCCACAAAGGCTCCTCAATTTAACGACAATGCAGAGACATATATCACTTAATACACACACGCACGCTCCGCACGCAGGCATTTTATCCAACTGGAGGGAAGCTTTAAATCACAAACTACCAGAGCCTGCGTGTGATGAAAGATTGATATAACGAGGGCAGCAATCAGGTTTTAACTTTGGCTTCAAAGACAGACAGCAGGCTCTGCTCGCAGGCTCCCAGCATGCATCTCTGTCGCTGCAGCAGTCTGGTCGACGCGCACACAAACATTCCCTTCACCAGGCTTTCAGTCACCACCGGAGAGTGACCTGGTTCTGTCGAGTCTGACGTTAACCTGTGTGAGCTTCTGCCGTGGAGGACAGGCAGCCGTTGATAAAAGGTAACGGGATTCAAATCGAGCTTTGGGGGGGGGGGGGGGGGGGGGCGTTGAGGCAAGCGTTCTGAGGGGATAGTGACATGCGTCGCTCTGTTGAACCTTCGGCTCTGACGAGCCACTCGTGTGCATCCACACACCCTGCTTTTGGGAGGCTTATACCCCTCGCGTGTCCCTTGAGGCTCCCTGATTCACTGATGCTCCAATAACACTCTGCTTTGGGGATTTTCCAAATTCACATTTAATTAGACCCTAATCACCTCATATTTGATCAGCAGCTAACCAGTGGGGTGTGAAATGCGCAACCTCCTTGTTTTTTATTGCAGTGTATTTTCAGCAGCCAACACCTCCGTCAGTACAGGATGTCATTAGGAGGGAACGAGAGAGGGAGAGAGGGAGGGAGAGAGATAGAGATAGAGAGAGAGAGATGCTATCATTCTTTACAGAGGGATTCTTTTGTTTATATTTATCACGACCCAATTCCAGCAGAGCAGTGACTTTGTTTGTGAGACGTACAGGTACCCTGATATCCTCAACAGAGCCTGATCTCTTCAGTGGTCCAATAATAAACGAGCCAAAAACACACTGCAAATACATTACTGTGGAATCCTGTCTTAATAATGTCTAAGACACCATTTACAAATACACACACACACACACACTTTATAAAAAATAAATATATATACACTCTCATTTGACATAGGAATTAAACAAAGAAGTTGGTACCTTTGAAAGTCAGTTGGAGTGTGCTAGCCAGGAAATCAAGTTACTTAAAGACAAAGGAAAAGGCAGAGAGAAAGAGAGAGAGAGAGACAGCGAGAGCACAAGACATAGAGAGTGTGTGAGGAGAAAGAGAGATATCCATGCCAGTTGTTTATGAGCGCGCTACCAATTTGCCCCAGACTTACAGGTGATGGCAGCAGAAGGGGGAAACAGGGCACTGCCGGCTTTCAGTTCCAGACTAATTTCACCCGTTTCACCGCCTCAGGAATTTTTATTACCTTCACTCCCCCAACCCACAATCTTTTTCACCACCAGCCTCTGTTCCATCTTTCCGCTCGACTCACAGGCGTAACCCACGGCGCCCTCAGCTCGCGCTGCGTGTTCTTTCGCTGGTTAATATTATTTTGGCGCGAGCTGGAAGTGAAACAGAAAGGGGCGCTCCAGCTAATTCCCATCCAGTCACACGTGAAATGAGCTCCTGCTGTAACCCCCAAGCCCTGAGGTAGGGGAACAGCCAGGAGCCAGAGCGCGACCGCGTCCCCAGGAAGGGAATTAATAAACGCTCGAGCCGCCGCGGACCGCAAAGCGCCGACCGCAAAGCGCCGACCGTCGCGCGTTCCTCCCGGCGTCGACCGAGCGGTCCGCTGCCAGCTCCCCGTATCAGTACACCCAAGACGAAAAAACCTGAAAAGATGGGGGATTAACAAAGCCGTAGCTATTATCACTCAGCAGACTCCTGCTGAATCCTTAATTCATTTCGACCATGTTCCGAAACGTCAGGGTATTAACCGTCCTAGCTGCCAAAGCTCTGTATCTCACGCAGAACGGTTTCACCTCCTGTCCACAACCCCGCCGCCCCGCCCGTCAGGCGATCAGTCTACGCGACGGCGTTTAAAATGCCACGGCTGCTACACGCCGATGACCCGACCTATTTCAGATCTGACGACCAAACCGCGGCAGTCGGGGGAGAGATGAGAATCGCTTATTTCCAGCGCCGTTTTAACTCGCCTTATCTCTGGGCGCTAAGAGGCGAGGTAAGCGAGCGTGACTGAGAGGCGCGCGGAGCCAGCCTCTGGCCTGCGCCCAAAAACCAGCAGCTGGTGCCGGGCCGGTGCGATGTGTCCCGGCAACGTCCCTACAGAACCGGGGAGGCACGTGCCAGCCTGCTCTACTGTTATACGGCGGGAAAAAATAAATCTACAGTTACACCACAGCAGACAAATTTGTGTTGAGTTGCACAAACGGCATTGTTTCTTGCAACAGTGGACGGTGTATTCTGGAAGGCTGAGGAATGAAATGACAAGATTGAGGGATTCCCAACGGAGAATTCCCAATTGAAGCTCCAAATCCAGGAATGGTGGGTGGGAAAGGAAATCAAATGGTGGAATGTCATCCAATCCTGGGGATTCTGAGATGAAGCCCCGAGCCAAATTATGATTCTCTCTCTCTGTCTCTCTCTCTCTCTCTCTCTCTGACTCTAAAATTCAATTCAATTCAACTTGCTTTATTGGCATGACATATTTTTCATACATGTTGCCAAAACACACAAAGCAGAAAACAATGGTAATAATAGTAATAATCATGAACCATAATTTTAAAAAACAATTAAAAAAACAATTATGGATTATTATTACTATATGTACAAACAAATTATTATTATTATTAAATTTTTAATTCTCTGTCTCTCTCTCTCTGTCTCTATCTGTCTCTCTCTCTCTCCCTCTCTCCCTCCCTCTCTCCCTTCCAGCAGGAAAGCATCTGGTAGGCATTTTTACCTCATCCTGTGTTTTTACCATCCTATTTCCTCTCCAATAAAGCCAATGTTCATTTCACTCCAGGTGACACGCAATACGAGTAGAAAGGCTTGACAGGTAGACATCTGTCACTGTTTCGTGTTCTCCGTCACACACAAGATACATTCAGACTGACACGTGTGCACAGAGGCAGAGAAGACGGCCTGAGCCACAGAGAAGACGTATGATGTACACCGAGACAAATTATCATGTAAAACACACCGAGGGAGATTGGGTGCATTTCATACTTCATCTCCTTCATTTTACCTTGGCACCTGATTGAGGTGTACTTTGGGAGACACTGTCTTAAAGCTTGAGAGAGCCCAGCGCATGTGACTGTGCTCGATCACTCATTCCGCGCACAGTCTGGCTATGCCTGACCATGGTCATGGATCCTCACCGTTCCGCTGGTATCACAGCAACCCACGCAATCGTTCCAACTGGGAGCAATTTGGCCAATAAGGAATGGAAACGCTCCCTGATCCAGTCATGTGATCCACTTAGCGACCCTTCCCCCCACAGCCTCAGTCCAGGGAAAGGGAAGAGCTGTGGCTAACCACAGCCATCAGTGGATGCTAAACAATGACCTCCTGCCCTGATTTCAGACCGGGGTTAGATGCGGGAATGTTCTGGAAAACAGACTCACCTCTGCACTGGCCTTGGTGCTTCACGATGATGTGCTTGTCCTGACGACAGGCGATGGTCAGGAGCTGACAACTGTCTGCGTAGGTGACCCCATCGGAGCCGCACACCTGCCCCAAAACGAAAGTCTGTCAGGCCACACCTATGCACAACTGCCCTTTCTACTAGAGCATTCCAACATCTGTTCTGGTTGGTTATTGTGGTTGTAGTAATTTTCTCTCATTGTCTATAACCTCTAAAGTTTCGAGGAATCTCGCAAGACTTTCTCGCAAGTAAGCTTTCACTGTTAAACTTTGCACATGACTAATAAATCTTGAATTGAATAGAATTGAATTCTGCCTCAAAAGTCTTGGTCATACCATGCATTCATAACCCAGTAGAACCCATGGGCTTTAGCTGCACTTTGGACATCCACCCTAGTCACTTGTCCTGGGGTTAATTTTAATATGCATTGTTCTTTTAGTCAACTATAGACTTTGATTCAAGCTCCTAGCAAACAAATGTGTGAAATCCTAGCAGCCAGCTAAATGGAGGCTAGCCTTCACAAACTGCCTCACTGCACTGACTGTGGGAGGGGTGGAGGTCTGTGGTCCCACCTTCGTCTTGTTCCTCTCTCCGCAGTCGGGAGAGGGGCATTCACAGTGGGCTTGCCCGTTGACCTCCACACAGGATGCCCCAAACTGGCAGTCCATCTCCTCACAGGATATGCTGGTTTGGGGACCTGGGGCAGAAGTGGTAGAACCAGGTTCAAACGGCATCCACCTACCCATCTTCACCTGGGTCATCATCCATGACGTGTTTTGATCTCCATTTTTAATATGACATCACACAGGCATACAGGCATCCTCTTAGGTAAGAGTTGTGTTTGAAACCCATTACACAAATTAAAACAATCCAAAGTATCATCTTCATTTGCCATATTCGGATAAGCTCAGCTTTAAACTGCGTTCAGGGGTCGGGGTGCCCTATAGCGGGAGATAGAGAGGGGGCACTGGTAGGGGGCCCTGCCTGTCAGGGGCATTGCGGCAGAGCAGGTGGCATGCGTTGGCGGGACCGTACCTCTGTCACAGCCGCTCGTGCCCATCCTGCTGCCGTCAGGGCACACGTTGCACTTCATACCCTTCACCCCAGTCTTACAGGAGCACAGGCCTGACATCTGCTCACAGTCGTCCCGCACGGAGCCCGCCGCATCGCAGTTACACGCTGTACAGAGAGAGGGCGTGCGGGAGAAGGGGCGGAGAGAGGGAAGGAGAGATGGAGGGGGAGGGAGAGGAGCGGGAGGGAGACATTGTGGAATTCCGTTCATATGGATGTCATAGGCAGTTTTTAGGGTAGTATTTCACAACGTTTTACCAATAACCTCAAATCTGAAAAAAATTAACCAGAAAACAAAAGAAAAAATCAAACAAAAAAGAATCACATTTATTTATGAGAGAGAAAGAGGGAGAGAGAAGATCACAGAACTGTACTGTAGCTACATTTTGTTGATATGTTCCTTAGATATATGCATATTGTACACACACACACACACATACAAATGCACACACACACACACACACACACACACACACACACACACACACACACACACACACACACACACACACACACACACACACACACACACACACACACACACACACACACACACACACACACACACACACACACACACACACAGCAGTAACCATCAGAGGCTGCTCCGAATGTGACCCTAAAGTGATTGAGGCACCAGCATCAGAAACTGGGTTCAGCAGGAGTTCAACCTCAGGCCAGACAGCCCCAGGGGATTGTGGGGAAAGCAGCATAAATGTACTAACTAAATAAGGACTCTAGATAAATAGGCTGACAGAATGCTGCAAGATTTCATGTTTGATAGAGATCATTTTACTTGGTGCTCATGTGTGGTGCCTCTGTTTAATGAACATAGAGTTCTTGTGAGAAAACCTAGTCAGTGATGCACACTATATTATCTCGTAAACATACTTTCTAAGGCTAAGAGGATACAGCTTTGCTGATGCATCAGCACTATAAAAGGTAAAATATCTTGTTTTCAGACCCTTCCTTTTATATCCTGTCATATACACAAAAGAACACAGTATCTTGCCATATACAAAAAAGAACACAGAATCTTGTTATACACAAAAGAACACAGAATCTTGTTATACACAAAAAAGAACAAAACTTCCCCAGAGAACCAAAAAGCAGAAACCCTTAAGGGTAGCATCTTTTTAACGCAAAGAAGGGATGAGGCACCAGAGGACAGAAGGAGGGAGGAGGGAGGAGAGTTAACATACGTGTGCAGCCGCTCATTTTCTCCGTGACGATGGCCCTAAAGTTCCAGAAGCCGGGCTCGCAGCGGTCACACTTCTGCCCCCCAACGCCCGGCTTGCAGGAGCACTGTCCGCTCGTAGGGTCGCAGGAGCCCCCGTACGAGCCGTACGGATTGCACAAACACGTACCTGGAGGAGAGCCGGGGGACATCCCATAATAATCCCACAGCTGCCGTGGTCACGTTTAAGATTTACATGCTTAAATGTAAACCATGTTTATCTCGGAAGAGCAAATTACAATGTGTGAAATAAATCTGAAGTAGATAGTTGTACCCAGGGACCTTGCCAGGCAGCCTAGGTCCCATTAAAAGATATGACACTGAGCCCTTTAAAAAATATATTGATGACACCGATAATATTCCACCCTATAAATCCAGACAATTTTGGGCACCATCCAGCCTTGGATCCCTTGAATCATTACAACCTTTCACGTGGTAGCTTCGTCCCTGATTCTACCTTCTTTACCATTTATAGCCAGTGTGCCAACCAACAATTAAAGCTGGAGTAGACAGCTTTTTTAGAAAGATATAGGGAACGGTCATGTTTAGTTGGTAGCAGTCATAGAAATAACTACTATGAGAGAAATCCAGCACCATACACTGTGCTTATACCCTCAAATTCTGCATTCTAGAACCAAAGATTCGGCCCAGATTTTAGTTTTCAAATCAAAGTGGTTCAAATCGGGTAACAGTAAGTCTGGGATACAGGGTAGCCTTGTTCAACATGGATACAAAATTATTTGCTAACGCTAGCTATTACAAACCATCAGGTAGACGCAAACTTTAGACGAGTGAACTTAGCAAAACCATGACTTCATTAGCTACTGAACTTGTGAGTAAATGGAAAATGTTTGCCAATATATGGCAGTCTGTAATCCTGTAATTATAGCTAGAAACTTTGATGCACGTTCACAAGGTGCGTGGAGAAGCATGGCGGTGTGTCTCTTTCTCTGTGGGCAGGGCCAACTGGTCTTATGGCTTTCAAAATGTTTTCACAACATTGCAACCATTGAGAAAGTTGCCTACTGCAGCTTTAAGTATGCTAACTCAATAAGTTTGAGCAGACCTAGTGCCTTGAGCAGACCTAACTGTATATGAACAGTATAAACACACAACCGCCAAGTTAAACAATGGCAAGAGATATTTCAGAATAACTCCCCCATTATTATCTATATAGCTTTAGTTAATTTTTATTTTTAGTTAAACAGTATCTCAATTTAAATAAACAAATCAAATTTTTAAATGAATATTAACCTAGGGTATATGTTTAAAGCAGCCTGGTAAAATATAATCCTTCACCCAGCTTTATTAGCTATAATACATCAATACATAGGTAGGCATGGTGCATGGTGAGTTAAAGTTGGCTTTGATACAAGGTTCTGATACAATGAAAGCTGCAGTACTACTGATATAAACTTGGTTTCAGATAAACATTATTGATGCTGAGACATCAGCAGTTCCCTACTGTGAAGCAATATTTAAGGGACTCTGGTCACTCTTACTGAAAGACTGTTATTTTACAGAGACGTGGCAATGTGAGTACTGCTATTTTCACTTTGGCACAGTGCCCATTGATCTCTACATAAACAATGCAATGAGGACTGTTTTCATTCTTCTAAATATATTAGAGTAATACCATCATGTTTCAAACAACTGAATTATGTTTGGAAATAAGAGCAATTTTTGCATCCCGGTTTGTGCTATATATTGCGACAGGTTGATTGGTGTATACTCTGGCCGGGCACTTACTGGGGCATCCTGCCAGGGCCACTCCTAGGGCTGCAGTTATGTTGTCACGGCAACAACCATACACTGTCTGACTGCAATGCAGGGCCTGTTTCAAGCCAGGTGGAGGTGTGACTGCAGCTGTTTAGAGAGAGGGGGGGGGGGTTAAAGAGAAGGAGACAGAAAAGTACAAATACATGATTTCAGTTATGATGATGATGATGATGATGATGATGTTACAGTTTCATCTCATTATCTGAACCGAGTTTGGCTTATGGGCTGAATCGCTGACACAAGAAAAAAAATTATTCGGACCACACAATAACTTGCTCCAGGAGGAAGCTTGGGGAACAGTTGCCTGCTTCTGAGATGGTAGCACTGTTTAGAATTCCAAACAAAATGTCAACATCTTGGACAAAAAGAGATGCCTTTCCCTTCCCTGAAAAGGAAAATTGGATTTGCGACAGCTGACACTGCAACGGCACATTCATTATTTGTTCTCGGCGTGCGAGCGCGTATGGGTATCCAGTGCATCTAATTTAGCGAACGCGCGTGTGTGTCTGTATGCACGCGCGGGCACTAATGGACGTGATTGAGTGCGTGTTTGTGTGTGAACGTGCGGGCTCTCAGTGCTGAGACAGCTGTAGTGTAAGCACAAAATAAATATGTTAACCATCAGAGACGCTCAGCGGGAGGAGGGAAGAGAAAGGAGGACGGAGTTGGCGGCGTGACATTAGCGGGCGGCCGTCTGTGAGGCGGCGAGACCGGCGAGCGTTAGGCGCGCGGGGAACGGAAAGCAGATTTGTCTTCGCGCGGCGTTCGTCGGGTCGGGATTTTTTTATTCCGAGCCGCGGACACGGAGCCGTGAATCACAGCGACGCCGGAGCGGGATGCGAGCCGGAGCCTAATGCTGATGAGTCGACGTCTCCTCCCACAGTGCTTTGCAGCGGCTCGGAGATGGGTTCTGCGCACAGTTCATTAACCCTGCAGTTCAGCCCCGGCTCCTCTTCGCGCCGCGGCCATTAGAGGAAAAATGCTTTTAATAGCACATCTTCTTCCCTTTCTGTCTCTTTGTGGCTTCTCACAGCGTCCCTCTCGGTGAACAAGAAAGAAAAAGAGCAATTTATGAAATCTACTGGGATAAAGCAGGAGTCTCCGAGACAGCTTAGTGCTTACTCCATTAGTGAGACTGCGTTAGTTAGTGTGTTTTCCTACAATAGTAAGACTGTGGGTGCCATTTACATGTTTTCTATCGACAAGCGTATACTCTCAAGAGATATGGGTCAAACTTAACTCAGATTTTAGGTTCACCTCCATGCAGACCCAATGAGGTTTCCCCATTGATCAGATCTGCCAATGGCAGGATAAAGATGGACTGAACACCCTGATGGGATCTTATCGGAGGGATCGATTGTGCACAGGATCTGGAGGGAAGCCGTTTCCGCTCCTGGGAGAGCGGGGGTGGTGGTGGTGGAGGGTGGAGGCAGTGTGGAGGGGGAAAAATACGGTCAGATCTGTGGATAGACGCTGACAAGGATGAAGAGATATCCGAGCAGAAAATGTCCACTGTGCTTTGTACTTTATCTACAGAATCTTGGTCTCCTATAAGCCTCTTAAAGCCAAAATGGCCACTGAATGGAGACAGCGATGAAGGATTACCTGTTTTCTGGGCAGGCACAGCTGAAAGAAAAATGCACCTTCATTTGCATTGCAAAATGCAGATGGATATCTGATAGTCACCAGATGGATTAGAGAGCAATATGCGCGAGTGCTCAGGTTTGTTTCCCTAATATAACTGCCTGCCGAATAGCAAGCCGACGCTCGGCGGAGACTGTAGAAGAGCCGCTGTTTGTGGAGCACACGTAATTCACGCAGGTGTGACATCATGACCTGAGTGCTCACCTGAGCAGGGCCCCTGGCTCTGGATCAGCAGGTGTTCCTGCTTCTCACACCTGGTCTTCTTCAGCTCACACTCGCTGCTGTAGGTGTGTCCGTCCGAGCCGCAGACCTGCGGGGGAGGGGCGGGGGTGTGAGGTCACAGTCGGAACCGGCCGGAACCGCTCCGCTCACTGGAGGGACGGGGGGCTGGCCTTACCTGGCTACGTGGAACGCTCTGGCAGGTGAAGTCGCACACGCAGCGGTCGTCCTCCACGTCCTCGTCCCAGGAGCCCCCAAATGTCCGACAGCGGTCCTGTTCACAGCCCCCGTCTGCCCCCGACCCTGAACCCCCAGAACCACACTCTGGAGAGAGAGAGAAGCAGGTTATCCTTACACACACACACACACACACACACACCCTTACATACGCACACACACACACCCTTACATACGCACACACACACACACACACACACACACACACACCTTACATACGCACACACACACACACACACACACACACCCTTACATACGCACACACACACACACACACACACTCTTACATACGCACACACACACACACACACACACACACACACACCCTTACATACGCACACACACACACACACACACACACACACACACACACTCTTACATACGCACACACACACACACACACACACACACACACCCTTACATACGCGCACACACACACACACACACACACACACCCTTACATACGCACACACACACACACACACACACACACACACACACCCTTACATACGCACACACACACACACACACACACACACACCCTTACATACGCACACACACACACACACGCACACACACACACACCCTTACATACGCACACACACACACACACACACCCTTACATACACACACACACACACACACACACACACACACACACACCCTTACATACACACACACACACACACACACACACACACACACCTTACATACACACACACACACACACACCCTTACATACGCACACACACACACACACACACACACACTCTTACATACGCACACACACACACACACACACCCTTACATACGCACACACACACACACACACACACACACCCTTACATACGCACACACACACACACACACACACACACTCTTACATACGCACACACACACACACACACACCCTAACATACGCACACACACACACACACACACACACACACACACACACCCTTACATACGCACACACACACACACTCTTACATACGCACACACACACACACACACACACACACCCTTACATACGCACACACACACACACAGCCTTACATAAGCACACACACACACACACACACACACACACTCTTACATACGCACACACACACACACACACACACCCTTACATACGCACACACACACACACACACCCTTACATACGCACACACACACACACTCTTACATACGCACACACACACACACACCCTTACATACGCACACACACACACACACACAGCCTTACATAAGCACACACACACACACACACTCTTACATACGCACACACCCTTACACACACACACACACACACACACCCTTACATACGCACACACCCTTACACACACACACACACACACACCCTTACATACGCACACACACACACACACACACACACACACACACCCTTACATACGCACACACACACACACACACACACTCTTACATACGCACACACCCTTACACACACACACCCTTACATACGCACACACCCTTACACACACACACACACACACACACCCTTACATATGCACACACACACACACACACACACACCCTTACATACGCACACACACACACACTCTTACATACGCACACACACACACACACACAGACACACACACCCTTACATACGCACACACACACACACCCTTACATACGCACACACACACACACACGCACACACACACACACACGCACAGCACACACACACACACGCACACACAGGCACACACACCCTTACACACACGCACACACACGCACACACACACACACACACACACACACACCCTACTTGCAGATGCACATCCAATGCCTCAAGATAGGTAGTCTCGTAGTAGTACATAAAATATACATAAAAACCTATAGCCACGCACACAAACACACACACATACACACACACACCGATAGAAAGTTTGCCACATAAAAAGCCGTGCACCGAGCCTTATAATTTTAACAAGTTATAAAAAATATAACTGACAGCAAACACTTGGTCTGCCATATGTTATACTGCAGTTTTGAACACTCCAGGCAACATTTATAAAAATATTTTTAAATGCCTTTTCATCACTGTCTATTGAAATGTTCTGCACGTTCATGCGGAGATTACACCAGGGCCACGGCTGGAAGAACAAGATAATGGCCACGGAAAATGCTGATGGCCAGCTGACATAACCGGACCACCAGGACTCCTGCTGAAAAAATCCTTTACGTTTCAATTAAAGCGCAAGAATGAATGGTGGGAGATGTAACCACTTGCTTCCTCTTTAGCAGAAATCAATGTGATGGCTGGCCCTGTGGACACAGATTTTTCTGATATGAGGAATTATCCCCATCGCTAATTATACAGCACTGTAGCACACAATTATCATCACTGTGGCCAGACAAAGTGCCCAGCAGCTTTCTATTGTTAATACCGGAATTACACTTGGGAGAATCAGTTAATGAAATTTTATCTTTAGAATTAAGAATGAGAGTTTTAGCATCTTTAGTTTTCATGTGTCACGTTTTGAACATTTTTTATTTAAAAAAAAGCTATGTTTATACACTAGTAATGAGTCCAGTTTTGATTTTTTAATCATGTATTTGTTTATGTGTTTCTCAAAGAAAAACAGAGAAGCCTGATCAAGTAACTCCTCAGGAATGCAAGTAGGTCAAAATGCAGAAAACCCCCATGTTGCTTTATGTATGAATCAGCTGGGAAATGCTCCTTTTTTTATTCTTTCTTTGCTCTGGCTTAAAATCAGTGTTCGCAAAAACTGGCAGAGATTTCTCATCAAAGCAATTAAGTGAAATGGAAACCAGGGAGCCTTGAGCAGAGCCAAGATGGATGATGCACTGCTACATCCTACAATATATGGAGCCCCCACAGGACTGCACTGTGGACATGTTCACTGCACTTTAAATAACTTTACTCCCTTCTGTGTGGCCACTGCCAATGTAGCAAGATAATAATATTAATAATAATAACAACAACAAAATTCACTTGGAAGGATTGAACACTACAAACAGCGTATTGGAAGTGTCAGATTTAGTTGCGGGGAGGTGCAGGCTGGTGAGGGGAAGTGCAGCTAGGTGCAGGCGAGGATGTGCGGCTGGATGCGGTGAGGTGCAGGGTGGTGTGGGGAGCTGTGGATGGGGGGCGGGGAGGTGCAGGGTGGTGTGGAGAGCTGTGGATGGGGGGAGGGGAGGTGCAGGGTGGTGTGGGGAGCTGTGGCTAGGGGGCGTGGAGGTGCGGCTGGATGCAGGCGGGGAGGCGGGGAGGTGTGGCTGGGTGCAGGGGAGGTGCAGGGTGGTGTGGGGAGCTGTGGATGGGGGGTGAGGAGGTGCAGGCTGGTGTGGGGAGCTGTGGATGGGGGGTGAGGAGGTGCAGGCTGGTGTGGGGAGCTGTGGGTAGGGGGCGTGGAGGTGCGGCTGGGTGCAGGCGGGGAGGTGTGGCTGGGTGCAGGGGAGGTGCAGGTTCTCTGTTCCAATGCCTGCTTTAAGATGGAAAATCTGTGAATCACAGAAAATTCACATGGATACTGAGAAGTTATGCAACTACACTGGCCCTAATGAGCACATCAATATTGGTGTACTATCCGGGAGTGCCAAAGTATAACTCTTCTCCTTTAGGAGCTTATGGCCTTGCTGCCTTCGCTAAGCTTGACCAGTTCAGCCCTGGCCGGAGCTCGATGCTCCTGCAGCTCAATACAGAATGCCGACAGGACTGCCAATAGCACTGAGCGTGAGTAATTGGCGGGCGGGCAGGTATTTCATTAGTACCACACAGAGAACACACGGAAGCGCATCGGACACGAGCGCCAAAACAAAAAGGCACCCCACTTCCTTCACACACACAAGTTATCTCCCTCCTTTTTTTAAAGGAGCAGTATTTGGGGCTATTGAGGCCCTGATTCAGTGGGATTCCAGACTGTGGCAGCGCCCCCTGTAGGCGACAGCCCCTCAGTACAGGGTATTGTTGACCACGAGGAAGGGGTAGGGGAGTTCAGTTGGCAGGGATGACCACCAGCTCACCAGCGACCCTCCACCAATGGGTGCTGCTTACAGTCTCTACAGCCTGCTCAAGCTGTACATCACATGAAGAGTCTTCTTCAGACTCAACTGCTGGTTGCCTCGCTCAGAGTACGGGAGGGTTCAGTCGGTTGGTGGTCTGTGTTTCGTCACTATTTACCGACCCCTGCTGGACAATTTCTGTGCCCATAGACTGCATGTTAAAGCTGCATATGAAAGATCTTCCTCTGGCTCCGCCTCTATACAAGCTTAGCTGTAGTCTGTAGGTGTAAAAAAGAGACATCCACAAAGTCTGCAATATGCGCGGCTGAAACACCTGAGATGTTGGCTAATGGCTATATCGCCTCTGATGGAGCCTCTGGGCGACACAGCCACACAGCTTAATACTGACCAAGGGGCAGCAATTATTTGACCTTCCTGGCCACCTGAGCTCACTTGTACCCGCTATGAACGCCTACACAGGTCTGTATCCTCATACCCAACACTCAAAGTAACGCATGAAAATGAAAAAAAAAACACAAATTAAGGCCTGGGGGGGGGGGGGGGGGGGGTTCCAATTAGTTCCTGCCCTTTGATGTCACTGCCACCGCACATCACAGCCGAACCTTTAAATTAGGAAACCCCGCAAAATAATGTCTGCTTCGGCTATTCAACTCCACCAGCACCTCCCTTTCTTGCTCTGTTCACACAGAAAGTGTACAGAAAGGAGTGCAAATGAAAGAGGGAAGAGGAAGTCTGAAACGGCAAGTATGGAGAAGTCCACACAAAAAAAGAAAATGGAGGACTGAAGGACAGAACACGTCTGAAAAAGACGAGAAGACAGACAGTAGCTGACGTACTACACCTAAGTGGTAATCACACCTACGTATGAATCTCTTTACTTGAGCAGAGGAATAAGAACGCATGTAAAGGCTCATATATTTTTAAATTCTTACACATTAATATACTACCTGTCCTGAATGGATATAATAGACTGAAAATTTACTTGATCATGTCTTGTCTCTATGAACTTATATTCTGGACTGGTCTGACGGGGAAGGGGCTCCCCTTCTTTGAGATTTTCCATGCCAACGTTGCCTTTGGCTTCTTTGTGGGGGCTTAGGTTGGGGTAAGCTGTGAAGTGTATTGTGACAAATTATTCGCAAAATGTACAATATACATACCATTTGATTGTTTGCTTGATTTGATTAAATGTGTAAAAACATTTCTAAATAGCCATTTTCTTATTCTTACTGATGAAGGAATGGAGATCTCTCACCTTTATTCAGGTGTACTGTTACTTTCACTGGCTGGATGAGGATCAGAGTGCCCTCCAGCCACTCTCAGAATCAATTTTAAAATCCTTTAAATTTCTTTTTTTGGCTTCCCATACCTCAGCCCCAGAGTACATCTCAGAGTCATTATCAAATTATGTAGCTACCAGAAAGCTTAGATCAGCAACTCAGGGTCGTCCTGTTCCAAAATACTCAAGTGAGAATGAAGGGATGATCCATCTCAAGTTTTACACCCTGCCTGGGTACGTCAGGGACACAAACTTTCTCCACTTTCAGATTTTTCCACATATTTCTGGTATTTGTTTTTCTGGTGTTTTGCAGATTTCTGATTCCTAGTTACTGTGTACTAATTGCATGTTTTCAACGGACAGCTTTGAGCACCCATGTCTGAAGCAACTTTCAAAATAACTAGCAGGCAATGAGGAGCTAAAAATAGTGTGCCAGCCTTACACTTCAAGAAGAAAGATGATGGAATCACCCCATACAATCATGATTGTGCGGGCCGTGGAAGATATTTGACATCATCCTCGTGTTCTTGGAACCATTCTTTAATGTTTTTAGCAGTGTGTATGGGGTGTTATCATGTTGGAATATGGGGACATCATGAGGGAACAGTGTTTGTGCCATTGGGTGCACCTGGTCTTACGCCTTGTTATGTGTTTTTGTGCATTAGCCTTGGATACAAATGGTTTCCGAATGGTGGCCCTGCCATAAAATAAAGCTTTGTGAAGCTCACGACGTACTATTTTTGTTGAGACTGGTTCAGATATGGATTTATTCAATTCTCTGGTGATTTCTAGAGCTGTTGTTCTGTGGTTATCAGCAACTATCCTACCGAGGCTGTGTCCGAATACGACCCCTGTTCCCTGTCCACTGTCCACTCAGACCCTGTCTACTATGTGCCCTGTCCCCTCACTTTGCAAGCAGTGTGCGAAAGAAATCCCGCAAAACTGTGTCAAAACTAGTGAGTAGTTTTGTAATACTAGTTTGTAATATTTTTTTTATTTTTTTATTTTTTTTATTGAGAATATCAATCAGTTAACATATGACGATTGTTACAAAGTGTAGATTATGAATGAAGAATGAATGAATGAATGTAGAATTAACAAAAAAAAAAAGAGTATTTCGTAATATGACCCACTCTTGTACCACCGATATGCATATACACTCTGTGCGTTCTTTACATTTTTACTTCCGAGTTACTTACTAAAATTGTCGGATGAGTGCAGTTCTGCAGAAGAGTGTGCTCCTGAATTTCCTCAACAAAACCCCGGAAATAAAGGGTTCATCCTGGTACATTTAAGTGCCCGTTCAAAAGCTTTTTGATAAAGTGGACTAAAATACGCTCCCTCAAAAGGGTGTAGGGGTTATATTCGGACACAGCCCAAGTGTCCGTCTGTCCCTGTCGGAGAGCTTTGACTTGCGGCCACAGTTTAACTGTTTTTAGTGTGGGGCATATGTTATCGTAATTTTTGACACTGTTCCCCTTGCCACCTTAAATAATTGTGGTTTAGATGCTTCAAAGTTAAAGCCATTTTCAAGCCATGTTTCCGATATTTTGTCCACCCCTTGTATATATGTGTGTGTGTTTGTGTGTGTGTGTGTGTGTGCATGGTGTGTGTTTTATTTTTTAATATTGGCCAGATGTGTACAGTTTAAAGAATGTGACAAAGGGCAAGACAAGATAAACCGCACAAACACCAGACGGGACTGAGAATCTTGGAGATGCGCAAAAAAAAAAAATACTGGTTTGTCCGGAAGACATAAAACCTGTGATGGATGGCCCCCCGCCTTCCTGATCCCATTCCAATCCTTCCCACGTCTCCCTTAGCTCACGCCACCTCTGCCTGGTACCCTTTCTCCTCCGGCATCGCCGGCCTTTTCATGTGATGCACGCACTGCATTATTGGAGCATTTCATATTGATATTTATACAGGGAAGAAATCCTATTTACTAAACGGGTATTCAATTAAAGAGGTCTGAGCTCCGGGTGATGCACTACCCTCACCTGCGGCTTTGTCAGTGTCTACAAAAGAAGCTGAGCTTAGGCCTACCCGAGTGTGAAATTAAACAGGTGATAAATTTCCCTGTACGGTCACTGGTTGGAACACTGTCATTTTTCATTACCACTAAATAAAAGAAAATGAGGTGGTGGCCGTTTCTCCATGTGACTAATGCATATGGATTTTAAATCTGGTATAAATAAATTAATAAACACCAATGTATTAGTCACCCCCCCCCCCCCTTCAGGGGGATATACTGCACAGTCCAGTGCTTCAACTTTGAAATAAAAAACAAGAATGTGTCACAGTGATACAACTGGAAAAGCTTTATCCGTTCAGAAGAGTCACTTTTTAATAACACAGTTATTTCAATTGTTCCAAGTTCATTCCATCTTGTCTGCTCTCCGGCTGTGCCAAAGAGACAAAGGGGCCACTTGTGCTCCTCTTATTTCTTTCAAAGATCTAAGAAAACCAGCTCCACAACAAGCCAAAGAAATGATCTGTTGGAATGAGGGGGAATAGGACAGATTATCTTGCGTACAATTTCAGGGAACAGAACTGGAATTCAGTGGAAACGCTGTTGTTTGACGTCACTTCTGACTGGCACTCATCTCATCTAAAAGGCACAGGTGAAATAACCTGCCCGCAATCCCAAAATGAAGGCCGTGTGTAGGCGAGCCAAAGTTGAACGCTGCCGATCGGAGCGATAGCTTCAAAAGAGCCGTGACGTCCAGCCGGCTCCTCAGCTAGCGCGCATTTCCTTCATGATAAACGTTGGAGAAGCATCTGAAAAAGCCCTCCACAGGATGAGTGTAAAAAAAAAACACTCATCTAGGCGTAGGCCCGTGCCCTTCAGCTTCTTTTCATAATGCTTAAACACCCTTCACCCACGCAGAAAAAGCCCAGCCTGTCTCCCGCAGATTAGCCTCATCACTGTTAAAGCAGCACAAGGGACGTGCATTGTGGGAATTGTTCTCTGGTCCCAGAGGAGTGGTTTATTAACTGACCCCCCCCCCCCCCCCCCCCCCACCCACCCCATAGTCGCGAGACGCTGTATCATCAGAACACATTAATTTTAAGGAGAGACAGCGAAAAAAAAATGTCACAGGAAGTTGTGGTACACAAAAAAAGAAAAGTTTATCTGCAATGCAATGTAACGCTAAATATATTCAGTAAACTATGTAGCTAAATCACACTTGTTATAAAGCACTAAGGGAGAGGACCCGATTTTCTCTGGTAAGCCGATTCCCCTCAAATTCATGGACGTAGTATATAAGGTTAAACAGCAGTGAACTGCAATGCAATTTCAATTGTTTGCACAAAGTATTATTTTAAATAATAGCCTAATGAATCACACGCACAGTAAGCTACCAGCTCGCTGCATTACCAGCAGCACAGAATACAAGCAGTCAGGAGAGCAGCGCTACAGCATAAAGGTGCTGCCGACGTCCTTTATCGATTCCGTTGTATGCACCATAATTAACACTGAGCACATTCAAGGACAGAAAAAGGCAGTTCAGTGTCAATGGTGGCAATTGCTATATTTATGAAAAGAAGGGAAGCTTCTTAAAAAGACAATTAAAATCAAATCCACTGCACTGAAGTGAACTCCAGCTTCCTTCTCCCTGAGGTGCAAAAAAAGGCCCCTGCCAAATAATGGGACATGCCAGGGAGGCAGTGTTGGTGGTTTAGATACTAAGCCTTAAGGTAAGGGATTTAAGTAAATGTAGACACAGAAGTGGACAGAAAAGTTTACACAAAGTCTGACTGGTGCAGAGCCACGTCCAAGGGCCAGAGGACAGGAGAGGCAGCCTCACAGAGAAACCGGGGAGTCAGTGGAGCGAGGAGGGATCTCCAGCCTGTCTGAGTCCAAATATATTCCATACAGTCAGGGAGGTCACTGACACAGGCTTATCTGACTGAGAGAATCTCTGTCCTTTCAAATGGTGGGGGAAAATAATCTTATGTTTTAGATTTAGACACAAATCTAAAGTCAAAGTTAAAAGTATTACTATTTTTGACAATGGCCAGACTACCGGCCGGGGAGTGTTTGTCATCATCTCTCCTACAGGCAGGTAAAATCTCTCCGGGCTTGTCGCTGTGATTATGTTCAGCAATAGGACGTGGCGAACGGGATAATGACAGTGCTGCTGTGGTGGAAATCCAGTCATATTCCTATTAAACCCAAAGAGCAGATGATTACAGTCACTAATTAAAAAGCAACTGAGTGCCATATAATCTAGGAGGGCATAACACCTCAAATGACATATCACACGTAATTAAGCTAAATTTTCATATTTTCTTTTTGGCTTTGCAGATCTCTGGAGAGAGTCTTTTAAAGAGAGGGTTACAAACAAAATGGAAGTGTACATCTCTCAAAATAACCCGAGGGAGGAGAAACAAACAGAGGGGGAGATGTTGTACCGCACCACACAAACAGAGACAAGCTGCACAAGTAAACAAGAGACCCTGAAAAACATGGTAAAAAAAATTAAATGAAACAACAGTGACACTTTATCGTACCTTCATCGCAGCTGCCAGGCTTGGCCGCCTCTATCCTCTTCTTCAGAACGCAGGAGGCGGCCTGGAGCTCACAGACGTTGTCGTAGGTGACGCCGTCGCTGCCGCACACGGGTGAAGAGAGCTGGACTTGGCACTGCGGGCATTCGCACTTGTTCTGGACGCAGCGGGAACCCCACGCACATACTGTGCTCCCACAGATCTCTGGACAAGAGCAGGCACATGCCATGTGTCAGGACATAAAACTATCTATCACAAAAGAAAACTATGTTTTACGTGTCATGTTCGCATTTGCCTCAAAAGACAGGAAATTAAATTGATCAGCCCTAAAATCAGCCTGCTCTCCATCAAGGTGTATCAGCACAGAGCTTTGGCCCCTGTGTATGTCCACTGTACTTCAAACAGCAAGTACTCACCACAGGGCAGATTGCTTAAAGGGGAAGAATTCCACCGAAAAATATATATTTTTTTATTTAACAGATCAAGGAGCAACTGATTAAGTCTCTCTTTGTGGCTGGCCAAAACTATCTTTGAACAGAAATATTGGCAGTGAAAGGTGCACATCTGGTAGAGGTAGGCCTACAAATCAAAATGACATATACCTCTACCCTTACTAATTTTTGAGAAAACTACAGTGGGTGGGTAAGTTTAATTTGGAGATACCTCCCATGCTATAGAAAGGAGGCATTGACCAAACAGAGAGATGCTGGGAACTTGCTGTTACAACTGTAAACAGTATTAGCTTGCGAGCTAGCTCAAAGTGTTCTTAGTTAAGTTACCAATTATTCCAGCAAAATGACTTCCAACGATTCCGTAGACTATACAATGGGGATGACGACACCTTCCGAGAAATTTTACTTGAATCGGGAAGGCTACCGTTTTGAGCGAGCCTGAATACACAGCCGAGGAGCTTTGCCGAAGGCATGAGCCAGCACCTCCTCATGCTGTAGCCAAGAGCCAACCCAGGGCTGCCTCGGGTAAATAATGTCTAGTGGTGCACGTATGGTAACTTTGCCGCAATGCCAACTCAAATGAAAATGTTTGCTGCAATGAGTGGGACTGGGCAAGGTTTCATTTGTGGAGCAAGAAACAGATGAAGAGGGAAGAGTCTGTCTGACCACACAGCCTGATTTTGAACACCACATGCATAAATGTTTTGGAGACATTCTTCTGGATCCCGAAAAATTAACTGGTTAGACCCAGACCTAGAGGACCGGGAGGAGGAATGAGTAACGGAGTAAGTGTTGCAGACTTCTGGCTAGGCTAGCTAATATGTTTTCACTATGCCAAAAGTTATACTGGTGTTGTCTGACGACCACCCATAAACTATAAGCGCCTGGCCGTTGTAGTTCACAGTAAAGCAGGTACCTGGTACATGCACAGTAGTTTGGGGCTATATCTGTGCTTTCACTACAGGTAGAGAGTTGGCTGAGAGCTCATTTTAATCAGGAGGACATCAACTCTACAAATCAAATCAAATTACATTTTTCGGTGGAATTCTCCTTTAAGATTCAAACCTTATCTCAATTCACCTAATTCATACTCATCAGAGGAGTGACAGCCATATAAACGTAAGGACATAAACTTGTAAAATGATACAGAGTAAAAACATAGTGGACAAGACACCCTTGAATACATCCTCTTCTAGAGGATAGAAGACTAGGTCAGGGCTAATGTATAGGCAGTAGACCAGGGATGGGCAAGGCTGAACGTATCCATTTCTGGATTTCAGACTAACTTCAGCTCTGAATTATTTCATCAGCCCAATCATTTACATGATCTCATATTTTAGCTACATTCTGCAACAGCAGCTGATCAATGTTCTTGTGCATGTATGCATGTATTGCAGCGTTTTATTGTGGTCTAATTTACAAGTGAAACATTGATGGTATATATGACTAATTAGTTGATTGACCTTGGGTGACTGGTGGCAGCAAAAACCTGGATACATACCAGCCCTCCAAGACTGGAGTTGCCCATCCCTGCATTAGACGATCGGTCAACCGACTACCAAAGTTTGATTGTAAAGAACACAGCACAGCAGGACTAGAGCCAGTGATGGTTCTGGTTTTTGTTCCATCTGAGCTTGTTTGCAAGAGTTTTATTAAGTTATTGAGTTGGATTATTAAGAGCCTGAGTCTGAACAGCCAGAGTCTGAATGGTGAAGCACTGGGTACCTCCAGCACGTGTTCATTAAGCCTAATAATTAATCAAAATATGTACTTATGGGTTTGGATGCAGCAAAATCAAGGAACATCTCTGGCACTTCAGGACCAGGGTTGCCAACCCTTCAGTACATTATGGTAATGGGATATACTGCAACATATTGTAAATATATATATATATATATATATATATATATATATATATATATATATATATATATATATATATTTATTTATTTTTTTTGGAAATATAATCATAATATATGTAGAGTAGTGCATTAGCAATATCTGAAAGTGCCAATAATTTGTATATGTGGCCATATATTGTGCAGTGTTGAAATATCTTGGTAATATATTTTATTTAATATACATTCTGTATATTGTTCTGTATATTGCAGTTCCATGGGGGGGGGGGGGGGGTGATAAACACATTGTGTTTGTGTTGTACTCACTGCATTCTCCCTGGGCGGCCACTCTGAGGTCCTGCTGCCGTGTGCACGCTCGCACGTTCAGCTCACACTCGTTTGCCGTAGGTGATCCCGTCGCTGCCGCACACGGGCTGGTGGGAGTGCACGCACTCAGTGGAGCACACGCAGCGCCCCGTCTGTCCGTCACAGATCGCCCCGAACGAGCAGTTTCGGCAGGGCTCCGCTGGGACGGGGGGGGGGGGGGGGGGGGGGGGAGAGCATCGTTAACCTGCTGGCCTTCACACTTCATCCCACCGCTTCATTCCGTTCGCGGGATAATAACGATCCCACTCCGGGAATACCGGCCTTTCCGCTTACGCTCAGCAATGGTCTGTTCGACCGACAGAGAGCTAGCCAAAATCCATACGCCTACATAAGGCCCATTCATGCAGATGGCCTGCACGTCTGACGGTTTTGACGGACCATCTATAGCGCTATTTATGACCCATTTGCACTTTTACACAGCTCAATCAACTGCCTTTTTAAAACCCAGGACCCATTAATCTTCCAGCAAATATTGGAACGTACTAATTTATAGAGGTGGAGAGGAACCATAAAAAAAATATTCAATGCCAGCCAGGAGAGTGCGTTTGCTTCCAACGACAACTGCACCTCGAGCCACAGGATTAGGGCCACAGCTATCATATTCAATTAAGACACGGAGCAATAACAGCTGCAGATTTACTGCTAATGGAGATATTCAGTCATGCATAAATCTCGCTTGCGTTATTAGCCTGTTTATTACGCGTTAATAAACGGGCCCCCTGTTCACACACCCGCGGCAGTTGGCCCCTGGCCCCAGGCCCCGGAGCGGGAGGAGGCGTCTTATTAAAAGTGCCAGTCACCGCAAATACTCGAACCTGCAGCGGGGGCGAGTGGATCACCGTGACAGATCCGCGGCAAGCAGGGGAGTTATAAATCACAGCCGGACGGCTGGAAGTGTCCCGCACTATCAGCCTTCCCATCCTGATAAAGGCACATCTTTATCTCCCCAACAACCTGCGAGCGTTCTGCCGCGCGAGGTAATCGGGAGAGATAGCGCCCCACACGGCCCCCCGAACGGGAGCCCGCGCTCTCCTTTAAGCCGTGGCCACACTTGGCGGGGGGAAGGAAACCGAGAGACCCGCGTTTGGACGTCGTGTACGAGAGACCCTACGCATTCCTGAGAAGTAAAAGGCTACTGCGGCGTCTTTGACCATCAAAGAATAGCGACAATGAAATTCAGTTTTTACTCAAGTTCTGTTTCTTTCCCCACCTACGCTAAAATTCTATGACTCATCTATGACTATGATTATTTACCCTGCTGTGCTCTGTAGCCTCTCTCAATCTGTTTCTCAGTACAATTCATCGCCTTCAATTTTGTCAATTCTCTTCGTTGTTTGTGAGACTCGCTCAGTTATTTTGTGACCTATATTCCTCGCTATGCTCAGTCTTCAGCGTCTTGGAGAGCACACTTTCTCAAATTACACACCACCCCCCGCCCCCCCCCCCCCCCCCCTCTCCTCCCCACACACCCCCCCGTCTCCATTTATATAAATAAATATGAATTTCCTTTCAGTGCAGGTGATATTCTTTCCAGCTCCATTAGCTCAGTGTGCTTGTCCCAGTCAGCCAGTCAAGGTCACCCGCCATTCAAACATTATAAAAAATAAGAATAATAAAAAAGTGTCCCTCATATCACCGTAAGACAGCACCTGAGCTATAAAGATAACCGCTTTTTATGATGTGGGGTTTTTTTTCCCCCCCTCCTTCCCCACAGGGAAGCAAATTTAATTCCGACCACACGCATGAACGCGTGCGCTCGCTCGCACAAACGCACACACGCACGCACGCGCACACACTCACATACATACGCAGCACTTCCACGGTGGGCTGGGCACTCATTGTTTTATGTTTATAAAGCCGGTCTGAATGACCTCATAATTATTGCAGACACGGTTTGGTAATAACAGGGCTCGCTCTGGGTAGAGAGCAGAACCTGTAAACAGCTCAGAAGAGCTTGTCTCCGATGTGGAATTAGCGGTTGGGCCTCCGTTTTACAGCGCTGTTCCGCTGACGCCTGCTTCTACGGAAAGTCATGTCATCAATAGTGCTGTATTAATGATGCGCCTCTGCCTGCACTTTTTAAATAAAGACTGTATGTTACCCCTACAGCAAGCCACACAGTAACCTGTTGCCCAAAAGCTACTGTATCTCGTTCACTGAGCTCAAACACTGAGCTTCTAGCCCTATGCCACATTTCTATGCATCCCTTGTGGGTGTATGATTTAAATTTGAAACCTCTTTCTGCAGAGGGGTGCAGAAAGGTGTCCAAACAGACAGGCCAGTGTTAAAATGCTAACCCAAAACACTCCATACATTTTTTAGTAGGTTAAACAAGCCTTAATGAGCCGGCGAGTGGGCTTGTCGGCAGATAGCTATAACGGGCGAAATTCAAGCTGGCGATGAGCGAAAGACAGAAGAAAGGCATTTATTTTTTCCCCCCCGCAGTCTGAGAAGGTAACCAGCTCGGAGAAGCGTCTCTCTGCCCTTAGGGGTCACGATGGTGTAATCCACTATTCTTCAGACTCCAGCTTGTCAGTAGTCACCGAAACTGAAAAATACTCATGCATATAAATAAAAACACCCGACTCCTGGGCCTGTAACAGCGTAGATCTGACTCGATAGAAAGCGCCTGAAAGCTTAATGAGAGAGAAGGGCATTTATTTTGTGTTGGACACTTCGCTACTCCAGCAGAATAGCTTCAAAAACAAGAGAAGCACCTTCTCGTCTGACGCATATTCAGAAGCTCTTCTAAAAACGCACACAACTGGAAGGTCTCTACAGCAACACACTTCACAGATGTGCTGGGGGAGCGGCTCCCATGGACGACTGAAAGAATGCCCTGACGTTTTTAGACCACGGTAAAATTTCTTTGAACTTTGGGGGACTGAGAAGGGAGGCATGTTCTCCAGTGGGGTGGAAGAGAAACAGAAGAATCTGTAGAAGGGCTGGTTACTCACCACAGGGCCCTCTGTGCTGGATTTGTATGTCCTTCTGTAGGGCACAGCCCATGGCCCTCATCTCGCAGCGGCTTCCGTACGTGTGCCCGTCGCTGCCGCACACGGGGTCCTGGCTCAGCGGGCAGGCGTCCGGGCACTCGCACATGGGCTCTCCGTCCTTCACCACGCACTCCGCCCCAAACTCACAGCTCTTCTGCAGGCAGGGGCTGGGGGCGTGAAGGTCTGCTCCAGGCAGGGCACATAGATAGGGCCGTTAGGACTGGGCGGAGGGGGCAGGGGGCAGTGGAGGGAGGGAGGTGGGACCAGGTGCAGGGGGGTTGGGGCGAGGAGGGGGTGGGGGGTTAAGTGTGGTCAAGGGAGGGAGGGGTGAGTAGTGAGTAGTTGGGGAAGACGGGGGCCGGTTGTTCAAGAAAAAATTCACCTCAATCATATCTTGGTACTTGGATTTATTGTATTTGTCGTGGTTGTAATCTAACAAAATTTATAGACTGATGTGCTTTTGTTAGTTATAAAATGTACCCTGGCAAAAAATGATGTAATGCCCAGAAAAACTGGTCTGGCATTGTTATAGAAGTTCCATCATGCTTTTCACAAACATCTAAACATCACAGATAATGCAGTGACTTTGCAATGAACTATGGGAGCCTGAGGAAAAGGAAACGTGGCTCTACACTCTCCTTAAACGACAGCAGGACAGCAGCAAATTGCTTGATTGACAGAATGGAAAGCACCTATACATATAGATTATTGTTTTTAAGATAATTACAAGTATCTGAAGCCGTATGCATATACTTCTCATATCAATCAAGAACAAAGCTCTCGCACCCACATCACCAATTTGTCTAATTCCTAGGAGCCTAATCTTGTGAAGCTGGGCAATACACATGTCACGTTCTGGGCATTAATATTATTGCCTGAAAATAGTCTTATGTTTTTGGGTGAATTTTTCCTTTAATATCAGGACCCTCTTCGACAATAGCTGCAAGCTCCACCCACCCCACCTCAATAAAAAAGAGCCTATTTTCATATCTGGACTGTGCATCGCAGTGTATTACATCCCCCCACCTTACCTGTCTGACGTTATGCTGCCTGCATCTAAGCATAAAGTAATCGAGGTATACGTGCATTCATAGATCTACATCCCAGTGCATGCTGGGTAAGATATTCTGAGCTAAAGGGAAGTAAACTGGGTGATTAATTGATGTGCCCGCCACCCACCCACCGGTTTAAACGCACTGATTTGCATCTGACTGAGGGGAACTCGGCACAAGCCAGCACCAAGCTTTCCTCAGAGGGGGACGACCGAAGAGGAGGAAGAAAAAAGAACACGCCAGAAACGAGCGGCCTGCTTAATAATTCAGGAAGTTGGGCTCCTGCGTAGACAGATATGAAATATGAACATCAGAAGGGGTCTCGCGGCTCTTATTTTGGTGGCTCCAGTGAAACTTCATTAAGTGGTGCAGTTTGCAATGTGGGGGTTCTTTGGGATGACGACGTGTCTCCCTGTTGCCGGGGCGACATGGGAAGTGGGGTCAGGCGCCCCTCTGAGAAACCCGGAACGACTCAGAACAGACTTCAGCATCGCGGACGCTTTCCCCGATCATTCCTACACACCTGAATAACGTCTCTCCGCAGACAAATTGTGTGACAGATGAGGCCTTCGGGGGGGAAAAAACATCGAGCCAAAATTACTCAAGTCAAAAATTAATAATCACATTCATCACTGCAAATGAATGCAAATTGAGTTCTCAGTTGACCTAAATGGTTAAATGGAGATAACATTTAAAAATAAAATTATACTGTATATTCATAATTCATTATATGACCCAAAATTACTTTTTTCAAATTGGTGATTTTCAGCAAATGCCTGAATCCTAGAGAATTAGAAAATATGTGTAACAAAATATATATATTTGATTATTACTATAATTATTTTTTTATATTGACCCATAATAACACTTTAAACACAACTGGCAGTAAAATGCTAACATAATAGGAAGGTGTGCCATGCTGAGCTAAAGGGAAGTGGATATGGCAGTTTCTCCGTGTGGAAGACGGTGAAACAGTGAGTCTGAGCACAGGCTACCAGGGGTGCTTCCACTACTGTAATTATTCTGAAATTAGACACTCAAGCTCCGTTCAAGAGGCCCACTTTCATTACACTGCACAGGGAGCCTGTTAATATTACATAAACTTGCACTGCTCGCTTCAAATAAACTGTTTGCACAATACTCTCCCAATCCACCTTCCTACTTACATCTTTCAAATAAACCGTCTCCGTACTACTCTCCGACACCCCGCCCCCTCTACTTTTTCACCTCTTTAAAAAAAAAAAAAAGAGAAATTGGTGAAATTTCTTTTGAATTAGTGACAGAGTTTATAAGTTCCAATATCTCCAAGTTCCAAGCTCCAACTCAACAGCATTGTTTAACCGTGAGGGTGTTTACATCCATATCGGGTGAACCGTGTAGCAATTGTAGCCCTTTCTATACATAGCCCCCCCCATTTTAGGGGGCCAAAAGTAATTGGACAAATTAACATGGACTTAAATAGTCATCATATTTAACATTTGGTTGCATATCCTTTGCATGCCACAACTTCCTGATGTCTGTGATCCAACAACATCAACATAAAAAAAACCATAATATTTTCAGCTACTCTTACAAGCGATACTATAACCTCTCTGCATTTGAATGGATCTCTATGGGGGGAGGGGATAGATTAAGCTGTAAATAACACTGGAACCATCACTCATGTCAACAGAACATGCAGCGGTCTTCCCCCATATCCCGATTTCCATCCCCTTTACAATGGGGGTCACCCTAGCCTGTACTGGGGTTTGGGGAGCGGAGGCCCGAGGGCAATAGCTCATCTCAATCCCCACTGTCTGCAAAATAAAACTCTTCAATAACCCGCTAACCCGCAGCAAGCCCCACCATTTACTTGATTGTTCCTCCAAGGTTAGCGGGCCGAGGGTAGGTGGTGCACACGGAGTATCAACGGGCCTTGTGATTTCCGCTAAGAGCGCTGCGCAGAGCATTAATAAGCCGCCACTACCTCTGGGAGTTCTCCCGAGCTCTCCATGGGCACACACTCTGAATCCTGAGTGCTGAGCCGAGGGGGGGGGGGGGGGAGAGAGAGAGAGAGAAAGAGAGAAAGATAGAGAGAGAGAGAGAGAAAGAAAGAAGAGAGAGAGAGAATAAGGGAGCCATTGGAATGGGAGGGTGTAAATAAAAAAATAAGCTCAGCAAAAAACAGACAGCAAACGGACGAGTGATATGGCCTACTGAATGGCTGAATGAGATCCAAGGGGATCCTGGGACCGGCAATGAGGTTCTCATTTCTTCATTGAGCGTGCTATGGTTCTTTATTGAGCGTGCTATGGCTCTGTATTGAGCGTGCTATGGTTCTTCATTGAGCGTGCTATGGTTCTTTATTGAGCGTGCTATGGTTCTTCATTGAGCGTGCTATGGTTCTTTATTGAGCGTGCTATGGTTCTTTATTGAGCGTGCTATGGCTCTGTATTGAGCGAACTATGGTTCTTTATTGAGCGTGCTATGGCTATGGCTCTGTATTGAGCGTGCTATGGCTATGGCTCTGTATTGAGCGTGCTATGGCTATGGCTCTGTATTGAGCGTGCTATGGCTATGGCTCTGTATTGAGCGTGCTATGGCTCTGGCTCTGTATTGAACGTGCTATGGCTATGGCTCTGTATTGAGCGTGCTATGGCTATGGCTCTGTATTGAGCGTGCTATGGCTATGGCTCTGTATTGAGCGTGCTATGGCTATGGCTCTGTATTGAGCGTGCTATGGCTATGGCTCTGTATTGAGCGTGCTATGGCTATGACTCTGTATTGAGCGTGCTATGGCTCTGTATTGAGCGTGCTATGGCTATGGCTCTGTATTGAGCGTGCTATGGCTATGGCTCTGTATTGAGCGTGCTATGGCTATGGCTCTGTATTGAGCGTGCTATGGCTATGGCTCTGTATTGAGCGTGCTATGGCTCTGGCTCTGTATTGAGCGTGCTATGGCTATGACTCTGTATTGAGCGTGCTATGGCTCTGTATTGAGCGTGCTATGGCTATGGCTCTGTATTGAGCGTGCTATGGCTATGGCTCTGTATTGAGCGTGCTATGGCTATGGCTCTGTATTGAGCGTGCTATGGCTATGGCTCTGTATTGAGCGTGCTATGGCTCTGGCTCTGTATTGAGCGTGCTATGGCTATGACTCTGTATTGAGCGTGCTATGGCTATGGCTCTGTATTGAGCGTGCTATGGCTATGGCTCTGTATTGAGCGTGCTATGGCTATGGCTCTGTATTGAGCGTGCTATGGCTATGGCTCTGTATTGAGCGTGCTATGGCTATGGCTCTGTATTGAGCGTGCTATGGTTCTTTATTGAGTGTGCTATGGTTCTTTATTGAGCGTGCTATGGTTCTTCATTGAGCGTGCTATGTCTATGGCTATGGTTCAAATGGTGGGACGCAGCTAACGGTGCTCGCGGGCCCTACGGAAGGTTCAGTGACCCATTTCCCTGGGCCAGTCGCCTAAAATGCAACTGCTGCCTCTGATAAGGCCTTTGTCCCTCTCTCTCTTTGTTTCCTGAAAAAAAAAAAACATAAAAGCATTCCAAAAAACCCTTCCCTCCCGTTCATTCGCCACCCCACCCCCACCCCCAACTCCCTCTAGAGATAAATTTTCTCCCAGATTTATTCATTTGAAGAAGAAAAAAAAAAGAAGAAAAAGGGAAAAAATTAACCAAGGTTTTCTTAGAAATAGTCTTACATGCAGCTGCGATTACAGTTTTGAAACTTCTGCAAGCACTCGCTGGCTTTGGTAATTGAGATGGAATGCATATTATTTCAGAAAAATTAAAGATTCTTTTGATCCAGTAGAAAGGCTTTGAAATGACAGCCAGACACCCTGAGGCCCATCCGCAGTACTGCTATGGAGAAGGCCAGAGCTGCAGCTGACTGACAAACACAATCCTCTCTGGAACAACTGTGACACAAACAAAAAAAAACAAAAAAATCTCAGGGTTCAGGGTTCACTTAGGAGAGATAAATCTGGCCGTGACTACTCCACTGGCACTCACGCCCTCCAGTTCCAGTTAGCGAAGATCTCCTCCTCCCCTTGTAGCCACAAAGCACATCACCGCTTGAACAACAAATGTGTATAAACAGAAAATATACAGGAAGCTTTAATGGGAGGACAGTAATGATAAGGTATACGTTGCACTTGGTGGGGTATAAATTGCTGTGATCAGCTGCTGGTGTCTTGTCAGAGTCCTTCTGTTTCAACAGAGACAAGGAGTGAGAGAGAGAGAGAGGGAGAGAGAGAGAGCGAGAGAGCGAGAGAGATACAGAGAGAAAGATAGACTGAGGGAGAGATAGAGATAGAGAAAGAGAGAGAGAAAGAACACAGAACACAAATAGCTCCTCTATGTCATGAGCCATGCAGGGAGACCCCCCCTTTCAACCTTGGAACATTCTCTACAGTGTGTCAGGCTGTCTGAGGCAGAACTGAACAGTGCCACCGTGGTTCTTATGGACCGAGTTCACAGAAACCTCCCTTCTCTCCCGCCTAGGACATCTCACCCTCAACACTTTCAGATTCCTTCAATTGCTAGACTAGCTAAGTATGCTTGCGAGACTCGATGTTCGACTACGCGAGGCTAGGTGCTCCAAGCAGTGCGTCTCGCCCCGGAAACCTACGCCTACGCACCCTCTGTAGGGTTAATGAGCCCCAAATTATACACAGGGGCCAAACCCAGAGGGAGTGAAGTCCCGGTGAGGCAGTTTCGGCGGTGCCGGCTGTGCTCGGAATGATAAGATGTATCCGCTGGTTTTCCGACGTCCTGACACATGCCGTCATCCAGCGAGGAAGCTCAGCCCTTCTCTGTCAGGGAGATTAGCGATGAACGCTGCGTTGGGATTTCACAATTAACCTGCCTTTTGCCTCTGACAGATCAAGCTGAACCACGAAGCCATGGCGGGGGGGGGGTTTTCTTCTCAGCTGAGGATACAAGCTCCAGCACGCTGGATAGCAAACGGTCTCCTTCTACCACGCATATCAATGTAAGCCCATGCACCTATTTATGCTCTTAAATATGTAAATTGCAATCTGTTGAGTTCGGTCTTCGGTTGCGATTAGTCCATCAGAGCTCGGTGTGTGAACTGCAAATGGGGTGAAGGAGTCGTTTATCCTGGGGCCCTGGGGACGTTTTGGGGTACATCGGTAAGGGGAAGTGGATGAGTACACATGACCCAGCTGCTCCGAGCACACAGGTGACCCCTACCTGTCAGCCAAACCCCCCCCCCCCCCCCCAAGGGCAGTTTGGACTTCACTAAACGCGTATCAGAGTAAACAGCTGCTCGGAGCAAAAGCCACTTTTCTGCATTGTACTATGCATGGTAGTAAATTTCCCAGTTTCTGACTTAACCAAAATGAGAAGAATACTGAAAAAAAAATTGCACAAAATACATAAAGCAGACGATAAAAAAGGTAAAGGACGTGTATTAAATAAAAAAGGGAACAAATGGAAGATTGTTAAATAAGTCATAGCCACAGGAGAATAGTGTGAATAGACTGATGGAAACCGGTGGAAGCACCACTGTGGGGAGCAGATGGCTGGCACGCACACAACGGTCGACCTGAGGGTGCACGGTAGACGACACTAAGAGGGAGAGGAGGGCTGGAGGTGCCCCCTGGGGGGGGGGGGAGGGGTGGTTAACACTGGAGTCTGAAGTAGCTCACGCTCCTCCATCACATTATGCATTCTTCTCTGTCACGAGCACAGCTTTGAATCACGCTAAGCTGCCTATTAGTGGGTGTTCAGTCTGCCTGATAATGTCACTGCATATCTCTGTAAAACTGCAATGGATTCTGGGTAATTCTAATTAACTAATATATTATTCTGAGTTGGCCCATGTTAGTATCTCCAAGTGTTCAGTAATTTAACCTCTCGGCGGGAGATGGCCCGGACGTGGACACCACTCGCTGTGAAGTCACCCACCCTTTCCAATGGAGAGCAAGGCGCCGTTCCGCTCGGAAACACAGATTCACTGCCCTCCCGTCATGTCTCTGTGGGAATCCCCAGCGTCACACGAGCTACCCTACATTCCGATTCTGCCCCGCGAGGAACCCGCCCTCGTCCGGGGCTTAGATTTCCAGCGCTTCTAATGAATTTCCTTAAATTTGGGTCATGCGCTTAATGTGTGCACACTGCATTCTTACTGCAGACGAGGGAGCTGACCCAGAATAGTCAAGCGTCAAGAGAATACCATCAGTCAAAATCTCTGCCATCTCTGAACCATCGCCTACAGCATTCACACATCTCTTACCCATCGCCTACTTCTTAAAGCAAGAGACAGCATTCACACATCTCTTACCCATTGCCTACTTCTTAAAGCAAGAGACAGCATTCACACATCTCTTACCCATTGCCTACTTCTTAAAGCAAGAGACAGCATTCACACATCTCTTACCCATCGCTTACTTCTTAAAGCAAGAGACAGCATTCACACATCTCTTACCCATCGCCTACTTCTTAAAGCAAGAGACAACATTCACACATCTCTTACCCATCGCCTACTTCTTAAAGCAAGAGACAGCATTCACACATCTCTTACCCATCGCCTACTTCTTAAAGCAAGAGACAGCATTCACACATCTCTTACCCATCGCCTACTTCTTAAAGCAAGAGACAGCATTCACACATCTCTTAACCATCGCCTACTTCTTAAAGCAAGAGACAGCATTCACACATCTCTTACCCATCGCCTACTTCTTAAAGCAAGAGACAGCATTCACACATCTCTTAACCATCGCCTACTTCTTAAAGCAAGAGACAGCATTCACACATCTCTTAACCATCGCCTACTTCTTAAAGCAAGAGACAGCATTCACACATTTTTTTATTTCAAATTTGTCAAACTTTTATGAATGCACGGTTATTAAAGGGTAAGTACACCCTAGATCTTTTTTTTTTCTTATGCTGTAAATGTGTTTGTATGCCTACCTTATAATGAAACTTATTCATGCATTCCGTTATTTCAACAATTCTGAAATAATATTGTATATCATAAGAAACTGGTGTCTTTGTGCTGCCCCTAACGGTTGAAATTTCCTTTCTGCTCCTCACACTGCCCCAGGTACCTCTACGTCATATGGATAACTGTTGCTGCCCACAACGGAAGCAGCCGGCATCTGATTGGTTAGACCCACTACGTTACTTTAGTTTTTAAACCGGAACAACGTGGCATCCTGAACTCTCTTATTCCACCTAAATAGTCCACTATAATATGTTTCTGAAAATATTTGAGGTGAGAAATAGGCCATGCAGTGCAGTTGCTGAATCTTGATTCATATTTGATGTGCAATGTCTAGTTTGACAGTTTGATCCGAGTTATACGAAACCATTTGTACAATGTACTTTCATTTATGCAAATGACGATGGACACAGCTCCTCCGCCCACACCCCTCTCTCTCGCTCACACCACAAAGTATTTTTCAAAATTGTGTAGTAGGCGGAGACAGGCTGAGACAGTGGGCGTACTTACTCTTTAAGAGTGTCTGAATTATTCACCCGGTTTCATTTGCTACGGACGTTTTACTGAAACTGAAACATGCATCTTATATATAACCGACAAAGTGGAAATGTGGTCATGTGACCTTTGACTGACACTCTGCGAGCACCTCTGGGAGATGTAGTGTTAGTGAAGCCAGTGAATTCATTGCGCACGGTGAGTTGTCATCCACTTGACTGGACGGCGGATGCCTCCAGAGATCAGAGCCAGACCCCGCTGCTTAGTTTGCCTTTTGCCCTCCATCCAATCGATACAACTGCCACCTGTCCTTGTTCTCTGACAGCTGGGTGGTATAGAGGGTCACCTGTAATACCTCACACATCAATAACTGAGTCTCTCTAAGTCTCTCTCCCTGCTGGAAAATACAAGCCAGGAAGCACTAATACGCAGTCATACGACTTCTTGAGGCGTATTGTCACTATACAAGCTGCTTTGGAGTTACATGGAGTGTCTTTCCTTGCTTTAGACCACAAACCCCTAAATGCTCTATGCCAGCCATTGTAAAGATGTCAGGTTGGCAGAAACATCTATAAATATCTGAAATATCCTCCATCACAAACAAAAACTGTCTGGTCCAATCGAAAACATACATTGAAACTGAAATACTCTATTTTAGAAACCAGGCAGGTTACCACAGACAGCTGCACAATACTAAAACCAGGGGCCTCAAGTTCAATATTTGAATGCACTTTAAATACAGACCTGTTTTAGGCACATGATATTTCATTGGTCACTTTCGCATTGGCTTGGAAACTGCAGCGGGCATTTCCCCAGACTCCTCCTCCTAGACCATCTAAGAGCTAGGGAAGCACAGGAAACCCGCTGTCAGCGAGGTCAAGTCCGCGCTGCTCACTGGGCTGTGGTTTAACCAGAGTTTCTGAAAGCACAAGCAACCCGCCATCTCGGGGTCAGAGGTCACACTACCCACTGGGCTGTGGTTTAACCAGAGTTTCTGAAAGCACAAGCAACCCGCCATCTTGGGGTCAGAGGTCGCGCTGTTCCCTGGGCTGTGGTTTAACCAGTTTCTGAAAGCACAAGCAACCCGCCATCTTGGGGTCAGAGGTCGCACTGTTCCCTGGGCTGTGGTTTAACCGGAGTTTATGAAAGCTCCAGCGGCGGGGGAATCGGGGGAACAGAGGGCGTCATCGATTTGAGTACACGCATCAATGCAGCTTCCGCTCGGCTGTAATTCCCGCCTATCGCCACTGATCTCCCCCGTTGACAAGGGAGGATCAGACAGTCACCCCAGGGAGGAAGTGGTTTTTGTCACAGTTTTCCATTAGCATAGTGATGCAGAAATGAACAGCGGATCCAGCGACATCCACTTGATGCACCACTAATAAGTCAAGGATGAGCAGAATTTTGTGGAGGGAGGAGGGTGGGGATGTAGAGAACAAAAGGAGAAGTGGGCTATAATTAAACATCAAACCCAATGTACGCAGGTGTCCACAGCTTGGGACGTCCCTCCTGAATACAGCAAACCTCCTCCTCACAAAACAAACAGCCCTGGCGAGCCTTTCACGCCGCGCCTTTGATGTTTAATTAAAACCAAGGGCTGTTTTCATTTCTGCTTTTTAGCGAGCTGTTTGCACAATATGCAAATGTAAATAAATGTTGTTTTTTTTATTTTTATAAAAACCATACTCTAACTTGCCACAGGCGAAATCCTGAAGCACTTACTTTGTCAAAAATAATGAAGTCAAGAAAAAGCACATCGCTATGGTGCCCTTTTTACATGATAATTTATGTGCTCCCGAGAAAGGGACGGGGAAACAATGCTAATGAGTCACACTGTGACATAGCGGCAGTGCCTCTTAGCGTCACTCCTGAACAGAACTTAACATTCGTATTACTGACAGCAAAAGCCGCTGTTGATCACAGGTGCCCCTGTGCTCGAGCGAATGCCCCCGCAGGCTGACCCAATGCTGCTGCCTGCAGTTCCGCTGCTGCCTGACAGGATACAGAAATGCCATTGCGAGGTTTGACTTCCTTCTGAACTCCCGTCACAGATTTCCGTAGCTGTTTCAAAATGGGAGGCATTACCGGGTTGTAAACAGAAGGGGAGGGGCTTGGGAAGTCAGCCGGAGTTGGTGTGGGCGAGTGGGCGTGGTCAGCGACAGGGGAAGGAGGCACGCATGCTGTGTGCCATGCAGGGGTCAGAGGTCAAAGGTTGGGTTGAGGGTCAGGGTGAGGTGTGAAGCCGAGGGGCAGGTTAGAACAGGAAAAAACAGACAGCACTCGGAAGAGAAAAGAGCTCTACAACCTCACTGACGCATTCCTTCCCCCACAACAGGGCAGCAGAGAAAGGAGGTGGAGACAGAGCAGACGGACGGACGGACAGCTTGCAGCGGTGAGGGGCGGGGTGGGGGGAGAGAAAGGACTCACAGTTCCATTAGAGAGAGCGGGACCCGCCCATTCATGCTGTCAAATACATTCCCATACCTACCCACCCAACCCCCATTTCCTGACCACACCCCTTTTTCTCCCAAGTCAAGGAGACGCAACCAGTCACATGATACAACCCCCCCTCCCCAAACCCCCAATGAAGTCCTCGTAATGAAGGTTGCCCACTCACAGCGAGTGGAGAGTCCACTGGAGGCACAGAGACAAGGACAGAGTGAAGCACTGAAGCGGTAACACACCTTTACGGACAGAGTGAAGCACTGAAGCGGTAACACACCTTTAAAGAAAGCAAAACAAGAGACAAGAGAGCACAGGACACAGGACACAGGAGTCTGGTGTGTGTGTGTGTGTGTGTGGAAGATGCTGGCACTACCGTAGAGCAGACCATGAGTGATGCCATGCTGTGGATGGATGGGCGGGGTCACATGTAATGGCAGAATGAGGAAAGAATGATAATGCTGGTCAGCTTGTGGCACAGTGTGTCTCCGCCTGTCCGTCAGGACATACAGCATAAAACAACCAGCACAAACACACACACACACACACACACACACACACACACAAACAAATGCGTACACACACGCACACACAGAATAAAACATAGACAAAACACAGACATAATATACGGCACATTTCAGAGACGGCTGACAAAAAAAACAAAACAAAAAAACAAAACAAAAAACAGGAAGTAAACAGGAGACAGAAAGGAACAGGAAATGACCTCAGCCTCCCTCCTCACTTACCGCAGGGGCCCTGTTGCTTTATGGGAATGTGGGCCTTGGCCTGGCACTCGGCCCACTGCCGCGCGCAGTCGTTGACGTAGGTGCGGCCGTCCTTGCCGCACAGCGGCCTGTAGGTGCCGTCGCACTCGATGGGCTCGCAGGAGCAGCGGGGGCCTAGGCGCTCCACCAGGCACACCGCGTTAAACTTGCACTCCTCCCTGCATTTCTCTGGAGGTGGGGGGGCACACGACAGCACGTCACACAACAATGACATAACCGCGCCACACGATCAGAAATTACCATGACAACTAAAAGCCTCACTTTATCGGTCCTTCAACATTGTGGCACGCAGTATCTCTGAATTCATTAAGGGCTTGATCATTTAATCAAGTAATTAAGAAGCTTGGATTAAAAACAATATGACAGTGCGCCACAGAAATGCTCAACTAGCCACTTTAGAAGCTGTTTTTTTTATTTTTTTATTTTTACTTGGATTATTTTATGTATGCCAGATTTCTTTTTAAAGCTTTTTTTGTATTATGTTGTATTTATCCTAATGTTTTCTTGTTATTGTTGTGATTTTTTGTCTTGTTATTGTTTGATGAGCTCTGCACTTTTTAACTCCAATGTGGTTGACCGCAAATAGCAAATACAATTTACTCTTACAATAATGATATAACCACGTTATACAATCAGAATTTACCACAACTAAAGGCCTCACTTCATCTGTCCTTGAATACACCGTGTGGTATCTGAATTCATTAAAGGCTTCATGACTTAACCAAGTAATTAAAGACCTTGGTTTTAAAAAAAAAACACTTTAAATGATATTGAAGGTAAGTATTGAGCATTGATGGTATAATCAAAATGCGATGATATCATCCATTCTAATTTTCAATTGGAAAAAGTGCAGAATCTGACTGAAAAAAATTCAAAACACTTTTGAACGTCCGCAGATATTAAACATAATAGTCACAATAACAGCTATTAGAAGCCAAGAAAGCAGTTAAATTAATACAAGTAAAGACAATGCCAATTCATCACGTGTATAAAGACTTTCTGTGAACTGCGTTCTGTCAACCCGTTGCAACCCATTTACACTTCATATAACGAGCTGTACTGTCACAGACACAGAAATCTATAGACACGTGTGCGCACACACACACACAGACACGCAAAACGCATATCCACCCCAAACACACAATCAACCTCGTCCACCTGACAAGCACACAAGGTGAAGGGGTGAGTCGGGGGCGGGGCTGAAGCGTGCGGTGAGGTGGATTGCTGATAACTGTGCGATGATAAGAAGAAGACTGGAGGCTATTCTTAGAGAAATGCGCCAAAGTGCTTATTACACATGGATGGACAGGGTGAGGGGTGTCTCTAAGCCTGTCTGTGACATCACACATCACAGGAAGGGGGGTGGTGGGGTTGTCTCTAAGCCTGTCTGTGACATCACACATCACAGGAAGGTGGGTGGTGGGGGTTGGTGGGGGTGTCTCTAAGCCTGTCTGTGACATCACACATCACAGGAAGGTGGGTGGTGGGGGTGGGTGGGGGTTGGTGGGGGTGTCTCTAAGCCTGTCTGTGACATCACACATCACAGGAAGAGGTGGGAGAAGCTCCTTTTCCATCAAGGCTCTTCTTAGATTACGCACGAGATGTGCGTCTATAGAGAGAGAGAGAGAGAGAGAGAGAGAGAGAGAGAGAGAGCGACTGCGTGTTTTCACACGCGCCCCGGCACTTCGCTCGGAGAACGAACGTGGCGCCACGAGGCACTGCCTCTCTAAAACTGCAGGGGTTCTCAGAGGGAGGGAGAGTCATACCCACATCGGCAGCAAAAGAGGTAAAAACATTTATGGCAATAAAGGCGATAAAAGCCAATGACGCACAAACAGGGAAAACCCGACGATTTGCATCACGTCAGCACACCTTCTCACCTGACGTTATTTTATCGCAATGTCAACACTCAACACTTTCACAGTGACTAAAATGTCTGCTAAACTGCAATGAAACTGTCCACCTTTGCTATAATTCCTCATGTATTTTATGAAGCACCTGGTGCTGTGCAACTCTAAAGGTGCTACACAATTAAATATGGAATAAAATAGTCCGTTAATACAGTAAGAGTGCTCTAGTTTACCGGCAGCATGCAAAAATAAGTATGGACGTTTTCAGCTATGCCGCCTTCATCTATGCAGCAATGATTCCAGGTGCCAACATGGCGTCTTAATGCTCACCCTGCTCCCTGCACTTCCCAGAGTGGATCTTCCGCAGGACCACGCCCTTCTGCATGCCCGTGCGTCGCATCCTGCACTCGCTGTCGTAGGTGTGCCCGTCGCTGGCACACAGCGGCTCGCTGTCCGGCGGGCAGGACTCCGGGGGGGCAAAGGTCAGAGGGCGGCGGGTGCGCGGCTCCACCCGACATGCCACATTCAGGTTATTCTGGCTGTCTTTACAGGGGTCTGTTAAGAGGGAGGGAGGGAAGAGGAGAGGGAGAGAGGGGGGAGGGCACGAGGGAGAGAGGGAGAGAAAGGGGGGGGGGGGCAGCTTTATTATTTTTTGAAAGGAGTTTTATTCAACAACCTTTAGGCCTCAAAGTATTCCACAACAGCTACAACAAAAAAGGAAAACAATATTGACATCATGAATCAACACAAGAACAATCATTTATAACTGGGAGAGGGGGCAAAAAAAAATCACAAAATTGTTTTCTTTGGCATTTGAAGTATTAAAAATATAAAAACAATACATCATTTTGGCATGGAAGAGAGAGAGACAGAGATAAATACGCAAAACCCCCAGTACCAGTAATAAAGAGATATGTGCCACTGTAGGGGAAGTGCCAAAATACAGGGCAATTATTCATTTATTAATTCATTAAGTTTTTACAAACAGCACTTAACTTTGAGAAGGTATCAGTGCTTGTGCGTTCAGCGGCGTTAAAGAGGAAATGATTGCCTAAACGGCGGGAGTGAAGAGCTCGTCTGGCTAGGTTAGGCCCCGAGGCTGATCAGCCCTAATTGTGTTGGAATTGCAAAGATGCTTAATGCAATAAAACAGGCTCCTTTCCCACTGTTCCAGCGGGAGGGGTAGAGAAAGATTTAAACACTGCTGAGCTGTGCGCAAGTCATACACAGCTCATGGGGGGGGGGGGGGGCAGAGCAAGGGAGAGGGGGGGCGGTTTGAAAGCCCCCAGATTAAAAACAAAGAACACTAAAAGTAAAAGTAATGTGAGTCAAAGTAATGGCAAGATCTGCCTATCCAATCAGACAAGAGCTAGCGGAGCACAGTGTCGCCCAAGATCTGTTCATCCAATCAGACAAGAGCTAGGGGAGCACAGTGTTGCCCGAGATCTGTTCATCCAATCAGACAAAAGCTAGGGGAGCACAGTGTTGCCCAAGATCTGTTCATCCAATCAGACAAGAGCTAGGAGAGCACAGTGTCGCCCAAGATCTGTTCATCCAATCAGACAAGAGCTAGGGGAGCACAGTGTTGCCCAAGATCTGTTCATCCAATCAGACAAGAGCTAGGAGAGCACAGTGTTGCCCAAGATCTGTCCATCCAATCAGACAAAAGCTAGGGGAGCACAGTGTTGCCAGGCCAGAGATATTAACACAATGCTTTCACATTACAAGAGAGGCAGTAATCACGGACCAATACCAGCAGATTTACCATAATGCTGGCGCTGACTCCGCTAACTAGATGTCGTACATCCGAGCCATTATCTCCACAAAAAAGAGGGGGAAAGGGCTTATGCTGCCAGTAAAAGATCAGGGTAATTTCCAGGTTTTGTCCTTGACACACAAGAGGAGCTGCAATTACTGAGCCGCTGGGCAAGCACTCTCAATAATCTCCGTCCGTCTCTGTCCGCGGAAAAAAAATAGAGTGCGAAGTGGAAGCAAAGTTGGACGATATCGCTCACAAAGATTTAGGACTCCTGGGCTATTTCTCCTGTGTTTCGTCGCTCTCCAGGGAAAGTGACGCGTAACATTTTCATTACGCTTTGGTAGATATATTACAGACATCCTCTGGGCCAAAACATTCATCTCCCACGTACACGCTCGACGCTCATCACTTTCAGCTGCGTCTGTTCATCGGGTGGCCATGTCTGGCTCTCCTCCCTGCATCGGTCTCTAAGGGAAAGGCCTCAATAGCACCCCCCCCCCCGCCCCACCCTGGAATGGAGGGGGAGGGGGGAAATATCAGCCCAGCTCTTTAAAAACCCCCAAAGTGCCTTATCCTGCTGAGGGATATGCTTTTCGGTGCAGTGATACACCCTAAGACCCACAGGCAAGAAGGACCAAATCCAGAGGCAAGAAGCATCAGATTCAGTGGCATCGACGATGAGCTATTTGGCCAAAGTATCGTGCAGGGAGGGAAGGGTTAAGTTAGTGTCTCGACTCTGAACAGCGCCTCCGCAGGCCAGTCGGGGGTATGCAGCAACTGCCCCTCTTGCAGGTTTACAATTAAGATTGTAAATTTAAAAAAAAAAAAATAAATATATATATATATATATATATATAAATATATATAAATATATATATATATATATATATATATATATATATATATATATCTATATTTGGTAACAAAAAAATGGGAATAAAACATCGTGGGGGGAAAAAAGGGGAAAAATTTAATAACTACAATATGAGGGGAGCAAGACAGGGATGTAGAAAAACATTATAAAAGCAAATAATTGTGCGGGAGTTGGGTGCAGTGGTGAGAAAATAGATTTCAGCTTCAAATCCTGGGCGGAGCACTGCTCAAAACGGAAGCCCTGAAATTATTCAGTAGAATATCCAACTGTAAAATGGACAATGCGTAGAACATCTATAGAAATGTGTGGATTTGCCCAGATAATTTTTTTGTAAGGAAAATGTAGTAATAGATTACAAAATAAAGAGCAGAAAACAAGAAAAGAGGAGGGAGTATGGGGGCTGAGGAGGAGGGGGGAGAGGAGAGAGAAGAGGAAGAGTAGAGAGTGAGTGATGAAGAGGGATAAGGGGGTGAGGAGAGGAAGAGTAGAGAGTGAGTGAAGAAGAGGGAGAAGGGTGAGGAGGAGAGAAGAGAGTGAGTGATGAAGAGGGAGAAGGGTGAGGAGGAGAGAAAGAGGAGAGAGTGAGTGATAAAGAGGGAGAAGGGTGAGGAGGAGAGGAAGAGGAGACAATGAGTGATGAAGAGGGAGAAGGGTGAGGAGGAGAGACAGATTTGAGAGTGAGTGATGAAGAGGGAGAAGGGTAAGGAGGAGAGGAAGAGGAAAGAGTGAGTGATGAAGAGGGAGAAGGGTGAGGAGGAGAGACAGATTTGAGAGTGAGTGATGAAGAGGGAGAAGGGTAAGGAGGAGAGGAAGAGGAAAGAGTGAGTGATGAAGAGGGAGAAGGGTAAGGAGGAGAGGAAGAGGAAAGAGTGAGTGATGAAGAGGGAGAAGGGTGAGGAGGAGAGAAAGAGGAGAGAGTGAGTGATAAAGAGGGAGAAGGGTGAGGAGGAGAGGAAGAGGAGACAGTGAGTGATGAAGAGGGAGAAGGGTAAGGAGGAGAGGAAGAGGAAAGAGTGAGTGATGAAGAGGGAGAATGGTGAGGAGGAGAGACAGATTTGAGAGTGAGTGATGAAGAGGGAGAAGGGTAAGGAGGAGAGGAAGAGGAAAGAGTGAGTGATGAAGAGGGAGAATGGTGAGGAGGAGAGACAGATTTGAGAGTGAGTGATGAAGAGGGAGAAGGGTGAGGAGGAGGAGAGGAAGAGGAGACAGTGAGTGATGAAGAGGGAGAATGGTGAGGAGGAGAGACAGATTTGAGAGTGAGTGATGAAGAGGGAGAAGGGTAAGGAGGAGAGGAAGAGGAGACAGTGAGTAAAGAAGAGGGAGAAGGGTGAGGAGGAGAGGAAGAGGAGACAGTGAGTGAAGAAGAGGGAGAAGGGTGAGGAGGAGAGAAAGAGGAGAGAGTGAGTGATGAAGAGGGAGAATGGTGAGGAGGAGAGACAGATTTGAGAGTGAGTGATGAAGAGGGAGAAGGGTAAGGAGGAGAGGAAGAGGAGACAGTGAGTGAAGAAGAGGGAGAAGGGTGAGGAGGAGAGACAGATTTGAGAGTGAGTAAAGAAGAGGGAGAAGGGTGAGGAGGAGAGGAAGAGGAGACAGTGAGTGAAGAAGAGGGAGAAGGGTGAGGAGGAGAGAAAGAGGAAAGAGTGAGTGATGAAGAGGGAGAAGGGTGAGGAGGAGAGGAAGAGGAAAGAGTGAGTGATGGATAGTGAGGAGGAGAGAAGGCTCACCACAGGGGCCTTGGTGCTGCTTGTGGATGTTCCTCTGAAGGTCACAGGCCCTCTTGTTCAGCTCGCACTCGCTGCGGTAGTCCTGGCCGTCGCTTCCACACACCACCTGCTCCGCCCGTCCCTCGCAGCTCTGGGGGCACGCACACCTGGCCGACAGGCCGTCAGAGGACTGCACACAGGTGCTGCCGTAACTGCAGGTCACCTGGCTGCAGGGGTCCTTCAGGGCTGCGGGGGGGGGGGGGGGGGGGGGGGGGGGAGGAGGAACAATGTATGACATCACATCCTACAGGGAAGAACACATCTGTGCTGGAAAAAATCCTGCTGGTGGCAAATAAATGCAAATTAATTCCTTTCCACACTCCTTATGGAAAGATGTCACACAGTAAGCTGATATATATGTATATATATACAGATCCTTTCCAAAAAATTTGAATATCATGGAAAGGTTTTTTTTTTTCCATAATTCCATTCAAAAAGTGAAACTTTCATAGATTATAGATTCATTACACACAAAGTGAAATATTTCTAGCCTTTATTTGTTTCATTTTTCATAATTTTGGCTTACAGCTCCAGAAAACCCCCAAAACAGTATTTCAAGAAATTAGAATAGTGTGTCGAAAATCAGCATTTACTTCAGTTATTTCAGAGAATGAATGTTTTAGACTGAGTGTCACACTATCATCTAATTTACTCAAAACACCTGCAAAGTTTATCTCAGTTTGGTTCAGTATGGGGAAGACTGCAGACTTGACAATTGGCCAGAAGACCATCATTGACACCCTCCAGAAGATGGGTAAGCCACAAAAGGTCATCGCTAAGGAGGCTGGCTGTTCACAGAGTGCAGTGTCCAAGCATATCAATAGAAAGTTTAGTGGAAGGGAAAAATGTGGCAGGAGAAGGTGCACAAGCAAAAGAGATGACTGTAGGCTTCAGCGGATTGTCAAGCAAAGACGATTCCAAAATTTGGCGGAGATGCAGAGGGAGTGGACTGAGGCTGGAGTCAGTGCTTCAAAAACCACCACGTACAGACGTATCCGGGACATGGGCTACAACTGTCGGATTCCTCGAGTCAAGCCACTCCACTCATTCTCTGAAATAACTGAAGTAAATGCTGATTTTCAACACACTATTCTAATTTCTTGAAATACTGTTTTGGGGGTTTTCTGGAGCTATAAGCCAAAATTATGAAAAATGAAACAAATGAAGGCTAGAAATATTTCACTTTGTGTGTAATGAATCTATAATCTATGAAAGTTTCACTTTTTGAATGGAATTATGGAAAAAAAACTTCCATGATATTCAAATTTTTTGGAAAGGATCTGTATATATATATATATATATATATATATATATATATATATTTATTTATACACAGAATGGGAAAAAAGGGAGACTAAAAAGCATTTTTTTAACCAGACTGCTTATAAGTGTTCGGGTAATACAGTGGAGAAGACTATGCTTGGCTGAGTCCGTGCTTCAGACCGTGACTGCAACACATGGTCACAGCTGCCTGCCTACACAAACAGGCATTCATGTTCTGTACTGTACACCAGCTCTGACAGACTCTGCATTCACGGTGCTCATTCAAGCTACAATGTCATTTCAGAGCAGCCGAGAGCTCCTCACCAAAAAAAAAAAAAAAGAAAACTCCCCCCAGTTTGAAAAGGAGAAAACCTGCATCTCTCTAGGAGGAATTTTGTTTTTCTCCTGAACACATTTTGCCGCCCCACGCTGGGCTTAATTCATGATAAATGACAGGTTCGGGAATTTTCAAACAGGGCTTAATGTTTCAAGGTAGCATTCGCTTTCTGAGTGATCTACACAGCACAGATATATGATTATTATGATTATTTCAGCGATAAATATTTATGAAGGCGTTAAAAACCCACTTGGGCCAAGAGTACAGGGGATGCAAATCTTCAAAGATGGCTGAGCTCGCTTCACACCCGTCTGCTCCCCGCCAACACCCTCGCGCCGCTTTTTTGTCTTCTTACTTGCGAGGAATTTGAATATTAATCCGCAATCCCCATAGCGTGTCATTTGTTGTTTTTGAAGTCTGAATCCCTATTTGAGAGTATCTTTACATCTCTTGGAAGATGACAGTCTTTTCATTTGGAGAATCGTACACATGTACAAAAAAAAGCCCACTGCAGATGCAAATGAGATTCTGCGAGATCAGGGGATTTCTGATCAAAGCTCGCTTATCCCTCACATATGAAATGGGCTTTTCCCCCAAATCTTGACACATTTCGCTTCTCGAGCTAAATTTATGACTTAAACCCTCTCGTCTCACAAAATATACAGTATATCTGAGTTCAGACACTGAATTTATCCACCCCACCCAAGAGAACATCTCCAAGGAGGATTAAGTAATGCCACCAGCCATTCTGAGGCAGGCCCTAACATCAGGACTTACTAATAAAACACCTACAGTCCTGTTAGAAACGCACTGTTCCATGCGACTGATAAAATTTGCAAGTACACTGTAAAGCATAAATGAGAAATAAGTACAGAAATTCACAGAAAGATAACCCTTTCATACATGCATGCACATTAACAAGTAGGTTGTGAGTCACCCTGTCACAAGTTCTTAGAGACAGCATACGTATGCTGGATTCATATTTTACTGCTCTTGGACTGATGGACGTGGAAAGGATAAATGGTTCTATTCAAGTTATGTGAAATGTCCAGACTCTGCTGAAATGTTATAAATGGTAACCTATAACACCGTCTGAATGTTAATACTAAAAATGGCAATGGTAACCTTTTAAAAAAGATGGGGGAAATGTGAACCACTTTGTCCTAAAAAAATAAACACCTGGAGCGATCCTCGACCGTATCTGCCCCAGACTGCATCCCTGGACACGGTGTGATATCACCGATTCACCGCGGTAAACGCAGGTGTTGCCAGGGCCAGAGGTAGCGGGAGAGTGGGGTCCATCAAACAAAGAGGACGCACCATGAGGGAGTTTACAGCCACCGTGAAATTACACGTGCCGGTCTACAGCTGCAGCCGGAGCTGAGCCGAGCCGACCAGCCAGCACTGCCGTGTGACCGTAAACGGAATTAGCCTCACACTTCTTCAACCGATTAAACAGCGGTCCAAGGCTTCTTCTTCTTCTATTTCTTCTTCTTCTTCTTTTGTGGTGAGTTGACAGGCAGCAGGAAGAGGGGCTTTGAATTGAATACTAAGAGGCAGGCTCGTACAGAATGTACTCTATACTGTGGCGTTAGAAGAGGTAAGCCTTGCCCTCAGCCTCAGACAAGGAGGGAAATTGCCTGGAAGAATGCGACTGGCTTAACAAGCAAAACAAAACCAGCTTTAGGGAACTGTGGCTGCGAGATCAGCTGCACATCTTTATGATTTAAATTTTTTTATTTTTCAATTTCTTTCTCTGGAATGTAAAAAAAAAAAAAACATATGTCATTAGTTACTATGTTTTTAAATTACGGTGCTTTTTCGCAGCCAATTAAGTTTTTCTCCTTGAACAGGGTGCTGAGGTGTATGACAAAGTTAAGATTTTAATGAGAAGTACGGAGATGCGGTTGGCGAGGGGGATGGGATGGGGGTGGGTAATATATCGGAGACATAATTATGTCAGTTGTGCCCTGCAGCACTAAAGTGTGTGAGTGGCATCCGGGAACGTTTTCCTCTGTGGAGAAAAAAAAAAAAAAACACCCCACCCCCAACCTCTGCTACAATCCCAGCCTCCACCCTTCGATCTGTGGTTTTCCTTTTGGATAGTATTAGCACTTCATTTGAGCAGGGATGTCTGTCAGGGACCAGCGTCGGGCGGATGTGACGGATGTCCGAGGCAGCGCAGACGCAGGCAGCGGTAATGAGCGGGTAGGATGCGGGCCGGAACAGTCTCCTCACTCTCAGACAGGATACAGACAGAACAGTAGCCCTCGTAATTTGACGCATCTTTTTTTGGTCCCCAGTCCAATCACTAGCGGGGCCTGCTTAGTTGCCTGTGTGAGGCTTCAATCCCAGAATCCACTGCTCTCAGGCCCTGAGACTCGGCAGTAGCACGTTTGACTCGCGTTGGCCCCTGCTAGGCGGAGCACAGCGGGGCTGCCACTGTCTGTACCTCTTATTCGCCGTGTTGTTCTCTTATCCTCACATCACCCTCCATTTTGTTATTACCAGAATGAGCGCTGATGGAACTCTGATGGAGACAGGCAGTGAAATGAAGTGCAGTCTTTTTTTTTTTTTGAGAGAGAGAGAGCTTTTTGAGGTTACAGCTTCTAACATTTACAAGAGCAATGGCGCTGCTCGTAATACTCCTGAGAAGAGAGCCTTTGTCAATCACAGACCGTCGGGAGAGCGTCCGCCGAGGCCGAGACGCTCCTTTTGGGGAGGGCGAACGGATTACCGCTGTAACTCCGGGAACCTTGGAATGCTGAGACCAAACAGGATTGAAACTGGCTGGATCTGCCAAAAAATGTGAAATAAGGATCCGATGGTATACACAAATAGGGCCCTCCTTCCTTCCTTCCTTCCCCCCCCCCCCCCCCCCGCTCTCCAGTTACAGCTGCCAGGCTGAACAGCCTAAAGGTGATGGATACAGCCAATATCCCCCGGCTCATGAAGAGGACTTCGCCTGTTGTAGTTTAAATGTAAGTACAGTACTGCTGAGCCAGTCTAAAGAATGCTGGTAATGGCACATATAATAGGGTGATTAAACACCATTTTATCCACCATTAGATGCAACAGATAAGTGATCAATGAGGAAACAAAACCTCAAGGAGACAGATGCAAATGGAACACACGCATATAAGCAAATTAATGAATGTGCTTATAGTTGCGTTACTCTGATAAGGCAGAGATGTCTTAAATAATACTGTGGGGAAAAAAATCAAAAAACAAAACTAAACCTATTACTGCCAGTACTGCTAATACATAGTTAAATGTTCAGTGTTAAATCAACTCTTACAGAGTACTTATGGTCCCTATAGGACTTACAGTTGAGTTAACACTGGAATATATACTAATAAAGCTGCATTACAAATTATTGTAGTGTTTGCCATGACTATAAATCCAATCTAGTTAAACTGCAATTAGTCCAGAGTTTTTTTTATTTTCATTGCTGTCTCTGTTGGCCACCAGAAATGTTAAATGCAGTATGGACCAGTTGACTGTAGTCTGCACAAGATATACACAAAAAAAATTTTTTTTAAAGAACCAAATAACCACTCTTAAATGTTGTGAAGATAGACTGTGGCTATTTTTGGTTGAGCTACTGCTTGCATGGGCTGTGTATGCCAGGGCATTGAATGCAAGCCCTGAGAAGTCGCCTGAGGAAGATTTCATATAAAATAGGATTAGCCTGTACTTCAATTTGAAATGTGTAGAAGCTAACAGCTTTCCTCTTTCTATGTCTCTCTCTAAAACGTCTACATCACACACAAACACACACATCTGCAGACTCACTACTAGAAATGGACCCGCCTGTACAACGAGACAGGGATTTAATATTTCAGCGGGATTTGATAAGCAACTTGCTTCTGAAAACGCTTTGCTAGACGGAGTGAAGGTAGGGAGATAGCAAAACACAATAAGCCTATGGACTAATAAATCATAAACTGGAAGCGAAAGTACGGACCTGAAATCCACAGGGAATCCTCTAAGCACATATAAAAAGGCCACGTTAGATATATGAAGACTATATCTCCGACCGACTCACTCCATTCTTATTGCACTGGCCTTTGCAGAGTGGGCCAGCAGTGTGGAGACCATCAGGAGTCAGCACCACCGGCAGTCTGTTGCGCACCCCCCCCCCCCCCCCCCCCATGCTAGAAGAGAAACAGGTTTTTTTAGGACAGTGGACTCGCTGCACCGCAGAGGGTCAGAATAATTCTGTGCCCCTCAACGAAAAGCTGTGCCTGCTTTGTTACCCACTGAGCCCGCTATTGCAGTGCATTAACCCAACAGACAGGAGGCGGGACGCAATAGCTGTGGAATATTGGCCTGTGATTACGGCAAAGTGGCGGGAGAGGCAGGGGCAGGGGAGGGAGAGGGGGAGAGAAGGAGGGGACGGAGGGGGGGAACAGTGGAAGAACAGCTTCTAAAGAAGAGGTCCTTAAAAGTGCTAAGCCCCATGGGAAATCTGTATTTACCCCGCATCCACGGGCCAAACGAACGTAACTGCATTGCTGAGCAGCACTCACTTGCACAGCTGGTACGTGTGACATCACAGCTACCCAAAAGCACCAATTCAATTGGTCCACACAACTTCAGTGCAATGTGTTGTTTTCAATATGAAAAGGGAAAAGAACTACAAATAGATTTTGAATTGCGTTTTAAACTGGGGCTTTAGTGGGTCTGTGTGCCAGTTTCTTAAATAAATTTTTAAAAAAAGTTTCCTTCCTGTTTTCTAAAAAGTTATTTTTCAAAAATTCTTATTGAGAATTACTTGGAAGTAACAGTGGGCATGTTCGGTATTTCTAAATCGTGTATGAAATGCCCAGATATCAAATACAGCCCCCGGCCCCATAGCCGACAGTTTGCCTGCACATCACCGCCCCAATTACCCTTTAAAAAAAAAAAAAAAAAAAGAGTCAAAAAGAAAGAAATGTCAAAACAAATGCTTGACTGCAGATCTCCTTCTACTTTCTGTCCCAGTCCCCTGGTGTTTACACATCTACATCTCAAACCCCTCTGGCCATCCATGATGGTTATTATCACATTTACATTTATGCAACAATATACTCGCATTACTGCAACAATGTATTCAGGTTTTTTTGTTTTGTTTCGATTTTATTTGCGGCTTTTGTGTGTCAGCAATGCGTCACCTCAATGCCCTTCCCATTTTCCACACTGCCTATCCTTCCATCGCTCTGAAATACAAAATGGACGATTGTCTCCCTATTGTGCACATGGCTGTTATTTTTTTTTTTTATTCCTGTATTTGGAAGTGTAGCAGACAGACGGAAATAACAATACATTATTCAACCAATAAACTGCATAAATACATAAGCAAAACGTTGTAAGGCGCAGCTCCTGTATAGCTTTAGACATAGCGGGAGAAAGCCCAGGACCGTGTTGTAATCTGTGTTATCTCTGCGGAGCAGTCAGGCCCTTGTGAGGAGAGGAGAAAAGGGGGGACAGGATTTGTTTAACAAG
>CM056378.1:114862574-114940307 GCA_029718625.1 Synaphobranchus kaupii
GAGACGCCGGTGTTCTCTGTACTTCCTTTACGAGCGCAATTTCCTTGGTCAACGTGCAAAAGCACCGTGTATGCCGTGCAGTGCACTCCCTCTCTCAGCACACAATCACAAGTGCCAGGCGTGATCATCTGAGCTCAACCTCGGCAAAAGTGCCTGTGGTTACTGCTCCATCTCAGTGCAAATGGCATGAGTAATGTCTTTCTGTATGACACACTACATACCCACCCTCGCTGGCAGAGCGGCTGTTGGTCGGGGGAGGGGGGGGATCTAAGGCCTTGTGTTTAAATAGAAGTCTGTGGAAATTTCAAAATCCAACTGACACACAAACAGTCGCTGCATTAGTAGACCTCACATTCACACCTGAGTGTGTTACTTGAGGTGAGGAAGTGTACTATAGCGGTAAGTGGATTTCTTGGGACTCCTCTGTGCAGGGTAGTGCAGATAGGGGCACTAATCCAGGGCTTACTGTAAGCCAGGGGCCCGCAGCAGAATCGAAACCTGGGCTCCTTGCTGCTCTTGACAGACTGGATGCATCAAACGCATTTCATCATCATATTGTCTGTTAATGCTAGACCTGCCTCTTTAGGGGGGGGGGGGGTAGTCAGGGATGTGGATCATGGAGATGCAAGAATGAGGCACAGTGAGCCCAATATAGCCAGGCTACGCAAACTCCGTTTCTGAGAACAGCTGTAAATGCTGACTTCCAGCCTATCCCACATTAAGTTATGGCAACTGGGAATATACAGTATATCTACGTGTTATCGTTATTTGTTAACGTGAACATTTACATCACGGTGAACACTGACTGATTGACCGTGTTCCTGGTCATTAAAACTCGGACCCTGAGCCGAGGAGGGGAGGATGGGGTCCCCCGACTCTGGAGTCTGGTTCCTCTCAAGGTTTCTTCCCATCTGTTACACCCAGGGAGTTTTTCCGTGCTAGAATCCCTGGAGGGGTTAGGTCAGCGTTCACTGTAAACTGTTTGTAAAATGTTCTATAAAAATAAATTAGATTTGCTCAGACTGCAAGCTTCACTCACTGCCATTCATTTTTGGAGCCTTGGTTTTGCTTAAGTACATTTCAATAAGCAAATGTGCCTTTCAGAATTTACTCGGTCTCCAATGTAATTTTACCTTTCAATGAATCAAGTATACTGCACAAAGCCCCATTTGCAGACTACTCAATGAACAGCATTAACACATTAAGACGCTGTAAATATTCGTTGTAACTTGAAAAAAGCGAAACACTGTGTGTTGGTCACCGAAAACACAATAACAGTTATTTTAGGGCTCATGAAGCTGACCTGGGCACAAGTGATGAAGACGAAGACGAGCACAATATCCAATACAGCTATACATTCTCGTTAGCTCATATAGAGACGGATTGTTTGACTGGTAACTTTATTAAACCCACTTCATAATCACGAACACTCTGGATATTAATGCAATAATAACACGCACAATGTAAGCAATCATTACATGGCAATCTGCAGGAAAATGGTGAAGGACATTAGAGTGCACGACATTAGAGTCAATCACCTCAGTGCATAAAAGATAAACTACCTACCAACAGAAATCAGCGTATAATTATAAAAACACCATGATTAAAATTAGGATCAACTTAACCTACTCTACCTACCAGATTTGCAAGTGTTTGTTAAAACACATTTGACAGCTGCTGGAACAAAAAGACCTCTTTTGTCGCTCAGTGGAACAATTAGGCATAACCAGACACTTGCTAGTTCTAAAGACACTAAAAATACCGTGTAAAGGACGGCCTTCATAATGCGGAACAGTCTACAGAGAGAGGTGCGCTCTTTCTACGCAGAGAGAAGGGAGGGAAGATATTAATAAATCAGAGTTAGATCTGCCACCTAAAACACAAACCGAGAACGTCTCCCAAACAAAGGCAGGAAAAAAACACAATAAATCTCCACTCTGTTATACAGCAGTGCCGTCCCGTCTGAGTGTGCGTGCGCCGCTGAGAAGCCACTTTATCTACCCTCTCCACTCTCCTTTCTCAATGGGGTTAAACTGTGGGGCTAAATACCCATGGTCCTCTATTTCCACTGCACATTCAGCAGCTATACGACGTGAAGTCGATCCGGCATTAGGCTTGAAAATAAACATCAGGGCCCCCGTATGTGATTTGTATGTGTTTGGCCGCGGCTGAAAGGGGTAGCTGGTCACACAGAAGTGTCTGTAGCATTCTTATTGGCAGACTGTAATGGGTGAGACAGCTGTTGCACTATGTCTTACCACTTACCACTAGCCTTAGCAGCAGAAATCGGCAGAGGAGTCAGCTAACTTACACCCCTCCCTACCACAAGACGAAAAACCCAAGTACGTATATTCAATACGTCCAGAATTCCAGCCTGGATTTAGCAAGACACATCAAAGCCGAATGTATTCAAGCTTTCTTTATGTGCCTAATCACTAACCATTGTAAAGGAATGGGTACTAGTTGTAACTCTTTACAATTAACATGAAATTGAAATGAGGGTATTTTGAAGACAAATTCTAAGAAAATTATGTGTCGCATCAACTTGTCAACACCTTTTCCCCGCCGTAATGTACTGGCAGATGCTTGCCAACAAAACAGATACAAATCACATGACATCATACACAACAGCCTAATTGATGGGTAGATATGTACAGAACAAAAGTTTCCATGACTTCAAACCTTTAGCACATGCAGTTCATTCCATTTATAGTTTCAGCAGCGTTTCGGATTAGCTGAAATAAAATGTGCGTGTCTCACATCTCTGTGTAAAATATTGTTTTGAGAAATATTTGTTCGGAAACATTTTCTTCCGGAGCGAAGTCTTTTTGTTAATTGATTCATACCTAAAAATCCCTATTTCAGGTTTCTTAGTCATAGTAGTAAGTATCTAAAATATGTATTCTATACTGTGCTGCAGTGCATATTGTTTAGCTCCCTACTAGTATACTTAAGAAATGGAAAACACAGGAAGAGGAAAGTTTGGTAAAGAAACTGGGGACAAAGGGCTACAAAAGACAAATAGCTGAGCCTGCACTCATGTTGTGAAGAAAAAGTCTAATTAAAATGAACCCTGAGCATTGTGGTGAGAGACTATTAAGTAACTGTGTCCCAGGTCTTAGAAACCGTACCTTTATACACAGTCCTTACAAATTCAATGAGCAACAGCTGGGCTCGTTCACAATCAACCGCAACAGTGCGCGTGAACAGATGTGGCCGCCGCTGTCCCTGGTCCTGAACATTTTTTCAGGAAAACTGAAGGAAGATCTGACAGCAACTCAGAAATATTGACCCTCTCTGCTTCCGCAGGAAGTGTTTATACACCTGAGGCCACATTTATAAACAGTGCTGAGCAGAAAAATGCCCTCAGAAAGCCACGTAAGCGTGTTTCCAGGCAGAAATTCAGATGTATAATATAACACGTGCTGTGAGAATCTGCGTACCTCTGCACACGATGGACACCACACGTACACAATGTTTGGAGTCCGTGTGATATGGCGACACCGTGACAGAAAGGCAAAGGTAGAAAATGCAAACTTTTTTAAAGCAGATTTCCGACTTTCACCCTGAGCGTTCTTTTACGCATTCTTTTACTCAGAGTTTTATACATGTGGCCCCTGGAATTTCTCTAATCAAAGCAAAGCTAACTTGATGGCATGAAATTGGGTGTTACAGCTAACCCTGTTCAGCCCCATTTCCTGTTTTTCCTGTCAAACAACAGCATTACAGTCGCCCTTCTTTGCATTTCTGACAAAGTAATCGTCAATCGTCTACACCTTATTAGATGGATATGTACCTTCCATGACAAATACTGTAAGTGCTGCTGCTGACAAAACTATTTTAAAAAACAGCATTTCCATCCTCCATTTGAAAGCTATTATCAGGAAGGAAAATAAATAAAGGCAGGCCTGAAGTGCACATAGCAAAGTGAGTGCACAGAGAACCTTCTATTTTCTCATTTCGGTATATAAAGATCCCATCAATCCTCCTCCTCCTCAGTGAACACGGAGCTGAGGAAGGCCTTGACCTGGCTTAAACCTGCGTGAACTCATTTACTTGCACGCAAAAAAATTCATCTAAAACACGTCCACACAGCGCGCGAGAAAAGAACAGAAAATGTCTATCGATAATAAAACGGAAAGAGGAGAGAGGAAAGACAGACAGCGAAATCACCCGACACGTCTAAAAGCACGCGGCTGACACGCGTCATTTCCAGCCTCTCTGCCTTCCCAGTCACAGCAGCTTCACATTTGAGGAGGCAAAAGAATTATAATAATATACTGCCGCTATTGGGAAGGGTGGACTCGGGTGGGTGGACTTGCAGCGACGTCTTCCAAGAAACATAATAAAAAACTTTGTCACCACATAATTTGGAAGAAGCAGGATTAAAGAACAGAGAGAATGAACATTTGAGTGTGTGGGAGAGATGCAGCCATCTTCTCTTGGACGCTTAAATAACGAAGAGGACTGTTTTGCCTGGGCCCCACAGTATTAATAATGGAGATGCAATGGTAGGCCCGATTCTGTCACCCTTCATCTCCAACACAAAGGTAGGCTATGAAAAGATTACAACTTCCTGAAATATACATGAATAAATCACTAAAGCCTGCCAGCGACGCTATGCAACATTCAATTATTCAGATCTGTCCAGAGAGCCACCGTGGTGGTGGAGTGCTCTTCCCTCTCTCACTCTTTTCCAGAACATTCTCTCCCGTATCTCTGTTGTGGAGTGCTCGTTCCTCTCTCTCTTTCTCTCTCTCTTTTCCAGAACATGTGTTCATTCTCTCCCGTATCTCTGTGGTGGAGTGCTCTTCCCTCTCTCACTCTTTCTCTCTCTCTTTTCCAGAACATGTGTTCATTCTCTCCCGTATCTCTGTGGTGGAGTGCTCGTTCCTCTCTCTCTTTCTCTCTCTCTTTTCGAGAACATGTGTTCATTCTCTCCCATATCTCTGTGGTGGAGTGCTTGTTCCTCTCTCTCTTTCTCTCTCTCTCTATTCCAGAACGTGAGCGCATTTTGTCCCATACCGCTTTCCACCTACAGAGCCTGGCTTCCTGGCTGTCGCTCCCACTGCCATGCTTTAAGTTCTGCTTTGATCCTATTGGCCTCAATAATGCAGCTTTCCTAGTTCTCCTCGTATATATTCTTAGAGAACATATATTCTTTCTTCTCCTGCTATCACACTCCCGGTCTGTCTGTCTGTCCGTCTCTCTCCTGCTCTCATTCTCAACCCTTATAACACTGTTCTCCACCAGCACTGCAGAAGCACATATTAAATGGGACATGGAGGAGAAACCAGGCAAGAAAAACAATCTTTGCAGCATTAAGGAAGAATACTGATGATAAGAGAGGCTCATTTTCAATGTGAGAGCTGCAGTGCATGTCCGTGTGTGTGTGTGTGTGTGTGTATGTGTACGAGGGTGTGTTTGTGTGTGTATGTGTGTGAGCGCATGTTTGTGTATGTGAGTGACTGCGCATGTGCCTGTGTGTGTGTGTGTGTGTGTGTGTGTGTGTGTGTGTGTGTGCGTCTGAGCACGTGTGTGTATTTGGGGGTGGGGGGGTCTTTTAACTGTTCAATAATGCAGCTCATGGAGACAGGGGTCTTTTCTGGACTGGGCCCAAACCACAAACAGATGGCCACATTCTGGACTCTCAGGAATGCTCTCTTGCTTAAAAGCTTTCAGTTGTACAAGTAAACTACACATTTGACTTTGTGTATTTTCCTGAAATTACTAAGTTTAACAGCTTCTTAAATTACCACAGTTCATGTGGACATGTGGAATTGTACTTATTGGAGATTTAATTATTTTAATAAATGGATCCAAATTATTAATCAATGATATTGTCTCAAATGGGTGGACACTGATGATGTCTGAGGTACAAAATTAGACTGCATTCAAGCGGGGTTAAAAAGAAGGGTATGATATATGCCTTGGTCTAAAACAGACTACTGTTCAAATTAAAATCAATAGATTCAATAGATTTCTTCCCCACCAATCTAGATTGGTCTCAGAGCTCATTACAAACACTGCAGTTCACATCAAATGAAGCCGATCATTATTTTCTGGGAGTTACATTTACGTTTTCTCACTCCGCTCTTGTGAAAGACAAGAAAGTTTACAACACTTCTCTAGTCAAGAAATTACTTTTGATTTTGCAGATGAAAGTACACGGCTAGTTAAATCGCATCATTAAGTCATTACATGTGTACCGCTACTTTAAATACCACATAACAAATAACTAGTAATGTCATTAGTAGTCTGTACGCTGTCAACCTCCTGTTGGTAGACTGGGCCTAGGGCCAGGTTGCAGACCGTGCAGTGAGACTACGCTTATTAGCAACTCAAAAACAAAATGAACAGCACAACTGCCACATCCACAGAAATCACACTTACACCAAGCTCATCTTGAAAAGTGCTAGATTTGTTACATCAGAAAATCGGTAAAAAGAATAACTCCACTGATGATGAAAAGTTGCTCAATTTTGGCAACAAAAGCTCCAAGCTGGCAATGGAGTCCGTCCACCTGCTCAGGCCTCAGATAGCAGCACTCGGGCCGAACCTTCGGCTGGCAGTAAAGCCCAGGTTTATACACGCAGCAGATAAACAGCGTAGCCAGGCTCCTCCTTCTCTTTCCACACTGTGACCAACCCCGTGCTGATCAATGCCTCCCCAAATCACCCCATTTTTCTCCCATTTTACTCATCGTCTTTCCTCTGGGATCAGTGTACAAACACAGAGTCGGACATTCTTCCCTTCCAAAGACCGAGCAAAGGCTAAATAAAACCCACTGAAAACCCCAATGCTTTCAGACACTACTATTCCTGTTCAATTTCTGCCTTCTCCCGTACTTACCATGTAACTAAGAGGTTAAGGGAGCATATTACAGAGATTATTCAAGTCATAACAAGCTCTTGTCTGTCAATCAAGCATAACTTTGGTTTGGTTGGAAGTCTACGAGTCGCCATTCACTTCAGAGAGCGTGAGAACGGATACACAATTTCCGTGCAAAATAAAAAAAAGTAAGAAAGTAAGAAATGTTCTTGCATCAGCAACAAGTGCTGTATATTAGGCCCCGCCATGTAGTCCGCTGAATGATTTGCTATTAACGCAGAGGAGGCAAAGCTCTGCTCTGTAAATTGCATTACAGTCAGAGCAACTGAGGGCGGGGGGCTTTAAGACAGGTCTACACTGGCGAAATTAATACAAGCCGAGACCGAAATTCAATTTAATGTTGACACTGGACAAAGAGCTACATAACAAAGCTGGTGTTAAATTGAAATTTTACTGCGGTAACACCTTTTCTCTTCCCTATTGTACCGTACATGTAGCTTGGCAGGCATTCCACAAATATTTAGAAACTCTCATACATACACAACCCCCCCGCCCCCCCCCCCCCCCCCACACACACACACAAACAAACAGCACACACTTAAACCAAATAAAGCAATTTAATTTCCAGTTTCCCATAGCTAATGTATGTTGGAATAGCACTCAGTTGATTACATTCAGCCAAATTCATATACTTTCTCCAGATACATAAATGATAATAATGTACAGCATACACAAAGGTCCAATTGTGCTCAAGGTTGAGGTCATTGCTGGGATCTCAATCGACAGCCTCGGTTAAAGCTGCAGTAGGCAAGTTTGAAAATATACCAGGCAAAATGACTCCCCCCCCCCCCCCCCCCTCTCTCTCTTTCCTAAGCCCCTCCCACCAAATGAAGCTCCAGTGCACACGTGGAGACAGGCAGACAGGGAGGGGTTTATACTACCGGGAGGATATTTTGCTAGTAGATAGTTGCCCTGATTGGTAGCTACATAGCTAGCCCTGATTGGTTGGTTTTTGGAAGACCGGCTTGAGATTTTTTGACAGCCTAAGTACAGAGCCCAGGACACTCACAGAATATAAACCGGATTTTTTCTCAGAACACTTGATTAATTGATAGCTGCTGGAATGTAATGAGCAAATTTTGTAATTTCGAGAATGGCCCCCAGGTGACATTAATTTCCCTCCTGTCCAGTAGCATGGGCACACAGAAGGCTCAGAGGGTTAACACCGTCCCTTAAAAGAACTACATCTCCCTGCTCCCCCATCATAAATGGGCCTTATTTAACCGCAAGCCCAACATCTGGAGAACTGGGATTTTAGAAACCACGGCGGTCTTGCAAATGACTGCTACAGTGTGGCAGCACATGGAGAGTTGAAGATCATTACTGCATTGTGACTTGAGGATTGTGTGTTTGTGTGTGTGCGTGCGTGTGTGTTTGGGGAGGGGAAAGGTGAGCTCTAGTGTCTGCTGGCCAACGCCTTCTTCAGTAGCCAGGTTACAGAACCTTTTCAGAACAAAAGCCAGGTTTGTTCTCCAGCACGCCCCCCCCCCCACCTCGGTAGGAGAGATGAAATCCAATTTAAAATGAGTTAAAAATGCTCCATCCAGGCCACATGCGTACAGCACAGTGTCTCTCCCACACTCTTTTTCAGGCTGCAACTCTAGAGCATCTGTGGAAGGAAGCCACTCGATTCCCAAACAGGTTTTTTTCTTTCCATGTAGGGAACAGATGGAGAAATAATCTCCCACAGCACCAGTTACACTATCAATTTGCTCCTTTCAAATGGAGAAAAAGCGCCAACTTGCGCCAGCACCATCCCGAAAAGGCCGGTCTCTCGAACTCTCTCTCTCTTTGAAAATACCTGCTCGTGTTTTCAGCACCCAGCAATTTGGAACGAGCGGGCGGTTTCCGGCCAGCTGAGCCGCGTACTCACGCCTGCGCTGAAAGCCTTAAGGAATGGCGTGCATTCCCGCAATTAGCGCACGCTCTCATCCGGTAGCTTCCAAGCTAATGCTTTTTTGGACGACACACAAAAACACATTTCCTTTTCACATTCTCTATTCAACTGCCCATTTTAAATAAAGCTTAGGCTGGCGATAACTAAAAAAAAAAAAAAAAGTGATATATTTGTGTTGGATGCAATGCTTCCCTTTGTCCGTAACCCCTAAAAAGGCACATATCCGGTGAAAGTTAACGTTAAGTTAAAACACCTACAGGGTGCCTTTTACAGTGACAGCATGTGTTAAATAGCCCAAACGGTCACTCACAAATCTAGGACCCTTTCCATATATGGTTCAGTTTTCTAATGAGGGCCCCATTGACCTATGCCAGATGGAACGTTCTGGAGGGTTGCGGTTGACATTTTAAGGACTTTTCAGCACATGTGTATCCTTTTCAAGGGCCGAAAAATATCACGGTTCAGGAAAAAACGACAAGGCAACTACCGCATCACAAACCACCAGACAATTGCTTTATGGGTTTGCGATAGCAACATGGTAAGCTTTCAATTATTGCACAAACATCAAATTTATTACAATAACGCGGATCTTGAAAGCAGCCTTCCCTACAAAATGGCTACTGCCTCAGCACTGAATGGAATGGAGAACAGCGACATCAATGGAGCAGAGGCTCTGTATGAATGTGGTACAAACTGCATGGTTTGGCCAGCTCTTCTTCCACACCGCAGAACAGGGAGTCACATGACTCAGGGAGAGAATTTCACATCTTCATATTCCCTTTCTTATTGGGGCTTGGATTTACAGTGGGAGGAAAACTCAGAGCTCTGGCTGGAGACACACTGTGAGTGTAAAAGACAGAAATAGATCTAGATTTTCTAAATGGTCCATCCAGCTCATCCTGGGTATTCATTCTGTTCCAGCTCAGAATTGGGACGGTGTGACACAGCCGGGGTTAGAGGTAGGATCTCTACCCAGTCTCCCTGTCTTACATACATTCTGCCCCTCTCGCTCCCTAACACCATGCAGGGCCGTGTCTAGGGCAATGCCCCCCCAAATGCTCCGCCAGCCCCCCCAAAAGCCAAATCCAGACACCCATGTGTGTGTGTGTGTGTGTGTGTGCTAGCCTACTGCTGCGTGTTGGCTAGTCAGCCCTACTTTCCTCAAACTTTGGAATACTTCACATATATTAAAATACACTACCTATCATATCTCTCTCTCTCTCTCTCTCTTACGTGCTCTATCACTCTCACGGCGAAACGGCAGCCGCCAACAGAGGAAAGCCCCCCGGCGTCTCAGGCATAAAAAAGAGGGGGAGTATGGCTAAAATATAAATGAAAATGATGAGCCAGTTAGAGTTACAGTAATGTAGTAAATAAAAAATAGCACAAAGAGACTGATGAAGGAATATAGCTCTAGATTAGATAATGATTTGGTATTATTGGGCATAAATAAAGTTGTCCTGAGGGGGGTGGAGGTGGGTTTAAAATATAAAATGATCTTATCCACTAAGATACTGATTAGCCTATACTTTACCTTTATATGAAAGCATCTCAAATCTCATCTAGGGCTTTGAAAAAAAAAACATCTTCAAAATGCTCATAAATTAAACATTTTATTTTAGAAAATACCGTGTGAGGTTGTGTAGAAATGCAGGAAATGAGTTTTAAAAAGGACCCCAGACCCACCACTACTTCGTTCCCCCCTTGTGCCCCAACATCTCTTCATGCCCCCCCAATCAAAGCAGTCTAGAAACGGCCCTGACAACGTACCACAGTATAATTATGAGAAATTAAACAAACTGGTGCCTGATTAAGCAAGCATATTATGTTAAGTGACCAGCAGGGAAATATATCATGAGTTAATGAGATATATAAATTATCCTCATGTGACTGTTCCTGCGGAGACCGAATCTATAGAGCATTAGACTAATGTTTCAATTCAAGAGTTTTATGTGATAAGGTGCAAGAATACACTGGCCATTTTCATAAAGCGTACTTGAATTGGCCGTTTTCACCATGCTCAGTGATTAATGGCCTTAAAAGCATAGAAATATGTGACACTGAAGAAGCTTCCCTTGTAATAAATGTTAATGGTTATATGAAAGTGGTGCATTTTGGATGACTCTAAGAATGCAGGCACTTCAATTATGAGTTGTTAAAAATATTCTCTTTTTTCCCTGTAACAGGACCAGCAGCTGTCCCTGGGGTTAAGCATGAGGGAGCTTTGGTTTATTTGCAACGCGGCATGTGTGAGGGATGACAGATCAGCGTGGCAGACCCAATTATCTCTCTCTCTCTCTTTCTTTCTCTCCCTCCCTCCATCCCTCCCTCTCTCTCTATCCCTCCCTCTCCATCTCTCTCTCTCTCCCTCCCTCTCCCTCTCTCTCTATCCCTCCCTCTCCCTCTCTCTCTATTCCTCCCTCTCCATCTCTCTCTCCATCTCTATCTCTCTCCCTCTCTCTCTCCCTCCCTCTCTCTCTACCTCTCTCTCTCCCTCCCTCTCTCTCTCTCTCTACCTCTCTCTCACTCCCACCCTCGCAGAGTGGACCATAGCCTTGGGCCCTGGGCCACGGGGTCAGGGTACACCACGGCCGTCACGGATCCATTCCGGGAGACGGAAAGGTCAGCATGAATTGTGCATGAGCGGTTTGGGGTGGAGGTTGCCATGACAACTGGCCTGGGTCTCTCCTGGCTCAAGCTGGGCCTCGTCTGTGCCCCTCTGACCACGGTGGGGAGGGGGAAGGGATGGGGCAACGTGCAGTCACATCCACACGTAAATCCCCAAAAAATACCAATTTAGCTCACTCACTTGATATGCAACTCAAAAAAAATTCAATTACATACTGTACTTTCAAAGCACCAGCATGTGGGGAGAATTCATTCATGAGGCACTTGTGATAAGAGAAACTATGTTAAATAAAATAGTTATTTTATAATTGTGCAGATATCCTTGAATCCATATTTCATACCATGAGGCGAGTTTTTATATTTGTGAGTTTATCTCTGGATGTCTTCCGTGAAAGAGTCAAATAAACAAAAGCCATAATTTGCATTGCATTACCAGAACAGGACTAATTATTCGGTCAAGGGATAAGCTCTTTGTTATTGATAAATATTAATACTCCTCTTTACCTGAAGATGTGCTCTCAATGTCTGTCTCATTATGTCATACACACGGCATGTGTGTGGGTATGTGTGGTTTGTATATATAATATTCACTAAAAAGTCACGTAATTATGGTAATTATAGACTAAAATGAATCACAGCAGTAGCAGGGATACTAAGCAATACAAATGAAATTGATATTATAATAATAATGGATGTGTGTGTGTGTGTCTGTGCAAAGTGGCTCCTCGTTTTTCCACAGACTGCGATGTGATTGGCTGCTGTAGAGAATACTGTCCTTCATAGTGTTCACTTTGCGATGCTCAGTCGCCGTTTAGTAACCTTTTAATTTAGCATTTAAATGATTCTTCATTACATACGGCACAGTAGGCTGAATGAAATTAAAGAAAATAATACAAATTAAAAGTACCGAAACTGGTACATTAATTTCGCCTTCTTTTTATGGTGTCTGCTTTACAAGCTTTTTTCATAAATTTTCAGAGACTTCACGATGCACTCTTTGTGAGGTGCAGCTGGGTATAATTCAAATGGTGTATTACCCGCAACAAATTGGTATCCGTTTCCCTGGGGACCTTTGGGAAAAAATAATAATTTTCTATGGTGTACTGCCAGGGTCCAGTTTAAAAAAATATATACTAATCCTGCACAGCCAGGTAGCCACAGCATTACCCATACCATCTGTTACCCATACCATCTGAGGCTTCATACTACCCCTGTGCCTCAATAACAAAATGTTTATCAAACGCCCACCTCACTTTGGATTACTTGGATATGATGTGAACCAAAGGTCCACGTCTTCAGTCAGATCCTAAAATTACAAGAAATCTTCTACCGTGATTTATATTGGAAATTCAGCTGCAGTCATCCACGACTACAAGAATATCTCCCCATCGCAGTGTTAATTACACAGCTTTTAGAATGTGTCAGAGTGTTCTCCAAGTGGCATGTGAAGTCAGACGAAGGCGTAGCCTGAAGGAGCAGCCTGAGCCCTGCATGTGGCTCACCAACATTACAGCCTCAGTTTGACTCCAGTTCTCCCCTGTAGATATTATTCCATTATTCCTTTACTGACTAATTTTACTTCTGATGACTGACCAAACTGTTTTTTTTTTACGGACTGACTTTATTGGAACGCAAACTCTGAAGAACTAGTGCAAGTCTCTCTGCCATTTTTGCCATGCAAGGGCTTAATAAGACCCTGGAATAAACACTGATGTTTAGTGTGACGCTAACATAGGCTCACCCAAGGCCTCACACAGTGTTATCAAGTCATGCAACTCCAGTGAGAAAAAGCAGGAATCTAGAAGTCTAGAGGGGTGTAAATCTAGTCTCAGAGACGAAACTATGAGTTTACACATAAACGGACTATGTTAACCCCAATACAGCTCAGATTGTACCTGGATATAGCCTGGCTACGTCCTAGTCAGCAGGAAAACTTTGTGTAATGAAATACAACCAAATGTAGCCGTTTTTTCACCTGAACATCTAGGTGGCATTTCACTGACTTTTCACCTCAAAAATGTTCAGTGGGAGCTGCATTGTTTGTCTGAAAAACTAAGAGCATTCCCATTTTAAGGAAATTAGTATAGATGGCTAACTTGGAAATAAAGTTCTGTCACAACAAAACAAAACAAAAAGTAAACAGGTAATAATAAACTTAAGAATAAACATCACTTAAGAATACAAAGATGTTGTTTGTTCACATTGACCAGGCAGTAGAGAGTTTCATACTTGGTCAATAAACATATCTGCATTGAATGCAGGTTCAAATGCCTGTGCAGTGTCCACACTGTACAGTAAGCAAAAGTTTTAAAAAAACACCTTTGTGTTTAATAATTGTATTTATTATTTTATGAGGGGGCAAAAGGAGAAATAGGGTCCAGTTAACATTAACTACCAATCTATAATCACTAGCCATGCTTAACCATGTATCTTCAACTAGCCATGTATCTTCAACAATAACATTGAGGATGGTTTTGGATATATTCAAACTGATTCTGAGCACTACCCAAACTGTCAATTGTGTTCTAACACCTGCACACTCAGACACCACTCTGGACACTTTAGATCATTAGCTAGCCCTGTTCAATCAAACATGTACAAGGCAACTGCCAGGTGTTACAGTGGTGGGTCAGCCTAATGTTGCATTACCTTGCAAGCTAACTACAAAGCATATCTAGCTGACACTAATGACAAGTAACAAGCAAAGGCTGTACTCACCTGCACCAAAACTGCTCGCAAAATACAGAATGCAATGTATTATCATCCTTTTCACTGTCAGTGAGGTGTAGGACACAGACCACAGTGTTTCCAATTACACAAAGGGGAGGAATTTCTATGTTCTGATGTGATGAAATGTTTTTTTTTTTTTTTTTTTTACTATTTTTTTATTTTATTATTTGTTTAACCTTTAATTATACAGGTTAGGTTAACTGAGCATGTATGCTCTTTTACAGCAACGCCCTGTTAACGCCCAACACTCCAAGTAGCCTATCCTGGAAGTGTTTGGATTGTGGGAGAAAACCGGAGTACCCAGAGGAAATCCATGGGGACACGGGGAGAACATGCTAACTCCACACAGAAAGGCCCCCGGCCTGGATTCGAACCCGGGACCTTCTTGCTGTGAGGCGACAGTGCTAGAAGTAATGAACTAAACGCAACTGAATTCATAAATCTGCCATAAAGTTGAAAAATGTTCAATGTTTCAGCCTCCAAATTTCATTTCTCGATGATGCGCTTGCAACATTGGTTCATTTCAATATTTCATGCGAAACAGATCCAGCCTTGTTCATGCTATCAGTAGAGAAAGACTCCACGTTCAACCTCTCGGCTGGGATTTAGTCCGTGGTGAGACTTCACATATCCCGAATGAAGGCTGTAAAACAGTGGGCATTCCTAAGCTCCATGCTATGAAATGCCTGGTCTTATGACTGTGAATGGAGGTAAAAAAAAAAAGAAGCTGGAATTGAGTATCTGGTGTGGTTCACGAACAACACTGCTTAAAATATATCAAAATTAGGTGAAGCAAATTCCATAACACCCACTCCTAGAATCATGGAATAACCCTCCATTTTAGTGACCATCAAATTACTATTTCAGTTCCGGAAAATACGAAAATGTCAGCAGCAGTTACACTTGTGATGTGCGCAAACCACTTCCATGAACAGTCTGGGGTGTAGACTGACCCGAAATGACCCGCCAGCCTATTAAACAGCATGCTCCGACACTGCTGGAGTTCACTTCCGCTGCCTGCGAATGGCTACGACTAAGAATATGCTACAGGGCACTCAGGGAAAGTATTTCATTACAGCAAGTCATTAGATATGTGAAGGCCCAACATTGCATCATGTTTTCACAAATCACATTTAAAATATGAGAAAATTACATGACAACTCAGGGGAGCCGAGGAACTCTCACACGAGAAATTTTAATAATTACATTGCTGTTCATAAAAGATTGCTCAAAGGGAACCACTTCAAAACTTGCAAATTGCAAACTCTCGACTACGCACGCTAAATGTGCTCTGAAGATATGGGAGAAATAAAGCTCGCTGCAAGTTTGCATTACTCTTGCAACACCAAGGTGACCTTGAGGGCCAAATCCGAGATGGAATGGCTTTAACTTCATGGCTGTCAACTGCTCTAACTCAAGAGTACAGACTGCCTTATTATTCAAATTCATGCCAGTGTACTTGTGGTTACTGAAGGCTCCCGGTAGTCTGCATTTAAATATGTCACGCCTTCAAAGATCACCCATCTCAAAAAGTAGAGAAGACTCCCGCGGAAAGCAGCCGATATACTCAAAACTAAAATAGTGTCCAAAGGTTCACCTTTTACGTTTTGTTTTGTGCATTGAGGACATGATATACATTTACTGTCATGCAGTAGCGTATTTCACGTGCTGTAAGGCTAGCACATTCTCTAAGTGCTGTAATGCTAAATTACATTAATACTGTGACCTATATTTGAAATGACAACTTATTGACATTCATGAAACGATAAAATAGTGTCTAACCAACAATTTCAATAAATGTACTGTATATTCTCCAATATATACACTACAAAGTGCTTCCGATTTGTTATGTTTTTACTGCTTCTTATAATCCTCACTAATGAACGCGCCTACATTCATAGTTTGGAGGCCTAAGGAGCCATGTCCTATTTTGCAGTAGTCGCCTATAGGGTGAGCATGTGGTGATACTAACACGTTTCCTGATCTGTGTGAGGACTTCACACCGTCGGCTCCATTTTTAACCCCGTTCAGCCTCAGTGAGAAATCGGAAGCAGCCTGTTTGAAGGATTGTAAGCCCGGCAAATGCCTTCGGTATCCAGTCGCATCACAAAAGGCTTTCAAGTACCTTTCATATTTCTTCACCTTCCATTTCACCGAGTGGAATTGTGCTAAAAAACACGATAGGCAGAAATGGCAGCGTTATAAGGGGCACATGAGGAACCCAGTGGGGCAGGGCTCCTTTGTGAGGCTATAATTACTCCTGGCTGACGGCAACACCCAAACTTACGAAATTGCCATCCTGACTACAGGGCGTCCCCGGGTCAGATGAAGGCTCGTTGGTTTATTTACTGTAAATATTTCATTAGCCCTGTCCCTCCGAGGTCCTCAGTACTAACACAGAGATGCAATTGTGTGTGCTGACAGGAGGGGCGGCTTCAGGAGAGAGCTATCAGAGAGCGGCAGGCATCATGTTGCAGGGGTCCTTTCAAGCTGCGTTATTTCAGAAGTCCTCTCTCAGTGCTACAAGCAATGCCTTCCCAATCCACCCTTTTTCCTGTTAGCTCAGGACTTGATAGCTTCAACGAAATGCATTTTAAAAAAATGGTTTTATTTTTTATTTGCTTCGCTAGTTGGCTACATTAACTGCATTGTCAAGAAAGTGCTACCTTTTTTAAGATCATCTCTTGATCCTTGTATGGGCGTATGTTTGATGTGACTGAGACTAGTAGCTCTACATTATGCGGTTGCCGTTGAAGTTGTTTAAAAAAAGAAACAAAAAAAAGAAACAGACAGACAGACAGACAGGCACTCACAAAATGTATGTTTTACAAATTGTTTCAAAATTTTAGTTTGACTAATTTAAGTAACCATTCCATAAAGTACCACACAATTCCCATATTGTTAAAGCTCTCAGAAGCTGAACTGTAAATTGCACTAGCGTATATTGTATTAATATGCTAATATGAATGATTCCATACTATATATTATAATTCCATGAACCATGGTTCACAGAATTACAATATATAGTACAGCTTCAACAGCAAACCGGAGAGTGAATCTACGTTTAATGTAGGAGTACAGTATACAAAAGCATTCTGCAATATAAATCACCTCTTCTTACCACACACACACAGCAATTACAAAGAGCAGGAAACCAGTTTCATTTAATTAAAGTGGCAAAACACAGATCCGTTTGCCTGCCAGGGGGGAAAAACACAATGAAAAAAGTGTCGCTGTGAATGCAATCAGCCACCGTCCGTACTCAACAAATTAATCTGATTGCACAATCGCACAACTAAGACACCTGGGGAACAGCCGTGCCTCTTCAGTTCTTCAACATATGATTCTGCCTAATCCTCCTTCCCTGCCATCCGCAGAACAAAAGCTTACATTAGCGCTGCAAGCTTTGCGCATGTGGTGTTATTGTTTTCATCACTGTTTCAAACACAGGTCTATTCATACTCAGCACAAGGGTAGCGTTAAATTGTGGAATAATTTTAGAAGAAATGCTCCTATTTAGTTAATGACAAAATGATGCAAAACATTGAGTTTGTAGTACAGAGGCACTGCATGTCCTAACGCCCTGGTATTCAAATCACGGTCCTCGAGGTCCGAGAACTGCTGGTTTTCCACCCTCCCTTTACCTGGGAGTCAGATGTGAAGACACTCTGGCCAATCAGAGGCACTACTTGTTCAGTTAATTACCTGGGAGACAGAAAACCAGGGCCTGATTTGGATTCGAGGTCCAGAGTTGACTATCCATGTCCTAACGCCTATTGACAGAGGATGCTTACACAGAGATTACAGTCACGCAACAAGTGCAATACCAATACCCAATACATTTGTGCTAGTCTATGCGCTTCACTCTGTCATGTGTGTATAATATTTACAAAATCTGATACTGTTATTGCTGAAATCTACTGAGGTTACCCTTGGTGTAAAGAAACACAACATAACACAACCTAAATCCCAATTTACCTGACAATTTGCCATTAGAGCCCATCTCTAATCTACCTCTCCAAGTTACTTACATGGGTCGTTACATCCCAGTTCCAAGATCATATGGCCCCACACAAGCTTTATGAGACTCATTACGGCCAGCTCAGGTTTTATAACATCCTCCTCTCTAGGCCTGCAAACGCCATTAGCATCTTTTACACAGCCCCATCGTGTTGTAAATCCTACTTCTTCTCAAAAGATAACACCTTATAACCAGGGGTGGACATATATGTCAGCGGTTACTCACGGGGCCCTTGACTTGGCCCTGTTACATCCTAATTACATGCAGACTTTTAGCAGGTGCTCTTATTTAGAGTGAACCACAAGCACTCGTGCGCACCCAGACAGCGCAGCTACATAGGGACTCTTACATACGCGGGACATTACATAGTTAAATAGCGTAGAGGTAGTTTGCCCATTGGGAAGATGTAGCGGCTACGTTGCTTACCGCTGCTCTGCTATGGAATCAGATTTGCGTCAAAAGTATCACGCAAAACATTTCTTGATTGAAAGCAAATAAATAAATATCACAAAGAAAAATATTGATTTCAATAATAATTTTTTCTGTGCCTGCGCAAACGTATTTTGTTTGATACTCGGTACGATGATACTGGAATAAGTGCAATGCAGAGCGGCTGTAGGCAACGTAGCCATGCGACATCTTCACAATGGGCAAATTACCTCCATGCTACGTAGCGAACTTCTCATACACACAGAGCGCAACAGAGCGTCTGCATAGCTGTGCACAGTGTACTGCCTGGGTAAAGGTTTAGGCAAAGAGCAGAGAAGCTACCAAGTCCTCAGTGTCACAATCTATAGCAGTAGTCAGTATATAAACCTACAATATAATGTAAAGTAGAATAATAGGTGAAAGAGGGAGATTGAGGATGAAGTGCTTTAAGTATCAAGTGTAGGAACGATCATCATCCATGTGGCTGCTCGGGAAATGATTTGCCGATACGTACGTAAGGCCTGGGCAAGCTTGAATTTCGCTATGCTCAACAGTGAGAAAGGAGAAGCGCGGTTTAACTGCCGTCTGAAAGAAGTCGCTCTAATTTGAAATTTTACGGTTCCATTGTTGAGGCCCCTGCCAGTGCGAGGAACTTGAGTGTCATCTTTCATCTCGTACTCTCAACACATCAACAACATCGCTAAAATTGCCTCAGAAACACAGCATAAATCAGTCCATCTCTACAAATCAGTCCATCTCTCCCCCTCAAGGATGCCGAGACGCTTGACATGCTTTGCCGTCCTGCTGCCTCGATGACCGTAATTCTCTTCTCCTCGGACTCCCCTTCAAAATACTCGACAAACTTCAATGTGTCGAGAACTCCATGTTCTTCCCCACGAGTGTATCCAACAACATCGCTCCCACCTCGTGCGAAAGCAACTGGTTACCAGATTCAGCACCGTGTTTCAAAACCATTTTTTTAAAGCACCAAAGGGCCTAACCCCCGCCTACACCGCTGGTCTGCTGTAGCCCTGTGCTCCACGCTGGGTACTCAAAGCCTCTAAAACTTTTCTCTGCACGCAAAGCAAACATTTCCACCACGGGTGACAGGTTCATCGGTGTTGAGGTATCCAAGCTATGGAACCTTCCCAAAGGTGTACACGAGCGAACCTACCCCAGGATTGCACAAGCATAGTTACTTTCAAGTCCAGGTTAAAAATCTATCTGTCTCACCTTTAATATTTTAACCCATAAGCTATGGGTAAGCTTATTTTTAAAAATCTTTTGTGCTTTTTGACACCACTCAAAGTTCAAACTGATAAAAATTTTAAGAAACTGACTGCGGCAGAAGACTGGAAGGCATATGAGCCTTTGTGTTTGGATGTAAGGATTAACCGACATTAACTGAGCAGAGTGTGTCTGTGTCTGTGTGTGTGTGTGTGTGTGTGTGTGTGTGTGTGTATGTGTGCATGTGTGTGTGTGTGTGTGTGTGTGTGTACGTGCGTGTGTGTGTGTGTGTGTGTGTGTGTGTACGTGCGTGTGTGTATGTGTGCATGTACGTGCGTGTGCGTGTACGTGCGTGTGTAATGAGATATGTTATAGGTGCCCTACAGACAGACACGACTGAGCTGATAGACCTGAGAACCACGGTTGGGCCGGTTGAGCCCAAGACCCCGCCCCTTCCTTATCCCAACAAACCACAGCAAAGAGCTGAACAATGATTCATCTGAATGTGCCATTTACAGCAAACCAGACTGCCTGACTGCTCACGCAGACACCCGCCTCAACGGCACGGCTAATACCCTGCCTGAGGCCAACAGCCCTTCAAACATCGCTACTGCGAGACAGACGGGAGGAGGGCTATGGAGGGTGGAGTGGGGGGAGGGAGGGAGATGGAGAGAGAGAGAGGAATGGCAGATCGGAGGCAGTGAGAAGGAGAGACAGAGCACCAAAGCGTGGAATGACCATAAACAGACAGGAGCGCTCACCCTGAAAGTCTATTTCTGCACTTGGAATTGGCCAAAGAAACAGAAATACACTCCTCCAGTGAGGTTCCCAGCCACAATATAGAAGAGAGTGGCATAAACGTTAATAAGAATTATAGCCCCTGTAGTGGGACCTTTGAACAGCAAGGCTAGTTCTACAAGCCATTGAACTAGGGCTGTTCCAATACAACATCCAAGGAAAGAGTCACTAAAAAATAATTTATTTTTTAAAATCCTTGCTGGCAAGGGTGTTTACATAATGTCTGATGTTATCTTTAAATATTCAGCACCTGGTATGAATGTCTAATTACAAATGGTTTTTTTTCATGAGAAAAACAGAACGTTCAAGCTGTAATTAGACATAGGCATATGGCGTGATAATTGTTATGGTAAGTTACGGATATCTGTTCATACAACAGCGATTTTTATTACTGTTATCCCCTCAAACTTGTGAGTGTGGTGTATAAAGCAGGCCTGAACTGCAGAGAAACTGTAGGACAATGGTCCTGAACCCTCTACCGTGCTGTAGGTTTTCCGTCCGACCATAACAAAGCACACCTCGTTCAACAGCTAGAGATCTCATCGAGCTGCTAATTAGTACAATCAGGTGTGCCAAATTACAGTTGAAACAAAGACCTTCAGGACGATAGATCTCCAGGAACAAGGTTGCGGGCCACTGCTGTAGGATCGTGCCTTTTGCTGGACAGTGGATGAACGGCCCATTATGCCACACTACCGCAGGTCAGTCATCCTGTGGCGCTAAGCTCGGTGAGGTCTGTTGGGGGGCGTCATGTTTCAGGCCTCACGCCCACAAGGCCTCAGACAAGGCTCGTTATTTCTGGACCTGTGAACACGCCGATCTGTCTGATCAAGCCCCGCATGCTCCGTGGGCGGAAGTTCAGGCGGAATTAATTGCCGGGATCCAGGCTTTGTGTTCTCTGCACGTGTGGCGGCAGGCGAGCTGAAAAGAGGCAATTAGCGGCCAGCGCGGAATCCGCTGGACTGTCCTGTCGGCAGGGGCGGAGACTGGGCGACAGTACGGGCGCATCAGGGAGCATTTAATTCAGAGGTCTATGAAGCACCTTCGCGCAGTGTGGCCTCAATTCATCAACATGTCCTCAAAGGGTCAGTTTACCCAAAAGAAAAAACGAGATACAATACCTAGAAGTTTCTATTTAAAATAATGGACCATCGCTTCCCTTCAAGCCATTTGACCAGCAGGGGTCGCTAGATAGCCATGAAGTGCAAACCCCTAACCAGCCTTGTTTTCAGGTCTTCTTTTGCTTACGTCTGTAACAAAGTATGTACGAGCACATTGTGCTAAATGTGACCAACATGCAGGGCCTGAAAACGGACCTCAAGCTGGTACTCGCCATGAAAACACAACAAATTGCGCAGAATATATAGCGCCGCCATCCTTGGCTTTTGTAGGGAGCGGGGGTTTCTAAAACGATGGCGAGTTCGGTCCACGAACGAAAACGCACCAGACGATCACTACGGAAACCCGCCTGAAACGGAAGCAGTCTGCAGTCACATCCAGTATAAGCACATTACTTAAGAACTGTGGAAGACGTCTGTTTTTTTGTTTTTTTTTCCCCCTTCTTCTCTAAAGGAAAAAAAGAAAATATAAATTTGGCACAATGTGTTAAAATTCCTTTCCAACTCTCCACCTTTCCAGCTGCCAGTCTCTTCGCATGACACCTACAATCGCTTTCATTATGCAAATAGGGCAGATGCAGGGTCCTCCAGAGCCTCACCAGTGCGTCTGCATACAAAACAGCTTCTATTTGTTCCCTTTCAATTACAGAATCCAAGGTATATCATTTAACAGCAAAGGAAAACACACAGACAGACACACGCGTGGGAACATACACACATTTACAAACGCACACACAATTCTAGCTGATTTCAACATCTCTCTCCTCCTCTTCTCCATCATCTACCATACTTTTCTACCTCACTAATTTTCTCTCCCTTGGATTTCATCAAGCTGGCGTTCTACCAGAAGTCCTCCATCACCCATCACACACACACACACACACACACACACACACACACACACACACACACAAAGAAAGGAGAAACCACATCAGCGTGTACTATTTACCGCAAGGAGCACACACACACACACACACACACACACACACACACACACACACACACACACACACACACACACACACACACACACACACACACACACATAAAGACACAAACACAAACGCACACAAAAATACATATGTCAATGTCACTTGGGGGAAAAAATCACTGGATTGTGGCAGTTGCTTGCCTGACGGTCCCCTCAGTAAAATAGTGTCAATAGAAAGTTGGCTGGAAGCCTTCTTTAGCAGCCTGTGCACCTTGTCATAATTGTGTGCGGCGGCGCAAAGCACACGTCAAACAAGCCGTTACAGGGAAGTCAGAGAAACAATACAAATTACATTAGGATGAGCGAGGATCCTTCAGGGTGGCCAAGGGGGGTCTCTCAGCTTGCTCCTGAACCAAAAGCTGTATTAATAGACTCCTAGATTTAGGTTACTGTAACAACAGTGCCAGTTTCTCCCACCGTTTCTTGGTAGACAAGGCTGTAAACCGCCATCCTCACTCCCCCCCCAACACACACCCCATTTCCCTCTCAGAATGAATAGAGAGACGAAAACCTGCCTGCACTGTGGCCACAAGGCATTAGAGCCGAGATGTACAGGTCCCTGTGTCCTGTTCTACGGTAAGCTCTCTTATCCTTGCTCTAGCGACCGACCCACTGGGCATCCTGCTGTACTGCTATAGACAAAGTGGTTTAACCTTACCAAACTGCCACAAGCTCACTGTACAGGAAAAAAAACAAAGACTTCCACCTACGTCCCCTCGGGCTTGCAGACTGGAGTGGAATTCTGCCGCTCACTCCACAAACAGCACAAGCCTGTTTCTCCATGTGGATATTTAAGACAAATTATAATGTCCTATGCCCAAAGAGCATTGAGAATCCTGTTAAAGCTCAATGCACTGTTCAACATAACAACGAACAGGACCTTTCTAGCAAACTTTGATCTAGCAAACTACTGACGCCCAGACGATCAGCGTTTTGTGTTGCCAGGTAGCCGTGGTCAGGCGTACAGTGGTCTAGAGCTGCATCCCTCAGTTCTACATGTAAGAATTTTGCTTGGCCATCAGTGAGGATCCTTGAGTGCTGGGACAGGTTTCCAATTGAAATATAATTTCAGCTTAAATATTTATAAAAAATTGCATAATTCCCTACAACCATTGCTATAGCATTTCTGGTTAGTGTGTGAGCAGGACGCGTGGGTAAAACTCGACTTAAAATGTACCCTGCACTGTGAGGTCGAGGGGGGAGGGCAAAAAAGTGACTAATTTTTCAAGTATTATTTTATCTTAAATTTAGCTTGCACACAGTAAAACTCAGCGAATACAGAGGGTCTCATTACAGAAACTGAATTGAGGTACAGTGGATATTTTGTTGTCAGAATAACACTGCCGGCATCTATTCACTTATTTTTCAACAAAATATAGAGCGGAAAATCACAGCCATTTGAAAAGATAAGAGATCATCAAAAAGTGATTTTATGGGCCTATGTTTATACTGAAGTACCAATTACAAATTGTGCTTCATGATGCCTTGTTTACAGTGCAAAATGCTAAACAGCACTCACCAATGCAGGTGAAAAAAACTAACAATAATGGGATATCCTTTAGCAAATGACCAGCAAATTTTTTACTCTCCGTAACGAGCACTGGACAAAAACACTAAATAAATGTATACTTATCTCCAGTAAAACACATTTATGAAAACCAATCCTTCATTTCATTATAAAAAAAATAAAAATAAAACAGATAAATCAAATAAAAGCAGAACACATTTCTAAATTTGGGCATAATTACAGTGGCACAAGAGCTATAAAAATAAATAAATATAAGAAAATAATAAAAAGTGGGGATTGGAATGCTCATAAAATGTTTACTCTAGCAGCCACTTTGGTCAGTAGCCAACCAGGTTTTGTTAAAAGGTAATGTGGCTAGCAAAATGTTTAAAATGGCTGGTGATTTTTAGAATCCACAAGCCACTCTGGCCAGTGGGTGAAAAGGTAAATTTCATACCCTGCATATTATTCATCTCTGAACTTTTGGGTTTCCCCCCATTAAAAGCACAGAGTCTGGGAATATGTTGCTGATGACTCAGTAACTTGTGGACAGAAATATAATCCTTGCTCATGGCGCGTCTTCTGCTGACCGAGTAGCACCTGTACCAAGCGGCCTTGTGAAGATGTCAGCTGTGACAAATCTATAAAATTAGAAGAAATCATATCTCCCCCACTTCAGGAAAAAGGCACTCGAGTGATGTGGATGTTTACCTTTTTAGTACATGTCGTGACCCACATTTCTGAAACATATCCTTTTTTTTTTTTTGGTACCTCATGGATCAATATCCAGCTCTTTCAATGTTTCTGCCATGTTCTGCAGCTGAGTTTCGTCAAGTACAATGATGGCTTAAGACAGGAAAATGTCAAAAACGCCCTGGATCTCTTCCTCCTTTTAACATTCTTAAAAGGGCATTTTACTTTACCGTGACCGCTCACTCAAGCACACACTGAGCCCACTGTGTTATGCTACAGAAAAAAGGCCTTCTTGGGGAGCACTGTTGGGTGCATTCCCGTTCGGATATACGGATACATCTGCATGCAAAACGAAATAAATAAATAAAATTTGTCCTAATAACGTCAAGCTACACTCAGCGCCCTGATTAGCGTAACATCGCTATTCTGAGCGGCTAAGCATCACGAGGGCCTTCTCCCACACAGACGCTAATCCCTGAACAGTGAGCACAGGGAGGACCTCCGATAGCCTGACACATATCCATCCTCCACGGCTGAAAGATGAGGCAGATTTTAGGCTCCTTTGTGTGAAATTTGTGACATGAAAAGATTTAATTAAGATAAGACCAGCAATAATTAATTCTGCCCCTCTCTGTGAGACTTAATGTCGTGACCAGTGAGGACCGAATAAATTAGATACTTGAAACTTTTATTTTATTTTTTCACAGGAGGGGTCAGGTGATGCAATGAAGTATTGTTTAAAAAAAAAAAAAAAGGGAAAAATACATTTGAAAAACCTCTGCCTCAAGCACCACAGTCTGAGATCTCAGATGAAATCAACCATTGATACAGGCATAGGCAGCACCCAAGAGGAAATGTTTCCATACTGAAAGCTCGGTGCAGTCTACTATAGTCACTCAGGACCTGAGCTTGCAAACTAAAAGACAACTTAAAACGGGTTACAGGTTAAAATGGCCATCGTACCCTTGACCAATAAAGTATTTGAATAGCATATTTACCTGAAGTGTTTCAGGAAAATATGCTATTCAAATTGATAATTATGTGAATAACATATCTACTAAGCAAATAACTAAGGCACTGTAACAGTGGGTTCCAATGGGAAACTGAGCTGTCTGTATTGGGGACACATATGGGTTGTGGTTCCTCCTTCAACGTTTTTCTACACGTTTAATGGCAAATAGAAACAATAACTGATGACTGTAAAGAGGACTCAATTTCCGAGTCTTTAAAGTGATATCTATAGTCTGCTCTTCAGCAATAAAACACACTGAAATGAGATTGTTGCTTGCCAAGTCTACTTGACCGCACTTCAAATTCCAATAAGCCTTTTCCCTCCAACTGGTACAAAATCTGACATCTTCTACAATGAAGACACATTAAGGACAAACGTTTCATTATTCCAACAAGACAGCCAATAATAACCTTGGATGGCATGGTCCCTGCCTTCAGATGTGAAAGAGGCGCTAATTGGAGGGTGCTTTGTTACTTTGTCAGTTTGCAGCTGATGGTTAGACGGCTTTTATTAGGAAGGATTTTGCTACTAATTACAGATGTTTGCCCCCTCCAAACACAAGGCTTCTGTCCCATTTGTGTGAGAACAAATGCCAACTAAAACTACCACTTCTGCCTCCCCCAAAGCTCCTTTCTACCCAAGCACAGCTCTTTCACTTAATCTCTTTAATTTAAAGAATTCCTCTGCGATCCAACTACTGTGTGCCTGTGGAGGAGGACATTCAGTACGGTTACAGAAGTGCTCAAGTGAATTGTTGAAACTAAATACCGTCTTCCATGCAGTACCTTTTCCTTCAGGGACAATAGGAATCCCGTCTATCATGAGTAAGAAAATTAAGCACAAAATACAGGCCATTTCAAGCAGAAAAGGATCAATCAAGATATTATGGTTTCATAAACCATTTGTCCATAACTTTGATTCACAAGGATATTTTTTCCCCCCACAAAGGGAGTTCAGCATTTGCGAATACATACTTAAGTATAAGACTTAATATAAAACTCATATTGAGAAAAAGCACAAAGTCAAAAAGTGCTTTTTGAGTCAATATTAAGAAAAAATGTTAATGAATCTGGATTTATGACTACGTGGTCCCTTGGCTTAAAGGTCAGGTTTGAACAGGAATAGTGAGAATCACTCCACTAGTAGATCTCAAATAATTTGTTTTACGTTCCAAAACCTTGGTTGAATGAACCTCATTTGATGCACTGGAAATACATTTAAGGGTCTGTACCTCTTAAATGGTTTACTAGAACTGAAATAAAGGCTACCTTTTCAATGTTCTCACTTTCATACATTGAAAATGAGCCAAGAGATCAATAGCCTATGATTCAGAAAACACATCACAGCCTTGCAGTCCTCATTCGACGGTCTCACAATGATCCCAAACTGCAGCGTCTACTCCATAGGAATGCGAATGGGCCATCCAATCCATCCTGTTATTAAAATTGCATTACAAAAAAACCCCAGCGAAAACAAGAAGGGGTTGCTTCCATTCGGGTTCTCTGGAAAGAGGAGTCTGAGAAAATATATTAAAAAGATCTCTTTCTCCTTTCTCCCAAAAGTACTGGTGAGCTAAATAAAGTAGTACTTCAATTATACATAATTATGTGGCAGCAGAGCCAGTGTGCTCTCCCAATCAAACAGTAGCTATTGCATTTTTAACTGTAAAGACAGAAATACAATATTTATAGCAACTATATCTACGCTACATTATCTTCAGCATGTTTCTGCCTCAGACCTGGTGGACAGTGAACAGTGTGGATTGTTGGATGCTGCGTCAAACTACGGCTTTTCTGCGGCGGTGCTACTTTAGCAAGGCTCCCGTGAGGGCGGTGAGGTTTGGATAATAATTAGCGGGAATTTTATAGTTTTTGGAAATGCAACCTGCACTCTTCTGCCCACACAAGGAGGCAGCAAAAGCACCTGCGGTCTCTCCGCAAACTTCGCCTCCACTGTCAGCAATCTGCACCGAGCAGCTCCGTTTCATGTGCCGCCACATAAATATTCATAACGGCAGCAGAAACCAGCTGTTTCCCTCAATTAAATGCGCGCCGATTCGCCATTTGCCAATAAATTGTCGCTGTTTAATTAATGGCTCTCCCCCGCTCAGCCGCAACAGAAAAAGAAAACTAAAAGTAAAATAACGCACGGAATTCGGAAACCTTTACGTGCAAACTGGATGAAATCAAGCAGGCGAGATAGCATGGAGGGGGAGGCGGGGTAAACCCCTAAGCTGTTTCCCCCGCCCAATACACAGGACCTGTTGGGGAGATGGGAGGGGGCACGAGCCATGCCGTTAAAGGGGGAACAATGCACAGGAAATACGCCGAAGACAAATCAAGTTGTCAAAAATTCCACATCAAAGATTAGATATCTGGGCGTCTCTTGAATAATAACCCCCAGCATTGCTTTAACAGCGGGGCGGGGGCCTAGACTTCAAAGCAGGATGAAGAGGCAGATCTGAGATCTCTAACTGCATGGAAATGATCTGTCCAGTATGAAACGTGTAAATAAACCACACAGGACTTACCATCTGGAGGCTGGGCCGGTGTGAAGTGAACAGGCTTGTCTGGAAAAGAGAGAGGGGGGGGGGGGGGGACAATTTAAATGCTTATTAGAATAGTAAACATTCATGGACTGGCCAAAGTTAACACTGTGATATTGCCAGAACATGCAGCATTTACAACCATTACTGTATAGCAGAGAAATGTCAACACAGACAGTAAATAGTTATCTCTAAACTGGCAGGTATCAACACATTCAAATCATTCCAATTATCACATCATCACACCTGTTATTATCAATGTCATCAACCAAATTATCATTCATTAGTCACACTGCACTGTATCCCCAATAAACGCCATGAACAGGAGAGGTGGCAGATTTCTTGAATACTTTCTTGAATTATTTTCAAAAAGTGCTATTTTTGCATTTTATGGTCTTGGCATTGACCGCGTGCACGCTTTGAACCTTAATTACATCTTAGCAACAGAAGTGAAAATGAGATGCACCACATTTGTGGGAAAAACAATTTCTTCACACAACCCGACAGCAAGCAAACACACCACAGCCATTACAGCTGCAATGCAGAGCACACTAGAGTGACCCCACTCCCTATCAGACTCTGATCACACACGGTTTACACGGTTCAAAGCATATGCGTCTGTGTGTGTGTGCGTGCGCGTGTGTGTGTGTGTGTGTGTGTGTAACGCACGTGCGGGGTGTGTAAGTAACACGACTTTGAAACCTCACTTGGATTTTAAATAAATAAATATATTTATATAAATGGGTAACTGTCAGAGTAAGTAGAGCGAGATGCTACATAATTTACTCTCTGTTCATGTCCTTCCACATCAGGGCAATGCAGGGAGCCACAGAAATGTGCCCCATCTCCACTGAGACTGTAAAGTCCCTTAAAAAACACCACACTCCTCTCTACTCTCCAGCCCTAGTCAGTCACAGGACCTGATTTTCTTTTTTGAGGGGGCAGGGGTAAAGGGTAGATTTCCTCTTCTGAAAACCAACCAGGTGCCAGAAAACGGGTTTAAATTTAGTTCCACTTAAAATTGCATGTCAACAGCCATGAAGGATGGAGCAGAGAGAGAGGGGCGGGTGGGGGGGGGGGGATGGGGGGGGGTGTGCGTTTTGAGTTCTTCAATAATGAAGTGTCTCTTGAACTGGTTTGAGAGTCAATCATCATTTCATCGCTGTACTAAACTCTCAATCCATGAATGTCAAAACCACCTAAGCAAAAAACCGCACTAAGCGCACTAAACATACACACAAACACACAATGTCTTTTTCTCTCTCTCACACACACTGACACACAGGCACTGTTTTCTCACACTCTCTCACTATCTCCATCTCTCTCTCTCTCACACACTCTCACACGCTCTCTCTCTCTCACACACACACACACACACACACACACACACACACAAACAACTATAGTACGCCATGATCAAACAATGCTGCAATGAAACATACTGTAGGCTACATGAATCAAGCACAATACCATACATGAACATGTATATAAATCATTCCTCCCATGAGGCTCCCCTCCATTTTCACAAAAATGCCTCTGATGAGCCCTCTGGTGTGTGTGTGTGTGTGTGTGTGTGTGTGTGTGTGTGCGTGCGTGCGTGGCGTGGTTGCGTGCGTGGCGTGAGAGAAATAACAGTTATAGAGAAGGAGAAAAATAGAAAACAGTGCCTATGTGTGAGTATGTGGTGTTTGTTTGTGTGTGTGTGTGTGTGTGTGTGTGTGTGTGTTTGTGCGTGCGTGCGTGTGTGTGCGTGAGAGAAATAACAGTTATAGAGAAGGAGAAAAGAGAAAACAGTGCCTATGTGTGAGTATGTGGTGTTTGTTTGTTTGCTTGTGTGTGAGTGTGTGTGTCTGCAGTTATTTTGCAGTTATGAGCTGTGTGCAGGACGGGGCTATACCGGCAGTGGAGCATAAAGTGAGTGAACACAGCCCATCAATACAGACTCTAACTTTAGGTCCCTAACCCTCTTCAGTTAACATACCAAAGAGCCCACTCTACTGATAATGTGCTCCTCACCTCATCGTTACGTTCCAAGGGGTGGGGTTTGAGAGCTCAAATGGTATTTAGGCTAAATGTAATGGAATCTGCCTCGATTAGATTCGATGCAGCAACACACCCTACCTACAAATGAATGTTCCCGGAGGGAGGGATAAGGGGTCTCGTTTCCAAATGGAAAAAAGTAACGGAGATCCGATGCAGTGGCATTGGGGTGCCCCGCGGGACGGGATTCTACGTGATTGAAACACCGTCCGGGATTCTACGTGATTGAAACACCGTCCGGATGTTATTGGCTGCGGGCGGATGTGCGCGGAGCTGAGGCGCCGAGCTCCCTCTCTTCTGTCGTGATGCGAGACGGGGGATGAACTGGAAGGGCCTCGTGTTGCTTTAACACGCTCTGCACAGCAGCAGGGCAGGAGAACACGCCACGGAGGAGATGTACTGAACCCGTGCGCATCTTCTCATCCTTTTAAACAAAGCGTGGCGTGGCTTTCTGCCACTTTTTTTTTAACTCAGAGAGATACTGTATTTGAACAGCTTTTAAATCAATGCCAAAACACAACATCCAAAGATATTTCCAAAGGGGAAAAGGTACATCTAAAAAAAATCTGGTTTCTCAAGTGGGAGAAATTCATGCAGCCTTATGTCAGAAACATCAGTGAAGAAGCGTCTTCACAATTTAATTAATTTGCTACATAAAAGCTATTAAGGACCTCATTAGATATTCAAACAGAAACAAAATCACGAGGAACTACACGGCAGTAAATTACACAGCGAGCATCCTCTACCAATGGCTTTTGAGGCTAGGACATGTTTTTAATGAATAAAGATGTGAATCTTTCAGTGCTACAACCATCAGCAATAAAAAATCTTTAGAAAAGGCTAAACGACATGTAATGTGTATTGAGGGACAATGGTTTGCAGTTTAAAAAAGGCACATGGGTCATTCAAATTCAGACAGAGTTGGAATACATGTCGTTCTAACCACATCACACAAGTCCGTACTGGCTTTACAGCCAATTGCAAGTTCTTTAATGAATAAATATGTAAGGTATAGGGATGGGGATACGCCATAATATGTAATGTGTAAGAGACATCTTCACCATGCATTCAGACAGCAGACGTACCATAAACCTGCCTAATATCTAGCCTGAACCTGAACCTTCACCAAAATGTATTTTACAAAAATACATATGCAGTTTTGCTGTGGAAAGGTGAGTGATATGGGAACAACGGTGATCTCATGGATCTATCACATGACAGTGATCACGTCGATGACATCATTGACAATGAATGATGTAACCCTGGTAGCAATTCCCAGCAAAAATTCTGACAAGAACTTTCACCACCGAACCTGTCATGAAGTTTTCCAGGTAAATGACAATGTCTGCTATCTTTACAATTCACAACCATGTGATCAGCGCTTCCTTCATTTATCATAATTTTCCTGAGGATTCATCTCAAATGAAGAGCTATGCTGAAAAGCATAGACTGGTGTCCAATATATGTGCCTGATCATTTTTCTTCACTTGATGCAAAAGCCTTATCTTGTTACTAAGTCTCTATTTTTAGTAACTTTTTTTGTAGAAAGTGTGTGTGTGTGTGTGTGTGTGTGTGTGGGGGGGGGGGGGGTTGAGAGTTTGGGAGAGGTTTGGCATTCAGATATCCACAGCAAACTATTTCCACCGGAAAAAAAACTCTTAATAGGTTACATGCCAATATTCCTACCATACGCAAGCAGGCACACACTAGAATATACATGCACATAAGTCCTCTGTCTCTCTCCCTCCCTTTCTCCCATATCTCACTCTCTCTCCCTCTCTCTCTCTCTCCCCCCCCTCCTCTCTCTCTCTCTCTCTCTCTCTCTCAGTGGCAGAAGGGGATCACCGGGAGACACCTACAGTTGTTGAGGAAGAGGAGCACAGCGAAGCCCAGCGTGGAGGTGGCCAGCAGGATGAGGCAGATGTTGCAGGGGATCATGAAGTAACGCACCACCAGGGAGACCTTGTGCTGGTACATCCGCTCCCTTTCAGGGGGGGGTGTGGGTACTGGCAGCTGTTCATGCTCCCCTCCACACTCCCTACCCCCAGCGAGGGTGGGGCGGGGCACCCAGGGAACGACGAGAAGTCGCGAGAAAACCCCCAAAAAAAATTACGAAAAAAAAAAAACCTCCACGAGTGACCAAAGAGTCTGAATTCAGCTCAATCTCCGCCGGCTCTCCTCTACAGCGTCCTCATTACTGTCCCTTTCAGAATGCTGCTTGCCTTCCGCGGTTTCCAGGCAACACATTTTGTTCAAAAACAGCACCGGCGAGGAATGAGGAGAGGGGTTTTAAAGTTGCTTCTGTAGCCCACCTCCTCCCCTCCTCATATCCTCCTTTAGAGCAGAATCCTGGACGCGGCGGAGAGGACAGAAGCACACAGCTGAGCAGGTGTGGCAGGCTCATCAGGTAGACAGGTGAGCTGCTCCACCGGTGCAGGCAGCAGGTGACCAACCCCCTGCGTCCCCAGGTCCTCCCGACGCTTCCCTGAAAATTTGTCTTTGTCTTTTCCTTATAACCCAATCCAGGGAAAGCAGCAGCACATCAATTAATATGAGGGCAAAAAGTATAAAGCAAGAAGGATTTTGTTGTGATCATTTTCCTCGAGCACTTTTCTTGAAAAATGTTAACATTTTACCTGCATCCAGTTACTCCTTCAGATTGCTGGCCAGGCTCCAAGCTACTTGCGTAAGAGATGGGGGGTATCCTAGAGCTTGTCTGTGTACTCACCTGGGAGACACACAGCTGACTCAAGCCACACACACACACACACACACATGCACACACGCACACGCAAACACCCAGCAAACACTTCCTCTTAGTTTCCACTTAAGGGTTTCAGTGTATTGTTCCCCTCAAGTTGTAAAAACAATTATAATAACACGTAATAATAGCACAGCAGAACTTGCCTGCCCCCTTTAAGGCAAGGACTTGCCCTCCCGACGTATCTGAATTATGTCTGAAGAGTAATTATTGGACAGATAACGAGCAGTCACCGGGGACTCGCTCATCCATATGCTCTCAGAAACGTGAAGGTACCCCTCCCCAACCCCCCCCACCCCTTCTGCGCTTCTGACCGTCTGTCTGCCCCCTCAGTTAAAATACTGGTCCCTCGCTCCAATCTGAGGACTGCTCTCCGCCTACGAGCCCTCCAAAAAGGGGTCAGGGCACCAGAGACCTGAAACTCAGAGGGACAGTTACCCCGCCGTTGCTCTGATTCTCCAGGAGGAGAAGATAACGCCCAGCCTTGCCTCTCCCGTGACCTGCCTCTGTCAGGCAGTGACTGCTGAGAGACGGGACACGGCCAATATCGACTTTTAAACAAAAGCAAACTAACAGGAAAAAAAAAAAAAGATTGAACCTGGTTTTAAAAGAGAGGAGCTTAGTGGCTTTTTAACCCCACCCCCTCTTCTTTTTTCAGTCCACTCCTGTCGATAAATCCCACATTTAAAAAAAAGGCTTCCACCGAACAAGAGTTTAAAGTTTCTTTTTTTTTCCTTTCAGAAAGAATGGGGCTTATTCAATCCCTTTTTGCTTTTCATTTCCCTCTTTCACTCCCTCTCTCCTACCGCTGCCTTTTTCTCTCTTCCGTTTGCGCTCCGGGGAGCTCTCCTGGTGTCCTGCGGTTCGCTCTCTGGAAACACTTAGAGCACAGTCGAAAAACACCAACTTCTGTTGTGAGCGTTCATGCCAGAGATTCTCCAGGCAGGCAGCAGGTAGTCTGTCTATCAAGTCCCCATTCAGCCGGCTAGCGGGAAGGAGAACAGGAGATAGAAAGAGAGAGAGAGAGAGAGAGAGAGAGAGACAGAAAAAGGGAGGAAAAGGAAAATCGCGGCGGCCCGGCTCCTGACTCTTGGTCCGGCTGTTGTCTCGGAGAGACAATAGGAAGAGCGTCCGCGCGTTAGAGAGAGCGGCTCCAATGTTCCAGACCCCTTCTCTGCCACAAGCAGCAGAGAACACAGAGAGGAGGAGGAGGAGGGTGGGGGAGGGGGAGGGGGAGGGAGGGGGGGGGGTGTGTGAGGGGCTGTCTCTAACAAAGAGAGAGGGGAGGGGGAGAGAGAGAGAGGAGAGAGGGATAGAGAGAGAGGAGGAGGGAGGACAGAGAGAAAAACGGAGGGAGAAAATAAAATCTATTGGGAACACTTGTGCCTATACTATTTAAGACAGACAGAGAGACAGAGAGAAAGAAAGAGAGACAGAGAGAGAGAGAGAGAGAGAGAGAGAGAGAGAGAGAGAGAGAGAGACGTGACAGGCTGAAGACAAAAGGGGATCGGAGGGAAAGATGTCAAGACTGTCCCTGTCATCGTATCGCTCTGTGGAAACGCAGCTCTGGCTGTGAACTTAGTGCAATGCTCTAAATTGCTACAATTTGCGAGCGCTGTACTTACTGCACTGTACTTACTCTTCTTGAGGGGACAGGAGACACCGAAAATGACAGGCATTTGGGTTTGATCTTTGGTTTGCTCTAAAAGAACCTCCGTTAATTCCCCGATGTCTAACCATCACATAAAACATCCTCCATCACCACCTCTCACCCACCCTTCAATTCCTGATATTTTTCTTTCTCCAGATATTGTGAAATGACTTGAAACCCCCCCCCCCCCCCCAGCACATTTCACAAACATCAATTGTCACCTCACTTCAGATACATTACATTACATTTATTTAGCAGACGCTTTTATCCAAAGCGACGTACAGTAAGTGCGTACAGAGACATCATCAAGATCTACAGAACAGACAAGGCAAAGCACATCCTTTGCATAGTCCCTTCGCAGATACTCGAGCGATTCCTCTTTCTCCTTCACTTGCACGACACCCTGCACACCCTTTTTCTCATTTACATTGATAAATAAAGGAAGAAAGAAAGAGCATGAATATTCAGCAGGGCTAGCAGCTGATCAGAGGAAAAACAGGTAGCACATTTACTGCATGTAATTCCAAGGTGTGTCTATTTAACATATACTGTATTACAATATGTGTGCCTAATGATGTCAAATCAAATAAAATGTATTTATACAGTGCAGCGCACTTTACAAAGAATGTGTTACAATATGATTAGCAATATGCCCCAGTCCACTGCTCAACTACATGCAATAGTAGTTGTAGTAATTTTTCTACTCTACCATGTTTTTATTTTCCATGCTCCTAAGTTGAAAGATTTAGGAACACATTAATGCACCCCAATTAGTAGATGTGCTCATAAATTATTTTTCCAGTTAGACAACAAATGATCCTAAAATGGCCGCACTGTAGAGCCTGGTTTTATGTCTTCTCACACACCCTTACAAACAGAATTTTCTATTTGACCTGCATTACTGAAATGAAGACAAGCCCATAAACACAGAATGCAACTACAAAAATAAGCAGACTTGTATTATTGTTATACTTAGTAATTCACCATACTTTTTTGTACTCTCTCAAATTTCATCCTGTTGTGCAAACTATTTCCTACAAAAAAGTAATCTTAATAGCTTACATGGCAATATTCCTACTGTACACAAGAGTATACATGTACACTCTCACTCGCTCTCTCTCTCCCATATGTGTCCCTCCATTGAGCTTCAATATTACATGTAAAGTATGGAGGATACAAGCCCGCTGCAGTACATAAACAGGAGAGAACACCCTGCTGCTGTTTTTTCCTCTATAACATGACAGTAATAATTCTTCGTTTGACATGAAATCTTCCTCTGATGAATCATTAATGTTCATGACATCACAGAAGGTTAAAATCTCTCGCATCAAGAATTCCATGCAAAACAAACCAAAAAAACAAAAACAAAAAACCCAGGCAGGAAATATACTGTCCCTTTAAACTGACTGTCATACCCAAGGTTTATAAAAGACAACATTTTTTTGTGGAATTTCTGTATGTGGAAATCGATTTACTATGCACAGGCAGGTGCCTGGCTCAAAGCAGACAACTATTAGCCGGAAACAAGTCGCCACCCTCATCTGGCAAAAACAAAAACAACAAGCTAAAATACACTGATAAAATGTGTCGGCGGAATGAAACCACAAGAAACGCATGTAATAATGCAGCGTAGTCCCATGCGCTCAGCCTACACTACCTCTGCTACAGTGTGTCATTTGTCCAAGCGTTGTTGTACAATAAAGTGCTATACAAATGAAAGACAGCCTTTAACAGACTGACATGCACCACCAAAGAAACAGACCACACCCCAAACCCCTCCCTTAGGAAAACTGCACATGGGGAGAGAACATACTGCATACTGATAACCCAAAAAAAGGACGTGGAAATCCCGGGACGCCTCTCAGACGGGGCTTAGCCCGAGCTACCGGTTCCCTCTCGGGACTGATAATCATGGAAATGGGGCCTCTTTGATTAGCAGCAGATTGGCAGGCTGTGCGATGCCATCATTAAGCCAGACGGGCCGAATGCTGGTGATTGAGGGCGGCAGAGGGCTATAAACGGGAGAGGCTTTCAGTGGGACTCTGCGGGCCACAAGCTCTCCATGCAGACCAGGTGATACACTGTTGCCCTGCGCAGGGTCTGGGAAAAGCAATGAGGGAAATAAAATGGATTGATCGCGCACCAAAACATGTTTAGTTGGGCGCGTAAACATTTCTCTCCGCTGACCCGCAGTCGAGCAGGTTCCGGATAGAGCCGCGCGGGAGTACAGGCGCCGGATTCGGAGGGGAGTTTTAAGATCCTGCTTGAGTTTCTCTGGAACGCTATCAGTTTAAACGGGTCTCTCTCCCAGTCCGGCCAACGCGAACACAGGCGACGTCACCATGACATTAACATCAAATGGGGAGGGGGAGCAGTGACATCGCCAGTAAAGGCTGATTACAGTCAGTGATGTCATAGCCCTACTCTGATCACCGCCATTCCATGACCGCGGAATGTGACCGTGACCTTGTTGTAGAGGTGGTCTCGGTACGCTTCCAAACGAACTCTGGTGCGGTTCGTTTGTGGTGAGAACGTGATCCGACCTCGGTCCGACCCAACTGCAGAAAGCACTGCGCATTTTTGGACTAAACGAGTTCCCGTAGCCAGCTACGCTGTGCATTATGGGATGAGGAAGACGAGCATTTCCCCTTTCGCAACAACAACAACATGTGAGCATGACGAATCCGAGTAATCGCGGACAAACGCGTCTCCAGTGCATCAGGACATTATTGTCCAGCCGCAGTCGCGCCTCATTTTCAAACTGTATCGTTTGCCTAAAGTGATAAATGCAAACGATGTAATAACCGATGACCAACGCCAAAATCAACCCGCTCCATTGTGAAATCACAGCGAAATTACTTGTGGTGCGTTGTCTGCTCTTCTACTTCCCGGAGTTTCTTTCGAGTTTTCCCGCATGGAAATTCTGACAAATTGGAGAGCAGTTCAGGAACTACGTTATTGCTCCCGCCCCAGACACATCTGACCAATGAGTGAAATGAACGTTCTCACGTGGCTTGTGCGGCTGCATTTTGGTTCGCTTCACCAACTCATCAACTGATTCGGACCAGAGCAAACGAATAGGTGTGAAAAGGAACTGAACCAGCTGAAAAACGAAACAATGTATCATTCTCGCATCTGGTGCGAACCAAGGAAGCGGACTAGAAGAGGACTATCAGGTGTGAAACTGCCCTAAGAGGGGGGCTAGCGGGCCGTCTCCGGGCTCATCGGACCACTGGGCGGTCGCACTATCGCCGGGCTCGTCGGGGCCCCGCCCTGCGGAGCACAGCTGGGCACTAATGGAGGAGAACTAACCAGCGACGGTCACGGCAGCGGAGGCTGCTCATTCATTAGCATGCTTTCCCTTTCATGGCGCTAACAACAATAATGATGTGAGCATTTAATACCCTCCACGCTCCGCTGGCTCACTTTACCCATTCATTTTCTATTTCCTGCACATTTCCCCTAAATGGCTCTTGAAGAAATTACAGTGAAATTCAAGGCATAGGAGAAGGCAGAGCATCTCAGAGTGACACGATCCTGTATGCTGGACAGATCTGACAGCAAGCCGTGTGTGTGTGTGTGTGTGTGTGTGTGTGCGCATGTGCGCGTGTGCGCATGTGTGTCCGTGTGTGTATGCGTGTGTGTGTTTGTACTTTTGAGTGTGCTTGCATTCATTTGTACATAAATTACTGTAATACGTGTGTGTGTGTGTGTGTGTGTGTCATGAACATAGCTCTAATCCATAATTTCAGTAAATCCTGGAGATCTTTGGGCAGACACAGGTACTACTCATAATAGGTACTGCAGGTTCTTCACAAGTTCTGAATCCAATGAATCCCAAAGCCACACCCCTAATCTCCAGCCCTGAGTGATGATTGGTGGGGCTGGACAGGGCATATACACAAGATGATTGGCTGAGAGATGCTGGGACAGGGAGCATGCCCACAATTCAAGTGGGATAACTGTTACATGCCAGCTCTTCCCTCTCAATACATACCCTAAGCACCCTAATTCCATCAGACTTACATAATATTGCATAGGCCTTGTGCCCTACTTATGGTTATATTGCAATATGCATTGGCACAGTACATACCCTTACTCACAAGGATAGATTATTATAGATCATCCTTTTTATATGGCTGGATTCTTGGATGCTGAGGAAACTCAACAGAACAGCAGCACTTCCACCCCCACACAGGAATCGCAATCGAACCCCCCCAAGCCTTCCGATCACGAGGTCAGGCCCTTAACTGTCATCCTCCATTACAGCTTGGGCGTGCCCCCGTTCAATAACAAGCCCAGGTTTCTCTGATCGCCACCGAAGGTTGCGATCGCAGCAAATCTCATCCTCGGCTTTCATCCACACGGCTTCTGCGGCCCCCTCATAAAAACGACAGACAAAAGACAGGGTCGGCATCTTTTCCCCTCCTCTCGCCCCATCCCTTCATCATTCTCGCCCTTTTTTCCCGCTCCCCCGCTGTGCTTTTCCTGGAGTGGCTGAAAATTGAAAATGTCCGCAGGGGCCAAAGGTGAAATGTCCGTGAAAATGTTCGCCCCTCGCAAAACCGCGTTAGAAAGGAAAGAGCACACTACAGTTATCCTCCCACTTCATCGAACCCTCTGTCTGCGCTGCAACCCCGGGGCCAGACCGGACAAGACCAAGAGAAGGGAGGGAGACTGGTACGCTCGGCCGACAGACAGACACGGCAGAACAGAGCAAAGGTTCCCCTCTCGCTTTAAATAAACATCCCAATGTTACACTGCCCAAACGTTGTCAACTCAACCAAAGCACACACATTTCAATGTGACTAGCTAAATAGCACCAGCATAAATTAGCCAAAAATCACCAACTCTGTGTTCCGCAGCCAGTCAAAGAGCCTATTTACTATCAGTAAAGCACATTACTGAAAACAGCTTCTGCAGGGAATTACCAAGTGAGTTTCGGCATCCATTAACAACAAATGCACCTAGCAAGTTAATTCTAATTTCTAAGCACTTAGTGGGTGCGTGTGAGATCACGCGCAAACACACGTGCCCGCAGATATGTGCACACACTCACACACAGATGTGCGCACACAAGCATACACACACACATTCTCGCTCTATCACACACAAAACTCTTTTTTTTTTTTTTAAATCAAAGCTGACAGTGACAAGCTATTAGATGCAAGGACCCTTTGATTTGCATTTACAGTAATGAACTCTCTCCCCCTCTCTCTGCACTCTCTCCCTGACAAGCTGAATCTTCTTAGATGGAGGGGGAGAGGGAGAAATTAATTGGCACACAATCCCAGCCTTGCATCAGCTTACTGAGGTAGAAAGGGAAATAAATTATGAAAGCTATCCATCAAGGCTCCTGCTGGTGGAACACTTTGTGAAAACATCATTTTTTTTTTCTGGCATTTCTGCCAATAATTATGATTTCAAAATAAAAAGAAGGGTTTTCAATAAAGGAAACCGCAAGGAGCGGCAACCGAGAGCGGATGCAATAAAACTGAAATACGCAGTCTAAAAAAGAAAAATCAAAGAGCAGGGACAGAAAGGAGGGGGCCATGTTAAGGTCCATTTGCTTTTACCCATAAAGGATTATAAAGCAGGCTTTGCGACCGTCCACGAGGCAGTTTTTCCTCACTGTTACTCAGCAGTGGGGAGCAGCCGGGGACAGGGAAGGGTCAGGCTGACACAGGTGTTCCAGTGGCTTAAGGAAACAGCCTCATTTTATGGATGCTGTTGCCGGGCAGAAAAAGTGTTACTCCCCACAGCCTAGGAACACAGGAATACATCCTCTTCACCTTCAGATAAGCCCCCCCCCCCCCACACACACACCCAAAAACGTCAAAAAGGTATTGCCCTCACAAAATTGAATTTCTCACATTTTGTGTAAACACAAACACACACGCATGCACGCGTGCGCACACACGCAAACACCCACACACCCACACAACCACACAACCACACAGTGTCTCTGTAATGGATGGAGTAGGTTTCAAATTTCAGACCATTTCTGCTTAGCTTCTTAAGTTTCAAGGATCTTGAAAACAACCTTTCCAAGTGTAGCCTCTGCAGGATAACAACATCGAGAGCTCCGAAATCAGTGGCCGATATTTTAAGTTGGCAATTTCCGTGCCCTTTCGAGAAGAGGGCCGTATCAAAAGCAGCAGGCCCCTCTCCCCTCCAGCCGGCTCAATGGATCGTCCGCCGAGCTCTGCATCACACAAAATGACAATTTCTTTTTTTAACGATCGATCATAAATAAGGCTTTTTGTCCTCTGGTCCAACGCAGGCAGGCTCTCCTGTTCAAGGATCCAGTTTGATCCAATTTATGGAGAGGGCAGAGCCTTGAGGGGTATCTGAAGCCCCATAATTATCTTTTACCGATCACACCTCAGGTCCTGTGCTTGGGGATTCTGTACACTGTAATCACTGTGACAAACACAATTTCACCATCGCGGAAAACCCTGAAGGCTCAGAAATACAACGATGCCGGCACATACACAGTACAGACAAAATATGAAAAGATACAATATATTTAAAAACGAATAAAATTATATATTTCACGTCAATCTTTATACAGTAAGTGGCTATTGTGTACATCCATCTATCGCATGTATGTGTAGCTTTTACATATATTTTAAACTCCTTTAAAAAAAAAAACTTAGTTGCTAATGTTCTCTTAAAAAAAACTAAAGCGATACATGTTGTGTGCCTTGCAAGATGGCTTGATTCATTATTCCGAATCCTTCATCTTCATCAGAAGATGAGTGACTACAGTGACTCATTCATCCAGGAACGAGGCATGCTGTCACGTCGCCCGTCGCTGAAAACGACCTGCTTTTGGATAATAGCGGGGCCATGATGAGCGGTTTTTTTCCCGTTTTTTTTCCCGTTTTTTTTAATGTGACGGGGGCCCTCATCCATAATTCACCAGCAATAAACCCGCCGACGGGACAAATGAACAGGAGCAACGGCAACGTCACGGACGCAAAGGCGTACGCCGTCTCAGAGCTGCAGGGGACGGAGAGGAAAACAGAAGCGCCTGGCGAGCGAATTAAATACAAGTGTGAAGATATCACAGGACTGACGAGGTAAAAAAAAAGAATACATTTCTGGTACAGGATGGAAATTAAAATGTCTGGCCATACTGTCACGTCTCAGCCAGTGACCTCCCGGGCATCAGTGTATTCTCTGTAGTGTAGAAAAACAACAAGGTGACACAAGTATAGAAGTCTTAGTAGCGCTGGCCTGGAGGGAGAGGCAACATGCCACACTACCACATTATGAGCTATGGCCTATGACTTTTGACATCGCTACATCTGCCAGTGTCAGACCTGTGGGTGCGGGTGCCCAGAAAAAGTGGCTATGTTTCTGCCGTTCCACCAATCAATAGGGCCTGCTGTCATTCAATCCAAGAGGTCAGGAGGTCATACTGGGGGGTTTAGGTAGACAAGCTGGCTGAGCTCACCGGGTCATACAGAAGCAGCCTGCTGGGAAAGTGAGTTTTCCAAGGTTTGTGATCACTGTTCAAGCCAGTCCCAATGAAAGGGAAGTTCTCATGAGCAACTGTCTCTGGTGCTTGAATTCCTTTAACATGTGGAATCTCTCCATTCCCAAGTTATTTACCCTATCCTTCCTGTTCATCCAATCTATGGCTTCCTCAATCGCCTGTCTCTCACATAAATCTTGCCTGCTGTCAGATCCAGATTTGAGTCACCTCACCCTGGTCCTTTCATCCCCTGTGACTCCTGTGATCATGTGATCTCTCTCTCTCTCTCCCCCCCCCCCTCCCTCCCTCCCTCCCTCCCTCCCTCCCTCCCTCCCTCCCGGCAGAAGACAGTTTTAGTCGAAGAAAGGCTGGTTTTCACATGACCCTCTTCCTGGAATTCCCTACGCTTGCATCATCAAATTAGGATTTCCGGTATCCTCGCTCAACAGAGCAAAGGCTGTGAAAAGCAAGAGACTGATGTCTATTTTCAGCAGTGTCTCATAATAAACCCAAGCTCCCACAGATATCACTTTTACATCAACACATCTGCCGCGTATAATGGTGGCAGACAGAGAGGAACCTCAGAACCGAGGTGTTTGTGAGCATCACAGCCCGTGCTTATTTTTGCTGGGGATGGTAAAACAGGAGTTCTCAATCCTCTATCCTCAGCGTTACTGAAACACTCCCACAGCCCGTGCTGATTTTGGCTGGGGATGGTAAAAGAGGAGCTTTCAATCTTCTCTCTACCTCAGCGTTACTGAAACACACCCATAGCCCGTGCTGATGTAGGGGCTGGGGATGGTAAAAGAGGAGCTTTCAATCTTCTCTCTACCTCAACGTTACTGAAACACGCCCATAGCCCACAAAGTCCGGAGGGAACAGAGAATAAAGCCTTTTCAACATCAGCATCAGAACTGCTGTCTCAGGGGAGAGGAGGAACAGAGACACATGGAGAAAGAGAGAGGCAAGGGAGGGGTAGATATAATGGGGAGGGAGAGGGAGAGAGAGACAGAGAGGGAGAGAGAGATGGAGTGAGTGAGTGAGAGACAGAGGGTGAGAGAGATGGAGGGAGAGAGACGGAGGGTGAGAGAGATACGGAGAGAGAGAGAGAGAGGTAGAGGGAGAGAGATTTTTTTATTTGTATGAGCCCTTTATATAAAAATTGCAAAAAGTATTTACATAAAAACAAAAAACTATAACTGTCGATCCATAACAATGTACCTAAAAGGAGCTAAGAAAGGACAAATAAAACAAATAGTTAAACCACAATAAAACCAATACAAAGCTGTAAAACCATGAAAACAGAGAGAGAGAGACAGAGAGAGAGAGACAGAGGGAGAAAGAGAAACAGAGAGAGAGAGACAGAGGGAGAAAGAGAAACAGAGAGAGAGAGAGAGAGACAGAGGGAGAAAGAGAAAGAGAGAGAAAGACAGAGGGAGAAAGAGAAACAGAGAGAGAAAGACAGAGGGAGAAAGAGAAACAGAGAGAGAAAGACAGAGGGAGAAAGAGAAACAGAGAGAGAAAGACAGAGGGAGAAAGAGAAACAGAGAGAGAAAGAGAGCAAGGTAGTCTAGGAGGGACATCACAAAAAAGCAAGTGACTGAGTTGAAAGATAGAACAGAAAAAAGGGAAATGACCCAGACTGAGATGAAGTGAGAGAGAGAGAGAGAGAGAGAGAGAGAAAGAGAGAGAGAAGAGAAGTAATGATGTGCAAGACATTCAGAGTTAGCCATGGGCGCAAGTTGCCTCTTTGGACGTCCTTAGACTGTGAAAAAAAATATCTTGTGAAATCTAGAATCAAAGGCTCATGCTACGAAATATTTCTTATAGTCGAAAGAGAAACCATAAAAAGAAGAGAAGAGATTTCCACGCCACGTTTGGAGGAGTATGACAAATCAGGCCCACTGTCACACCTCAGCATGCGGTTTCTGATGACGCCGTCTCGTGGAATCTGACTTCTAGCAATGTGATTAGCAGTTACGTCAGATCACAGTGTAGGAGGTCTTGGGGTGTTTCCGTAAATCTGCCATTGCTAACATGTAGATATTTATAGCTATAATAGTCATTTATTAATTATTTGGTGCATATGTAATAGCACAATTTTCTTGACAACACAAAATTGTGCATTTTCTTAAATACAGATTTATTTTAACTTGTGGATAAATGAAGACTACACCTTGCTCTCAATGTCCAAAGGTAAGGTAGATACGTATATAGGTATTTTTTATTTTATTTATTTAACCAGGAAGTCCCTTGCGAGATCTGACCAAGACAGCAGCCACAATAATTAAAATACAATGCATAAGGAATCAAACAATTCAGAGAGACCTTTAAAACAATTATAATCTTCAAGAAAAGTGTAATGCATTTGTGTAATTGTGTAATTAAGCGGCGTATGCAAATCTAATTTAAAAGAGCTTCGGTTGTTATTCCATTGAACAGTGAAGCCCATTGATGATGTGAAGCTCAATTCTTCTACTCTCCGTATCCTAAGAAAGCAGGGCCGTATGTTTGCTTGCTTTGAACACAATGGCACACACAGATAACAGAGTCTAACCCAGAGGAATCCTCAAGCACCGCACGGTGTACTGTGAACGGCTTAAAACTGAAACCACGACAGAAGGTCAAAGGTCAGACATGATCCAGGTTACATCTGCAGTGAAAACCGCTCAGTATACACAATCACCAGCCACAGGCTCAGGACAAAGCAGTTATGTATGATCTGTTACGAATGTTCTTACATATGTACACACGCACGTGTGCACACATACACTCTCTTGCACACGCACACACACACACGCACGCACGCACACACACACACAATGCACACACACACACACACGCACTCACTGTTCCTTCTCGCCCTCTCCCTCTACCTGTCTCTCTCTATTCAACATGTGCATGAATGCAAAGAACTGAACAGGTCGATGTGTCAACTCTTTGACTAGATTCACCATGTGCCCACCTCCAGCAAATGTACGCTACATTATTAATTTCTGCGAGCCACCTCTCAGATACAAAGCAGGTACATCGAAATTGCCTTCGCATGACAATTAGGCCTACATTTTACACACTTAGCCTAATCGCTCCAATCCATAGGGACTTTCGAAGCTTCGATTCTCTTCCATACAATCCACTTATAAACATATGGCTTGACGAGTCGACTCGACCCCACAACTGCGGAGCCGCCAGCCCCGTTCCCTATCCACTGCACAACACAAGCACCCTATTTCCCAAAGTCTACAGCTTGACAACGTACACCATTTTCTGTTTCATTGATTTGTCAGGCGTGCATGTTCTGAATCATCAGTCGGCCGAGATGAGCGAGTGAAAAAATAGCGCTATACTGTACAATGGAATGAACAAAAAATAAAAAAACAAGCGCACGGTTCTCATGGGAGCCACAGTTTGCTAAACGTTGAGCTCTAAAGATAATTCACTCACGAATCAATTTCCATCACATGACTACACACCTTAGCAGTGAGTCACAGACAGTGAGGGATCTATTGTTTATCATTTTCCCTTTCTCCTTCATTGCGTTCTTCCTCTGGGGAATAAAGGCCTATCGAGCTGTGTTTCATAAAGGAATATTAGCCGTTGCTTGCAGGTGCCACATTGAGCAAAGTGCAATGAGAGGGGAGGGGTGACCCTTTTGACGGAAACCCCTCCCTCCCAATGTCAGCCGACAGACAGTTATGCTCCGCCCAGCTGATGGTGACTAGCAGGACCGGCGCAGTCAGGACACAACCAGTGTTTCACGAAGACAACCCATCCAAGCACCCCCCTCCAGAAAGCCCAGTTCCGACACTTGAAACAGCACCTGGCTCAGTTATTCGAGATTCGCCAGGTGCACCTCAGCCCGACTGATGCGGCAGCGACTGAGAGCGGGAGACAGAACAGAACAAAAAGCCCATCATTTCTCCCTCTTCTGCCCCTCCAGCAGTTAAGGAAGACAGAAGCTTCCGGATGCTCTCACTGCAGAGGGAAATACAGGGGGGAAGGGGGGTGGAGAGAAAAAAGGGCCAGAAATCCTGACAGCAATTAGCCAGAGGAGTGTTTATTGGCTACTGTAAATGTTTTATGTGTCTAAAGCTGGGCTGCTGTTGTACAGTCCCTTTGAGTGTGTGCGGTTCAGCGGCTCCCCGCTGGCGACCCGCCAACCTGCCCACTCCGTCTCTTCTTTAAAACCACTCCGCCGCAAGCCAATTAAACGGACATGTGACAAGAGAGGCAGAAGTTCCAATTATCCCCATCTCTCCCTCGACCCCCCGCATCACACAACCACCCCCCCGACCCCCACCCCTAAACATATAAACCGCCCCACCTCCAATATCTGAACCCACAAAAACGTTCTTAATGGATTTCAATCAGATTACTACCATTCGACTATGTCTTTTTTCTCTTATATGACCGGCAAATCACAATAATGAGACTTTAATAGGGCCTTTTTAATATTCCGTCTCAACCCTACGGAGAGCATATCGCTTTGAGTACTCAGAATAACATTAGGCCTGGGGTGTATACAATAATACAAAGTGCCTGATGGCAGTGTTGCCTTGTAGTTGTAGTCCATTAAGGAAAAGAATGAAATTAAAATTATACTTTTTTTTTTTTTTTTTGCCTCTGACTGTGCTTCAAGATTTAGCCTACATGCAAATGACTGTGTTCATCTTATCAATTACAGAAACAATCAATCTTGAAATTAGAAATGGCTTGCCACTGGGGAAAATTACCTCATAAACAAAGTACATTTTAAAAAAAAAATTTAAATCCCAAACCAATTTATTCAATTTGCTTCACAACAGATTACGACTTCATTTAACTATAATGGGAGGGATGTACTCGTCTGAAACTAGTAAATTTAACAAAGAGATTTAGCATTTCCAAATAACCTAAAGGAAATTAAGAAATGGAACAAGTTAAATTATTCAATGCTTATGTTCAGCTTTGAGGTTTCATGATCAAAATCAGAGATAGGCTGGAGGTTTTGTCCCCCTATACAAACAATGCTTCTGACAACGGTGAGCTTTCCAGAGCTTTTTTCCCCAGTCGTATCAGAATCTACTCGCTACAATAAAGCGCCACATAAGTGCTTTTCCTCAGTGTTCAGATTATAAATCTATAAAAGGAACGGCATTGCAGCATTGTGTACAATCATAAAAAACATATGGCCCACATCAATCCTATGTAATTTCACACAGGGGTTCATGCAGCCTTCAGCGTTGGTGGTAACTCAGCGTGACAGCCACAAAATGTGGCGACATCCACCTCAATCAGCGTCAAAACCATCCGAGTGAAACGCGTAGCGGGACAAAACTGACCCGGCTCCTTCGCGAGGCGCTGCGAAGCCGAACGACGCGGAAGCCGAACGGCTGAGGCGGGGGGCTACGCTGTTACGAGACGTGCAATATCGCTTCGAACCTTGGTGCTTTTGCACACCAGTACGGTTTTCTTCGTGTCCCGTCTCACCGGAAGCCTGGGTGAAACGACGGATAAATCTCGTCGATGCTTTTCTAAAAAGACACGACTCGTCGTGAACACGACAGTTTCACAGGCAGTGTGAAGACGTGCGTTTGACGGGAAGCGTCTCGGTGTAATTTCACTGATTTTGCAGCGAGGGGCATCGGCAGTGAGGCCGTGCAGCGTGCCTCTCAGGACCACCAAGGCCCTTTGTTTGGGGGGAAGGGGCGTGGCAGGTTGCCAGGGAAACGGTCTCCAGAGGTGGTTGCCGTGCGGGTGCTGCGAGGGCGGGCCCGAGTTCTGGGATCGCTCACGCCCGTGCGCATCCAAAGCCGCTAATGGAAACCTCTGCCCAACTCGCCCCCTCTCTCTCCAGAGGCCGTGCCCCGAGGGGGGGAAATGGGGGTTGATGTCTGTCATTAGGGGGGGAGCAGGGGGGGAGTCTAAAGTGCTGGTTTGGGGGCAGGATTGCTTTTTAATCGGGTGTATCGGGATCTGAAACGTCTACACGCCAGATGGGGTCTCCACTTAGCACTGGCCCAGCCTATCCCGAGGGGCCACGGAGCCCCCTGTCTCTGCACCCCCCTGGCCAGGGTCAGCAGTCTGCTCCACCGCCTTTATGCGGGTGGCTGTTAAACGGATTAGCGGCTCGCCCCCTCCCCGGCCCCCCTCCCCAATCAGGGCTGCAGCAACCCCACAGGTCGCACTAAACCTACCCCCCGCCCCCCCGGGCTCCCTCCATCAATGCAAAGCTCTTAAACCACCTCAAATCAAGAAGCTTGCGGCGATCAATCAACGTTAACCGAGACGCCAACGCGGGACTCGAGGAACGACGAGAGCTCTCCCTCGCCCGCTCGTCGTTCGCTGCGCATACGATTTGACTCCTTCTGCAGTCAAATCTACAAGAGGAAAGGGTCCGGCTCAATCAGGAGGTTGAACCTCGAAGGGATTCGCTATAAAATCCCTGATTTGATTCAAATCCATTTGCGGTCATGGAGGCGATGCTTCTGTTGTCCTATAGTACACTTACTCCCCCCAGTGGAGCAGTTGGGAACTGCAGACTGAATTGTTAATATGCCATATTGGTCTTATTCAGAGATTTTTTTGCAATATTATCATTTCAAAGCTAACCCACTTCATAACAATGAATAAATAATAATAATAATAATAAGGTTGAAAGTATTGAGAAAAAAATTGATTTTTATAATAAAGGAGCCAATTTATTCAGAAAACAAACAATCACTTCATGTGCCACACCCAGCTTGGAGTGGTCTTCACACACACGCACACGCACACGCACACACACACACACACAGGATGCACACACACACACACAAAGCTGGTGTCGAAGCCTGGTGTTAGAATGCAAAAGCTTGCGTGTCTACGGTGCGGAGGGGGTGGGGAGAGGGCAGGAGACACTTAAAGTGGGCGGAGAGACAAAAACCAGGCTGCCGCCAGGCGGATGTCATCAACCCCAAATGTAAGTAGGCCCTGGCACGTCCCCCCCCCCCGTAAGCAAACAAATGCCTCGCTGGGACCACACGTCCCGTCAAAGTGGTGCAGCCGCCCCTAATGACCCCTTCCTCAGGCACAGTCACTTCTGGTCAGACTCAGAGACCGTTCAGCAGAGCATAGTGTCCCTCTCAATACCAGACACCCGTCTACATTACATTACATTACAATCATTTGGCAGACGCTTTCATCCAAAGCGACGTACAATAAGTGCATATTGAAGGTCATTGACGCGACTACAAAGCAAATCTGACAAAGCACAACTTTCTCACAGCGTAGGAGCTATATCTAGTAATAAACATGAGTAGTACACACAGTCAGCTATACATTCTGAACTATAAAATAACCAAAAACACAAGTTAAATAGAAAACAAACAAAAAAACACGAAGCGAGTACTATAGAATGGCCCTATATAGGTAGTTTAGTCGAGGTGGAGTCTGAAAAAGTGCGTTTTCAGACTACAACAAAAAACAGTGTTTCAGCTGAGCGCAGCAGAGTGGTGAGTTCGTTCCACCACTGGGGAGCTAGGGTGGAAAAGCTCCGCAGTCGGGACGAGCGGGAGCCGTTAACACGGAGGGAGGGAAGTGCAAGTCGCCCTGCACATGCACACACTGCTGGATCCACTTCATTAAAGCACGCCTCATTACAGCACAGCTCCCTGCTGTGCTCCTCTCGCTCGCTACGTCTCTATTGGAAGAAAAAAAGCCTTTAAATGCCATTCAAGATAACCCTGTGATTGTAATTATAATGGCCAATTTTCATTGGAATGGGACTTACACTATCAGGAAAAAAGAAGCAACAGGCATTGGTACAGACTTTAAACAACAAAACGACTCAAATGTGCGGCTATCTTTATATCACCTAATAAAGGTTTTTTATGCGTCTAAATGGTGTTTAAATGAACAGAGAACACTGAGAAAGGACATACTGTAGGGATACATCAGGATACCTCCTTTGCAAAAAGCAAAGTTCTGCAGTAGCCAAAAGCCTATTCATGGGTTTGTAATTTGAAATGAAGAACATAACATTATGTTGTTATCTTATTAGAACATAAGAACCCCGTAAACCAAAGGCTAGCCAGCTCTTTTCACCAAGGTTTCTCTCAACAACACAAGAAAGGGACTGACTGCTTAGAGCTTTAGTTAAAACCACTGGCCGCACTATCCCTATGAAACCACCAGATGGCAGAGCCCCTCTATGGATACGGCTCCCTCAGTGTATTATACCAATGCTTATCATGTCAGGTACGCACAGATGAATACCAGTTTTCATTCTTCTGCTTGTAACACTATATTTCGCCTCAGTGCTTTGTATGAGAAGGTGCATTCTCACGGAACTATAAATTTTATTAGGTTTTAAACTCCCTGTCAGAGTCTATTCCCCTTGCACTCTTGGGCTTTGCCTGCCTCTACAGGGCCCAGCTGTGTCCCATATAACAATCTCTGCTTCCTGTGGTATCAGGGTGGCAGGCAGGCAGGCAGACAGACACACATACAATACAAGGCTATTCAGCTCTCTTCTGTCACTCGAATGGCTAGAACTATGCCAAACAGAGACTCGTTATTATGCCAATGAGAGAGGGATGATGATTCGAGTACGAGCCTAAATAAAATACAGTGACCCATGAGGTGTGTGTAGGCCAGGGGTTGGCAGTCTTGGCCCAGGAGAACACACAGTGACTGCTGGTATTTGTTTTCACCTTAAAGTCAGGAACGAATTAAGACCCAAGAAACCAGGTCAGCTGAGTTAACTGTATAATCAGCTGCTTCAATTAATTAAGTAGAGTGTAACCTGCGGCTCGCCGGGACCAGAGTTTCGGTAGGAGATAACTCTCGGTGTCATTGTTCACTCGTGTATGCCGATCCCTCGAAGAAAACCATAACAAGGAGTACAGATGTTGGAATATTTTTTTAAAAATACAAGCATATGGCACCACTGGTCGCATTACATTACATTAACTTGGAAGATGCTTTTATCCAAAGCGAGGTACAATAAGTGCACACCCAAGGTCATTGGAACCACTACAAGCAGGTCAGGTAGAGTACTATCATAGAGTATAAAGTAGCGTTCCTTAGATATGAACATGAAGTTGAGGCTGCGACAGAGAGAGAGCGTGAGGAATCTTCAGTAGTTTCAGTCTGTGAGCCCAGACTGCAACAACCAGCTGTGTCAGTACCCCCCCCCCCCCCCCCCCCCCCGGCCCCCCGCCCCCCGCCCCCCGCCCCCCGCCCCCATAGGCTGAGATTGAAAGATATCTGTCAGAGAGTGAGATGTTTTCCAGCTGTTCCCTCTCAGCTCACCTGCAGCAGTACTATACTGAGTGGCCCATGGGGGTACGACGGGGGGGACAGGGGAGTGCTTGTCCTCAGTCACACTGCACTGACAGCGTCTGTCAGTTTGGAAACGTAATACACCGTACCACACACACAGCCCAACTGCCACAGATTCCACCAAAACCCACTGCAAAACCCACCGACTCAAGCTGCCCCCTTTAACAGCAAAACGGCCAATTAAAGAGGAGAAAACAGGCTCCGCTGTACACCCGCCGATGCACGGGCCCAGAGACGGGCTGGCGGCGCGCAGCCATCCGGAACCGCATGTTATTAAAAACTCCAGAGCAGCAGCACATACAAAGTGCACACGCGTTATTAAAAAGCCCCCGCGCAACATTCCCACCAAGCGCAACATTCCCACCAAGCGCAACATTCCCACCAAGCGCAACATTCCCACCAAGCGCAACATTCCCACCAAGCGCAACATTCCCACCAAGCGCAACATTCCCACCAAGCGCAACATTCCCACCAAGCGCAACATTCCCACCAACATTCGCTCACTATCTCTCTCTTGCTTACAGTTTATCTCTCTCTTTCTCTCTCTCTCTATCCGATGCCTAAAATGATAAAGACTGCCAGGACAGGACTCTGAATCAGAGAGGGTGGGGCCCAGCGAACAGGCGAGCGGCTCAAGGACGGTACGACCCTTAAATGAAGTGACCGCTTTGGCGGGTGTGAGGCTGGGGAGAGAGCGCAGGCCGCCAGCGCTTCTGAGGGGCGACCCGCTGCAAGAGAGAGAGAGAGAAGACGTCTGGAGAGCGGCTGACAGTGTCAACAGCAAAAACAGATGTTGGAAATCAGAGACCGTCAAAAGCCCAAACGCTCTAATTCACTGACCAAACACCCAAGTGGCCGGCCCTATGTCCCGGGCCAGAGGAGGGAATAGCAGCTCCGGAGTGCTTACAGATGTCCTGTCGCCCACTGTGATAGAAAAGCCAGTACAGTTAAAAATAAACTAGACACTAATATATATGGATTCTCAGAATTTGAAATTGCACTTCGCATCGTGGCACCAAGCACGTATCAACAGACACACAAAAACACACAGGCACAGAGACAAAGAGCAGAAAAATAAATAGTAGAAGAATCTTGATAGTAAATTGTTGAAAAGTGTGAAGTGTTTACACATATTCTACTCTATTCTACTCTATCACTTCATGCCTGACAAATACTTTTTATCCATATAACACCTTCTATAACAAATGGCCTTGGTCTGATAACGTGTGCGACAGAATTTTTGCCATTTTTCTTATCACGCCTGAGGTGCTTGAACAGTACATTCGAGTTCTTGTGAAAATTGACCTTAAATGTCCCAAATAAATATGCAATGCATTTTCTTTCCAACAGCAATAGAAACACTACCAAGCAAAAATGATGAAAAGCGCAATAGGAATAAGCTTGGACACGTACACTATTCAGCACATTCCCAAGTCGCCTTTTTTCCCCGTAAAAGAATAAAATGTCACGCACAGCTGTGCTCTGCGATTGCCTCCGTTGTCTCTTTAAGTTGGCCCTTATTTATTCTCCGCTCGTTTGTAGTTAATATGTGGTCCTGAATAATAGAAAACACCGAGTTGTCACTCAGCGTGATTGACAGCACTGGATCTGATAATAGCGAAAAAGTTTTCCAGCCTTCGGCTACGGGCTCCGCGGGGCTATTTCACAACGCAATCACTGTGTAATTGCATTCTCCACATTGTAGGGTAACATTAAACCCCTGTAATGGCGGTATAGCTGAAGAGATCACGGGAGCACTGAGGCGGGTGGGAGGGACGCCGATGAATTTGACATTGTTTCGTGAGAAATACCGTCTCGCCTTCCAGGAGACTGCGCCGAATCGCACGGCCGCGGAATCCGAATTCAAAGCGGAGCGCGGAGTTCATTTCGACATGAATTTTTAACAGCGCGACTCAGGGGGGGAATAAACAGGCTGTAAATAAGAGCCGCGAGCAGAATGCCAAGGAGTCCGTGCGGCGGACGCCTTCGGTCATCAATCGCTCTATTTCTCCATTTCATACAGTCCCGCCAAAAGCAACAGATCATTTGACAGGGAAGACTATAACTTCACACAAGGAGAGGGGAATGAAAGAAAACAGAAAACAAGGGGGAGAGAGAGAGAGAGAGAGAGAGAGAGAGAGAGAGAGAGAGAGAGAGAGAGAGAGAGAGAGAGAGAGAGAGACGGGAGGCAATCGGAATGAAGGAGAAAAAACAAAAACAAGAAAAACAAGGATGAGAGTAATGACAGTGGAAGAGGGACGAGAGGGCAACTGTGGTGAAGGCCAGTGCTGGGAAATGAGAGGAACGGACAGTGGTGGAGGATGGGGGAGGAGTCTATCCTAGGGATGACAGTAATAGGCCAGTGGTGGAGGATGGGGGAGGAGTCTATCCTAGGGATGACAGTAAAAGGCCAGTGCTGGGAAATGAGGGGAACGACAGTGGTGGAGGATGGGGGAGGAGTCTATCCTAGGGATGACAGTAATAGGCCAGTGGTGGAGGATAGGGGAGGAGTCTATCCTAGGGATGACAGTAAAAGGCCAGTGGTGGGAAATGAGGGGAACGGACAGTGGTGGAGGATGGGGGAGGAGTCTATCCTAGGGATGACAGTAATAGGCCAGTGCTGGGAAATGAGGGGAACGGACAGTGGTGGAGGATGGGGGAGGAGTCTATCCTAGGGATGACAGTAATAGGCCAGTGGTGGAGGATAGGGGAGGAGTCTATCCTAGGGATGACAGTAAAAGGCCAGTGGTGGGAAATGAGGGGAACGAACAGTGGTGGAGGATGGGGGAGGAGTCTATCCTAGGGATGACAGTAATAGGACAGTGGTGGAGGATGGGGGAGGAGTCTATCCTAGGGATGACAGTAAAAGGCCAGTGGTGGGAAATGAGGGGAACGGACAGTGGTGGAGGATGGGGGAGGAGTCTATCCTAGGGATGACAGTAATAGGCCAGTGGTGGAGGATGGGGGAGGAGTCTATCCTAGGGATGACAGTAAAAGGCACACGTGGCTCTTCAGTCCTTAGGGCTGCACTTTACAGGCTTGCTTCTTCACTGTATGCTCAGATGTGGATCCCAGCACTGGTCAAACACAGGGCAGGAGCACTGAGCCAGACTGTCCAGAGCTATAGTCCTTTTATCCTGGCTAATGTTCTCCAGAGCCCGGACTCTTTCCTGTCCAATAGTGTATAGAGCCCGGACTCTTTCCTGTCCAGTGGCCCACGGAGCTCAGTGGTTCCTGTCTATTACTCTACAGAGTGCAGTCTTAACTGTCCAATAGTCTATAGAGCCCACAGTCTTTCCTGTCCAATAGTGTATAGAGCCCACAGTCTTTCCTGTCCAGTAGTCTATAGAGCCCACAGTCTTTCCTGTCCAATAGTGTATAGAGCCCACAGTCTTTCCTGTCCAATAGTGTATAGAGCCCACAGTCTTTCCTGTCCAATAGTGTATAGAGCCCACAGTCTTACACAACTATTTAGTATTTTTTACATATTATCCATTTATACAGCTGGATATATACTGAAGCGATTCAGGTTAAGTACCTTGCTGAAGGGCACAACGGCAGTGTCCTATCTGGGAATCGAACCTGCAACCTTTCGGTTACAAGGCCAGTTCCTTAACCATTATACTACACTGCTGCGACCACATTACGACCACACTTTAGTTTATCATATTTATTTATTCATTTTTTTTCATTCAAACTTTGGGGGATGCTTAATAACACACTCAAGTTTGATATCACACATACATTTTAATGATTTTAGGCTATGTTCCCTGGGGCTTTAAAGGAAAATTAACCAATAGCATTCTACTATTACATGATGACAGATATGATAGTTTGTGATTCACATTTTGCACAGGAATTCAGTTTTCATCATATGAACCCCAATCCATGTGGTTTACAAAGAGCCCCCGGCCCCCTCTCCATCTAGAGTTTTGATATTCTTATTGAATATTTATTACGTATTTATGTATGTATTCAGCCCCCCCGCCCCCAGGAGAAAATCCCCAGTCCTTTATGAGGAGCAGAGACACAATCAGAGAGAGGCTTTCCATCGTTTAACGGCACACTGGAGGGGGTTTAGTGGCAGAATGTGCCTGTGGAGAAAACATGGATCTCTCGCACACTCATTACTGTTTTTTCAATTAGTTCCAAGCACAGTTATTAAGCCCCCCCCCCCCCTCGAATCCTTGCAGATCTCTACCGTCCAAACAGCCACCTTTCACAGAACCCTTTTCTCTCCTTCAGAAGAGCACAGGTCCTATATAAGTGATCATCATATCAGAAGAGCAGCAAAGATAAGAACTGAGGAAAAACCTCAACGATACACCAGTTGAAAAAGTAATGTAATTTCACATCATTCTCAAACACCCATCAAATGCACTTTTATACTGTACGTTTGTGAATGCAGAACCCAGTAAAATTACTCATTTTAAAACAAGCTTGACAGAATTCAGAACTACAGTATGCAGTATAAATACACTAAAAGAATTGAGATGATTTATTAATAAATGCATAGTTACATTGCATCATTACATGAGGGCATAAAAATTGCTACAGCTAGCAACTTACAAAAGAGGTTGCTTCTGTTCTTTTGAGGTTAAGGCTCTGTCATGATCTAGCTTTTAGAGCTCTGCGCAGCTATTGGCCTGCGATCTTTTGAAACTTTTTAAAGAAATTTTTTAAATTGTTTTTCAGAAGCAAGCAAGGGGAAGGTGCATTCGACCTTGTGGTGTAAAGCACATTTCAGTTACTTCAGTACCTATCCCATCATGCACAGCAGCAAACGACTACCCAATGCTTTAGATCTGGAACTCAGGTCAGCAGTTTAAAATGAGCAGTTTAAAAAGCACACCCTTATGAGTGCCACGGGTACATTCCCTTAAGTGTAAATTCACTATTTAATAAAACGTAAATCAGTTTTATACTTGAGCTACATTTTGGGAGCAGTGTCTTCTGGGATCAAGTAGTTCATGTTGCAGTTTGTATTATTTTGATATGCAAGACGTAGGTGTGGATCTGTTCCGTTCACAAAATGGAACGTGATCACCTGGGATTAAGTGTGGGGGAAAAAAACTAGTAAAAGCAGTACCTACCTGCATTGATCATTCTATGATCTTCGGTAAGCAAGAGAGAGAGAAAAAGAGAAACAAGGCAGTTAGTGCTGGTGAGAACAACCATCACTAAAGGAAAGTTGATCAAATGAGTGAGAGAATTGAAAATATCAAGGAAAAGAAAAGATACACAGGTCTAGAAAAGGCTTGTGACCACATCACGCATCAGAGAGAGGAATGGACTGGCTAACAGGTTGTAAAAGAGCTTCCAAAGAGGATGGCACTGTCAAGAACAGAGCAGCAGAGTTATGGTCTGAGTACAAGATGCAGTCTTCCCCCAAAGCAGATTACATTATTAATTAGATTATTTATTAAAACTCCAGAAAACAGCCATAGACGTTTTCAGATTATGAACAATTTAGAAAGACAGATTTTGCCATTTTTAATTGTAGCCTACAGATAGAGAGGGATTTGTTTTCACTTGCTGTGGCCAAACGCCAGCCAGCGCAGCATTAGCGCAAAACAAATGTTCTGAAAGTGATTCAAATGAAATGTATTGATAAACAAAACATATAAGTTAAAATACCAACTAAACAGTCATTTAAAGGGTGCATGCTGAAACATAGTAAAATGATCAGTACACTTTATAGTACATTTTAAAAAGTCTGCCACCAACAAACTCTTGAAGTGGAAACATTACTGCTCTTATTACCAGCACCACTCCACTCAGCTAGTCATTTTCCTTCTGATTCAGACTGAAAATTTTGAGATACCAACCGAACATCAGAGCACATCCATAAAAATATGAACAAAAGAATGAGACAGTGAGGCATTTACCCAGGAACAATAAGGTGGGAAAATCTCACCAAGTGTGTTCCTAACAATAAAGAGGATAATCAGCATTTAAAAAGTCAACACAGTGTGGTCCTGCTCATTCTTTTATAACTGCCCTTGGACCTCTCTTTTAACCCAAAAACAAAGGTGCAACTGGGCTATTAGCCAGTATTATATGTTATCCGGTGTTGCTGGTTTGTGTTCTGCGATTATCACATATAAAGTCATTACGAGTCATTTTACTGTGATACTTTACAAGTCTGATGCACAGACCCATTCTTGTCTTCTGTGAAGTGTTACAAATGCACATGCATCTGCAGGTTAATTCATTAGATACAAACTTAAAATTTTAAACTTAAGTTTAACTTTAAACTTAAATTTAAGTGATTTATTTATTTCCAGTGAGGCTCTTCGAGGCCTGTAAAATGTCACCTAAGATTTGATGTCCCTTCACTGGCACAGACAGAGGCTGACAGATATCAAGGGGGCCCCCCCGAGGCAGCAGATGGATCAGACTCCGCCCCCAGCCGATGGGAAGGTTGTGAGGTCACACCGCTAACACCCCCAGCGACCGTAGAGACCAGCCAGCTGGACATCATCTGGGTGAGCTCTGGGACTGTCTCTCATTCACAGGACACCTCCAGTCACACAAAAGCAGCAGCAGCAACTTTTTTGTTTTCTTGTTTACTAATTTTTATATAGGCTGTGTGATTACCCTCTGTGTGTTTGGTTTCAAAGCCGGCCAATGGGATCCTTTAGCAGAAGGAAGGGCGGGAGAGAACAATCTCATGCTGGATGAGTTTCTTTCCACTTTCAATTACCTCCTCCATTATCACGTCAAGGAACCCTCCGGGTTTGGGGTGCACTATTTGTCACGAGTGCTCTTAATAGTAGGCACTGAACGCATCGACTTTTAGGCCACTGTGACGCCTGGTACAGATTGTACACACATACCATTTAAATAAAATAAGAAAACAACAAAAAAAAAAACTATGAACAAAATCCTTCCAGCACAATAACCAGCATTTATATTCATTGATTCTTTTCATGTTTTGTGGTCTTTTTTGTTTCTGTCAAGATTTGATAGCTGTGATGAAGCATTTAATCTTGTCCCACATCACAGCCGAGATTGCACAGGATTTCAATGGATAAAAATGGGTTGGACTCAATGAACGCTACAACACTAATGGATCTCCAATCTCAGCCGATTCACTGAGATCCCTTCACCCGTATGAAGCCTCATTCACACTCGAACCAGAACTGGATAAAAACGGGTTGGAAGTAACGTGGTTAAAAAATGGGCTCTCAACCTGGTTAGTTTGCTTGTGTACTGAATTTGCACATAAGTGAGTGGGGCTTGGGTACAAGGGAAGTTATACTTCTACATGGGAAGTAAGGCTGTAAAAAGGCTTTGGCCTTGTTCATCTGTCGTTACCTGAACATAGGACGCACGTTCTCGGCACAACTCTTATTGTCAATAAAATAATAGTTAAAAGTTCATCATTGATGATCTGACTAAAAATACACATGGTACTGTAGTAGCCAACAGTACATTCAGTTGTGTTTCCACCAACACTGTCCCTGAAAATGTAATTTTATGTAGTGAAAAATGACATTAATTTTACAGGTTCTTTAATAAGGCATAGTGTAGTGTAGTGTAGTGTAGTGTAGAGCAAGGGTGCTGAAAATTACATCACTTCCTGAGATGGCCACTCAGGTGAGGCCAGTCTATAACATCAGCCTTTTATGTCACGTAGGATTTCAGCTCAAACTGTTAAACGCTGCAGTAGCCTACTCACACAGCCCAGGGAAAAAGAGTGCTCAGCCAGGAAACACACAAGTTTTGCATTTACAGCCCACGTTTGTCTTTCAGAGTTTAAATGCGTTGAGTTCATCACTGTAGTGCTGATCACCAAGGTCTGTATGGAGTGTGATACACATCATCGAACATCATTCCGATCTGATAGAATATGAAAACATAGAGAGATTTAGTTCTGCCCAAATTGCCTTCTCTCACAATAGCAGAATTTCACAGCAAGCAGCTCCTCATTTTCACTAGTTTTTTCCCCCCGTTTTGTTTAATTCAGAATGTGGGACGAGATTCATCACGGCTATCAAATCTTGACAGAAACAAAAAAGCCCACAAAATGCGAGAATAATCGATGAATATGAATGCTGGTTATTGTGCTGGAAGGATTTTGCTCATTGTTTTTTTTGTTGTTATTTAAATGGGCTTGCTTTTCAGCAGATCAATTAGTGATAGGAACAACTGAGGGAAGACGGCCATTAAGTGTGAAGAGACATTTTTGGAGCTGACAACTTTCAATAAATACTGGTTGTCAGTACGCAGTGAACAATTAAGGTTTCCATTTTAAAGTTTCCAATTTGCAAATTCCATTTCATGGAGTAAATAATACGGTGTCATAATGCAGGCAGAGCCAATGAGATTTTGCAGCATGTCAGTTGACAATTCAAAAATTTTCCAGATCCCATTTCAGCCTCAAACCCAGAGCAAACATGCTTTCACCTTAAATTCACCTTAGCTTTTTGGTATCCCACAATTTCATTCAGGTCAAAGGCCATCAAAGAAGTCACGATGCGTAGGCTCCTCCAAGCCTCCTCATATCTGACGCAGCCCAGCCTGCCTCTGTGACTGACAGTCTATTTACCACCTACTATCCGGGGTCAGGAATGGGGTACCGCTAGCGGGGTCAGATCATTAGTAACACAAGTCATCCCGCTGAAGCTTATTTACAGTATCCGCAGCAGCCTCTGTTGACATTACCGGGAGGCTCGGAGCAAAAGCCTCACGTTCCTGGCATTCCTAATCCCTCGGGATACGTCCGCTCACCGCGCCTGGCTCTCTACGCAGCGCTCGCCATTCGCCAGCCATCAGTGTCTCTCCTCACCTGAGAGCAGGCCGGCCTTCACTGCGGAGGAGCTCTCTGTTACTACGACCACTCAAAGCCCGAGGGACTACGCCCAGCTCATTTCACTCCTCACAGGAAAGCATTTTAATGAACAGCGTCTGTTCAATTACGCCAATTAATGCTATCAATTATGTCCTAAATCAGTGGGAGAGCCGAGTATGCAGGTTGTCATTCCAACCAATCGCTCCACCTGCTGATTTCACTAATTAGTTCCCTCCTCTCTGGTTGAAGTTGAGGAGTGAAATTAGCAGATGTAGTGATTGGCTCCAAAGACATGCAGATTAGGTGCATTGGGGGGTGGGGTGGGGTGGGGTCGACTTAACAGGACGCTGCTGTAAAAGATCATGCGTGCTCGGTCAACCTACCCTGTATAAATAAATTAAATAAAATGTTTTAAATTGGTTGGAATGAAAATCTGCATACTCTCAGCCATCCAGGGCACATGATTGGGCACCACTGTCTTAAATACAATAATTTCTGAAAATATATACACACCATTATCTTATAGTTTAAAGGAAAAAAACTTAATGAACTTGGGATGGCAGACATGCCATCCACCAAACTACACCTTGGCGGGTTGAAGATACAATAGAAGAACATTATCTTTGTGTCTTGCAGAAGTTTAAGCAGCACGTCCTTTAAAAAGGAACATTCATTATCAACCTTTCTCTTTGACCGTTAAGTATACTAGCCTAATTAAATGTACCACCAGTCAGAAAACAATAATTTCCTTCTTTGTGTTGGTAAAATACATTTATTACATCTATTTTTATTCATACTGCTATGATTTATACCCAAAACAAAACAGTTTAATTAAATGTTTTTATTACACTACTATTGTAGAAAATTATAGTGGTTCGCAAAGCCACAAAAATAAAAGAATGCCTGTCAGGACAATTCAAACCTTAAAAAAAAAATGCAATGCAAACGTATCCCTATGTGGTGCATTTATGCAGAACAAAAGCTGATGACTCATGGCAAAGTACCTGCAATGACATCACAGTCCTTAGTCTGTCCTGTCCTACCCGGTTGCTTTATGAGACAACCCTCTGCCATTTTCATTGGTCCTCTGCTGCACGCTCAGTGCTGGCCATAGCACATATACGTCTGGCACAGGCTGTACCAATTCCCTGACCTTCAGGCCTTAGCTTGAGAGGAGGAGAACTTCCTGTTCTGACTACTCCTCTGGGAACAGATCGACCCGTTTTACGACACTAAAACTCCCGCAATTACAGGAGATGGTTTTTAATTGTTGCAATTAAGGCGAGCATAAACCTGTCATCACCTCTGCCGGACTGATTTATGTTCTGTGCTACCCAGCATATGTAGGGTTTTAGCCTATGGGCAAGACATTAAGGTGTGTGTGTGTGTGTGTGTGTGTGTGTGTGTGTGTGTGTGTGTGTGTGTGTGTGTGTGTGTGTGTGTGTGTGTGTGTGTGTGTGTGTGTGTGTGTGTGTGTGTGTGTGTGTGTGTGTGTGTGTGTGTGTGTGTGTGTGTGTGTGTGTGTGTGTTTCGGTGTGTCATGTCAATAAAGCAAACTACATAACTACACTGCCTGGCCAAAAAAAAAAAGTAATATTTCGTTGGACCGCCTTTAGCTTTGATTACGGCACGCATTCGTCGTGGCATTGTTTCGACACCCTTATGCAACGTCACAACATTGATTTCCGTCCAGAGTTGCATTATTTAATTTTTTTTAATGACAGGAGAGTCGAACCACTCCGTAAAGTCTTCTCCAGCACATCCCAAAGACTTTCAATGGGGTCAAGGTCAGGACTCATATGGCCAATTCATTTGTGAAAATGATTCCTCATGCTCCCTGAACCACTCTTTCACAATTTGAGCCTGATGAATCTTGGCATTGTCGTCCTGGAATATGCCCATTGATGGAATAACCTGGTTATTCAGTACGTTCAGGTCCTCAGCTGACTTCATTTTATTGCTGCATAACGTCACTGAGCCTAGACCTGACCAATTGAAGCAACCCCAGATCATAACACTGCCTCCAGAGGCTTGTACAGTGGGCACTATGCATGACGGGTGCAACAGCGACTTTTTTTTTGGCCAGGCAGTGTAAAACGGTATCCACACATCGGTAATCACATGGTATCCACAGGCCATGCAGGCCATGAGTATCCACACGTCACCCTACTCATGGCCTGCATTGTGCCCAATGCCATACCCACTCCACATTCCCATCACACCGACATACTCCAGTCACTCCTCGGAGAGCTTTAGAAGACATGGAGGTGCAGCTTCCATGCCCTTGAAATACATATAAATAAATGACGACCTTAACAGAGACATTAAAAGCTTTGAGCTCCAGACAAGTGGTGCCGTATCGCGCATGTTAAATGATGGAGAGAGTCTTCTTCTCACCTGTGAGAACAAGCTTGCGCTCGCTGTCACCCGCTCGCAAAAAAATTGTGGAAAAATTTAAGAAATCCAACTGGATTCCCGTCATACTTGCTCGCATAATTTCCTTTGGTCGCACGTCTAAGCCTTGGCTGAGACTGGATTCTAAATTCAATCATTCAAGTTTATTCTATATTACAGATTTGATGCCAGTAGGATCCCAATACAAATTTCGCTGAGGATCTCCCAAAAGGAGAATGAGCCATCAGTGCGGAGTTAGTGATTAGCCATCAGTGCGGAGTTAGCGATTAGCCATCAGTGCGGAGTTAGCGATTAGCCATCAGTGCGGAGTTAGCGATTAGCTGAAAGCAGGAGGCTTTGATTGCCTTTCTGCTGTAGTGGCAGTAAAGGGCAAAGAAATAAGCCAAATGGAGAATTTGAAGGAAGAGGCTTTAAATAACAGAAAGCATATGCAGCGCGTCTACTGATCTCATCCAACTTCTGCCTCAGCGCCGACAGTGATGGATGTGTCGTTTAGCCAGAGTGACGATTTATTAAATCTCCCAAAGTGCTTCAGCATTAAGTCATAAAAATCTGAATTTTATTATTATTTTTTTCCCCATCAAACTTCACCGCACTGCCATGACCGTTCGATTCACACTCAATCCTAAATTTAATGTTGCCTTCAGCACAAAATTTTTTTTTATTTTTTTTGCCAAGTCATGGCTCCGTGCTGTTGCCAACACGAATCTTATTCTAACGGTTTAAAAGTAACTGTACACTGACGTCCTCTGGTTCCCCCTTTGCTACTCACAGTAAGGTCACAACTTATAATGGAAGTCATTTAATTGGCATCAAATTCCAGAGCAGTTCAGTGGAGCGCATATTTAGTCATACAGGCACGGGAGCAAGGCATATCCCCAGAGCTCAAAGATGTGGGCTCGCTTAGAACTTTGAGATCGCAGGAAATGCGCCAAGTTTGTCTGACGCTCACTCACTTGTGCAGGAGCAACTCAACATAGAACTGCAGCGGAAAGCGGGGCTCACGACATAACAACGCACAGAATTCAAACTATTTTAAAAACTGATTTTCTCCTCTACACACTTTCTCTCAGTATTCACACTGCAGACAGGCTTCTCGTCCTCCCTCATTGCTCTTAAGCACAGGCTTACTGGGGGGAGAAAAGTCTAAAGGGAACGGTAATCAATCTTAATTGTTATGGCGTGCTATAATATTATCACTGGGCATACGTAGCTCAGTCGTGTGGCTTACTTTACGGCAACAACACTAGTAACAGGCTTCTGGGTTAATGAAGCGAATCCACCTCTTTCCGGGCTGCTGGGGACCTAATTGACTGAGGTGATACCCACCCCCCCCCCCCCCCCCCCAGAGCCCCCCAGACCCCCCAAACCACACCCTCTTCTGCAGGAACTCACCATGTTGCTCTTAGCTGTCAGGTTAAACAGCTTCCATATGTAGCCAAACTCATCAATCACGCCAATAAAAGTGCCACGACCGGGATGTAGAGAGGAAGGGTTCCTGTTGCGACCCGCCATGAGTCGGGGGTGGTGGCTGGGTAAGTGGGACTGGGGGCTGGGTAAGTGGAACTGGGCTGTGGAGGGGATGGGGGGAGGGGGGCTGTGTAGAGTGCGTGCTCAGTACTCTTGTGGAGGTCACCTCTTAAGGCAATTGCCGTAAGTGTTCTGATTGACGGCGAGAGAGATTAAATCAAAGCAATAGTTCAGATGGGAGCCGGAATACCAATCCAGGAGGTGGGTACTCTCTCTCTCTCCCTCTCCCTCTCTCTCTCCCTCTCCCACTCTCCCTCCCTCCCTCCGCAAGCCCCCATTTATCCATTACTTTTTCATCTTTCTCTTGCCTTGCTTACTCGCTCACTCCCTAGCTTCACCTTCACACACACACACACACACACACCCATCACTGAGAATGTAGATGATAGCCCCTTCAGGGGAGAGCCCTCATTATGGGTAATGGTATTCAAGGGAGGCATCAACCCCAATGGGGAGACCTAAGTGACTCGCTGGATCTATCCCATAATCCCACTGCATACGCTGCTAATACTCTGAAAGCCACCCTTTGACCCTCACAGCGGAGGTCAGGCTTTGCAGCCAGGAAACGGAGGACACGGTCTTCGCTCATCGGTGCGCCAGCGCACAGCTGGTCGGGGTTACTCCGTCTCCTACTCCGAGATGAAAGACTTTAACCGCCATTACAGACTAGAGAAGAAGTTGCGACTTTAACCGCCATTACAGACTAGAGAAGAAGTTGCGACTTTAACCGCCATTACAGACTAGAGAAGAAGTTGCGACTTTAACCGCCATTACAGACTAGAGAAGAAGTTGCGACTTCAACCGCCATTACAGACTAGAGAAGAAGTTGCGACTTCAACCACCATTACAGACTAGAGAAGAAGTTGCGACTTTAACCGCCATTACAGACTAGAGAAGAAGTTGCGACTTTAACCGCCATTACAGACTAGAGAAGGAGTTTCCTTCGCAATAAAATGCGATCAGCACCACAAGGCGAGAAGAAGCATTCATGCCAATCTTTTGATAGATCATGTTTTCATCAGGAGGGAAGATGAATGAATTAATTATGACATTACAGGAATAGTGTGGGTGTGTGTACATAAAACCGGTCCTATTATCACAGCTCTGCTGGCAATGCAACCATTCCGACTCCTACTCCTGTCCTATTCAGAGAATCTCGCTGTCTGCCTAAGCCGCTTTCATTAATGCTCTCTGGCTCTCGGCTGCCTGTTTTCTCTGCATAATTGCAGATTTTTCGCAAAACAGGAGTCGGATAATCAAACAAACCTCACACACCAAGTCCTGATCTAAGAGATAAACACCAAATGCCATCATAAATGTCACCGAGTGTGGTGGTGTGATGAACAGACAGACAACGAAAGCATCTTTAACCTTTTCCTTTGTGCCGGCCCCCCTTTGATAACAACCCCAAACTAGAGAAGTCCACCTATCGCTCACTGTGGTATCAGTCAACCCTTCAAAGGTTTTATTTTTTATCTGCATACCAGAATCAAATAACGTCTGCACAGATAAATTAGCTCAGAGCACTTCTTAATTTATCAACATCACCTCGGGTGGAAAAAAATCAAACCTGGAAATGTTTGTCAAAGATTTTAATTAGAAGGGGAATGAGAGGGCTTTGCAAATGAACAGGGATTACAGGCGAAATGAATGCGTCACGCGGCAACTTGGAAGCAGGAGGAAGAAGTCTTCAACTACTGCAAATGGCAAGAGCCTTTAATGCGCAAAAGTGTTTTTCTTTAATAAATCATGCATTCTGCAATTTTTTCCTACACCCTGCCCAGACTCTCTTTCATAATTCATTTTTTCTCCTCACAGGGATTTACAGGAAAGCCCGCATAATTATGCAATAAACGGCCCTTGTGACGCACGTTATTTAGCGGTTTCCCTGAACGCAAACCGCGCTAGCCGCCGCCGCACACACGAGGGCCAGGGACGGGACTGTAAACAGGGGTATCGAGCAGGTGTGCCAGCTCACGCAGATCAGTTTAAGCACTCAGTGAAATTACTAAAGACTCAGCGGGCGGATTTGCAGCCCTCAGGCATATAAATTGTGCCCAGAAGCTTGGGACAGTGTTTTGAGTAGGACTCTTAGCTCTTAGCCCGCCAGACAGGAGTAGACATGATTATATTTTAATATAGGGCAACAGTTTGTTCTTCACAAAGTCGACCGACTACCTCTACCCGGACACCCCCACCCCACCACAAATATAACACCAATCTCTTTTCTTCTACGCAATATTTTGTCAGCAAAGGCTGTTGACACTGTATTGCAACAATGAAATAAAATATTCAATACCCAACAGCCACCACAAAATTTATTGGAAACAACTGGTGCCATAAAATATTGATGTCTTCATTGTTCTCTGGTATTGTAATCTTAATTTGAGGGCTGGGCTAATGTGCTATATTTTTCCATGATGTAAAATATTCATTCTGTTGACTTGTTCCACTGCTTTACACCTGCAATGAGTCAGACTCCTCTCTATATAGCTTTCACACTTTTAAATAACAAGGCATCAACACGACTTGTGGTGGAATATACACTATGTTGAAAATGTAGCATGCAGTACAAAACACTATAAAGTACATGACCTCACAACTCTAGGTCTACACAAGCAGAGTTACCCATGCCAGTTAGCACAGACAACCAATATTAGTTCAGATCGCAAAAAGCGTTGTGTGGATGACAAACAGAAGGCAGCAAAGGAATTAGATGTCATGGCTACATCCATCGCTGGCAATGATTCTGATGTCTATTACGGTTCATACTGTGTCATCCACATCCACCAGCTTCAACTTGTTGTTTTTTTTTTTACAAGTATGGCTCACAATACATCGTGCCTTCCTCGGTACCGTAATACAGACAAAACCAATATAATCACGCATACGTTCAAAAACAGAAATTAAACAATGTATAACACCAAAAAAAGGTAAAACCATACAAGCACACAATAAAAAAATTAATCCAGTTTGGAAACATGCTGGTAATGCACAGTCAGACCAATATGAAACGTATAATGTGCATGTCCATACACACCTGTATTTTGGTGGTATATAGGCCCACTAATGAGAAAAAGAGCAGGGAGAGTCTCTTCCCTGCAGTTTGGAGCTACTATAGCAGTCTAACCAGATGAAGGTCACGGGGATGAAGTCTGTAAGCATGCAGGGGGCTGCCGTTGCAGCCATTAAAATGACCTTCAGAAGGTCATACATACAGTATAACCCTGCAGGAAAGTTACCAAGAATTAAATCAATTTTTAATATTCTACAAACACTAGGGAGGACAAATCGGTAGTCTGGACACTCGGGACTACCTTGTTCGTCCCGGACTACCAAAACTGTGCTTCAAAGCCAGCGGAGTGTCTTAGCCTTGGATGAACTTTGTTTGAATAACATTAAATTAAATTGATTCAAACAATCAATTCAGATTGACTGAGATTGTGGTATAAACAATCCTGTTTTTTATTGTATAATTCTTAAAGAGGTTTAACTGTATAGGTCGGTATTCCCTCCCTGTCCCCAAATCAAAAAAGATCTGGCAGATCACCATGGTAACATGCTATCTGTTTTTTTGGGGGCGCACACACACATAGTCACATCATCACTTGGAATTTTCCATTTAATATAACACAATATAAAACTCGATGTTAAATATGCATCTCATTTTCACAGATGGAAAATAAACTAGATACACGTACACACATAAACACACAAACACACAAACAAACTCACACACAACAGGATATCTAAAATGATGTCTGGAACAGGATTGGCATGCAGATAATTAGCAGAAAACAGCAGCAATGCGTGTGCATGACTTTCATGCTCGAGTACAGCCTGGTTTTAGTGAGAAACTCAGCCTCTTCGGTGTACAATTAAAGAGGAACGGTGCCTTTAAAACCACGTTAATAAGGCCGTATTATCTGTAACTGCCTCACATAAAAATCAATAAGTCAGCTGAGGACCTGCCAAAAATGCTTTTGAGAGACTGCTGCAATGAGGTGAAAGGCACTGAACTACTGCAAATTGTCAGGCAGCAGAAAGTGAGACTGTCAGAGTGAGAAGTTCAGAAGCCTTAGTCAGGAGTTAGTTGAGAAGCTTACTTTTTCAGTGAAAAGATTTTTTTACACACACACACACACACACACACACACACACACACACACACACACACACACACACACACACGCACACATGCACACACGTACACAACCCTTGACTACAGGTGTCAGTTTGTTGGTACCATGTGTTCAGGATGTGGGCCCAAATAAAAATAAATAACACTGGACACATCCAGTCAAAGCCAGGAATCTAAATAACCAAAGTTAGGCTTCAGGGGAGAGGGAGCCTGCGAACGGTGCCATATCATTTAACTGAACTCCCATCAGCCCCCCTCACTGGAGGCTATAATCAGATGCAGATTACCTGTAACTGTCAAAGGGAGAATCACCGCCCCCTGTTACCAGCTACACTGAAGCCTTCAGGCCATATCCTGGTAACAGGGGCACACCTTTTGTGAGAATGAGTGTGGATTGGCCACAACATCTCTCTACCAGGGCACTCTTCATCCCAGTATCCACTGCAAGCTACAGCGCGGAAAGCTGAGGGCAATCCATCCACTTGCCTTCCTCTTCTTCATCTAGCTTTTCCCTTCTTCTCAACAATTTATTTCATACGTCTTTTTCTGGAAACCATAAGTTTCAAAGATAAGTGCTTCTGAAGCCGAAGCTTTTCCCCACTTTTTTTCTCCGTAACCTTTAAAAGAGATGAGTCAGCCTTCACTCACTCTGTTCCTCTGCTATTTTTATGATTTAACATGTCCCGTTAGGCCATCAATCCCAGAAGCCTCACTGTTCCCTCCATCCCCACGTGCTTCATTCTTCAGCTTAAGAGGACATCCACACCCAGCGGACCTGGGGCCTGTCCATGGTGGGTAAAAAGAGGAAGGAAAGTTAAAACCTGCACTATTTTAACACAGTAGAGGCAGGAAGGAGTTAAAACCTGCACTGTTTTAACGCAGTAGAGGCAGTTAGGGTTAAAACCTGCACTGTTTTAACGCAGTAGAGGCAGTTAGGGTTAAAACCTGCACTGTTTTAACGCAGTAGAGGCAGTTAGGTTTAAAACCTGCACTGTTTTAACGCAGTAGAGGCAGTTAGGGTTAAAACCTGCACTGTTTTAACACAGTAGAGGCAGTTAGGGTTAAAACCTGCACTGTTTTAACACAGTAGAGGCAGTTAGGGTTAAAACCTGCACTGTTTTAACACAGTAGAGGCAGTTAGGGTTAAAACCTGCACTGTTTTAACACAGTAGAGGCAGTTAGGGTTAAAACCTGCACTGTTTTAACACAGTAGAGGCAGTTAGGGTTAAAACCTGCACTGTTTTAACGCAGTAGAGGCAGTTAGGGTTAAAACCTGCACTGTTTTAACACAGTAGAGGCAGTTAGGGTTAAAACCTGCACTGTTTTAACACAGTAGAGGCAGTTAGGGTTAAAACCTGCACTGTTTTAACACAGTAGAGGCAGTTAGGGTTAAAACCTGCACTGTTTTAACGCAGTAGAGGCAGTTAGGGTTAAAACCTGCACTGTTTTAACACAGTAGAGGCAGTTAGGGTTAAAACCTGCACTGTTTTAACACAGTAGAGGCAGTTAGGGTTAAAACCTGCACTGTTTTAACACAGTAGAGGCAGTTAGGGTTAAAACCTGCACTGTTTTAACGCAGTAGAGGCAGTTAGGGTTAAAACCTGCACTGTTTTAACACAGTAGAGGCAGTTAGGGTTAAAACCTGCACTGTTTTAACGCAGTAGAGGCAGTTAGGGTTAAAACCTGCACTGTTTTAACGCAGTAGAGGCAGTTAGGGTTAAAACCTGCACTGTTGTAACGCAGTAGAGGCAGCTAGGGTTAAAACCTGCACTGTTTTAACGCAGTAGAGGCAGTTAGGGTTAAAACCTGCACTGTTGTAACGCAGTAGAGGCAGCTAGGGTTAAAACCTGCACTGTTTTAAACGCAGTAGAGGCAGTTAGGGTTAAAACCTGCACTGTTTTAACGCAGTAGAGGCAGTTAGGGTTAAAACCTGCACTGTTTTAATGCAGTAGAGGCAGTTAGGGTTAAAACCTGCACTGTTGTAACGCAGTAGAGGCAGCTAGGGTTAAAACCTGCACTGTTTTAACGCAGTAGAGGCAGCTAGGGTTAAAACCTGCACTGTTGTAACGCAGTAGAGGCAGCTAGGGTTAAAACCTGCACTGTTTTAACGCAGTAGAGGCAGCTAGGGTTAAAACCTGCACTGTTGTAACGCAGTAGAGGCAGCTAGGGTTAAAACCTGCACTGTTTTAACGCAGTCAAGGCAGTAAGGGAAATTCACGCTTGTAGAGGCCTATGTCATCCCTGCTGTCTTTATTCAGGAAACACACAGGCCTATTATATGCCAAGGCACTGGCCTCCCCTTACGCCAAAGCTAATTCACATAATAGAGATGTTGAATAGGAGGAGACTATGGTGGCAAGGGAATGGGGCTGGGGGCTGGGGGGGGGGGGGGGGGGGGGGGGGGGCGGCTGGACTCCTGCTGTGACTGGTCAGCCCGCCCTGGAGTTTTTGGGCTCTTCTCCAGCTCCTGTCAGACAGGCTGACCCAGGACAAACAATGGTCACCTATGTTTCCATAGGGCCGGGGGATTCTGGGAGGGCTGCATACACAATTTACAGTTTACAATTTAGTCATTTAGCTGAAGCCTGTAGTCGAAGCAACATATCACACGATATAACCCAGGCGGACCTGCTAAACAGCAGAGCCGCCCCTGGAGACCATGCTGGAGGCACGGTGCACCTGCGCCACGCCCGTGAATCACCGCCATTTTAAATGCCGTTTCACGGTTTACGGGGCCGATCGCTCATAGCAGTAAAGGAAAGGACACGCACACAAAAAAATATACGCCGACGCTAATGCAGCGAATGACGGCACGGCAAAAGAGATAAAAGTCCCTTATTTATTTATTGCTCCAAAGAAATGTTACACAAGCCATAGACATGAGAGAGGGCCGACTGCATTCTGTACCTTGGAGAGGGTTTTTGGGAGGGGGAAAAAAAGTGGCTGACAGCCGTTTTCTCTATTTTGTCAGTTAGGCGTTCCATTTAGTTCACTGGGGGAAATAGCAACTTGTCTTTAAAGCACGTAGTGGAGCCGTCGTATCTCTGATGTGACTAGAGAGGCTGAAATGAGGAAAAAGACAGGCATAAGTCAGACATCTCGGCGTCGTGTGAGCTGTACCGGAGCGGAGCTGCAGGATAAATATGGCAAATGCGGCACTCCACACGAACAGGAGGATCTTTTCACTCCAAGCCAAGAAGCCCTTTGCTGAGAGGGAGGGGCCTAAAGAGAATGTTGGGTTAATTCTCAACGGTCAGCCCCCTTTAGGCCCTGACGGGGAGTTGAGCAGGAAAGAATGCAGCGCAGGTTAACGCAAGCGATGAAACCCTAGTCTATTCTCCCACCGCACAATGGCGTGTCTCTACACGTCCAAGCCCATCGTTTTTTTTTTTTCCTTTTTCTTTTGCTGAAGCCAAGCACTTTTGCCAAAGCCTTTGTCACGGGGTAATCATACACCTACTTGCTCTGATGTTTACAAAGGGCAGTGTGGCCTGAGGTGGTGGTGGGGGCGGTGGTGGGGGATGGGGGGGGTGAGCTTGTCATGATGACTCAGAAATAAACAGAGGTAGTAAATAAAGCAAACTATGCAATGTCGTTTCCTGATCTTCAAAGTCAAGAATAATTAGGGGGGGTAGGGGGGGTGGGGGGGGGCAAGAGGGCGGAGGATAAGGAACGACGTAGGTTCGTGAACAGCATTTGCCGTCCCTGATAGCCAACCGCTTCAGGTTTCCTCAACCATACCTACGGAAGACATCGATACTGGCCAGCAACAGTATTGGGACTGGGCAGGCACGCACATACACACAGTCGTGTGCACACTCGCGCACGCACACGCACACACGCACACGCAAACACACACACACACACACACACGCACACACACACACACACACACACACACTCGCGCACACACGCACACGCACACAACCTGAATAGAACAGTTGACCCACAAGGCCAGCAATCAGCCGTGGCATTGTTGTCACACACAGACCAGCAGTAGGTGACGTGTTCAAGCTCCGCCTACTCAACAGCCCTCCCTCACCTGTTCATAAGGTGCATACCTCCATGTCCAGATGAGACACGTGCCCTGCAGAAACACTGACATCCTTAGACCTGAAAACGGCTTCCCTTACAGAGCGACCTCCGCAAACAGGTTCTGCCACGGAGAGCACTGTCTGTGATATCAGCCCAGAGAGCCCCGCCAGAGCCGAGACAGCCGCTCCATTGATGCACATTCAACTTCAGATAAAGAGCTCGTTAAATCCACCCTAATCTTTTAATGGTTTCACGTCCAGACAATCCAAAAAAAAAAAAAAGGAAACCATTCTTGGACTAAATCGGGAGCAGAATGCAAGAATTCCAGAAGAAAAAAAACATGCATTACAAGTGTTAACAGCATATCCTTCAGGGATACATGGCCATTTATATTTATTTTTTATGCATGTGACTACCATGACTTTGACTGAGCCCACAAAGCCCCACAGACACCTTTCCCCCCATTACAGCAGTGCGCGGGGGCACGCCGGGCAGTGCTAAGGGGATAGCTGGAATTCCTGCTCCAGAAAGCTTGTCCCTAATCTCATTATCTGGGAGAGTATAAGACTCGCATTCCAGAATCCTCTGCGCCTCCGTGTCTGAAGGCTAGCTGTCCCTCCTGCGGAGGCCCACGGTGACACAGCGCTACAGCGAACACTGTCCTCGCCTCTCGAGCCCAGCCCGCAGCACCCCTAAAAACGTCTATAACCCCTCGGAACAATGAGGGACTGAGCTCACTCACGCAGAACAACACACACCATGGCCAGAGTTAAAGTTTTAGCCTTTAGACAGGGCTCCCTCATAACGGTTTAGCTCCTACAGATTAGTTTAGTCCCGATGCTGTCTGCCATTAGAAACAGAACTGCCCATTGAGCGAACTGTGCACGTTCTCTGTATCTGAAATGTACACAACTGACCCATCACCTTCTGCCAACGTCTGTACAACCGTGCCAAACATTCGCTCCTGCTCCGGCGTAATAATATGCGCAAAAACAACGGGACTGGAACAGGTGGGCTAGATTAGAGTATTTTTCAAACAGGCAGAAGCCACTGATGGAATAGACTCAACCCCAAGGTCTGTATCCCCTTGAGTTAGACTGGAGATACGGCGTGTTGACTCAACAGGACACGGGAGCGGGATTAAAATTCAGCCCCTGCACCTCGCTCCCTTCTCACATTTCCACAAAGTTTCTGAAATGTGCCCCTATCAGACACTCGACTACTTTTCACACTTTACAGGTTCTGTTCTTCACTTGAATCTCAATGAGGAGACACATGTCTTTTAGATTCTTGGAAAGCCCTTGTTCTACAGAAGACCAATGGGAATTCCAACGGTTAAAAACAGCCAACTAGAGGGTAGAGGTATAAAAAATCCCATTAACTGCCACAAAGACATTCGTGTTTTACTGTGAAAATAAAGCCTGCTGATTTAATGAAGAAACCTATTAGGACTTAGACACTAAGGAAAAAACCAAAGCTAAAAAAAAGTTAAACTCATTTCTTATAAATCAGCTTCAGTTCCTACAAGGCAAAATGTCACCAGACCATACAACTACTGCAGGGAAAAGATTTTGGTAAAGGACATTATGACAAGTGTGACTCTTTCTGACTGGTTACACAGTAATCCCTGCTCAGACTAATGGACTGGTATTCCTTCGTACAAAGATAGGTCCATGGGACAATGCCAAGACATGCCCCGCCCCCAGAGACTGTGGTCCAATAGAATGGCAATATGTCTGTGACAGACAGGCACTAAGGTTCTGTTTTGCAGGAAAAGTATAGGGAATGCGGAGGATAAAAGGCTCGGCTTCCATCTTTGCTTCAGCTAATTCTGAGCGTCACAGTTTTACAGTATAATATGCACGACAAAGGAGGTCTCACCACGCCGGCTTTACCATGAATAATGGCGGAAAGTCCCAGAACTCGTTTGTTTGTTTGTTATTACTCTGTTTATGTGCAATTCATTGCAATGTGCGATGGTGCGTAAAACAACAGCAGGCATCACACTCTAGTTTTCCACAGCAGTGCATCAGAGTATCACCAAGAACAACTGGACAAAAAAAACTCAAACAAATCACCGTCACTGTACTGTGTAGACTATGGAAAGCCCTCTTTCTTTATAAGATAATCAGAAAACAGAGAGAGACAGATCCTGAGCCGCTTTTCTGGTGTAAAAGCCTCAGTGAGCCGCCTTTTTGTTTTCACCCATTCGACAGAGTTCACTTCACCCCTCCCCCCCTCCACACACACTGACAGAGTCCCCGAACTGTGTCCTAACACCACCACCCACCTCAACCGCAGATAAATGAGTCTCCAAGGGCTGCTGTTTCATTACAGGCCTGTCACACACACACAGAAACACACACACACACACACACACACAGTCCTCCATGTCCAAAATGAGCCCAGGGGGTATGTGCTCCGAAGGCTCTCCATTAATCAATTATTATTAATTATTATTAATGTAGTGGTCTAATTCCATTAAAATGTAGATACACTCTTCTCTCTCACACTCTCTCATTTTTGGTTATGAAACAATTGTATGATGTTGACTACTACCAATCAAATTCAAATCCAACTCTCTCTTATACTTCCATACACAGGCAACGTGTCAGTTATTTAAGGGAAACGCACATTAAAGTGAGAGCAGTATAGAATTAGTAGACTTGTAGTGTGACTGGTCTGGAGGACAGTGCCATCAGTGCAAAATTGGGTTGTGTCAGAATACAGGAAGGGAGTCGTCTAGGCAATGATTGCAAAAAGGAAATGGGAGCCATCAAAGCAGTCCAAAGGGGACGGACATTTCCCCTGATATATATATATATATATATATATATATATATATATATATATATACACTTCGAAGAGTACAAACATATTTTTCATACAGTAACGTCTTTAGTGACTCAATGGCACCTGTTTGAGTCACTAAAAAACCTGCACATTGAAACATGCACATTTCTAATGCTGGTTATGTTCACGTGCAGAACATGGAGGCTAAAATACGGGTTGATTGGACTTGAGTGTCTTATCTGGGGAAAGGTCATTCACAGGACAGGAGACGGAACATGGAAAGAGAGAGAGATGATGAATCAGAACAGTTGCCACAAATATGACATCTGTTGCACAAATGCAAATGACACAAACATTGTATATTAGTAATTGAAATATATAACTGTTCATTGCATTAAGTTCCAAGTCCCTTATAGACAAAGCGCAAATCCCTCATAGACAACAGCACAATATATATTTAAGCAAGAGGTTTAAGTATATATTGAATATATAGGGACAGTAAGTGTAATACAGTACTGTATACAAGTCTATTTGTATACCTATGTAAAAATATTTATTACTTGAAATAATTTAGGAGTAGCTCAACAGGCTAAAGAACATACGCAGCTTGGGATAAACAGAATAAAAAGGTAAAACAATGCAGTAGAATTGATAACTGTCAAACATTTCTGGGTTTACCAGACAGTTCTTACATCCCAGGGGCATGATTACATTACTGCACCATGAATGAACTTAACAAAAAAAAAAACTGATATTATTTTAATAAATGATTTAACTCTAACCTTACTGATTTATTGTTTTGATGAATGACCCGATGTCAAAAAATAAATCACATTAAATCGAATGAGACTCATAGCTCTAATACTCATTTAGCTGTAGAGTAATGCTTTCCACTAAATAAAATATTCCACTGCAGAGTTTGAGTCACTGGGTAATGCATTAAATGGCTATATTAAATCTGGCTGCTACAATGGCGGTCATTGTATTTCATAGGGAAGTTTACAAGCTTACTTTTATACAGGTTTAATTTGCCCATTCTACTCCATAAGTATGATCAGTATCTAAACCTGCACTTTGTTTGACCTGGAATTAATCCATTCACTTGGGATAGAGTTTGTTTCTGCTGGAACTGCATTAAAGAGATTCTAGAAGCTGCTACTAGAATCTCAAACTACAGATACAATACAACTCCCGACCTCATTGCGGAAAAAAATCCCTGAAATATTTAGCATTTAACTGAGACAGTCACCTTTTTCCATCATACATATTTAAAATGGGTGGAAGCTCTGTCACCGTGCCACGCTTGGGTTGCCTGACCTTGAATGTGAATGAGGCACGGTTGTTTTTCACACCCATGTGTAACTCAGAGACAAATTGGCATTCTCCTCAAACTGAGAGGAATTTGCATGGCTGCGAGAGGTTGCGCAGGTCACCGGCTATCAGGCCAGGAAATCAGCACTATCTATGGAAACACCTCTTACACGTTATCCTCGAAGGTCCAGAGTCTAACCCAGGTCAAAGGAGAAGTATCTATTCAAATGACACACAAAAGATTTCAGAGGAAAAACACAGGCAAGGTTGACCCATATTAGTGCCTTTCTTACAAAGGGAGGATTTTGCAATAATTTTGGTTCAAAGTTTTAATGCAAACTGTCCCAATACAATTGAGTTTCCCACAAGTTATACAGTACTTGCCCTAAATCAGCAACAAGGGTAAGGACAAAAGGTCAAAGGTACATTTATTTTTTATTATTGTTATGTAGTGCATTTAAATATCAACACTGCAATAAGTGAGTATGGAGAACTCACAACTACAATGTAGGATGTTTCATTTAGCGTGGATAATTCAACTGCTGTTTGAATTTCATTTATTTAGCACAGATATTTAACAGATGTGAACGCTGCAATGCTATTTTAAAGAACACATTGACTGTCTGTAAAAAAAAATCCATACACAGCACACGAATGTGTAATTATTGCCACAATTTTTAGCAATTATGAACTTCAGAAAAAGTGGCATATGTTCTTTAGTGCTAAATACCTTTAATATATTTAACAGAGCCATAAACATAGAAATATTTTGGCAAATTCTACAGATTGATCAAAGTGATAAATAAGGAGAAAAGGAAGATGAACTAGGATTCACCAGCCATAGATTTTAAAAAAAGAAGCATAATAGACTGCATTTTGCATTTCAGGATCTGAACAGAGAAGGAGGTGGGGGTGGGGCTTACTTCACTTTCACCAGGAAGTAAAGCTGGGCAATGCTCAGCAGCCATTTTGTGCCAATATGCTGA
>CM056378.1:114940807-114965769 GCA_029718625.1 Synaphobranchus kaupii
ACTTAATGCAATAAGAGCCACAGGGTACAGAGCAACAATTTAATTTGTTTTTAGTGGCGCAGGCAGGGCTCTTTGAGAGGCTGGGCTACTTTGTGCATGGCTCTTTGCAAGGGGGAAAAACTGCGATGGAAGACAACAGGGACCTGGTCGGGATGGAGAGCTGCTCCGAGGCATACTGTATCTCCACTAGTCCCGTCTCAGTGGGTTTCAGAACGGAGCAGGCCCAGGATGTATTTCACACAAACTGACACAGGCCCGTTTTTAAATGCTGAGGCCGAGCACCAACCCATTTGTTCTTTTTCTGCCGGTAAGCGATATTAAAAAATTAATCAATACCATATATCATCCGCCATTACTCTGGAAGACTACCGCGTTTGCAAAATCTTTAAATCAAATGTTTGACGGCAACAGCTACTCACGCTTGCTTTTGTTTTATTGCACTTCGCCACGGTTTTTATTTATTTTTTTAGTTTTTTCCTTGACCAAGTTTTCGAACGGGCAGAATTGTAATAAATGTGCATTTCTGCAGGTGTAAGCTCTCCCAAATGCTTTTTTGCAAATACAGACAAAATTAAGTCTTCTCTACCCCCCTGCCTAGATCCACTATGCCTGCTGTCTGTGTGACAGTTTAATAACCCTATGATGTGGAAATGATGTGGGCTAATGACACATTTTTGACTGTAATTGTGGAGTCATGCAACCACGGCCGATTTCTGAATTTTCCTGACACCTATAATGAGAGTTGAACACAGGCATGCATTATAAAGCAGAAAAAATCCCTCTATATGCTCTGCGGAGTGGCTGAAATGGGTCATTTCATTAAAATAGTGGCACAAGTCCTTAAGCGAAGCGGTCTTGTGGAAAAAAAGATTAGTGAAATGGAGAGAAGTGGTTTAGCTGAAGTGGAGTCAAGATGAATGGGGAGCAGGGTGAGAGTGGAACACAGCGCAGTGCTTGTTCAGGGAGAAGTGAATTGAGCAAAGGCCACCGTTTGTCAATTTCTTCTTTACTTTCAAGCCTCTCTTTTCAAACACGCTTTACAGCCACACAGCTGCCGTTCTTCTGAGGGGGATCAAGAGGGAAAAAGCGGGGGTGGGGGGGGGGGTGGGGGGAACAGACGAGGAGAAAATAGCACTCGACGTTGTCTCTGCAGTGAGGAGCTTGACCCTTCCATTCAGGCCCTGCCACTTAACTGCAACTAGTCCAGATGCACGAGACTGAGCCCTCTCCGTGAATGTCCGTTCAAGTAAACTCCCTTTTCTTACTCGATTACAACAAATACGGTATTATTATTTAGTTTTTGCCAAAATGAGTACACCCCTGATGGCTGGCATCATAACAGAATACTAATGGGCGACTGGAAAAAAAAAAAGTTGGAAAAAGCGGTGCTTGACAGAGAGGATTTCTGTTGCCAGTTTGGGCATGTACCGTAACAAATAGTGTCGCCTTCCAACTGTGATCCAGCAGCATTATCTGAATGCAATTAGAACAGAATTAATTAGAATAGATGCATAATGAATATAAAGTCATATTAGCAATAATATAATTACTCATTAAAATTCCATAAAGCTGAGATGTGGATGAGGCTGTTCCAGGGTAAAGAGATTTGCCACTGGACTTAAATAAAAATGTTCTAAGAACTTGTATTATTTTATCTTTCCTTTTTAAACAATTTGCAAGCTCTGGGAGGTGTAATTAAATCAGAGAGAGTCAAAAATGTGTTTTTTTTTACAAGAGTCTAGCATTTATAAGAGTCGTGCAGCCGGAAGCCTATCTTTGAGAGCAATGATCTGCCTGGTCAGCACTCAACCGGAGAACATGATTTAGGCTCAGCTTTTTATTTTCATACATCAGGAAGTCCTAAATCAGACCAGTGTTTTGCTATGAACAGCTGAGGTAATTAAATTATAGACACAACATTAGTTCCCAGATGGCGCCCACCCCCCCCCCCCCCCCCTTAAGTAAATGCTTCTCAAACGGTCCTGACTGCCAGTTCGGATCGAATCTGTTCATTCCACAGGTCTCTCATTCAACCTGAGATCTTACATGAGATCACATTAAGAATGTCATGATCATCTCTGTTTCCCCCGAGCTATAGGACCAACAGCACCAACCCCTGCCACACGCCCATAGGCAGGCCCGAGCTATAGGACCAACAGCACCAACCCCTGCCACACGCCCATAGGCAGGCCCGAGCTATAGGACCAACAGCACCAACCCCTGCCACACGCCCATAGGCAGGCCCGAGCTATAGGACCAACAGCACCAACCCCTGCCACACGCCCATAGGCAGGCCCGAGCTATAGGACCAACAGCACCAACCCCTGCCACACGCCCATAGGCAGGCCCGAGCTATAGGACCAACAGCACCAACCCCCTGCCACACGCCCATAGGCAGGCCCGAGCTATAGGACCAACAGCACCAACCCCCTGCCACACACGCCCATAGGCAGGCCCGAGCTATAGGACCAACAGCACCAACCCCTGCCACACACGCCCATAGGCAGGCCCGAGCTATAGGACCAACAGCACCAACCCCTGCCACACGCCCCATAGGCAGGCCCGAGCTATAGGACCAACAGCACCAACCCCTGCCCCACGCCCATAGGCAGGTGTTTCCATCCCATACAACAGCTGTGCCACAGCTGCGCTAATAAGTGAAGGCATCCCTCGGTCCCGTCAAACAGACACACTCGGTCTCCTTGATGAACTCCACAGATCTGTCACTATTCAAACTTGTGTTCCGTGTCTCGGTTTGAATCTCCCGCACGGCCCGTCAGCTCAACGTGTTAAAGCTGCTGAAGCATGCTGCTGACAGACGCCGTCTATTCTACCCTCCCAAGACGCTCAAACGGATCTGCGCCGGTTCTTCAAAAAGCATTCCGCCCACTGAAACTAAGACCAAAAATTTTGTATTTACCTTTGCGAAATAATATAAAACAGGAACCCTTCAACCAAATGCCACAAGTTATACTTTGGTCACTGTACCATAGCTAAAAAATAAAAATATGAGTTCAGCATCTGTCCATGCAATTTATTGATTACCGCAAACATCATCTTTCTTAATCTTTAAGCTCCCTTAATCTACAACAGTTTTTCGGACATGCTACTCGGGCTGCACCAAAAGGCCTTGTTCATTACTCCTGTACTAACCAGTTAGCGATTAATCTCCATGCTTCATGCCCTTAGGCTCAATCTGTGTCTTTATTCTAGCACTCTGTATACGTCCATTTGTTCTCAAGGTCCCCAAAGTTAGCCAATCAGAACTCCACATTTTTTACAATTCCCCTAATGACATACCTCACCGATTGGTCACTTTGATTGGTTAATCGTTTGCCCATTGTGACTGTAAAAATCTAACAGGAATGCGCATAAATATAATAAATGTGTGGCACAAAAGTAGTGCAAATGTGAAATAACCTATTGGACAATTATGATTGTAGATTTTAACAAATCTTAACAAGCATTTTAATCTCATATTTAGACTTTAGAATCTTATTTCTGTTAGTTTATTAAGTAAAAAGGTATCTGCCAGTGGGGTGAGATATTTTTACTGATTTCAAGATTTGCCAATGGGATAAGATAATTTCACTTGTCAAGTAAAAAGTAACTTAAAACAAGCTAATATTTTCCACTTTTGAGGGGAAAAAAATATGACTCATTACAAGACTAAAACACTTGTTAAGACAGACATTTTTTGCAGTGTAACAGGAACTGTGTGATTGGCTGTGAGGAGCGCTGAATCATCAAGGTGGAGGAGTTGTCAAAATATCAGTAACATGGATCACAAAGAGCATGTCCCAAATACTACCCATCAGAGGCGTGTCTGAATCAACAGCACATGAGTCATGGCTTCATTCATGTCAAATACCAGCCAATACCAGCCAGGCTATGACTAATACCTGTGGCGAAAGTGCACTCACAATTTCCTGACATACAATGGTATCATTCAGTCTTCTTGACTGATGCCATTCCTGAAGTAAAGGTAGGAGATCATTGAGGCTACAAAACCAGCTGTACAATGCTAAATTGTCTTCTTTTTTTCTATTAGCTTTCGGGGTAATTTAGCCAGAGAGAAAAGACGCAGGACACCAAAACAGGAGCGTGCAGGAGGGTCACTCTCAGCATTCAGTCCAGCTACAGGACTGCTAAGGACATAGTAGCATGGAAATGCAGTTTAGAGAGAAAAAACAACAATAATAATATGAATAATAAATAAATAAATAAATATTATTATTAAGCTTTATTTATATTGTGATTTTCAAAGTGTATCAGACATATTACAACAAAGTTGAATAAAATAAAAGGTCTAAATTGAGAAAAAGCCAAAAGACACAAAAAATTTTAATTAAAAAAGAGTCATAAAGAGTCGTAAAATCAAGCAGGTGTGAGAGGAGTAAAATGGGGACAACATAAGGACAGTACAACTAAGTAACTAAAATCATGATCGGTAATAAAAGTAGCTGGAGAATTGGATATTGAAGCCTGTTTTGAACAGGTGAGTTTTAAGGGATTTTTTGAAGGTGGGGAGTGACAGAGAGTCTCTGATGTTTTGGGGGGGTTCCAGGAGGACGGGCCTGAAAAGACCCCCCAAAAAAGTCAACATAAGACAAATTCTGTGCAATTTTTATTTTGTTATGTGTAGATTCAAGAGACTCGTGGTATTTATTTGATGGATTTTATGATTCCAAGAATTTGGTTTGATAGACATGGTTTTACTGTCCCATCAATTCAATTATTATGAGACAATAACTCTCAAGTTGGTCACAATCTAGGTATGGTAAGATTTGAATTTATCATAACATGCCAACAAATATGGAACCCCAAAGGGCTGACAAAAAAAAAACATCATTGATAAATATTGTCCTCTTTCCAATTTCATAGGCATATTGCCTAGCTAACACACGAGGCGTCCTTACAAGGTTTCTCAGAAACAGAAGACACACAGTGTAACAGGTTTTAATCATTTTCATCAAGAACATTGGTAATACAATCAGGGTGTGAAATTAACACCACCCACCAGCCAAACACTGGTAAAATTTTGATTGTGGCTGGTAAAGGTTTTACTCTAGCAGCTACTGTGGCCTGTAACTAACCAGGTTTTATATTGTAAAAGGTAATGTGGCTGGTAAAATGTTGAAAATGGCTGGTGATTTTTAGAATCCCCAAGCCACTCTGCCCAGTGGGCGAAAAAGTTAATTTCATACCCAGAATACAATTACCTGCAATCACATTTTCTCAGCAAAAAAAAAACTCACCATTTATTACCTCAGCAAGAGGAAGATTGAAAAATAAAGTGGGAAATACAGGCATGAACCTAAAGAACATTGTAGCTTCTAGATTAAGGCATACCACTACAGAACACACTTAAATGGATTGCAAACTTCTCAAAGAATGAAACGATCTATGCAATTTCCGACTGTAATTCTGTGTGTCTTTCTCATTGTTCAGGCTGATCAGCAGTGATTGAAGTAATTGAAGATATCCAATTACTTAACAGCCAATGAAGCACCTCCAAAATAGATGCAAAAACAGTTCAATTCAACTGAGCCCTGGTATATAGAGCCTCTAAGAAACGTTGGCCTTTCCAAACCCTCTTGGCCTTTTCAAACTACATAAACTACCACAAACTCCCACATGAATGGTCACAGATTGCAACAACTTACAGTTGTGGTTACCAATCATCCCAGACTGCATCTAATGTGTGTGTGTGTGTGTGTGTGTGTGTGTGTGTGTGTGTGTGTGTGAGCGCATGTGAGCGCATGTGAGCGTGTGTGTGTGTGTGTGTGTGTGTGTGTGTGTGAGCGCATGTGAGCGTGTGTGTGTGTGTGTGTGTGTGTGTGTGTGTGTGTGTGTGAGTGCATGTGTGTGTATGTGTGTGTGTGTGTGTGTGTGTGTGTGTGTGTGTGTGTGTGTGTGTGTGTGTGTGTGTGTGAGAGCGTGTGTGAGCATGTGCACGCGTGCATCTGCACATTTGTGTGTGCACTTACGTGCAGCAGTGCATGCGAAAGGTAACGGGATGCTCCCGGGTCCTGTAGCACTGTAAACCGCCCTAATCCCAGTGTGGACTGGCACACAGAGACAGATGGGTATTATTCTGCATCCATGTGAGAAAAGAAAAAAAAACCTGCTGTGTCCATTGGAGGCAGTGTGGCTGACTGGGAGTCAGTGAGTACAAAACAAAAAAAGGACTGAAATTTCAAGGAAGGGCAGGAAAAAATGTTTAACATCAGGAGCCTTCTCGTATCAGGCCAAGCAGTTATAAGTGTTTAACATCAGGAGCCTTCTCGTATCAGGCCAAGCAGTTATAAGTGTTTAACATCAGGAGCCTTCTCGTATCAGGCCAAGCAGTTATAAATGAACGGTATATGGGTGGTTTGAGATTAATTAGTTACCAGAAACACCTGGGCAGTAGTACAGCTCAACACTAATCCTGAGGAAATCTTTCAGTCATGACACAGTAACACACACACACACACACACACACACACACACTGTACAAAAAAAACATCCTGTAACAAGACTTGTATGCCCCTCCCTCCCATGACTGACAAGGCCCACTGATTGAGCTGTCCAATCACGCAGTTCGGGCCTGCTGTGAGGGACTACCTGGGGCGTACTTTGACCTTTGACCCCCCCCCCCCCCCCCCATCTCATGCGTGTGAGCGCCCTGCTATGTAATCTCCTGCTCTAATGAGTGCCATATCAACCACAGAGATTCAACAAACAATCCCTTTCACTCCACTGCGCTTATCAGCAGGGGACAGGAAATCTGCACATGGTGCAAAGCAACGAGGTGGGAGGGGCCGTGAAGTGAAGCGAAAAACACTGCTGTAAAATATCTCTGGAAAGCTGAGCTTCACCTCAATCACTTTTTCTTTTTTTTTTAAATGGGCTTTAAATACGGGCTCCAGGACTGAAATGTCACTCTCTAGGAAACGAAAGCAAAATGAAAGGAATAAAAAATGAGCACAAACTAATCTGAGTAAACAAGGAAGCGTGGTAATCACTTGAACACGCCTTACAGTAGCGTCTCAGTTTCAAGGCAAAAAAAAGAAAAAAAAGAATGTGCATTCAGCACAAGAGGTAATGAGAGGTAAAACAGAGGTCAGAGGTCACTGCCATTCTGATACGCATGGGCGGCCCAATTTTTGTCACGCCAAGATGGATTACCGGACCCACCGAGTCACATGATCATCCAAAGGGTCAGCTGGGGACGGCTCCCTTCACAAACTTCAAAACTTGGGTCTTTCATTACTCACTAAGAAAGAACTAGCTTCTTTTGGCTCCCGTATCAATTACACAGCTCTTCTGAGATAGGTCAGCCAGACTTCTCCTTTGCAGAAGCCATCTGAATCTGGGCCAGAAAAGCCTTCTCTCTAGGCTAGCGATCTCTCAGCATGTTCTCTACACTGATTCATGATGAACATTGATCTTTCCCCTCAGACAGGTGCAAATTCAGCACAGAACGCCCCGCCCACGCAAGAGGCATTTAAGGAATGATAAATTTAATAAGGACAAATTCATGACTCAGTGGACAGTGATCATGTCCATCTGGTGCCCAAAAACACAGGGGTTCCATTTTCCAAAAGTGCTCTTCTGCTGTGACTCTGGTTTTTTTGAGGTGGCCAAGGTGCTTCACTTTGTTAATGTTATTAAACCAGTCCGTACCCATCCATGCTATAATAGCAGTTTCACACATTCTTTGGCTCCAGTCACTTAATAACCCTGTCGCTTGTTCACTCACTCCTTACCCCACTCCCTTCACAAGCTCACAAACCCCCTCACTCACTAATCAATTTACACTCCCTTGCCTCACAAAATCTCTCCAACTCCCTAACTCCCACACTCAAAACCTCCTCCAATCAGCTGCTCCTGCAATACATTTCTGAAGGGAAACGTCTGAAAGCAAAAGGCAAATAGGTTTCCGCTATCGACCAGTGTCAGGCCACTTGTTTCAGTTAGTTGCTATTTATTCTCCCCAGAGGTATCCACTATACTGTGGATTAACTGCAGACTACAATTGACCCAGAACATTTGTGTTGTGAAAAGTCACTGAAACGCGGTCTAGGCATTCAGGTGAAAACCCGGCTACATTTGGTTGAAAAGTGAAAGTTTTCTAGCCAACTAGGATGTAGCCAGACTATATTCGGGTAACACCTGAGCTATATTTGGGTTAACCTAGTCTGTTTTATGTCAAAACATCTCTCAACCAAGATTTCCACCCCTCTAGATGTCTATATCGTGGCTTTTACTCACTGGGTACAGAAATAACCCACACTCACAGTGCAGCACAAATGAGCATCAAACGACCTGAGGCGGCCGTCTATATGAACTTCTCCCCTGCCTGTAGAGAGCGCTCACAGCTTGATCCCAAAATAAACCGCCTCCCGCTCTGATCTTGTGTCTGAGGACCTTCCTCTGCCGGTTAATATTCCTTCCTCCTCTTCCTCTCATCCTCAGATCAATGCAGTGAACGCAGCCCACAGCGCTCCGACTACCCAGAAGCCAAAGAAACGCAACCACGACTGTTCGGACTCATAATGAAGCTGGAAAAATGGGACTGTTAAACAATCATATTTTGATGGCCTCAGAAGTCATCATCGACTTGCTCAATACCTAACTGCTTAAGAATTCATCATGAAATGTGGGATCAAAAGTCATTAGCTCAAAAGAAGAAATGTTTTCTATTTAAAAAAACCCCATTATACTATCATTTACAAATGAACTTGTAGCATGATCTCATCAGAAAACACAACTTAATGTCTCATAGTAAATTAGATGTCATTCTCAGACTAAGGGGTAGACATACCGAGGTCTCGGCCTTCTAAGATGGCAGTAGCAGTCTTGTTTTCGTTTCTTTTCCATGTCATATGCAAAACATACATATTTTTTACCCCATTTCCTTCTGGTATCCAGACCATTATAGGGTCCAAGTGGAGGGTCATTACAATTTAAATAATTTCCTTGGTGTCGCATGCTTGCACTACTCCATTTAAAAAAATGATGTCGCACTAAGAAGGGAGAAACTTGACATTGAAGGTGGACACCGCAGCGCATAGGAAAGCAATCTCTACCCATATATAAATACCGCCACGTTTCCAGGGGTGCGATTTCCCGCCATCTATATCTGTATCCTGTGATCCCATCTCTATCTGTAATCGTCTCTGCTTTCCCCATCTGAAAAAAGTAGTGGACTGACCGTTCTCCTTTAAACAGCCGCTCTCTGTTAATAGAGCCATGGTAGTCTGTATCAGGGCAATGCACTTGGCATACTCAGTGGTCTAGCACAGCCAATGTGACCCACAGGACACAGACAACTCTATATAATAAAGGAAGATAGATTCACACCCTATTACTATTTCAATGGAAAAAGTCCTATTCTATTCAGACCATTTGGCTTATGTCCGCTGAAGGCGATTTTGGCTATTTTTATGTTTTGAAGTGATGCCACATAAATCTAATGACAAAAATGTCCATGACACCAAACATAACTAAATAGAAACAGCAGGCTATTTTCACTTTTCAAGCAGAGAATAGATAGAGAGAGAGAGAGAGAGAGAGAGAGAGAGAGAGAGAGAGAGAGAGAGAGTCAGAGGGACAGTGAGTGATGGTACACAACCACAATACAACCATTTTCTGACATGCACACAATACGAACACACACACACACACACACACATAAATACATGCATACATGCATACTGTTGCCATTTACATATTATCCAGATGTATTATTGTTCCTTTTTCTCATCCAACAAACTTTGGCAATATAATTGTACAATTTTATCATGCCAATAAAGCATGTTGAATTGAATTGACAGAGAGAGAGAGAGAGAGAAAGAGAGGGAAAGAGTGAGGAGAGAAAGAGAGGGAAGAGGGAGATTATGAGGGAGATTATGATTATTATTATTCATTATACTGTTGTGGTTATTGTTGTTTGTAGTAGTATACGCTCTGGCAATATTTACTGTACTAAGTATTTCCTGCCAATAAAGCATTTTTGGATTTGGATTTTGGAAATAGAAAGAGAGAGAGAGACAGAGAGAGAGAGAAAGAGAGAGAGAGAGAGAGAGAGAGAGAGAGAGAGAGAGAGAGAGAGAGAGAGAGAAAAAGACAGAGAGAGAAAGAGAGAGCGAGAGAGAGAGAGAGAGAGAGAGAGAGAGAAAGACAGAGAGAGAAAGAGAGAGCGAGAGAGAGAAAGAGAAAGATGCCGATAGGATAGGGGTCTGAAGGAGCAGGAGAAAGTGGAACAGTGAGAAAGACTCCATTGTTCTGGCAGGACCGTATCTGCAAAGTCAGACTGACAGGTATTCTGCCAATAAGGCCTGCATTGTGCACAGAAAAGAACACAGAAGCCAAGAACACCTGCTAAAACTGGGCGCCGAGCACCACCCGAAAAATATGCGCACGCAATCATTAAAATATCTGCATTCAGAGAGATTCATTCACGCGCTGGCAAATTAAGATTAAGACTTTAGGAGGCATGGAAATTGGGTTATGTACGGTATTCTTTACTCGCTTCTGCTTTTATTGCCCTTCTATAGCCGTGTGTGTGTGTGTGTGTGTGTGTGTGTGTGCGCGATACAGGAGCCGGGGCTTTCTGGATATAACACGTCTCTTCTCTGTGTGGATCCCGGCCTTTTCCCATATCTGCGAGCTGGGCCAGGCTCAATACCCCATTGACAGGGAGGTGGGGAGGTGGGGAGGGGGCAGCTGGATCTATTCTTCTGTGCTCCCCAGGGGAGTGCGGGCCAGACCACAGAGCTATTTCCTGCACTCCAGCGGGGCACAGAAATAACGAAAATAAAACAGGCTAACAAATAGGGACCCCCCCCGCCTCTTTTTTCCCACTTTTTTTTTACGACAGCTACAAACACAGAGGATATGAGAAGGGGAGGTAGTAGCAGTAAAGACGTCCAGCAGAGCCATTCGATCCAAAAATCAACCCCCCCCCGCCCCGTCCCGCCACCACTACCACCCACCTACAACCCCTCAGCATTTACTCAACGTTTCCAGTCCGCTTTCTCTGCCGAAGCCAAACAAGGGAGATAGCTGTATTCATCCACTGTGAGAAGGCCGTGGTGTACGGGCCTTTCTCTCCCTCCTCAGCAAGTGGCCGGAGCGATCTAATTACTCGGAGGAAGATGAAGTCGTCCCTTCAGCGGACTGACAGGGGAATTCTTTACAGCCGTTCCAGTCGGCTCTGACTACGAGAGAACGGAGGTTCAAGCAAGACAAACTCTCGCTGTCCTCAAATTTCAATGGCACAATATAGTAAAACAGAGAGAGAGAGAGGGGGGGGGGGCTGAACATAAACCTGCTCCATCACGAGGCTGAAGTGACCCCATCGAAGAAGACAAGCCAATTACAAAGCAATTACATTACCTTCAGCAATCCTGCTTTTTGTATTCTACGCTGAAACTCTCACCGCCACAAAAAAGACAGAAAGAACACAGATCAATTTTAATCTTTTTTTTTCTTTTTTTTATTGTACCCAAAACCCACGATAAAGCAAACAGCCAATCACTTTCCCCCAAAATGCCTCCTGCTTGCCTGCAAACAAAATTGTCATGACGGGAAGACTGTGATTTCCTTATAAATCATTTCTCTAGCTTTCCACAATGATGAGAGAAGAGATGACTGTCGGAAAATACAAGTGTCTGTAAAACCGAAATATTGGACGACCTCCGCAAATGCACAATAACAACAACAGGAGTGCATTGGCCCTTAAAAAAAACATCCTCGCAAAAGTGACAAAAACATATTTTTACTACAACAAGATAATAACACAAACATGCAGACACTGATATATGTATCACACTGGCTTTACGGCACCTAGAGCCGCTCGTATGATTGTGAAAAATCACGCATGATGAGGTAAGATCAGATTAACTCTACAATTTCAAAATCAATTATCTACAGTACACATGTGACTTTAGCATGAACGAGAGTCATGCAGCCACTGCAGTGTTTTTCAGTGTTTTTCACTTAATTTAAGTTCATTGTAAAATCGTTGTTCATGCTGCCTTTGAGGTGTTTGAGAGTGCCATTATAACACCAAATTAGAAGACTAGTTTTGTTAAGCAATAGTAGTGTAAAGGTTCAGTTAAGAACTGGTTTTGTTGTAGTGTCATAAATTGCTATTACATTTTTTGTTTATTTTTATATATAAACATTAATAATAAAGCAACAACAGTGATTGAAATATGCGGTGAATATTTAATTTAATAAATGCATCCCTGTAGCTGAGAAGAGGTGCAAAAGCTCAAATCCCCACCTAGGGCTGCCCAATGCAGTTAAAATGGACATTTACAGCTGGGTGGGAAAGGCCACTCCACCCAGAGGAGGCTGTTTGACTGGGCCTTTCAGCTCGTTGGCGGCCTATTGATCCAGTAGCGGAGTCACAGAAGATGGCCATCGCCGTCTGAATTTAATGAGACCTGCGACGCAAACAAAAAGTCCAGCCGTCGCTCTCAATCAAGGTGGCCTCACCTCAGCCCACCGTGGGGGTTTGACAGTGCAGATTTTGGCCCGCAGATAGGAGCAGCCGGGAACGGGGAACAGGAGCGGTAAGGCTGTGTGTGTGTGTGTGTGTGTGTGTGTGTGTGTGTGTGTGTGTGTGTGTGTGTGTGTGTGTGTGTGTGTGTGTGTGTGTGTGTGTGTGTGTGTGTGTGTGTGTGTGTGTGTGTGTGTGTGTGTGTGTGTGTGTGTGTGTGTGTGTGTATGTGTGTGTGTATCCCCGACAGAGCAGATGCAGGGTTTCTGCATCAGATTCTTAAAATGCTTATCTCGTCCCGAGCCCTGGAATTGAATTCGAGCTGACAGCTGCTATCAAGTGTGTTTTAGGCAAATTGAATCTCAGACACAATTACGAGCGAGCGGTAGCAATTATGATGATGGCTAAACGTGCGTGTGGATTCTCTGAGCTCATGTATATTAGGCACTCTGCGGACGTTCGGATCAGATCTGGCCAAAGAAAGAGACTGAATGGCTGACAAGCGCCTCCAGCTGTGTGCGTGTGCGTGTGTCTGTCTGTCTAAGTACAGTATGTCTGTCTTTTGACAAGACAGTGTGCCTATGTCTGTGTATTGATCTTGTGATGTTCAGACTCTAGAGTGGAACAGTAGTTTTAGACACTATAGTGGAAAAGTACTATTTTCTGTTGTCTGGCAAAAAGGTGCCAGGGAGAATGCTCGCCTCATCTGCTGTCTTTGCCTCAAATAATTACACAACGCTGAATTATCTCCCAAACAAACGCAACAGTTGGTAGCCAAGTCCTGTCAGCCAATTTAAACATTGGACCTGGGGACCTGATTTGCCTCCCAGCCCCCCATCTAAAATGCTTATATTACTTCTAATTATTTCTAATATAATTAGCATAATATTTACTTGTTTTATGGTGATGAGGGCTTATGATAACAATTATACTTTTTTGATGGGTTGCCAGGGGAAATGTTCCTTTGCCATAATTACACAGCAATAGTTAAATACAATAGCTTTGCCCCAATCGTACTGCAGGAAAATCATGGGTTGCTTTCTAAAGCAAAGGGCAGGTTGCAGGCTATGCATACATTAGTCTGAGAGACTAATGCACCACTTTTCTTTGTTCAAGTTTTAAAAAGTTGAAATGCCCGGGTTCAGATGCATTTCGTAATCACTTCATCACATTAAGATTCATTAAAAAGTAAAATAATAACAGCTAATACAGGAGGGATTATTTGACAAAAGAGCTGGAGGACTCGCTTTGTTGAACTTTGCATTCCCCAAATCCGAATGTCAACCTACTCTCAGCAGATAACAAAAAATGAGAGAGGATTATGGTCTCTGGCAGACAGAGGGAAATGCAGTTGCAGTAGAATTTGGGTTGTTACATTTAATAACGATAATAACTGGTGAAAGTGGTGGCGAATAGCTGTCCTCAGACCCACGTATGGTGCCCATCAAGAAATCTTCCCCCAAGACAGGACAAAGGGCAATACGGGCCTTCGCTCCCATCACTCCCATAGTGCAGTCAATAGACAGGCTGAGAGATGTGCTGATGATCCGTCTCCCAGGGCAACAGCCCAGCCGCTGACCCTCGCTCCGACGAGCAGAACAGCGTGGCAACAGTCTGTCATTCTAAACCAGTAAAACAAGGGAAGAGAATGAAATAGCACTACAGCACAAACAGCACTACAAACAAAATATATTTTTTTTGCAGTGCTGCTGGCCTACAAGGGCTACTGCGATCATGGTTTATGAAAATTATGAAAACTATCAGATATATATCTGGGGCGGCGGGGGGTAACTATGGTGGAACGGGGGGTGGTTGGTGGGGTCATAGTGACGGGTCTGCATCCAGAGACAGACTAAAAGGATTCTATAGCTTCACCCAGCAACAGGATGCCTCTCACTCCAGAAATAGGATCCATGTTTTCTGTGACTTCTCGCTTCCTCTCCTTCTTTATCACGGCACTTCTCCTCTAAGCCCCAGTAAAGATACGCTCGTGGGGGTGCTGACACTGGGGCCGGGGACGGAGTGGGGAGGGAAAGCAGTCTCTCTTCCTGGGGTTCACACTGACTGGAGCTCACAGGAACCAACAGCAAAGTCTTCTGCCTCAAGGAACAAGCTTTTGCCTGAGTTATTACGGATGCGCTCAACATCAATTTTGATATTGTTCTAGAAGGTCTGGTCCATAACAGAGGTCTCATGTATTGCACGGTTCACACATGATCCAAACAAGAATACAGCAAATTAGTAGTAACATTGAAGGAGCAATAAATATGTAATACAGGGGCCATACAGATCATTTACTTCAGTTATATGAAAATATTCCACAGCACAGACTTTTTAAACTTCTCAAACATGTGAACTCCTGTTTAGTGTTAAGAGAAGGGCAAACGGGCAGGTGTTCCTAACAGCATTACCAGCCATGAATTAAAGATCATGTTATTATTTAGGGCCATGTGTGGACAGGGAGTCTGGTCCCTATTAGCAGGCTGAGGGCAGGAGGGCTTCCAGCAGGGGATATGGGATACTGGGACACGGCTCAGACCCGCTTTGATTGACACCAGATGGAGACGCCACGCCCGCTCCCCTCTCTCCTGATGGCAACCAGCACGGGCTCCCGAAAAAACCCGCTCCTTCCGAGTGTTACCTCAGAAAGGCTATACAGCCTGGGGTCAGCGGCAGGATATTATTGTAAGGCGTAATCAGACGGCCAGCTGCCAAAAGAAGGATGTGAGGTTAACCGCGCTCGCCGACGCATCCCGCCGTGACGTCCGAGACTACCGGGTCCCAGATTTTTTTTTTTTTAAACAGAGGGGGCGAGGAGGAGGGGTGTCTTGCGGGGTGGGGAGGGGCGAGCGGATGTCACACTGCATGCTGGGAAACTTTACAATCATTTGAGACCCCCGCCGCTGCTGTGGTCCTCTCGGCCTGGCGCGCAGGAGGACGGCGGCACGGAAACGGGGTTCAAGTGTTCATCTCGTTACGAGAGCACAGCTGTAGCTGGGGGGGGGGAGAGGAACATGGACACAGCTGGAACTTAAAGGCTTACAGGGATATTATACGTTACAACATGAGGTACGCGGGCCTGGTCCTGGAGTGTTGGAGTGCTGGTGCCGTTTCAGGTTTTTGTTCCATCTGAGCTTGATGGCAAGAGCTGGGTGGACGATTAAAAGTCTGAGCCGGAATATTCTGAACGGTGAAATGCTGACCGCCTCCAGCACGTGGTCACCAGCATTCATTACACCTGATTAATTAAAATGAATCCAGTTGGGCGTCTCAGTGGCGTAGCCTGTAGAGCACTATCATTGTGAGCCGCGATGTTGGCGGATTGAATCTGACCGAGCGACTCTCGTCACATGTCTCTCCCTCTCTCTCGCTCCCCATTCTTCCTGTCTCTCTACACTGTGCTGTCCAATAAAAAGCTCAAAAAAATTCATCCAGCTATGTAGTTATAGGTTTGGTTGGAGCAAAAACCAGGACCGTCTCCGGTGCTCCAGGACCAGGGTTGCCTCTCTCTGCATTACACAGTCTCAGTTAAGGAACTGGAACTCCTCACTGCTGGCCAACGCGGGCGCCACTGCGCCCTTACAACCTGCATGTGTGAACCCAAGCTGGAAAAGGCACAGCTATGTTTCTACCGTTTAAGTGCCTCATGCTGCCGAACCCTCTGGGGACTCATAGGGTGAACTCTGTGACCGCCCCGGGATCACCCGGGGGAAGGGGGAAGGGGAGGAAGGGGGGGTTCAGTCTGAAGCCCTGAGGTCTGAACTCACCAAACGGTTGAATTTGACACCGGTAAATGGACGGGGGTGAGGGCGAGCCGTCATAAGTGTGTGAAGAGCTCCCTCCTAATGCAAAATCAACACATTTTACACCAAATTAATGAGATGACGGCCGTGGGGAAAAAGGAAACACCGGCGCGGTACACTCTGGGCGTATCGGGTTCTACAGTAGATGTGCCGTAGCGAGAGAGGTTCCACTTGCACATCGGGGGGGTTTGTTCCCCAGGCCCCTCCGTCTAAGAGGCTTTAATAAATTTAAGAAAACACAGTAAAGACCTGCTGGTCTGGTTTGTACAGGTGCCCATATGGCCTGTTTGAGGCTCAGATTCACCTGCTCCAGGGGCCTGAGCAGAGAAATTTAACCCTCACAGGCAGCAGATCCTCACCCCAGGGAGCATGAGACATCGGAGGGACTATGGCCCTCACGTGACCTTTCCCACTGGTGCAGAGAAGGTCTATCATATATTCAGCCGATTCCGTTAAAAATATAAATAAAACTGATAATATTTAGTCGCTGTTTGTAGCTAATGTTTTGTGAGACCTGATGCATTAGCGAGTGGTTTATTAAATTTTTTTCCCAAATATAAATCCAAGCTGGAAAATCATTGTGGGCATTAAAACGCATACGTAACGGGCAGACTGGGCAGCGGGAGCTCGACGCTCGACGCTCCCCTCCGCTGCTTTCCAAAACGCGGGGCGCGACGCTGTGGTGATTCCTGTAAATCATTAGCCCCCCGCCTTAATGACCGTGCCGTTTCCCATATCAAATTTCAGCGCTACTCTCCGGGGAAATGAGTCTCTGAAAGGCAAACACACTGAGTCACTCCACTAGCTTTTACAACCTTCACCCGCGAGGGCTTATCTGAGAAGCCTCATTATGGGGCATTCTTCAAATCGTGAAGGCTTACCGCTATCTAGGATGGGATGGGCGAGTGGAGGGAGAGGAAAAACATCAAAGATCGACAGTCCCCTGGAGTTTCAACAAACTCATAAAGGTAGCTATATGATCGCACAAGGTATAGCAATACAGGGAGGTCCTGCATCAGTACAAATCATTGATCCAACCGCTAAACACACCCAAAGAAAAAATAACATCATGGATTTATACCTGTAATCATTTCACGTGCACCAAGAGTTGATTCCAAGGTACAAGTGCAAATGTTACATATCAGGCCAAGACTGGTACACACTACCATGGTCAGCTTTACAAAGGGTCAGTCAGATAGAAAAGTGACCCTCCAGTGGCCCCACTGACAAAAAGTGAGTATTTAGTTTATTTCATAAGCTACAATGAGTTTTTATGCAAATCTGACCCCAATCTCAAAAACCTACATAAAAATATGTGGGTGATTTATCTATGCTATGGAAAATTGACGCCAATCCCAAAAACCTACATTAGAATATGTCATTTTAACATAAAAGGGGTCACTTCTCAATACTACAAAAATGACCTGAAAGTGGTTTTTCTGTATAGTAAAGTGACCCTCAGGTCAGATTTCCATGGGGTCAGATTTCTATGACATTGGTTCTCCCACAATGCAATTAGATTTCCCAAATACTTATGCCTTCCACGGCTCAGACAGCTATGACCGTGGGACTTCATACCAGCTGTTGTTTAGTTTTCTTCTTGCTTTTTTCCTGTTATTGGCTGACGGCACAACTGTTGTGTGCTTATTACAAATCATAACATCATAACCAATGGCGAAAGCCAGACTACGGCAAAATAGCTTTCATCCCTTTTGGACCCAGCCTTGTGATATTTTCTAACAAGGAGAATGACAAATTATGAAGCCAACTAGTGTGCGTGTGCGCACACACACAAACACACACACACACACACACACTCGAGACAAATTAGAGGTATACTAAGGAACTAAGTTTGCAATCATACAGTTTCAGGGTTAATCCCCCATGTAGTGCACTGCTGTTATACTCATGAACAAGGTACTTTACTTGAACTGAATATACACACTGTATGAGCATTATAAACATATAAAATAAACATAAAATAGAGAATAGATATGTCAATCAAATGTCAGTCAAACAAATAAATAAAGCACATTTAAAAATCTACCAGTGTCAACCAAAGTGCTGTTCAAAATAAATAATAGATAAGCCATTAGAACACAATAAAACAATAAAATGTAAACACAAAAATACCACATACATAAGCAACCAACTAATCATAAACACTCAAAAGCTATAGACTAAAAACGAGTTTTAGAGTCTATGTAAAGATAAGTGTAAGTATAAAAACAGAATATTCACTTCATATGAAAGTACGTTTGACCATGTGCCTTGGGAACAGCCATCTGCAGAGTGTTCAATTCTAAATTCTAAATTCATACATAATGGCCGTTCTATCGCTGTGCCTGACCCCGGCTCACACCAGCACACACTCACTTGTTCCATTCAGAGCACCCTGCGCTTCTCATTGTGCCTGATCTCCCAAATGGAACAGGTAAGGAGAAAGATGGAAAAACGCTCACAGTACTGCCCCCCTACCCCCACCCCCGCCCCTCTTCTTTCAGAGCCTTTCAGTACTCAAAAGGCATTCCTCTCCACTCCTTTCATCTTTCTGGCTCCCACTTTTTCTGTCCGTTTTGACTCCCTTAAACACCTGCATCCATATCTCAACATGTCGATATGCTATCTGCAGTGTGGAAGATGACAGCTCAAGCTCTTGCTTATACAGTATGTAGTCGAAGCTGCGAAACCGAAGGAATTCCGTTGCCTTAAGAAGCACATTTACATAAACAGAAGTGGTGAAAACAAAGGCCGTAGTCTACTCCCACACAGCGATCCTGGCTTGGCGGTGTTTTTGAATCAGTTTTTTAAAACGATTTTTCAACACTGATTCATGCCATAAACACCTGAGTGGCATTACATCTACAGCAATTTACACCTTAAAAAAAGGGGGCAAAATGAAAGCTCTAAACTGTTCAGCAGGAGCACTTAAATGCACACGTTAATAAAACAAATGTGGATAAACAAGGCTGGCTCCTCCATTCCTCCGAAGGGGTTCCTGAGACGGAGCCAGTTAGACAGCAGGCAGGCAGGCAGGGCTTTCGGCCTGTGACAAGTCGGAGTGATGCACGGGGTGAATAATTCATGAGCTGATTACTAATCTTCAGAAGGCCATTCATGAGCCACTAGTCCTCCAGTGAAGTAAAGGAAACAAAAAAAAAAAATCTTTCTCCTTCAAAGCTGTAGCCCTTCGTCAAAGTCAATCCCAGGCAGTCAAGTGTTCAACTCCAGACCCAGGTAGAATACAATCTGAATGTGGGGGGGGGGGTCATTCTCAGCCTTTAATGGCTTTAATAAAGTTTAATGGCATGGATTTTTTGTTTTGTTTGTTTTTTAAATCTCAAACATCTTCTACAGTACATTCAACCATAAAACCTTAATGTACTTCTAAGCCACTGTTTAAATAGAGGGACTGAAGTCCGTTTCTATCAACGCAAGGAATTACATGGCTTAAATCAGCTACATTCAGGCATTAGAAGCCTTCCAGTAATTCCTATTCAGATTCGTAAAACACCTGTTCCTCAACAGAGCTTGGCCGGAGCACGGGATTGTGGGTAGACCGATGGAACACATCCAACAGCCCTATCAGAGCTTACACAGCAGTGACATACGAACACACACTTGAGAAACTGTGAGTGGCTGGAATTTGAAAAATGTGGAAAAAGTCAACAGAGCCTGAAAAGCACTTTCCAGGTTCATTTAAGTCGTTTCCTTCGGTTCCACTGACGGCGTTTGTGAGGGGCGCTCATCTTATGTGGAGCTAATTATGAATATTGGAAGCATTACATACAAGGACAAATACACTTCAAAGGACATGAGTACGGATAACCCCGTTTACTGAAATTATTTTACAAAGGGCTTTCAAGATGACATAACCAGACACTGCATTGGGATTGTTCAGAAAAAAAACAACTGGACAATGAGTATTTTTCCCAGAGCAGAAAGGACACAAAATCATTAACTGACCGATACTGTGGCCAGTGACAGCTCAGAGGTAAAGCCACAGCAGGGTCAATACAAGGGAATTCAAGACCCAAGACATGAAATGAATTTCTTAACGCCCAGACACAATCCATTTGCCTTGACATCACGTGACTTTACTGACCGCTAAAACAAAGTGAGAAAGAGTGAGAAGTTAACGTGTGGCAGTGTGAATGGCAGATACATGGAGAGAGGACGTCAATGACGTTCAACTACCTGCTGTTGCTTGTCGAACTTAACACACAAAGTCACCTCAGCAAACGTCACCACACACAACTCTGGTGATGGACTTGTGCTAGTGACCATGAGTAGCTTTATCAAACGAGCGCCCGGTGGCTCGGCACAGGATAAATCCCTAGGTTTCTATATTTCTGTTTATGTTTCCCTTGTTGTACTCTAATGCGTTGGAGTTCAATGTTCATGCATTTGCATTCCATTACCAAAATTGCAATATCTTTGCAACAGAACAGCCTCAGGTGCCACTTAGTACTGAATAGGCTTATTGAGGCACATGCACGCATTCCGATATGTGGCCTTTCAACACAATACAAAACACCACTTGGCGTATTTATGCCGAGAGACTCTTCAAAATGAAATAAATTATCCCGGGTCAAATGTTCACTACGCAGGAATAAAATACAAAATGATTTATATTTTTCAGTGAAATTGCTGCATGAAATGATGTGGGAAGCTATGCAAAAAAAAATGTTTTTTGAATGAATACTCTTCTGAGTTAAAATCAAACGAGATGAACAACTAAGGTAGGGCTTCATTATCCATTCTTCCGTTGAGTAAATGCAATATCTGGCCCAGGCATGGTATTGATGTGGCAGCGTCATTATAGCAGCATTTATTTCTCTCTGGGAAATCATATTCAATTCTGAAAATGTGAAACTGATGCATCCAAACCATTTTCCACAATCAATTAATACATTTTTGTGCATAATCACAAACCGGTACTAATTGGCAGAGGCAGTGTAGTACTTGTATATTGGCCTGGTAGTACACTACCTGGCCAAAATAAAAGTCGTCGTTGCACCAGTCATGCATAGTGCGCACTGTACAAGCCTCTGGAGGCAGTGTTATGATCTGGGGTTGCTTCAATTGGTCAGGTCTAGGCTCAGCAACGTTATGCAGCAATAAAATGAAGTCAGCTGAGTACCTGAATGTACTGAATGACCAGGGTATCCCATCAATGGGCATATTCCAGGACGACAATGCCAAGATTCATCGGGCTCAAATTGTGAAAGAGTGGTTCAGGGAGCATGAGGATTGAGGAATCATTTTCACACGTGAATCGGCCACCAGAGTCCTGACCTTAACCCCATTGAGAGTCTTTGGGATGTGCTGGAGAAGACTTTACGGAGTGGTTGGACTCTCCCGTCGTCAATACAAGATCTTGGCCAAAAATTAATGCAACTCTGGACGGAAGTAAATGTTGTGACGTTGCATAAGGTTGTCGAAACAATGCCACGACGAATGCGCGCCCAACGCGCGGTCCGACAAAATATTACAGTTTACGACTTTCTTTTTGGCCTGGCAGTGTATACTGGATAGAGAACTGGGCTTTTAACTTGAAGGTTGCAGGTTTGATTCAGATAGAACGCTACCATTGTACCCGTGAGCAAGGTACTTAACCTAAACTGTATATACCCAGCTGTACTATGTACAATTCCAAAAAAAAGTTGTGTAAGTCGCTCTGGATGAGAGCGTTGCTAAATGCCGGTAATGCAATGTAATGCAATACTTGATAGCCTAGGGATATAGGATGTCTGTAAGTTGCGGGGGTTAATGTGCTTTGTTCTGTTCTCTACAATCAGCAGTGCACATTCTTGCACTCCACTAATAACAATTGTACCTTCCTTTTGCATTTTCTAACACACACACGCACGCACGCACGCACGCACGCACGCACGCACGCACGCACGCACGCACGCACGCACGCACGCACGCACGCACACACACACACACACACACACAGGGCAGCAAGCTGCTGTCTTATTGCACAGGAAATCATCTGGCCACAGTGATGCCTGGGTGTCTCGGTGTTACTTTCTGATATGCTTGTCCAGAAGAAAGCTCTACATTTTAACATGTGTACAACAAGCGTATAAAAAAACCTGTATATTGACAGTCTAGGGGTCAATATACAGTACCAATAGCATTTTTTCCTTATACCGAGTGGCAGTTGCACCAATTTCTCAGATATAATTAATTGAAGTTCCCAGGTTGTTGAACTACCAGTTACAGGCACAGAAATGCGCCACCCTCTTCTAAATCTTCCTCTATCTATCCGATATATTTCCCTACATCCCAAAAAACTCTACCTTCCCTTTTACTTGTTCATTCCTAGCAACAAAGGATTACCTATAGCCGGGGTCTCATGGCCCGACCGTTATACTCTCATTTATTTCTATTTGGGATGTTGGTGAATTACAAATCTAGGCCTGTTCTTTGTAAACTAGTGGATTAGAGTGTCAGTTAAATGCCTAAAATGTAAAAAAAAAATACAAGCAAGTTCCTTTTTTACCATATATGGAATACCAAATATATGTGTCCTGGATATATACAGTTGAAGTCGGATGTTTACATACACTTAGGTTGAAATCATTAAAACTCATTTTTAATCACTCCACAGATTTCATGTTAGCAAACTATAGTGTTGGCAAGTCAGTTAGGATATCTACTTTGTGCATGACACAACTAATTTTTCCAACAATTGTTTACAGATAGATTATTTCACTTTTAATTCACTATATCACAATTCCAGTGGGTCAGAAGTTTACATATACTAAGTTGACTGTGCCTTTACATTTTTTATATTTGGTCGTATATCCTTTGGCTTTGCATGCCATGACTTTCTGATGTCTGTGACCCAACAACATCAAAAGACTGTTGATATCTTATTTTCTGGTATTCTTACAAGCGATACTATAACGTCTCTGCATTTGAATGGATCTCTATGGGAATTGGGGATAATACAAGATAATCTGTTTGCAAATTCAAAGTTTGTTTTTTCATATACGTATAATTAATTGACATATGTTTTTGGGGGCAATATTTGAAAGTTAAATAATGTATTGTGATGTATTTCTGCTTGGTGTATGTGTATATGTACATGTATATGACCATGTTATTCCTGCAGCAATTTTAGATGTCTCCACAGGCTGGAAAAAAATCAAACCTTGTTACCCAATTCCCTTGTGTGGCGTCAGGAAGCTGCGGTCGGGATACTGGATGCCTTTTTCTTTCTACAACGATCCTGTTCTTTTTGTCCCTTACACATCATGGTAATCAAATTACTGGAAACCGATAAGAGCACTCTGCACAGAGCTCCAGTCAGTGCTGCTTCGCCATGCCTGGGCTTAAACGCATTTTCTGATTAAAAACAAAAACCTCTTTAAAGCCGAGTATGTGACCGAAAACATTCAGGACTTAATGATCCATCAGGTCTGGGGGTTGTGCTTCTTAAAAGATCCGGCTTAGGCTAGATCCTTCTGTGTCCCACCCAAATGGGACACGGGCCTTGCTTCCCTCTTTGCTGACATCCAAAATTGCTTATTATTATTATTTTTTTTAGAGAAGAGGGATTCAGGTCTTCCACAGCACAGGCCAGGTGCTTGCCCTTTGAAGATCAGCGCACAGATACCTGTGGGGGCGTTCAAAAGGAAGCAGCTGTACAAGCCCTCCACTATTTCCTCACCATTTTACTACCAGACTCCAACAAATGCGACATGAATTCGCTCATTAGGAACAGTGACCGCCTGCAGGCAACATGTGAAACGGATGATGCAGTATTCCGGAAGAACTTCAATCGATATCAATTGTTCTAGAACCCTCTCAGAGCATCGGTGACTTAGCAACGGGACACACATACACACACACTGTTGAGCATCCAGGAGCACCCTAGATTGCGAGGAGATGACAGCACAAGCCAAGATCACAGGGAACATTAATCATCTCCCGCTCCATTAGCAGAGAAACCACCACGAGTCTACAAGGAGAGGAGAAGCACCTACAGCGGGGAATAGTGAAAGCCTTGTTTTTCCCTCCTCCGTCCCATCTTACACCCTCATCCCCCTCCAGAAGTTTTAGAGGTGGGGGGGGGGGGGGGGGGGCGGGGGGGTCACTTAATTTGGGGGCTTTTGTCTCTTACTCCCCTGGGAGCCTCGTGGGAAAACATATATGGGGTAAAAAAAAAAGAAGAAAAAAGTTGACAACGTGCACAGAATAGCAACTTCCGCAGTATCACTCTGCGCAGTCCGCGGCAGAGTAACCGGAGAACAAAGAGTGCTCTGTGTACCCCCCCCACCCCCCCCACACACACACACACAAACACCCCCACCCCCCAGCCTTGCCCTCCAACACATCCCCAGGGTATAAGCTCCTCTGCGTCCCTCGTAGGGTGAAACTAGCACAGGCAGACCTGCCCTCTGCCACTGTCCTTCTCAAATCCTGCATTCTCCAGTCTGATTTCCATCAGCATCATAAAAATAACTGCACTTTTTTAGGGCACCCCTTTGGGCCACTTTATTCCTAGGTGAAAAAGGGGTCAAATGGAGCCCTTTGGAAAGTGCTTGCTTAGTCCTTTTGACTGAACCGCCAAAAAGCAAAATTCACAACATTTACCATTCTAAGCTCCTGATAAAACCTCGAGTGGGCTCGCAAATGGCATTTGC
>CM056378.1:114966269-114987623 GCA_029718625.1 Synaphobranchus kaupii
ACGTTATTGACGGCCTCTATAGTGTTTCAATGGTATTTCAGTTTTAACGAATAAAACGCATAATAACTTAAGATAAGTAATATTACTGCAATATAAGTAATATCGTCAGTTTGTCTAAAGCAGGTTATTGCTGTTTTCTGAAAAATGGCCACTCGGAACGTTTAAACCCATTTTAAAATTATGACTTTTAGGTGCAAACTTTCTTACACGGAACGAATTATTCCATAATCACGTGAAGTTCTTATTTACTTTAATTTGGATTATACGCAGTTCTGCATTCAAGCCTGGGTATAGATCACGGACCAGGTGCTGCATATAGGTGCTGTATTTTTAATCCTAGCCTATATAAACTCTCCTCTTTCTACCACGATTATTGGGCGATTGGGATTGTACCCATGCGTGACAATCAGCAAAAAAGTAACTAAACAGTAGCAAAAAATGAAATTCAATAATAATCTAACGCGTTCTTTTAGGGCTCCTTGTAATATTAACGCTTTTGGTGACTTCTGAGTGTTCGGTTTAAGGTGTGTAACGGCTTCCATATCTAGAACTTCTTTGCTAGGTCCACAAATTGAAAGTGCCATCTGAAAGAATATAGAGGAGGTATAGTATTATAGAGGAATTTAGAGTATATATGTTTGAAGTCGTCTGTTCTAGGCCATTGTCAGAGTTTATATGTCGCTTAAAGAGAAATCTATGACGTATAAAGCGTCGCGGAGGCTTAAATAATGTAATTATTATTGAATTAACGTTTATTTGCCAATTTAGCCCACAATGGACAACTTAATGCTCTTGCAAAGTGATGTAATGACAGTGCAAGACGGATAAGATTAGGCTACACACACACACACACACACACACACACACACACACACACACACACACACACACACACACACACACACACAGATACATTCCATTTTTGTCCACTGCATTATTTTTATATACGGCTGTACGGTATCAACCACAATAGATAAATCGGAAATCACACTGATTATCTTTCATTAAGGTCGCCTCAATCAGAAAAGAGCAAGTGACACATTGGAATCGTTAAATAATTTCAGACAATGTAGGCTAATTGCACGTTTTGTCGTTATTGACAAAAAACGTTTAAACTTACAAACTGGGTGCACTTTGTCAACTTTTTCTGTATTTAGCTAAGTAATTAGCATAAGGCATAAGTTAGAAGTAGCCTTCTCGTATATACGTAATATACGTCCCTGTTCTTCCAAATATCTCACGAGAGCCCTGTGTGTGTGTGTGTGTGTGTGTGTGTGTGTGTGTGTGTGTGTGTGTGTGTGTGGGAGCGCGCGTGCGTGCACAGCGTTTTAATACGTGCTAAAACGTACTTACTTCTTATCTATTGTTGGCTAAACATTGCTTAAAATACAATGGTAAAGAATTTGCATTGGCGATCAATTCATGCAAAAGATCGAGTAGCCTATATCTCCCTTGGCATCGCACAATAAGCTAAAACCATGATTCGGTTGGCGTGGTTCCTCATTGGCTGGCAGAAAGCTTGTCAGTTAATCTGAATCTGAGTGCGAGAGCACATTCTAATTGATTGAGTGAATATTGGTCTTTTAACATCTTAAAAGTCAGACAGTACAGTCTAAGCAGAAGATAACTTGACGTTATCCCACCACAGAGACTAGAGATATGTGATCATGAGAAAATGGTACAGTGGTCGAATATTATTGGACATTGCCAGAAATATTTCAGCGTAGCTGATGTCATGAAAAGGTTCATGACATCGTTAGAAGAGAAGGGTAAAATCTGCTTTCTATTTTATAAAATGCGAAAATTAAGTTGTTAAGATGAGTCGATATAATAACGCCAAAGAATGAGAAAGATGATAATACACAAGGCGGATGTGCAGCACATCACTGTATTTAGTTTGGTAGTTTAGTGGTTGATGTATTTTCATTTATATTACTGAAATCAAGTAACATAACTGAACAACATTAATACATTTTACCCTCTTATATTCATGTAAGTCAAGTTTTATGATTATGATGGTAGCCTACTGATGATGATGATTATTATTATTATTATTATTATTGTACAGGGGGGTCATTCTTATTTATTAAATAATTATTAATTTATGTTTGATCTATTTATTTTTTTTGATCATCCTTTATATATCATTTTAAAGCATCTACATCATAAGCCCTACTGAACTACTTTTGTTTTACTTTGCTAATAATAGTAATAATGACTCATATTTCTCTGTTTTATTTTGCATTATTATTCTTCGGACAATTAGACAAATAAACCGTAAAAACGCATAAATATTTGTCAGACATTTAGCACATTTTCCATCCTATTAAATATAGTTCAATGTATGTTTTACGCAAACATAATGTGCAGAATTGTTTTCTTTAAACCAAACACAAAAGCAATCAAACCCAGCGTTTTTTAAATAAATTTAATTCTATATGGGATAGGCAGACTTCTAAACGAATTAACTGAAAGGTATTCTGAAATTAAACAACAAATAGCCTATACATACACAATTGCTGTACCTACATTCATGTTTGCTCGTTTAATTAAACACACCTGTAACATATACAGCATGATGAATAATGTATGCAGTTTACTCATACTAACCCAGTATACTTAGACCTGTGTTGTTCTCATAGACAGATCATACGCGAATGACGTTTGTGAAACATGATTGACGCCGGCAAATAACACACATTCACTTTGCTGATATTGAATTAAAATTAATCTAAATTAATCTAAATGCGAGTTAGGATGACAACATTAGAGCGGCAAAATTTGAGCATACACTCATGGAACCCTGCTTCTTTATAGTAGTCTTTGTCCTCCTTCCCACGACAGTCACCATATGCGGTGATGTACCTTGGAAAATGATGATATGATGTGTGCTATATGGAATCAGGATGTATCTATGCCTATTCTGCTGGATATATGGATTAGATTGTGTTAGGAGTGAGGGCCCCTCCCCTTATCTTACGTGCATGCTATCTTTCTATAACTAGCTACATATGAAAAATGGGCAGCATAATATTCCTTGCAATGCCAATGTATTAATATGAGCCCAAAGCTCTATTTGCTGTGATTGTTGGCAAAACATCTGAGCACTGCTCGTGAAGTGGTTATATGTGTGTAAATATGGTTTCTACATTTCGGAATTCTCAGTTATCAAACTTTAGCACAGATCTTGTATAATTGTTGTGCCTTGATATCGGTAGGCTACTTGTTAGGTCAAACGATTTCGCTGACATTGATTTAAATATTATGAGTGAAAAAACATCTATGACATTCTGCACATATCAAGTAAAATAAACACGTTCAAAATATGTAATATGTTATTATAAAAGAAGAAAAGCCAGTGGAAATGGTTCTTATCTTATTTTTTTATTTCTCCCCTTGAAATGGTGCATTCCATTGTCTGGCAGCCCTATGGCATCTCACATAAGGGAGATTCCATTTATGAATGCGAAATGGGTGGTGATCTAACCGAATGAAATAAAATATTGTCCGGATAATCATCTATTCTCTCTCTCTCTCTCTCTCTCTCTCTCTCTCTCTCTCTCTCTCTCTCTCTCTCTCTCTCTCTCTCTCTTTCTCTCTCTCTCAGCTAGTTTTAAATATTGTACATACTTGTCTATGCAATTACTAACTGTTGTGAATTAACTTAGGAAATATTGTTTCCTCGTGCATTTTTTTCGTTTAAAATGTGTTGTTGTACAAGACCGCAGAACGTAATAAAATATATAAAATAGGCAGATTACAGATGGCCTTGTATCTGCAGACTTCGATTACATTTTAGCTGTATTGGGTTTGTGTCGTGTATTACTGACTTGTTTTTAGTCACGTATAAATGCTATTTTTGGTTGGATTGATGTCCTTTACCTGTTTCTACTCAATTGTGTATGAAGCTGTTATTCTATAATTACAGCCATATCTGCAAGCCTACACTGAATTGTATGACGCTGCGACAAACTGTATGTGTCCCACAGGTTCATAGTTGTTTAAAATATATCCTGAAAGTGTAGATTTAGGAATAGCCTAGTTCATATGAACACAAGCTCGGGGGTTTGGTCTTAAAAGCCATCGAGGGTTACCTGTTGTTTGAAAATGGTGTTACGTCTTCTGGACTATTATAATTGGTAAAGTTCTGTATTTGTACTCATTTAAACTACTGTAACCGTTTTGTTATGGCTGAAAAAATGTTGATCAGTAAGCTTATGGTGATGATTTTGTGTAATTTTTAATATGCAAAAGTCAAATTTGGTTTTTAACCTTTTCATTTGTCATTTATTCCATCAAGAATCGAAATGTTCCTAAATAAGATAGTATCCGATGAGAATTAGCTGGATCGAGCTTGTCAAGTTTAAAGTGAATTCATCGAACCGGCACAGGAGATTGAATGAGAAGCGAGTTGGAACCTATTTAAACTTCAGGTGGTTGCGAGGCAATATAACTATGCAACATTCAGCGGCCTTTGTATGGCTAGGTATTCCATGTTGTGTAGTATAATCATGAAACATTGCCCACACACAATTGGGAATAATGCTTACATCTTATTGCAGGATGTATTTTGCTGATGGTATAGGCAGTGCTCTCAAAGAGGAACTTTCATGGATAATAACATTTTTGCCTGGGTTATAATTAGAACACGAGCCATGCCTCGTAATTCTAACAGAGATTCAATGTAGTTCAATGAAAGAACAATGATAACCTTTCGCTTGTTAGTTAACGCCAATATGCGTTTGCCCCTATCTATTTCACCAGTGTGCTACTTCTGTAAATAGGTGAGGACGGTTTGGTCCCAGCAGTGGGATTCTGCTATTGCCCTTCCTAACTCATTATAGGGGGCTGTAACTGCACATTTAGGCTATGTTTCATGTTGAACGTGTTGAAATCTTGGCAGTTTCATATTAGTACTAGTACACTTCAATTATAAGGACTGGTTTCCTGATGCGAGTATCTTCTCATTATTTCCCCCAGTCATAAACTACAAAAATAGGCCTACGGTTAACCTATTATACTTCGCATTGTTTTAGGTACCTTTACTGCTCCTGAGATGTATGCTGTAGTCTGTTTTGAAACAGATTGTGTCCCACAACAAAAAAGGTGATGACATTACTGTGACCTATTTCAGTGATCTTTATTGTGTTATACATCGATACTGATATTATTGTCGTTGTGAGCTTGTGAAGTTACTAGTTTTAGGCAATTATAACATCTGTTGGAAGGAAGAACGCTTGGTTGCAGCCGTGTGTAGTGTCTCTAGGTTGCCCAGCCATGTGTATCAATAAGCATGGCTAATGCCGGTGACATCACAATTCCATTGGCCGTGTGACCCCCGTGGCCTATGTGAATTTGTCCCAGCCCATCGAAGCCACTGTGTCCCCGCGCGAAGCAGTTGCGTTTCTTTCTTCTCCTTTCTTTTTAGAACTTCCAGAGTATGTTCCAATTCAGGGTACATATCATTCTTCTCTGGCGGTCCTACCATCCCAGAACATAGACCGAGTTTGTAATGGGCCTTGTGTGGTGAAATCGTGCTTATAAAATAGCGAATTTACCGATTTTTGTGCGTTTACACAATTCTATTTTCAATAGTCACCATGGTAGCGAATTGCTATTGAGCGGACGTTGATCGCAGGACATCTTCGTTTCTCATTTGAAATTTGGACATATGGACACTACACTTACACATATAACGTCTGATTATTAAAATACGTTTTCCAAAACTTCACTGGACAAGACAACTTTGGAGAAGGAACGGATGCACCTGCAAATTGTGAGTAGCATATATGCTGTTCTTGATATGAGTTTACAGTTTCGAATGTTTTAAGTTATATTTTTATAGATTATAAGTGGTTATTCAATATATTTTTTAGACGTGTGCATCTTCTTTAAGCGGTTGGTACTTTAGTTAGTGCGAAGATGAGAGTGTTCAGAACTGGCAATGTGCCATTTAGGTTATGTGTTGTTAAAGACGAGTTTACGAATATGGACGGTCGTCACAGTTTAGCTGTTATTTTTAACAGTGTTTTTTATTTTGATCTTACGAATCTTGACAAAGCTCAGCTGTCAGGGAATTTTAAATGTCAGGAAAACTATTGTTATCCTACTTAGATCATTTGTTGCACTCATGCGATCTGTTCTATATGCAGATTTAATGCTAGTCATATAGGCTAGGCTGTAGCCTATAGTAATTATATATTCTCAAGGAACTCCGATGCCGATTTGTTTTATTGCGAACATGCCATGTTCTGAATATAGTTTTATATATTTTATATTTATAAATGTTATATCTTTATATATAAACATTGGGCCTGCAGAATCCTGGTTTATGTGTCTCTGTGGAACCCCTGTTGAGTGTTGTCATTCTGAATGAGATTTTTTATTATTATTATTTTTTTTACATTATTTAGTCCCTCCACAATTCACGAGTAACAGTTCAACGTTCTTGCCATCCAGTTATTATTTCATCAACATTCTCAGTTTATGGTCTTTGCAATAGGTCGATTGACACTGGCTTTTCAAAGATTCGATAAGTGCGTTGCTGTAGTGCATTGAAATAATGAATCATATTTGAAGTTTGGTTTCAATATCAAAATGGCTTTCAAGACGTTATATTCTTGCCACAACTCAAACCAGAATGAGATGATTTTGGACTTGAGCGAAGGGCAAACTATGACCATTATTATAAATGGTTGATGTGGTTCAGACTAAGCAAACAAATAGGCCCCAGCAACCATGTAGATGACTCCTTGTTGGTATTGTCCGGCGTTCTATAAAAACACAGATTTGAAAACAAATATATTGAACTTGAATGGACACTAAATGTATCAAAAACTAAATGTATCGCAAATCGGTTTATTTTATTTTCTATGGCTAGGGGGTATTTTTGGCTTAAAGTGTAGAATTAGACTTCAAATTAGACCTGCTTTGAGGAGCTGCATTTAAAAAACGGATTACAGTAGGATATTATCTATAAGTAGGCTACTTGCGCAAAAAATCTAATCGCTATGACATCGTTATGGCAACCCAGTGACAGAAAAGGGACGCATTAGAGATAATACATTTCATGAAACAGTAAAGGTTAAACAATGTGTCATTCATATATTAATGAATTAATACACACGTACACACACAAGCAAGCAAGCTCCTGTAATCGAGTCTGATACTATAGTGTGTGTGTGGGTTTGAGCTGAAGCCGCACATAAACGAATGTAATGGCTCCATGTGACCACAACAGGAGCAGCATCTGGTGCGCAGCGGTCCCTTTAAGAGACGTGGGTTAGTTTTTCTCTTTGGTTATCTAGCTGTATGAGTTTATGTGATATCATAAAGCTAGAGAACCGAATGTATAAACTAATTCTGAAGACTTCAGGAACCGCCAATGGAGTGCGGAGAATCGGGAAGGGGGGCAGTCGGAGGAAGAGGGAGAGAACGCTGGAAGCTCAGAGAAGACTGTGTCCGTTTAAAATACCATAAAATGCCGACGTGGAGATTCCTGTGGACAAGACGGTATAAATGGAATAAGTGCTGCGTCAAAGAAGGATATGCGGCCCGGACTGCCTTTCAAAAGAAATATGTGAAAAGCGGGTCAAAATTGCACCGTTTCAACCGGAGGCAGACACCATTCACACCGAGGGCTGGATACGCGACACTGTTAGTAGCAATATTTGGAGATCCTGATACTGGGGCCTAATGAAAACAATACGAGCGTGTTTTGAGACATTACTTATGCACAGACGAATTAACATATTCAGAAGAGTTATGTGTTATATAATTGATGTAAATGTGTTATTGGCATGTGAATAGGGGGTGTTCTTAAAGGGTTAAATGGAGCATTTCGACTGATTGGTCCGTTGTCAGGAGTCACGTGCTGTGGCAAGCAGTAGTTCTTATACATGCTGTAACATGCAATATGGAAAATAACATAGCATTTTGTGTGTGTGTGTGTGTGTGTGTGTGTGTGTGTGTGTGTGCGTGCCGTGTGTGTGCACATGTGTATGCAACATCTATGCTTATGGTAATTCTTATTTCATATTGCATATAGAATATAGATGCATATTATACTGTATGTATCTTAATGCATTGGCTTTCTGCTGTGTTTGCACTGATGTGTAAAATGTTTGCCACATCATACCCCTTACTATGGAATACTTTTTGTCTTTTTGAGTTCAGAGAGTTTTCATCAAAGGACATTCTGTAATTTTAGCATGAAATCACACTCCAAGTTCCAAGTTCACCTAAGAACAAAAGCCACAATGGTACAGCTCTTGAGCGTTTAAACAAGGTGATGGCGTCATAACAAATTCCAGGTCGGGCCTTTACGCCATCCAGATTATACTTTACGTGTCAAATACAGTAAATGGTGTGTCCTCAGCAAGATTCTGTTCATATCGGTGAATTGTATGTGTTACACATTTACACATTGCATTTGAATTACATTGTTGTTTGGACCATGCATAGATTATTGAGAAGACAAAATGTCAGTATTTTTAACGACATTAGGTGAACTGTGTGTTTCACAGTATGACAGAATGATGTAGGATTTCTACTGCACACAAGTTATTTACATTCCAAAAACTGCTAGGTTGAATGTTCAATATGTTGCACCAGCAGGTATGGGAGGGAAAAAGAACATTTATATGCCTATATAAACCTAAGGTGTCTTTTATTATCTTGCTGCGCACTGCATTTGAACTCCATGTTTACTTCTCATGTAACTTTTACAGGCTGGTTACTGTCACAGACTGCTGTTTATCTGACTAAGGATGCCAGTAATATAGAAGGCTCCATTGCAATAAATATCATCAGGAAGTTATGATTGACACTTGCTTGGCGGTTCTTGCTGTCTGGGCTCAGATTTGTTGGGAATTGGATTGTTGTGTGAATTGCGAATGACTAAAGAAAAAAAAAAAAGAACGACACTGACTGTCTGTCATTGTCAAAACTCATTGCATTGTAAAGGTAACAGAAACATGTCACTGTTGTTTTTAGCCAAACCTGCTAAGCTAAAAGTTAAAGCCAAACTGCAGAGCCTAGGGATTGGACTTCCTGACCCCTTATGCTAAAGGCTACATGGATGCTGTCCTGCTGTCCTCTACATCCACTCCTTTGTTGTGCGATTTGCAAAAACCCTGTCAAATTTTACCAAGTTGCTTTGGCACAAAGATAATGTCCATAAACCAGGATACAGAGCAGAGTGGAACAGCGACGGCACCACAGCACTGAATGATCAGCCCTGCTGCCTCGTCCTGGGCCTTGCAAGCCAGGTGTGCTACAGGCAACCAGGCAGCTCCATACAGCATTCAAGGGCTTTGCGTTTTGTGGCTGGGGTCTCCATATGCACAGATTTGGGTTCACAGTGACATACATTACATAGGTCCACGGCAGGGACCTGGGTGCATTCACACGCAATGTGACTGTATATGCCAATGGCCAATTGCCTGTGCTTACTTAGGAGTGTTTCAAATGCACGACATGCAATCCGTTCTCCGTGACATGCGGCCCTGTCATTTTCAGACAATTATTTTGTCACCCCGGTTATTCGTTGAGCAATACTTGTGGGTTCATTCTTTGCTCGGCTAATTAATAATGTGGCAGACCTCTGCCGAACGTTTGATTCTCTCCATTTGTAAAATATATATTATGGATTAAAAACCTAAATAAACAGTGTGAGCGCAGATTCGTTCATTAAAGAAGAATAAATGTGTATTAGATATCTTTCAAGAATGGCAGTGATGCAGTGATATTTTTTGTGATATTACTGAATAACTTCAACATGACAAATACTGTTGCATATTGAACTCATTTGCAAAAGGGAACTGATTTTAAATGTCCTTTGATAGAGGTTGATTTAGGTTCTTGGGGCTCTTTTTTATCTTTTGTACATAACAATGATTCATTGATAATTCATTATAATGGCAACTACAGTTGTGTATGTGAGAAAAATGATACGATGATCCTTATGACCATTCGCAGAGTGACAACAGAGCAATATCACATGGTGGCAATACAAGCCGAACACCAACCAAACTGAGTTAAATCTATGAATTATTCTGCGTCCACCGCTCGTCTTTATGAGACAACCAGTTTTAGGCTCACGCTCTCTGTTTTAGGACTGATGATTCACAAATGGGAAAGTATGTATTGGACACAACTGAATGATTGTGAATTGTGCATGTTGTAACTGGGACCCATTAAGATTGAAATGTAGTCAGAGTCTAGTCTGAGGCCAGACTAGAGGCTTTTTCACACATTAATATGTCTGGTCTGGCATGAAGACCCCAGCAGATGGAGTCTTGCCTCAGCACCTGTCATTAGAAGCAAATCCATTGTGTCCTTCAATGAGTTGTTTTTCCCCAATACACTATTTTACACAAGTTCAACAAATACGTGTGTGTATAGACACACACACACACGCACATTAACACCTACATACATACGTACAAACATGGATTGCGTATTTGAGGCAAATATAAAACCTACAGTCTGTTTATTAGAGGGTGGTGTTGTTGGTATTGCTCTCTTTACAAACACCCTTATTGACTTTGTTTACATTATAGGATGGCAGTAAACACACTGGTTTCATGTGTATATGTTAGTATCAGTGCTTTTGACAGGAGTCTCTGAATGGGTCTGGACAGTGTGTTGACAGGGAAGCACGGTCTCCATTACCATTTGCACATATTAAATTAGAATAGGTTTGTATTTTGTATTGTACTGTATTGTATTTTTTATAGTTGACTGTATGAAAAACTACCTCTATTCACCAGTATAAGCTCTATTCCAGTATAGAGTTATGGCTTTGAACTGTAAGGTCAGATGAGGAAATCACAAGTTTATTATTATTATTATTATTATTATAGTTCAGCAATTATTTAGGCCTCCACTGGTCTAAATTAGCACTGTATTTGGCAACATTTTAAAATATGTCGATAGCTGAAGCTGCTACTATGTTATTCATGCAATGAATAACATAATTGTCCTGTGTATCTGTTATGTTATACTTGATAAAGCGAATGTCTATTAATTTTAGCTGAACTTGTGAAGTCTGAATTTGGTAGCTTAGCAACAGCCTGTGACCCATGCAATGAAATTTAAAAAAAAAGACTGAGAGTCTGATATGCGGGCTCTCACCCCGCGCGGTTTACATTACGGCTGCAGCTGAAAAAGTGTGATTTAATGTATAATGCACTGGCTCCGAAAGCAAGTTACAGGATGATCTTCACAGTATTGCCACCAGCCACCAGGCTCTCTAAAGGAAGAATAGGCGCACTAAGAACAAAGAGACTGAATAATTCGTCCAAGGTTGTTACTGTATAGTGTATGCTGTAGGCCTACGTGGTTACAGACTGACGAAAAGCATAATTGCAAAATATCTTACTGAATCGTGACAGTAAAACAATTATATTCTCTCTTTAGTCTCTTTTGATCAGAAAGTCGATTTTTGAGGTGCAATGTCATGATCTAATGATTTTTGAATGATGATTTTTTTTTTCAGAAGCATAACGATACATTTGTGAATGTGCAACAATACAGTTCAATTAAATCACATCGAAATGTCTGCCAGTCTAAAGGTTTCCACTGTTGTGGAGCGGACGGCTGACGGCTGTAGGCATATCATTTATTAAGAAATTGTGTTGGAATCACCTCACTCTACATTCAAGTATTTTCTATTTGTATGAAAAGTAGCCTCTTCAAATTATCAACCAATGCAGACTTAATGTGTATAATCTCACAGTTAGGGCCTGTATGTGTCCAGCAACGTTAGCGTTACTCCTGATGCTTCTCTCTCTCTCTCTCTCTCTCTCTCTCTCACACACACACACAAACGAATCATATTTTTTTTTCTGAGTGTTATCCTCTGATTTATATAATTTACTTACAGTTCAACAACGCTCTCCCATTGAAAAAACTCACTTTTTACTGGCACTACGACTGTAGCTATACATTTTAGAGTCATAGCCTACATTAGTGTAGGCTACTTGGTATGAAGTTATACTCATTGCCATTTTGTACACACTAATAATTGCAATCGCAAAAAGAAATGTGAAAAAGAATCGAGCAAATCTCGACAGCAACACAGTAAACACTTCGCAGTTCGTCTGTAGCCTATACTATATTATTTTTTTGAGCTGATCGAACATATGATATTAATATTGTTCCAGTGTGGATACATATACAATTGCCTAAAATAGTCTCTTGCTAAGCCAGTCTGTTACTTTTAATTCACTTGTATGCAGACACGCAATAGCCCATTGCTAAGCTATGCTGATACTTTTAATTTAGCCTACCTGTGTTGGCTAATTGGGGAACTTTGGTCTGTATGTGGATTTGTGGTCTGTATTTTGTTTTTATTTTAGTATGTTGCTATTTATCTAATAGTAGGCTACTATTACAAAACATTAGAAATACAGTTACTCGACAATGCTGTAGCCTACTTCATTTATAATTTTGTGAATGGCAAATTATCACGCTTTGAATGTAGGCTTCTCTTTCTCATGGGGCCTCATAACGTGACATTTATTTATTCGGTATTTTTTACGAATGTATTTTCAAGTTTTTGAAATGACAACACATAGGCTACAGTGCACAAACGGGCAAAAGTGTGTAATTTCAATGGAAAATATGCATTTCATATTGTTCAACATAGAAGTGACCCGTTTTTAATGTATTAATACAGTGTTTATTATTACAGTGCTGTACCCGTTACCATTAGCTTCTTACTTACTTTGAAACCAGACTATCGTCACGTGTACAAAATATACGTTTGTTAAATCCAAATATTTTTTGCTGCATTTGCATTAGGTATTATTATTATTATTATTAGTTTTATATCGTTATTAGATGCTGCACTTCAGAATAGGCTAGAGTAATGAACTTTAAGGGTTTTTCCTCCCAGCCAACTCCTCCGTTTTTATTCTGCCTTTCGGAGCCGGAGGGTTTTCAGACTCCCCTATTGACTTGTTTGTGTATAAAGCACTGCGGTATGCTATGAGTCCTCCCCCTGCCTGTGCAGGGAGCAGTGAAGCCCACTTCCCACACCGCGGTCATATGACTGAGAGCTCGGTCCAGTGCAGCAGCTTGTGTCACCTCTGTATAAACCTGGCTACCATACGCAAGGGCAAGAGGAATCGTTAGGTTGATGGACTCAATGCATTATAGCTGTGGGTTTGAATTCAGGTGGGACACTACCGCTGTACCCTTGCACAAGGTACTCCACTTCAAACGCTTGTGTGTAAAAAAAAAAAAAACACAAAAAAAAACTGTTATATGACCACCACAGAATTTATGTGAAGAAAAAAAAGATAAATGTGAACATTTAAGTTAGTTAAGGAACTATAGCAAAGATGTTGCGTTTTGCCATTACCCTAATAATAAAGCGTCCCAACTTCCACTCTGCCAGAAAGACTCATTAGAGAATTCCTCTGTAAACATGTTTGTTTCATGCCGAAAATGCATTTACGTTGGTTAATAACATCAGTTGCTACGATTGCTGTATTACTGCATACACTATTATAAAAAAAAAAATAATAATACAACAAAAAGTTGTAGAGCAGTAATGCAAATGCAAGAATGTGTCTGTCGGCTATGTGTTTTTGTGAGTGTGCATTTTGGAACAAAATAACACCTCAAGCTATGGCATCCGTGTATGCATGTGTACGCACGCATACTCACACGTGTGCCTATGTCTTTGTTCTAGAGGTAGCGAGGGTAACATTGTGTTGTTTTATCATTTATCAGAGCAAACATGCCAGGTGCTTACGCTCTCGCTGCCACTATATTTATTTATTATTTTATTTTTGGTTGCTGTTCTGGATTTTCCGTGCCTTTTATTAAAACTGCAGAACGGTTGCAGTTCTCAAGCTCTGATTTTGATGTTGCAGGGAGCGGAGCTGTGGAGTACAGACTGATGCCATCTCAGGATCCCTCTCCTTCTAAAGCCTAGCAGTGGGTGGAGTGTCCCCCAGACATCTACGAGATGGCCACAGCACACAGGTGAGAAGAAAAACATGACATTCCTCTCTCTTTCACCTTTCTGACTTGACTGGAAGTGGCGTACCATGTCCATAAACCTCACATGTACGTTTTACACGTATTATTATTATTATTTGACATTTGTGTTTAACTGCATATCGTTACGTACAGGTCACATTTTACAGATCGTTTGAAAACCGTTATTTGTGGAGTTTTCTGAGGACCCTTCTGTATTGTTACCACTCAGCTGGTAAAGCACTCAGATGTACAAACACACACACACACACACACACACACACACACACACACACACCACAAGAGAAGATATAGTTGTCTGCTGAGTAAAAGATTGAGAGACATTGGGATTTTGTGGTAGTAGATTCATGCCATTTGGAAACAGCGGTTGTCATGGCACTGGGCAGACCTTCTCTGGCTGTAGTAAATTGGTAAATCACTTTATAGGTAAATCAGGCAAACACAGCCCGGTAGTTTCAACCTTGAGACCATGGTGATGCAGTGTGGAGTGAGATGAGTGTTCTATTAAGCAGAGACCAGGCTAAGCTACCATTTCACTTATCACTACATTGGCATTCCTCAGGGGCTTATCCAAAACTCAGGCCTGCGCTTGACCTGAGTACCTTCACTGCAGTGGTGAATATGAGGAATACGAGTTACCTTGTAATACTATTTTTCAGGAGAGTCTACTGTTTGCTATCAACCATGCCCTATAAAAACAAATTAATATTCTCATTCATGTTCATAACTCTGCAATGAGTTAACCTTAGTTTTGGAATATCATTTTCCATTGCTTGTTAGTCCGTTTTGCTTATAAAATCAGAGATTTTGGCCTGGATTCAATCAACATTTTAGCTTTGTACATGCAAATAAATATAAATGTGAGCAAGCGTGCTGGTGCAGCCATGATAATTATTAGAATTATTTCATTCTGTTGAGCTGGGTTGCTTGATCTTTGGAAAAATGGTTTCTTTGGAGAAGAGGTATATGTGGATAACATCACACATATTTACCTCTGCTGTTGCTGTTGTTGTTGCTGCAGTGTATATGGGTGATGCTATCCAAACTCTTCTCCTCTTCTAACTGAAAAGAAATCTTCCTAAAATAAGTGTATGTTTTTCTTTATAAATTTAGCTTAGCAAGTTCAAGCTGTGCTGCTAAAGATAAAAAGTAAAACTTTAATTTATTTGGCTCGGCTGGGAGTGTCGATTTTTGGTCTTGCAAGGTTTTGCAGTGCTGCTGATATAAGACCACTGCCTCTGATATAAGAACTTCAACTTTGTGTCTAGAGCTAGCTAGAGTCAGACCTTGGCACATGTAGTGTCTCAGTGGCATCCACTCAAAACAAGGGGTCATCCTCCACAATCAATACCTGACTCTGAAGATAGATCAGTGAAGTGATGAGTATATTCTCTCAGTTATTTTTTAGCTGGTGTTTGCTCAGGTCTGGATATACCCCTGTTGAGACCTTGGGGGTAGTAGCGGCATATGGGGGTGGGGGGCGCTATGTTGATGAAGGGCCCTGACTGACAGTGGACTTCAAAACAATTGTGCTGTAATTGTGCAGGGATTGGGTGGGCTGGGGTGGTAAGGCCCTATGTGAGATCTTTTCATGGGGCCCAAAATCACTTGCAGCAAAATCACTTGTTTGGGGGTCCTGGAGGATGTCAAGAGGGAATGGGAATTTCATCAGTACACAATAAGTGACGATGTTACGCCAGGGTATGTGTGATCACTTGAGAGTTTATTGCTACATTCTCTGACATAGCAAGTGTTAACCATGTGGCCATGTGGTGAGAGAGTAAAATGTGGATTACTTGGCTGCAACAATATAATATGTCATTAGGGTCTATAGGATTTTTGCCCACTGTGGTTAGAAAACACAAACTGGTCTACTAGGAAATCGCCCTTGGTTCACTGTGGCACGTACATGAACACTGAATATTTTAGCTGGACATTTTTTCCAAATCTGGCTATATAATGTATCATGCTTAGTCAAACAGTATACGACCATGTAAGTAAAAAGTATGCAGAATGACAAGAGTGTGGCTGCAGTTCAAATGGCCTGGTCCTATATTTACTCATTATTTACCATTGCCTGTGATATGATTGACTGGAATGTACAGCATTTTCAGAGCAATTATGTACTGTAATGCAGTCTAAGTATGCCTTGATTCTGTTGACTGTGTTTGATGGACTCTAGACCGTAGGCAATATAATTAGTCTTGATGGGCTAAAAGGCCTTTTCTCATCATTAAACTTTCTTGTCTTCATTGCTATTCTGGTTACAGATAAATAAATAATAACAATTGTATATCTCAATCAAGGACAGTACGATCACTATAAATCTAGTTGCTGAGGCCACAGACTGACCTTTACAGAATTGTTTGGGTATGCCTCACTGTTTAAAGATTTAAACTGTAATGTGGTTTGTCCTTAACTAGGTTGAATTCAGCCATAGAAGAGATCACGGTAAGAAGTGTACAAATAAGTAACATATGCTTAAATTTGTTACAGTGAAGGACAAAATGAATTGCAATTAGATTGAATAGAGACATATGCCCTTGTATGTAATATGACTTCATATTAATAGCGATATCATTTGTGGCTTGTGAAACTGTTTTAATCTAATGATTGATATAAGCATAATCCCATCCATTTCTTTGGAGCTCATTCCACTAGTATCAGGTTGGAAGTTGATTATAAGTTTATTTGTAGTCCAAATTTATTGGCCCTGTGCTAGTTTTCGATCTCTCTCTTGATTAATGCATAGAGCTAATGAAAGTGCCCCCCCCCCCCCCCCCCCCAAAAAAAGCTTTCATTATAATGAAGTTCTCATAATAAACACTTTATTGCCATTTGACCTGGGAAAGAAACCAACAAACAGGGAGCAAACCCATTTACCCAAAACTTGGTTTTCTTAACCTTTCATTTATATCTGCAGTATCAGATTTTATAGCCAAATTCATTCTCCTTGCCCTCTTTTCCATTCCCCTTGCTCTCTTTTCCATTCCCTTTGCCCTCTTTTCCATCCCCTTGCCATCTTTTCCATTCCCCTTCCCTCTTTTCTATTCCCCTTGCCCTCTTTTCCATTCCCCTTGCTCTATTTTCCATTCCCCTTGCTCTCTTTTCCATTCCCCTTGCCCTCTTTTCCTTTCCCCTTGCTCTCTTTTCCATTCCCCTTGCCCTCTTTTCCATTCCCCTTGCCCTCTTTTCCATTCCCCTTGCCCTCTTTTCCATTCCCCTTGCTCTCTTTTCCATTCCCCTTGCCCTCTTTTCCATTCCCCTTGCCCTCTTTTCCATTCCCCTTGCCCTCTTTTCCATTCCCCTTGCCCTCTTTTTCATTCCCCTTGCCCTCTTTTCCATTCCCCTTGCCCTCTTTTTCATTCCCCTTGCCCTCTTTTTCCATTCCCCTTGCCCTCTTTTCCATTCCCTTGCTCTTTTTTTCCCTCTCCGCTGTCTCTCACATTCTCTCTTTCCTTTAAATCGTCTGATCCAATTTGGTCAGGAACCTCGGTTTCGGGCAGATAAGGTGCAGGGTAGCCGTTTGTGTGATCTATATTTGAATCCCTTTGTCCCAGCCTCTTATCCCTTCAGGATACTTATAGGACCCTGGAAGAGTTTGAGTGTAAGGTGTGCTCATGTGGAAAGACTGTGAGGGTGGCTTAGTCCTTCCCCCATTGCTTCCACCGCCCCCACCCCCTCCCCCTCCCCCCCCGATCCAGCCCACCCCCTTCCCCCTTCTTAAAACCCCCTTTTCTGACCGGCTCCAGCCCTTCTCCGCCCCCACTTCTCACAAGCACAATCTCAAGTCAGAGTTCAATGCCACCTTCTTCTTTTAGATGGAGGTTCTTGTAGTGTCCTTCCCTGCTTTAATTAAGGCTGCAGTTCTCTTGGTACATGTTTATATTGTGAGACAGGTTGGGAAAGAGTACTTCTTTCAGCATATAAAAGTGTCAGACTCCTTTTTACCCTCAGCTTCCAAAGTTCTCATCTCATTGCTCTTGGGCACAAAGCTTTATTTTTTTATATTTTGTTGGTGAAAAGATGATAAATTATTATTATTATTTTTTTTAGTTTTTATTGTTTTAAAACATATTGGCACAGGATTGATTATTTCATATAAAACCTGTAAAATGGTTTAGTGTTAATGGTTATTTTTTCCCCCAGATACCCCTGTAGAGGTTTGCAGAAGGGCAAATGTCAATTTGTGGTTTTTGAAGAATAGGTTTTTTGGAATGCTTTTTTTTTTTCTTCAAAATGCTATGTCAGTGTTCTAGAATGTTGCTTTCAATTACCTGCAAGTGATTGTTACATCAACTTTAGAATGTTCAGTTAGAACATTCTAATCACATATTTGCACCTTAAAGAGTTAAACATTAGACAGTAGTGGAAGTGATCAGATGGAAAGGTTTGCATGATGTTATGATGTACAGACAAGAAAGCTTTCAGCGCAGAGCTCAGGACATATATGACCCATCTGTCCACTCAATTCAGTGGGCTATGTTCTGATTGCTTATCCATAACGCATGGATCTCTTGAATCACACTGCATTTAACATTCTGCTTACTGAATGGAGGGGGTATTTTTCTCTGCACATGCCTAAACTGCCCCCCCCCCCCCCCCCCCCCATATCTAAACAGCCCCATTGAGACGCACTGAGGGCAGGCTCCAGGAGAGGAGAGAGAGAAGAGGGAGAGAGAGAGAGAGAGAGAGAGAGAGAGAGAGAGAGAGAGCGGAAGAAAGTGAAGCCAGACTCCAGAAAGGAAGTCCTTCATCAAGGGAAAAAAGATAGGCTTTTCTTTAAGACCAAAAAAAATAATAAAGAAAGAAACAGTCAGTGACACCGGCCCAGTTCTGTATCAGTGTTGCCCAAAGGAAGAATTGCATTTGAGAATCAGAAACTGAAGATCAGAGGAGATTTAAACCCTGTGGCTATCATCCATACTCCTCAACCACCTTTAAACCTCTCTCTGCTTCACTCTTGTTTCGAGTCAATAGAGTTGCCGGTTTCATATAAGCAGTCAATAACAGATCTGCAAAGCAGATGGATCGATGAAGACAGGCTTTGGAGGAAGATGTGAACGGTGCAGAGGTCTACATTTAAGTTACAATTAACATGCAAATATGTATTTATGCACCGTAGTGAAATCCTTTTTATTTCAATAGACATCTCAGGCTGTTACTAAAGCAAGACATCCCAGCCCTTTACACAGAACGGCAGCGCTTTACACTTTGGACATAGCAGCGATGTGTTTCTGGAAGTTCGACGATATTAATTAGCCCCTAGTCAATTGATTAAAGAACTGGCACGCAATATTTTTCTATCATAACCTATTAGAATATATACAAGAGTAGACAGACACACCTACATCAATAACATGGGCTGTACATTAATGTTTGTAAGTGTAAGAGAGCCTGTATATCCGTGATTCTTGGGGGTGGGGTGGGGGGGGCTTGCTGTCTCCACACACACAGTCTTGTTCCACGCCATTTCCTATGCTTATGGATAAGCCTCAGGATGGAGAAAGTAATCCCCTCATTTACAGTGCTGCAGTCTCAGATCTGTTCTGCCATATCTCTGAAGCCCCCCCCCCCCCCCCCCCCCCCCCCCCCAAGTTCTTTCCTAGTCTTCATGCCTTGTTGGGCTGAAGAGAGGGGCTCCTCTCTGGTTCTTAGGCACATATCTCCTGCCTTCCCCTTCTCCCGGTACCCTCTGGGTATTCTCAATCCCTCCGCTAATGAACATTAGCGTTACTCGCAGTCCCACTGCTAATAAACATGAGGTCCACAAGGGCATTTCAGCCCAGGAATGATCATTTTTAAATAAATCTGTGCCATCACAACACTCAAAACTGCAGTTTTGGGTTTAGGTAAAGAAATAAGACATTTCTGAATAAGTAATTTGTGGAATGGTAAATGCTGTTACTGTGTGTGTTTCATCCACCATGCGACAGCAATACTATTATATAACGTGGGACCAAGCATGCATACGTAATTGGTAGATTTAAGTTTATACCAGTGCAAGTATTATAATATATATAAATTTTTTTAAATTTTACAATAGTTTTGTTTTTGTAAAATTAGAATTAGTAAAATTCAATACGGCATAACTTTTTAGTAATTTCATATGTGCCGCTGTAAAGTCTAATTATTTATTTAAATCCAGTTCTTAATCTTGCTTTGAATTGGAGGATTTGGGGAAGTTACGTTTGCATTCGGCTCCCATTGTTTCATTTTTGTGTTATATTACCAACAGTACATCTGCAAAACAAATATCCAAGACTAAGAAATATTACATTTAGAAAGAGATTGATATGTGGCTCAGTAATAAATGGCTAATCCCAGGTTTGTGCAAATATTCATAGCTGCCAAACTTTGCATTTGTTGGAAAGCCTGTGACTTGCCAAGATTTTCCCAAGCTTTAGAGATTTGTATGCATAAACTGTTCTGCACGGCTGTTCTTATAAGTTGATTTAAATTATGCCCTGCATTATATGCCTTGATAGGAAATAAATCTCTTTAAATGAATTCAGTGAATAGGGGGTGGCAAGGGAGGGGAGTGTGGGCTTCCGGGGGGGGGGGGGGTATTGGTGTATGCTAATATAAATTAAAGTCTATCTACAGTGGGGTTGGGAGGTGAGAAACAAGGAGACAGACATCCAGCTGGTAATGAGTGTGAAGAATGTGTAAATGTAGCTGGGATAAGTTTGGGGTTTTTGGAAAGGGCAGGGAGGCTGCTGCCGGAGTCTGGAAGTGGCAGCGGGGGTACACGCCGGATATTTCTTCCGCAGGAAAACGGCCGGCTGTACCAGCAGAGCAGGCCTCTGGCATTTCCATGCAAACTAGATCTTGAATAGTGAGGTGTATTTATGAAGGCGGGTGGGGGTGGGGGCCAGGAGGAGGAGGAGGGGGGGGGGGGCTCTGAAAAGCAGCAGGCTGCTGACTGAATGGGATAGAGGGAGAAAAAAAGAGTGGGGGACGGGGGGGTTAGGTCTAGGCCTCCATTGGTTCAATGCAACGGTCGGAGCAGCTGTGAAAAGAGGTCTCCTCTTTTTCCCACGCCCAGTGCGACGCAAAACAGTGGTTCAGCCTGCCAGGGTCAAATCACATTGCTAATATATACACAGGGCCTGTGTACTTACACAATACATACACATAGCTCATTTATTTAATGTGTGCACACAGACAGACAGACACACACACACACACACACACGCATGCACACACACACAGAGAGAGCGCACTCTGACACTAATTTCTATCACATTGGAGCCATTGTCTAGTTCTCGGCCAGTAGTCTTGGGTTCCGCGAATGAACAAGCTGTCTACGAGTAGGCACTCATAGCCCGTCTGGCACTG
>CM056378.1:114988123-115074788 GCA_029718625.1 Synaphobranchus kaupii
AAACGTCCATCGTGGAGAATTGCAAATAGATCAAAGAAAGTAAAATATAATAAATCAAAGCCATATATAATACATCTGCAGCCTTAGCAACAAATGTTAGCAATGAACTAGAGGTGGCAGTTTGAAGAAAAACTGGTATATTGCCACAATAATTGTAACATTTTAAATTCCATTGAAATTATATGGGTTTTGGCATTGCATGACACTTTAAGTGTCATTAAGAGCTGATCAATTTAATAATATTTCTTGAGTGCTAATTCATGGTGTCAAGCATTAGTAGACTCATTTTACAGTATCTGTACACTAGAGTAAATTTGAGGACACATTTTATATCTTGCCAGTAATTTCTGAAGTGTTCTGCTTTAAGAGCTCATAATTATTTCAGGTACAAATTCTTCAGATATGATTGCTTTAGATTATCTTCAGTTAGGCCTAAGAGGACAAATGAAGAACTATCAAAGAGTTATGAACACCAATAGGAAAATATAAAAAGTTCTAATGGCTTCAGATGGCTACAGTCTTTCAGAACCAGTTCGTAATAAAGATTTTAATTAGTCCAGGTAGGATCAATTGTACTGTAGAAGCAGGTATGTTATATTAAACATAGTTAATCACTCACGTTTGTTTGTAAATTGAACAGTTATTCTAAATGAAATTACTATTTAGGTCAAATCGTTCAGGCAGCATTGCATAAATCAAGAAAATAAAAAATAACTAAACTAATCAAATCTAGCTAGCTATTATTGTGAGATTAATCTGATTTTGGTTTGAGTGTTCAAAATAAGTATATACTTAGAAATTATTAATCAAATAATAATAATGATTTTTGATAATGATGATTCATGTTCATTGAAAATTTTTAAAACATAGTAATAATGCCCATGGTGATACTTGTGAAGACCACGGAAGTGGTAAATCTAATGCTGAGACCATTCATCTTAAATTCTAGGTTCATCTGGCCCTGTAATGGTCAGCAATATCACATCTGTACATTCAGATGGGGTTCAACTCATAACTGATAACAACCAGTAAAGGTGTGCTCCAGCACCCTTGTACAAAACAAGTTAAAAAAAAAAAAAGAATTGTTCCCAGGCAGCAGTATGTTTGTTCTTCCTCAGAAGTGCGTGCATCTCAGACACATACACACTCGCTCACACTCACACAGGGGCATTACTGTGGCTGCTCAGACACATACACTCACACAGGGGCATTACTGTAGCTGCTCAGACACATACACTCACACAGGGGCATTACTGTAGCTGCTCAGACACATACACTCACACAAGGGCATTACTGTAGCTGCTCAGACACATACACTCACACAAGGGCATTACTGTAGCTGCTCAGACACATACACTCACACAGGGGCATTACTGTAGCTGCTCAGACACATACACTCACACAGGGGCATTACTGTAGCTGCTCAGACACATACACTCACACAGGGGCATTACTGTAGCTGCTCAGACACATACACTCACACAGGGGCATTACTGTAGCTGCTCAGACACATACACTCACACAGGGGCATTACTGTAGCTGCTCAGACATTATCAGCAGTTCCTTCAGCCACTGTTTTGTTACACTGAAGACACAGTGCATCACTCCATCAGCCCTCAGCTCAGGAAGACAATGGTTACCCTGACAGGCTGCCATCTCTCTCACTCTCTCTGTATGGCACAAAGACTAGAGGCAGGGCGTACCCAACCTGCCAGGCCACAGATCATGGTGTGGGTGTGGGCATCTGCCGCTGTGTCACCACTGTGCTTTTGTGCTGCTGTCTACAAAATGCCTAGGGTCTTGCATTTCCCATATCTTTAAGAGCAAGAGTTATTAAACCCTTGTTGTCTGTACTCTGTAGTTCTTTTTAGTCATTGTAATCTCCAGCAATGATTTTTACCCAAAAGAGAACAGCTGTGTTCAAGGTAAGCTGAGTATTTAAAAAAGGACCTCGGTTAAACTGATGTATATGTGTATCGAGTTATGTACTAATCTCAGGACCATCTGAAAAATCAAGTTTTTAATAGTATTTATGTTATGGCAAATTAACTAACATTAGCTTAACTTCGGGCTATTTTTCCTGAGACTGTTTTCTATAATGTAAATAAAGGGAACATCTTTAGTGTGGAATCCATGTCTCTGCTTAATTAATTTAGTTAAATGTTCCTCCCGGAGGATGGACAGTGTTTACGTACAAACATATTAACTACATTTTTGGGGGCAAAAAAAGGTGGCGTGGTCTAACATATATACCACAGGTCACGCACAGTTATTGTGATCATATCTTATAGAATGCATTAATAGCTCTCTATATCACTGTGACTCCAGTTACATTACACTTCATAATGGAAACGGTGTTAGTGATATTTAGCGGATGTCTCTGGCTAATGGAAATAAAATGCTATTCAACCTAAGAAATTGGCGCAACAAATTTAACAATTCTCAAAAGTGAACATTGGCAAGCATGGAGATGAAATATCATACATGACTTAACAAAAACATGAAGACACAAAGCTTGATTTTGTAGTGCTTCCCTTAGTAGAGTTTCACAAAGACTGGGAGAAAATAATAGGAAATAACACAATATGAACAGTGGCTGTACTTTGTGTGTTTCCGTATCACTTTAATGCTCTTAGGAGCAACCCCCCCCCCACCAGCCTTACTGTAATTTTAAGTCTCAAGTACGCACAGTTTGGCTTGGATGTCTATTTCAGTGCCGGAAGCCTAGGAGATCTGCATGGGAAGCAGAGGCAGTGTTTGCTGTTGGGAGCATTCCTTCACACCCAGTTAAATCATGCCGACACAAACAGAGAGCCGGGAGTAAACAAGCGCTGAGTGTTTGACTGGTTGGCAGGGGCCAGATGTTGTCCAGATTTGCAGTATCAAGTCTAAACAGGAGGCCCACGCTAACACCTGGTCTCTCCTACCGCCCTGGCGAAAGTCTGAGGGGCCTCGGCGCTGCCGACGCATTCGCGGTCTGAGAGAAAAGGAGATAGAGAAAGAGATGCTCTCAACTGCCGTTTGCCTGGCGGTGTTCGGCACGGTCAACAAAACCAGCAAACAGGTGCCATACGGTCCCATCCTGGCTAATGGTATGCACAAAAATGCTATTTTTCGGGGGAAAAAAAAGAGGACAGGAGTGACCAGGCGTTATTATGAATATTATATTAGGATGTTTATTAGTATGCTGTCCATGGAGCGAGCAAATCTAAAATCCCGGACATTTTTATGAATTTAGAAAATCCTGCCTGGACAGAGATATTTATATATACAGAGACCTGCCTGGAGATATTTCTAGTCCCTGGTCCCCAAAAGTGGACATGTTTGAGGAAAAGAAGGTGCCTGGTCAGAATGAGCACAAAAAAAAAATTCAGCTTCAGAATTTAGGCTTCATGTTCGGGGTCAACGGGTCATGTCCCATCGTGGCATTTCTGTCCTGTGCGCCAGCTGAGGGGTGAGATTTAGAGTGGGGTGTGGTCATAATAAAAGTTTTATGCGTCAAGGTCAAAAATGTAGAGGGAGAAGATGTGATGAGACAGAGAAGCTTGTTAAATTATTTTCTTTATTCTAAAGTGGTTCTAGTAAGTACATGAAGACAAAGTTATTCCAGATACATAATCTAATTCCTCTGTCAGATGAGAGAAATGAACTCTACTCTGCATCAGAAAAAGCTTGCGAGAGCGTCGTCGTGCATCTCTCCGGAGCGCCGGAGCTCGTAGAAACAGAAGAGTGGACGGGATTTACAGCCCATTCCGTTTTATAGAAGCAATCTATTTAGAGGGTGTTCTGGCAGAAAGCACACCAAGTCAATTAGGAGATGAGACCGCCGGGGCCGTGCTGGTATCCCACGCTGCCATAAATTAATTCCCAATCCAAACCGTCTGCGCTGGCTGATGGAGTCATCAAGATGAAAACGAAGGCGTTTCAAAAAGATTTTTGGAGGGGACCGTTGGTTTTTTCTTTAAATCTTCACAGGGGAACAATGAATGTGCTGTGCAGTTACTCAGCAAATTTGAAAAAAGGCTTCATTTACTAATTGAAATCCCCATGTCTAGCCTATTTGGTTTTCTTTACTCTTGTTCCCCATCTATCGACATGGAGCTTTCTTGTGTTTGAATGACTGCTTGTTTACATGAAAGCTGCCCCCTTACCCAAGGGCCCCCATGGTCGTACATTAGGTCTGTATCAATACGTCTGTCAAGAGTAAGGAATCATAATATTAAAGGATCGATATTAACTCCACAAGATATACCGCACCAAGGGCTAATGCCTTGCTCATGAGTCAGGAAAGGGGAGCAATGGCTGCTGGGAAATGCTAGCGGGATCTGCAGAGCTGGCTGCATCATCAAGCCCAGAACCAACGAAAGCACCCCCCCCCCCCCCCCCACACACACACACACTCAGCTGGCCCAGTTCATTAGATAAAAGCTGCATCTGATGAATGGCTGCGTGACTTGGCAAAAAGACTGACTTGATTAATTTACAATTGATCGAACTGGTAAGATGATTTGCACTTTCTTTTGCGCGGCCAGCAAACTAGTAAATTGGAGCGCATGTGTATGGCCCTCAGTGGGAGGGGTGTTCGCGGTTAGGAAGGGAAACGGGGGTTTACTCTGGCTCTGCCCCCCCCCCCGTCATCTAGAACCAGGTGTCGGAACATGCAGAACTATGGAGAATATGAGTCATCTCACTCCGTCTCCACGAATAAAGCCTCACCAATAATGGTCTGTTGGTTCAACTTTTCACACACCCTATTTCCCCCCCCGGCCCCGCTTGTATGAGGCACGGCTTTTTGACGGAAACGTTTCAGGAGAGAAGCAAACACAGGGAGCGCCAAAGTGGCAATCAGAGCTGTTTGATTTATTTTTTTGTGCGAGTGGTGAGTGCGCGCTGAGGGAAGAGTGAAGCGTCAGGCTCATCGTTTGATAAAACATGGAAGCAGCCAGTCGGGGCTCGTCAGGGGCACAGAGGGGTCTCCGTGGTAACTGCGGCGGTGCTTTCCAGCCGCCCGCGGTGTCTCATCAGTAAAACAATAAATGCCTCCTTATTTCCCAAGCCCAAATATTTGTTGTTGCATTTCTTATCTTCTGTTATGATTTCTCCCAGTGTGCTCTGTTTCCTATCATACATACACACACACACAGACACACAAACGCACACACACCACAGTAGAGCGTATGCTTTCTCCTCCCGTTAATGTCTCACCCTAAACCCTACTGTACTTTGACTGAACCCAGGTTGTCTGATGAAATATGCAACAGACTGCCTGCATTGAGTTATTGCACGATTTCGTTCTCCCTCAAGGCAAGAGGAGTCAAAAAACCAAAGAAGGGATGGACAAGGTTGCTAAAAAATTCCCCAGATTTTGTCCATTTTTGTCGGAAAATCAAAGCCTTGACAGTGATGACAAGATCACCAGCTTACTTTACTTTGGTTTACTCTTTAACTGATAGAGTCTCATCTACTGCCCAAGACATCCAGAGACTGCCGTATCATCCTCTCATTGATAGATACATGTACTGCAAATCCCTGCAAATCAGGATTATTAGTTCTGTTCATTCAACCATAGTTCAATTTGTTTATTCAAATACATTTGTATTGATGCTATAGGGATTGTTTTTCCTGAGGGAACCAATCCTGCTGCTTGATTAAAAAAAACAAATCTGTTAAACAGAATACTTCTAGATGGCTCGGGCCGGCCTACCATCATATCTGGACTGGGCTGAGGTACCGTCAGACCAGGTTTGCTTTGAAAGCAGGTTGCCTCAGTCATTGTGGACCTAAAGCTAAGGCGGGTAAGTGAAAATGCAGCTTTGTACAGACAACCCCAGCTATGTATGTGCCTGTAATGACCCGAGGCCCTTTAATAGACCTCCATCAACCTCCAGGGGTCACCAAGTAATCAACATGGACGTTTTATACGTCTCTCAGGACGTACCATTCATGAGCTGCCGCAAAGGGTCAAGTCACCACCACCTTCACAGTGAGCTCAGCACAGGGCTGCCTGGTCCCGGGCCCAGGACTAAAGAACATTATTGTATTATTCCCGGGGCAATACTATTTACCACAAGCTCACAGACCATTGGGCCTGGGACAACTTATAACCTACTGGCTCAGCATATAGCATTGGTAAGACATGCTGAGCTGAGATAGACAGCTGTGGTCTCAGCCACTTTCAATCACTGCAGTGCTTTAGCGATTAGCTCCATGACACCCAGGAGTGACTGCAGTGACCAAAGGCTTCTTTCTGACTGTAGTGTTTTGTAGTGTAATGCTATGGTTAGAGAACTGCTAACCAGACAGGACACTGCTGTTATACCCCTGAGCCATCCGTATCAATGGGTACTATTTAAAAAGCTGTTGCTGTCTCTGGATAAGAGCATCCGTGCCGGTCGTATAATGTAATGTATACCTGTAAAATTGTGTGTGTGTGTGTGTGTGTGTGTGTGTGTGTGTGTGTGTGTGTGTGTGTGTGTCTCAAGAGCCACACATCTTTGTTCCCGGTCTCATCCAAACAACCTTCTCGAGGCTACAGAAAGATCTGCCCGTTTATTTATACTGTTGTAATACACAAGTGGCTGTTTCACTGCTACAGGGCTATTGGACAGAAGACCCGATCAGTACAGGAATTTTATTTATAAGCTCATTACATTCAATTAGCTTACACATTATTATTTTATATTAAACATTGTCATTATTCAATGTGCCGAGTAGAAAATTTGATCACTCAATGTATAAATCACAGCAATGGTAGCAGGAATCTGAAAGAAAGAAAGAAAGAACTTCCCCTCTTCTTTGTATATTGTCATTACTGCTCTTAATCTCCCTGCAAGAGTGCAAGATGATGCCTACTGAAGGGTGATACATGAGGAGACAGACAGACAGACAGACAGACAGACACAGACGGTTTGAAGAGATGAAAGTTGCAGTGTAGAGGATTCAGTCACCAGTGGGATTTATCCTTAGAGTATATATGATGTAGAAAGAGCGATGCCAATAGAAACCTGAACCAGGGAGTTTTAATTTTGCACTCATCTCACATGCGCAGTTGTGTCCAGTCAAGTCACATGTACAATGAGGCGCAGATAGGCCAAAATAAATAATAATAATAAAAAATAAAAAAATCATATCTTTGTCTGTGTGGTAAGAACCAAAAAAATTACTAGTGAAAAATTACAAGTGATTTTTTAAAGAAATATAATGCACAGAGTTAACATCATTATATTAATGGAAATATTTTTAATTTGCTGTCAAAAATGAATGGAGCCCAATGGGAAAACTGGCTTTTTGAGCGCAAATCATAGATATCAGCAGAGGGCGACATTATATCCAGTGCTGAGGTTGAGAGCCGAAAGCTGGCCCCTTGGATTTATCTGAAGGTTACATTTAACAAGACATACTGACGGCCTTACTCACATCTGGGAAATGGCTGCCGCTGTGTGACACACACACACACACACACACACACACACACACACACACACACACACACACACACACACACACACACACACACACACACACACACACACACACATTTGCAGGAAGTCACTTTGACCTCTTCCTATCACTTTCAGGGCTGAAGATTGAGATGTACTCCCTCTATTCTCCACGATGGGCAGCAGAAGGAGAGAGGGAGGGAGAGATAGAGAGGGAGAGATAGAGAGCGAGGACAAGAAAAATAGGACGGAAAACAAACGTTCTTTCATTTGACAATTTTTCTCTTTCGCCCACTACCTGCTATACTTCACTTTGTGCTCTTACAAATGACACATAAATGCTTGAAAGCTACCTGGGGGCACTCTACAGAAAGGACCTCACAGTAGTCAGCAACAGCTTGCATTCGCACCCTTACATAAAGTGAGTTTAGCGTTTAAAGAGTTATGCGTGCAAACAGCTCACTGACTCATCTCTGATGCCTGTTTCTGTGTGTGTGTTTTATTTCTGTGTAGTGCTTTTGTCTCCTAGTCTCCCTGTATTGTTGCCATCCCATCGCCTGCATTGTTAATGGCCGGATCTAGTGTCACGATAAGCCTGAGCCGCCATCAAAGCCTCCTCTCTTAGCAACCTGAAGCCACGTCTTGGGAAGAAACCTCTGAATTAATGTGAAAACCACCAAGGCTTAAACTTCAAAAAACTCTCAACATTTCACAACGGTAAAGCAGGGAGCACTCCGCCTTTTTTTGCTGCTGGTTCATTCATATGTGCTGCACAGTAAGGTCCCAGAGATCGGAGGCTGCGGCCCAGGTCTGGATCTGCTTGACCATGTCGCCTGTGTAGAGCAGTGTGTTGGCATGAATGTGGAAGGTTGATATGTGAAGCCAGGTCCACTGGTTTGAAAACTCTGGCTCCATAAAAATAATCTAATAAACTAGGGTGAGGACAGGGGCAGGCGGGCATTATGAACAAAGGCTATTTGTTTGTCTATGGAATGAGCAAAACCTAATCTGACATTTTTAGGAGTTTGGAAATCCCACCTGGACGGATAGCCGATTCTCAGTCCCAAAAAGAAGAAATATTGGGGGGAAGGAGAACATCAGGTCAGCCAAAATAAACCGATTATAATGGATTTCATTTATATAGTGGCTTTGTATCAGGATGCCAGATCACTTCAGAGTAAAAGGGGGAAAATTCACTCAACCCTTACCACTGTGTCGTACCACTAAAGTGATTTGCGGCAGCCATTTTACATCACCAATGCTCACCACTCGTCGGTTGAGATGGAGAGGGAGGTATTGTTAAGGCAAGATTAGATGTAAAGTCTTTAGAGAAGTAAGGATGGGAATTTGGCCAGGGTACTGGGGGAGACCTTTATTAGCAAGCACCATGGGATATTTAATGACCACGGAGTTGCAGAAGAACTTTAGTTTAACAACCAAAAGATAGTTTATTGACTTACAGTTGGCCAAAAGGATAAACAAACTCAAAACAGGGCATTGCTTTATCACCAGCAATAAGATGATTGTCTGTCATCTACTACCATATTTCTTCACTTGGTTCAGTGTTAAATAACCAGAAGTGTTTGATGTAATTTCATAAGAAGAAAGACTATGGCCTGGTAACCTGAAGCTGCCAGAACGGGACAAGGAACCACGAGCAGAACACCATACATGCAGAAATAAACCCATAAAAGTTGAAATACATAGCAAACTAGGAATACGTTCATTGAAGTGTTTGTCTTACTTTGGCAAGTGTTCCTTGAAGTGGTTCTGCCAAGAGACATCTAAATTTCACTTTGATTTTGAAAGGGAAAACAGTTCACTTCAGTTCACCATAGAATTGGTCCATTTAAAAATTCAACCGTGCCCTTGCACAGCATAGACAGCACAAAATGTAGTTTGGCCATCTGCTGATTCACCTGCAAGGTAAGTACGTCACTGCCTGTTCTTTGCTAGACAATGTCTCCCTCTGGTGGCCACAAGATGTATTTCCAGCCACTGGTAACCCTGGAAAATGGGATATCAGAACTGAATTGAATCTTTTATTCATGAATCGGCCCCATAAAAATTCCTGTCCATGCAAGTGACTGCTGTTTCTGTCCTTATCCTTATAGAGGTGTCCACAGGCACCTCTGTGGACACTTTAATCAAATTAATTAATTAATAAACAGCACAGACCAGCAATTAACATTTAAAAAAACACCAACAGCATCATCAACAGCAACAGCAAAACGGAAATGACATCTTAAAAAGCCAGTGTAACATTATTTGCAATTTGACAGAGGCATGCTAAAATTTCCTTGGCACAATGAAGAACAAACATGTTTTTATTTTTTAAACTGCCTGTTGTCCTTTTATTTAATCGTATATTATTTCAAAAAGATATTGCCTACTTTTGCAGAAAACAACCGCACAATAACTTTCTCATGGTTATTAGTCCTGTATTTGTTTCACGACTAGACATTATTGGTCAGTAAAACTAGAAAGGACAGGAGAAGGTTAGTGTCACCGGCGGCTATTGTTTCTGAATCCATTTCCATGGCGCTGAGCTTGGTAGATTAATTAGGCTAGCATAACTATAAACCAGGGCTTGAAAAGTGGAATTTCTTTCTATCCATTCGTTCCGAGCAGAATCCGAATTTTAACGTTTCTGTTCTTTGGTTCCTCCTGCAACGTAACGTTCCTAAACCGGTTAGAACTAAATAAAAACCGGTTCATTTTTTCCCCTTCTGTCCCACCTCTCAAACATGAAATTAACCTAGTTAGTCTCAAAACATATTATCTTTGTGACCATGTTTCCGAAAATAATAATAAACATGGGTAAAGTGAAGAGTTATTTTTTAGTTGTGCAGTAAGCTACCCAGCTAACAAAATGACGTACCTGTCTTGACGTTCATTACATGACGTTATATTATAATAGTGGTGCAGATAACCATAACAATTGTGCATTTTGTGATAAAAGCAAATAATTTGGATATTGAGCCATCATGAATTTTCAATGTCATCCATGGCAGAGCCAGCGACAACTGTTTTCAGATCAATTTTCTTATCAGCGATGGATATAATATGATATTGAGGACATAATTAGTTGAATTTATTTACCATACATAGTTCTTGGGAATTGCCGTTTGGATAATACATGCAAGTAATTGAAAATTCTATTGAAAATAGGACAATTTTCACATCTGAACCTAGTTGTATCCCATACCTGAATGTGTTTCCCTGTGGTAAAAATTGTTTTCTTGTCTGAGAAAATGTCGAAGAATTTCAAACTTGTGGATCTTGACGGTCAAGGACTATCAACTTCTCGCACAGCCAAGACTGACTGGAAGCTCTGTATTATATGCCAAGAACTCAAGGCAGAGGCATTGACATGTCCTTTGCAGTCCAAGCGAGCAGACAGGGGAAGTGGATACAGTTCACTTGCAGAGTATTTGATACAGTTCAGTGAACTTGGCCAGCTCCCTTCAACATTCCCACTTGAAAGACTGCATGAGGGCCAAGGTATTGAAGCAGCCATGGTTGCGAACAAAGCTCAATACCATCATAAATGCAGGCTGACCCACAGACGAAATACAAGCGCACAAGGTCCCAATCACAGAATAGAACTTCTGAAATGAGACAAGACACCTGCTTCTTCTGCAGACAGTCTGCTGGCCACGATGGCCTTCTTGATGCTGCAACATTTCAATTGGACAAATGGGTGCGCACTAGTGCAACTCTACTTCAAGACACAGAACTATTACAGCGACTTAGTGCCGAGGACATAGTGGCTCTCGAAGCAAAGTATCACACCAGATGCCTAGTAGGTCTCTATAATCATGCCAGAAAGGCCAACCTAGAAGGTCTTCATGATAATGGCCAGGGACAGGCAGCATCAGCCTCTGGCATCATGTTTGCTGAGCTGGTCCTTTACATAGAAGAGACCAGGCAAGATGAGGAGACAGCACCAGTCTTCAAGCCAGCTGAACTTGCCCAGCTCTACAAGTCACAAATGGAACAGCTAGGATTAGAGGTTGATAACAGAGTTCACTCTACACGGCTGAAGGAGAGGCTTCTTGCCAAGTTATGATATGCCTGTGAGCAGGACAACAACAAAGATGCTGTGCACATTGCACGTGCTGCACAGATTGTCCGCCATCACATATTTGGTGAGGCCAAACCATTTAATGGTTTCCCTGAAAGATACCAAGAGGACTCAGCTGTGCCACAGCTGTTGCTTACCCTAGTGAGCATGGTCCTAGAGGGACCAAGCATCAAAGACCAGATGGCAGAAGCAACATCTCCTGCAGCACTTGCGATTGCTCAGATACTAAAATTCAACAGCGTCAAGCACAAGCGGGCACCAGGCACAGCAGCTTTTGTCAGACACAGTACTTCACAGGAGACACCAGTTCCTTTATACATAGGACTGATGCTGCATGCCCACAGACGTAAACTTGTAGAGAGAATGTCACAACTGGGCTTGAGCATATCCTATGATCGTATTCTTCAGCTCTCAACTCAGATGAGGAACAATGTCTGCCAGCAGTTTAAAAGAGAGCAAGTGGTATGCACAGTCACATGTTTACCACTGCTGCAGTTGACAATATTGATCATAATCCCAGTTCAACAACAGCTAGGGATTCTTCCCATGGCACGGCAATCTCTCCTTTGTTAGTGAAGGCTACGAAGCCTTCTTGTACTCGGTGGGCCTGAGGGAGGATGTTCCAAGACCATTGACCGCTTGCCAGAGTACTACACAGAGGTCCCTGTCGCTAGCAATATCAAGATGTCACGGGTCCCAGAAACCAGGGTAGAATCACTTACTAGAGATGGCTTCAGCCGGCATACCAAGAAAGAGTACCAGTGGTTGGATAATGCAAGGGAAGTTGTTGAAAACAAAATGCATTGAATACCTCTTGGGCTGCCTTCCATGCTAGCCGACAGCCACTAGGAACTCGTGCCACATGTTCCACTGCTCTCCTTCCACTGTTTCATTTAAGCTCTCACACTGCAGCCATGATCAAGCATTCACTTGATGTCAACAGTAAAGCTGTGGAACACCTGAATCCTGGCCAGAATCCTGTGGTCACATTTGACCAACCATTGTATGCCCTGGCAAAACAAATCCAGTTTAAGTGACCAGAGAAATATGGTAAAGACAAGCTGGTGGTTATGTTTGGTGGGCTGCATATTGAGATGGCGGTGCTGAAGATGCTGGGGAACTGGTTGCAGGGAAGTGGTTGGGTCGAAGCACTAGTGCAAGCTGGCATCTCATCTCCAGGGACAGCTGATTTCTTCCTCAAAGCAGCCCATGTATTTCGCACCAGGAGAGCCCATCAAATCACAGCAGCAGCTCTGAATGTTCTGCATATTGTCAAACACAAACAGATGAAGTTCCTCTAGAGTTTGAAGCTTGGTGCAGCCTGAGAGCAGAAAACATCCCGCAGTTTCTGTACTGGTCTATTGTACTTGAGCTAGAGCTGCTCATGCTGGTCTTTGTGCGGCCATTGCGAGAGGGCATCAAGGTACATGGAGAAAGATGCCTAACGGAACTAGCCAAATGGTTTCATGCAATGTACCATACTCATTATGCCAGATGGATTCCAGTTCACCTTAGAGACATAGCTAAACTCCCAAGGACACATCGATGTGAGCATTTAATGTCGTTTGTTGCAGACGTTCACACTTTATTCAGAAACCATCCACATAATGCATTCTATTGCCATTAGAATGTGTTATCTTACACATACCTTTGTTAACTTTTATACCATTAAACCTCAGAACTCTTTTGTCTGCAGTTTGTTTTGCATGAATGGCTGCACGTATAAATTATGTTTGAAATAAATGTGTTTTTATTTAAGTAAAATGGGTATGGGTAGAGCTAGGTGATTTTTGTTGCCGTTTGGAGTTCTGTTCTGTGTCCACTGTTGCTGCGGAGGTTAGTTAAATCACAATCACTCTCTCAATCTCTGTCAAGCAAGCATCATGGTTTCTTTCAACGCGTTTGCAGAATCAGTTCATATATCACAACATCTGTGTATAATATTTGTTAGCTGTTGTTATTTTTTCACTCTTTGGTTTTTGTTCGTTGTTAGGTTCAATGGGGTCGATGCAACACTGGTTAGAAAAGTGCCAAAAGCCTACCAGGTAAGTTACCATGCATATTATGGGTTTTTTCACTCTCTCTTTTTTTCCAATATAGAATAGTTATAAATTAGCAAGGAATGACTGTTTTTCCTACTAAGGGCTGTTTATCAGTCCATCTCCTCTTTGAGGCTGTAGTCAATGAAAATTCATTAAGAAGGTGTTAATGAGATTTGCCACATCGCCTTTCATTGAAATTGAGGTACATAGTTGTGTACCTGTGTGACAGCCAGCCCAATTAACATGTGTTGAAAAGGTCCAAACGGCATGGGAGACTGAAACGTCATTGGACGTCAGAGCTTGTGTACCTCTCATTGGTGCATTGCATTGAGCATAACTAAGCATAATAACCCTCGACTGGGGAGAGAGACCCTGCACCTCCCTGCACCTCGCTACAGGCCAAAGATATCTTTGAGCTGGTCAAGTAGTGGGCATACAATATGCCTCCATTTTTTACCTTGGTGGGGTGAAGGAAGATCAGAGATACTATGGAAACATTGCTTGTCACAGGCTTACAGCACCGTGTTTGTGGTGGACTAGTAACGTCCACTACAGACAAGAGACAAGAGAAACATTTTGGCCTAGGTCTTACAGCACTCCTGCGTCTCTGGGAGGCCTGTACTGGTCTAAGTAGCCATACACTGTCAGTGAGTCTCAACTATCATAAAGCCCCCCAAGGACATTATCCATCTCTCACATTTTGTCAATCCATTAAAATCTCATCTATGTACAAGTACTAGCTTAGAACCGAATGTCTGTGCTAAATCGTAGACATTCTAGTGCTGGAAAGAGAGGTGCCAAGCTGATCTATGCCATGTGATTACATGTGATTATGTCTGGGCGTCTGTATGCATATACTGTATGTCAGTGGCGGCTCCTGAGCTGAAAATTGGGGAGGCAGAAAACTTCCCTTTAAACTGATTATTGGTCTTAATCATTTTTCAATCAGTTTCCTTGATTAACAATAGGCTACATCAGCGTTTAATTCACCAATTACTCAATGCCATCAAATGTAGCCAGTTCTCCTCAATTAGGCTATTAGGCAAGTAATAAAATTATTTTAACTTGCATCGCAAAATTGTGCACATTTTAATCAACATTATAATTGTGGATACATGTGCTCTTCGTTCTCCGCACTCTTAATTCCGAAAATATCCATGGAAATTAAACGATCTTAAAGCTCAGCTTTTGTTAGATAATTTTTTTAATTATTTTTTAAAAATAATCTAACAAAAGATGAGGTTGTGCTAAACCTGCAATAAAAAAGAATCTAACAAAAGCTGAGCATTCAGATCGTTTAATTTCCATGAATATTTTCGTAATTAAGAGTGCGGAGAACGAAGAGCACATGTATCCACAATTATAATGTTGATTAAAATGTGCACAATTATGCGATGCAAGTGAAAATAATTTTATTACTTGCCTAATAGCCTCATTGAGAAGAACTGGCTACATTTGATGGCATTGAGTAATTGGTGAATTAAACGCTGATGTAGCCTATTGTTAATCAAGGAAACTGATTGAAAAATGATTAAGACCAATAATCAGTTTAAAGGGAAGTTTTCTGCCTCCCCAATTTTCAGCTCAGGAGCCGCCACTGCTGTATGTGCATGTGTGTGCAGCTGGTGTAATTGCATCTTCAAACACAAAATGTCTTCTTCGGCAGCCATGCTCATCTGTTGCTGGCAGTGAGAAGATGGCCCTTAAGAATGGGCTGGAATTACTTTTGAAGATTACCACCGGGGGTTGTGACGCCATTAATGAGCGCGTGGAGAAAGGTACAGCTGTGTTGAGTCAACAGGAAGAGCGGGAAAGCAGAGAGGCTGCTGGGAGAATGTGTCAGATTCCAGAGGAGAGGTGTACATAACTACATATTTAAAAATGTGCCAATAGGGGCTGCTGGGTGGCTCATTCAGTTAAGGAACCACGCTGTAGTGCATGGGTGAGCCCTACGGTCTCAGATCTAATCTGGACCATGCCAGTGCCGTCTGTGGTTGGTAGCTCCATAGGGTGACACGCGATTGGAGATTGCGTCGCCCAGAGTATGCGAGGGTTCAATCGGTTAGGGGTCGGTGTTTCTTCAATATCTAGCTAACCCCTCTGGTCTATCATGCACATGTGGACTGCATGCTAAAGCCAAAAGGTCTTCCTCTGACTCCACCCTATGTGAGCTCTATGTTGACCATTCAAATTAGGTTGGGAATTGGACGTGTTCAGCCCCATGTTGAGCGCCAAATTTATAAAGCTGAAAAAATTCTAATAAGAAAAACAGAAGGAAGTCACACATATGAGGTTCAAAATTGGACCTATAGAGGTTTCTGGGCTTGAAACTGTGAGGGATCCCTTACAGGTTAATTGTGGAATCACTTAAAAGAATACTTTTATTCAATGTCACCATCTGGAAAAAGGATTTTTTTTTCTTTGCCCAACTCAATGGTTCTTTGATGAACCAATAAGAGTTCCCCCACAATTTCAACCTGAGGAACCCCAAAAGTGGGGATGACAATCAGTCCACAGATACCTTCATCAGGATCTCACATTTTTTAAATCGAATTTGACCATGTTTTGTCCAGTACTCAGTGGAGTCAAGTTAAATTAACCTTCAGAGAGCTCTCTTGTGGATTTCTTAATATTGTGAGGAAAAGTATTTTTGACAAGAATTAAATCAAATGAAAATGTACCTGTGTGAAATGGATATTTCTAGATGACAAGAAACTTTGGAAGAAAATTATTTTTATTATGATTGATTACCTCCAAATACCTGTAAATGTGATTCCAGTCTGTAATCAGTAACCACCCAAATCTTAACCATGAAAGAAATAATGTACAACTGATTCTGGACCTGCATCTATGGGCAGAAACTGCAAATCAACACCAATACTGTGAGCTGTAAATAAACATATCATAAAGCAGTTATATAAGAATATAAAAAATAATAATACCCAACAGTGTGCAGTGTGGTTTTGAAAATGTCATGTTCTTAGTCGGGGAAGGTAGTGGAGTAAAAAGGACAACATTTTTACAAAGTTACTTGAATAATAGTATTTCCATTTAAAATATTCAGAAAAAGTAGCACCTTTGAATATTGTGTAGGTTCCCTAGGCATTGGTTGTCCAAGGAGAGTGATTGATTGAGCATGAAAACTATTAATCCTTTTGAAGACTGATCTGTATTACCCATGTCAGCTGATCTCCCTTAAAAGTAATGTGCCTGTATACTCTCCACCAAAGGGGGGCAGTGTAGGCCAGATAAAGCCCCTTTTCCCTCCTTCCAAAAGCTCAGGGGTACCATCACCTGCATGACGGCAAGCCACCACCTACGAGGCAGCATGCAAGTCAAGCCAAGCAAGGGAGGGGCGGGGGGGGGGGGCGCTAACAGAACCTTTTAAAGAGCATTTTAAAGAGCTTTTAATTATAAATTATTCATGTCTCAAAGAAAAGTAACTTGATGTGAAGTGGAATCAAATGTAACGTCTCACTTGGTAAGCCTCAAATCAGCACTGTTTTTATTTAAATTTTATTTTTTTTACATTTTAGCATTTAGCAGATGCTCTTATCTAGAACAACTTACACAGATTACATGTACAATCAATTTATATAGTCGGATTACACGTACAATCAATTTATATAGTCGGATGTTTTAAATGAAGCCATTCAGGTTGAAGTACGTTGCTGAAGGGTACAACGGCAGCACTGCAGGTGTGGAAAAAACCTTACAAGCCAACTTGCCTTACAAGCCAACTTCCCTAACCATTGTGTTACACTGCCAACTCAAGCAGACTTAGTGAGCAGAAGTCGCTGTAGGGGTGAGCAGCAAGAGGCTTTCATTTTAATCAATGTAAATCTTCTTTAACTGAAAACAACTAGTAGATTTAATCAATTTAACCGTCCTTGCCAATTCTGAGCACCATTTAAATAAGAAATCGGAAGGAGGGGCAGTAACACAGCAGGAATCATATGGGCTACTGTCACTATGATGTTGTTTATAGTTGTAACTCTCTTATACACCAGTAGGGGACAGCAGAATGACATTAAGCTTTAACACTTTTCCTCTTTCTTTCAGGAAAGTAAAACTAAGTTTAAGCATCCAAGTACCCAACTCACAAGATTTTTGTCACCTTTTAACAGGTTGCTTATTTCAGCCTCTGAAATTGCATGAGGTAATATGGTATAGCACAGGCAAAAAACATATTTGCAAATCAAATACTAATTTAATGGTAGCAAACAGAAACATTGATAAGACATTAGGATTGGAACACAGTGGTATACAAAGAAGGATGGGGTGGGTACACTACACTACTATGATGACAATGGTGACAGTATTATTTTTGGTTGCCACTACCACTACTGTTAGTAATATATGGTAATAGTTCTGGGTTTCTACATGGGTTTCCAGGTGGGGCACTGCAATTGTACCCTGGAGCTAAAGGTACTTCACCTGAATTTATTCAGTTAAATGCCCAGCTATATAAATGGAGTTTGTGTAAAAAATGTGATGTGTGTACATTTCGCTGCATAACAGCGCCTGATAAATACAGAAATATTATATAATATGATGTGTATACAGTATATGATAGCATTGGAGAATTAGTCATACATGACAACAGGAGATATAGTTGAAGGGGGATCAGTTCTGTAGGAAATGTAGGAAAGGGGACCATGTTTTTTAAATATGGCTGCAGATTTCCTTTTACAAATAGAATGAGTTTTTCAAGGGGCACAGTGGTCTGTTATAGATTTAACTTTTCAGTGGTGGAGAGGTTGGTTCTGGTAATATAATGTTTCTAGAGATTTGAAGGGAGAGCAGAAGAAAGGCGTCCATGTTGTGGTGGAGGGTGAGCAACAGACCTATCAACATGTAGGCAAAGAGAGGGAACTGAAGCCATGGACTCATTACTGATCCAAAATTATTTCACTGGCAGGCAGAGCCAAACGGCCTCAAGTTAATTATCTGCTTGGTTATTGGGACAAAGTGGACAGTTATTAAAGTCTTATTAAAGTTATTAAAGAATCCCATGATTTGTCACTTATGAGTAGTAGAGCATTTTGGCACCCCATACCTTTGCTCAAAATTGCCAGAACACTGCAACTATATTTTACAATGATAGTGGTATGAAAAGAAGTTTGATCTTTTTTTTCAAGATTACTATTGAACTGTTCTGCCTAGACCTACCGAACATATATGATATATAGTATACATATAACATACAGTGCCCTCCACAATTATTGGCACCCCTGGTAAAGATGAGTAAAAAGGGTTATAAAAAATTCACCATTTGTCTTAATCTCACACTGAAAAAAATTTGAAAAATCCAACCTTTAATTGAAGTAAATTTATTCTGAGAAAAAAAAAATCCCTCATCAAGAAATTATTATTTTGAACAAAACCACATGTGTCATAATTATTGGCACCACTGCATTTAATAATTTGTACAACCTCCCTTTGCCAATAAAACAGCACTAAGTCTTCTCCCATAACATCTAATAAGGTTGGAGAATACAGAGCAAGGAATCTGAGACCATTCCTCTTTACAGAATCTCTCCAGATCATCCAGAGTCGTAGGTCCTCTCTTGTGCACTTTCCTCTTAAACTCAGCCCACAGGTTTTCAATGGGGTTTAGGTCAGGGGACTGAGAGGGCCATGGCAGAAGCTTGATTTTGTGTTCAGTTAACCATTTTTGTGTTGATTTGGATGTATGTTTTGGATCATTGTCCTGCTGGAAGATCCAACGACGACCCAGTTTTAGTTTCCTGGCAGAGGCAGCCAGATTCAGATTAAAAATGAACATGGAGTTCATGATGCCATGTACCCTAACAAGGTTCCCACTGCCTTTGGAGGAAAAACAGTCCCACAACATCGCGGAACCTCCACCATACTTAACAGTGGGGATCAGGTTATTTTCGGTATAGCCATCCTTCTTTTTACACCAAACCCACCTTGAGTGTTGGTTGCCAAAAAGCTAAATTTAAATTTCATCTGACCATGGAACATGGTTCCAGTCAAAGTTCCAGTACTGTTTAGCAAACTCCAGGCGCTTACATTTGTGGTGAAATGACAGGAAAGGCTTTTTTCTTTTTTTTTTCTTTTTTTTTTTTTTTTTTTAATCTTCCCGCCACCACCCCCCCTCTTCGGAGGTCAACTTTATTTTTATAGTGTTATTTACAAAAGGGTTTTGTGCTGGAGCCTCTCTAAGGGAGGGAAAACTAAATTAAGTAAACAGTAAAGTTAAGCAAACAAAATATCATAAAACAAGACAATACAACAACAAAAAAAAGGAAGAAAAAAAAAAAAAAAGAAGTGGATAGGGGGAGATGTACTAATGTAGAAATATAATAGTAATAATGAAATGTTATGTATGTGTATGAGTATGTGTATGAGTGTGTGATGCATGTGTGCGTGCATGCGTGTGTGCGTGAGAGAAGGGCGGGGTTGGCTAACAGGCAAGTTCAGGTGGAATTGTAGGTTATTGGTAAATTAAGGGTATTGATAAATGGTTCCCAGTTCTCTCTAAATTGCAACATTTTATTGTGGATAGAGGCAGTTATTTTCTCCATTGAAATGTATTCTATTAGAAGATTTAACCAATGTGTTGTATTTAATGTATTTCTGGTTTTCCAGTGTAAGAGGATGGTTTTTTTTGGCGATAGTTAAGGCTGTAAGTAAGGACTTGGTGTTTTGGATTGTTGGTGTGATTACTGAGATGTCTCCCAGTAGGCAGAGAGAAGGGAATAGTGGAATGTCGCAGTTTAAGGACAGGGATATTGTGTCAGTAATTTTGTGCCAGAAACTTTGGATGGGTGGGCAGAGCCAGGTAGCATGAAAGTAGTTATCTGGGGTGTCTAGTGTGCAATGTGAGCAAATGTCTGTGTCTGTTAGTCCCATTTTGTACATTTTGTGCTGGGTGATATGTGCTCTATGGTTTACCTTAAATTGAATTAGTTGTAAGTTGGTGTTGTTAGTCATAGTGAATGTGTTCCTGCATATTTGTGTCCAAAAGTCGGCGCTGGGAGAGATTGCTAAATCTTGTTCCCATTTTGCAGACGGGAGTGATATAGTTGTGTCAGTCCGGGTTAATAATTTATAAAATTTGGAAAGCATTTTCTTAGTTGTAATTTTGTGTATTTCTTCAATTAATGGGGGTGGGCGTAAATCATTCTGTGATATGTTGATTTTAGATTTGAGGATGGATTTTAACTGTAGGTATTGGAGATATTGTTCTCTCCCGACGCCGTACCTCTGGACCAGGTCTTTGAAAGTTATAAGAGTGTTGTCTAAGAAAATGTGATGAAGATGTGTGATACCTTTTTGTTTCCATGTGGTGAAGTTAAGTGGAGATTTATTTATCTGAAAATTAGGATTGTGCCAAATTGGGGTATTTTTGCAGGGTGATAGAGTAGTATTTGTGAGCAACTGTGGTGTTTTATGGCAGTGCCGAAGAATGGTAGATCTGATATTGAAATTTCCTTGCATGTTTCCTGTTCTATTTCTTTCCAGGTGTTATCTTGTTGGTTATGGTGAATCCATTTGTAGATGTATTGAAATTGGTTGGCTAGATAATAATAATTGAAGTTGGGTGCTTCAAGTCCTCCTTCATCTTTGTTCTTTTGTAATGTGGTTAGTTTGATTCTTGGTTTCTTGTTTTTCCAGTAGAATTTATTGGTTATTGAATCCAGAGAGTTAAGCCAATTGGCGGTGGGTTTGGTGGCAATCATGGTGAAAAGATAATGGACTTTTGGAAGGATTGACATTTTTACCGTTGTTATTCTGCCTAGTAGGGAAAGAGGAAGATTCATCCAGCGGAGTAGATCATCTTCTATTGTTTTAATTAATGGGGTGAAGTTGAGATGGAATAACTCTGACAGCTTGGGTGAAATGTTAATACCTAAATATCTAATGTTCCCAGTGGAGAAGGGGAGGGATGTTTTTTGGGTTGCGACATTCCAACTGTCTTCATCTAAGGGTAGAATGGTAGATTTAGTCCAGTTTATGGAGTAGTTGGACACTTTCGAGAATGTATTTATGAGTTTGATGACTTCCTGTAGCGAGTTTGTTGGTTCTTGCAAGTATAACAACACATCATCTGCGTAAAGGCTGATCTTGTGGTGAGTATTGTGGGTTATGATTCCCTTAATGTTTTGGTTCTGTCTGATTGCTGCTGCGAGGGGTTCGATAAATATATCCTTGCCTGGTCCCCCTGTGTAAAGTGAAACTTTGTGATGTGATTCCATTAGTAGTGACTGTGGCCATAGGTGAGGTGTATAATATCCTTATCCAATGAATAAACGATTCTCCGAAACCAAATTTTTGTAATGTTGCAAACAGAAATTCCCAGTTAACCTTGTCGAAAGCTTTTTCTGCATCTAATGAGGTAATTATTGTTTTTAGGTTGTTTTGTTTTGTTAGATTCATTACATTGAATAATCTGCGCATGTTATTTGATGAGTGTCGTCCTTTGATGAAACCGGTTTGGTCTGGATGAATTATGATTGGGGTGACGGTTTCAATTCTAGTGGCTAATGCTTTACTGATTATCTTGACATCTGTGTTGATGAGTGATAGGGGCCGGTAGTTAGAGGGTATGGTTGGGTCTTTGTCAGGCTTAAGTAGTACTGAGATAAGGGCTGTATTCATATGAGTTGGGATTTTGGAGTTGTGTTTTATTTTGAGCGTCATTCTTATGAATAGTGGAGATATGGTATTCCAAAAGAGTTTGAAAAATTTGGCGGGGAAACCATCAGGTCCTGGTGCTTTATTATTAGGCATCTGATTTAGTGCTTTGTGGAATTCATTCAGTGTCAATGGTTTATCCAGTACTTCTGCATGCTCTTTGGATAGTTGTGGTAGGGTTATGTTAGTTAGAAATGAGTTGATGTCTACTGATGTAGGTTCATAGTCTGAACTGTATAGTTTGTTGTAGAATGTCCGGAAAGTACTATTTATGTCCTGTGGTGTTACCATAATCTTCCCCGCTGAGTCCTTTATGACCGGGATTATTGACTTTTCTTTATTTCGTTTTAGTTGGTTTGCCAGATATTTTCCTGATTTGTTGTTGTGTTCAAAGTGTTCTTGTCTCTGTATTATAAATTGTGTTTTTTCATTTAAGATTTCATTAAGTTGAACTTGTAATTTACTCAGTTCAGTTTGTGTTTTTTCCTTGGGATCATTAGCATAAGCATCACTTAGGTCTTTGATTTTTTGTTCTAGGTATTTTTCGACTTGTTGATCTCTTTTTTTTTTTGTATGTTGAGTATGATATAATTTTGCCCCTCAGTACTACTTTACTTGTTTCCCATAGTAATGTGGGTGAGATTTCCGGAGAATCGTTTATTTCCATGAAGGAGGCCCACTCTTTATTGAAATATGAGTCAAAGTCAGCATCTTTAAGCAGGGATGTGTTGAAGCGCCATCTAGGGGAGGGCTGTTTGGGTTGTTTACTATTTAACTTGAAGGAGACCGGGGCGTGGTCACTGATTATGATGGGGTGAATTTCTGCATCTGAGATGTCTGTAAGAATTGAGTTACTGGTGAGGAAATAGTCTATGCGAGAGAATGATTTATGGAGGGGTGAAAAGTATGAGTATTCCTTAGTTGTTGGGTTTTTCAGTCGCCAACTATCGCCAAGACCAAAATCTCTCATATATTGTTTTATTGTTTCAGTGGAGTGCCATGTCCTTGACCTGATGGACTTGATCTGTCCAGGGTTGGATTAATAACTGTATTAAAGTCACCTCCAATTATAATAGTTGAGTTGTTGAGATCTGAAAGAGCAGAGAAAAATGAGTGAAAAAATGTAGGCATTATTTGGGGCGTAGATGTTAGCAATAGTTAGGTTGCTGTTATGGATGGAGGCGTTAATGATTATATATCTTCCATAGGGATCTGCAATGGTGGTATTGTGAATTAGTGGAATTTTCTTATTTATTAAAATAGAAACACCTCTTTGCTTTGAGTTGAATGTTGCTGAAAAGATTTGATTGAATTGTGATGATTTTAATTTCTGATGATTTGATTCTGTTAGGTGCGTCTCTTGTAGAAGGCATACGTCTGCCTGCAGTTTGATTAAGTGATTTAGAACTTTAGTCTTTTTTGCCTGTGAGCCAGCTCCTCGAATGTTCCAGGTAAGGAATTTATAAGACGACATTTTTATGAATTAAATCTGACTGTACATTAATCCAATATGAGTTATTATGAGTGTGTGTGTGTGTGTGTGTGTGTGTGTGCGTGCGTACATATATTCAATGATGTAAGGGAAGTGGTTTTTATGTATTGTGATTTTGGTGACGTGATTAAATGAGGAAAAAACAAAACAAAAAACCAACCAACACGCAGACGAAGACACACAAAAAACATATACAGCACATAAAGCGTCAATGGTCCCAAATTGCACTTATTTGGACATGACATTGGCCATTCTATTTATTAGAAATAATAAGAAAAATAAATGAATAAATTACCCAAAAACAAGACAAACAAAACCTGCATAGTAATTGTCAAAAATAACACCAAAGAAAGAAAAGAATTAAGAGAAAAAAGAAATAATTGGCCTGCTCCTCATAATATCCTTATTGTTATTTTCTATCAAAAATAAAACAAGAGTAAAGGTAAAACAGTAATACTAATAACAATGTTAATTTATTATTATTATTATTATTATTTTTGTTATCCGTACTACACTGTTATCATAGCGGTCATAGCCTCCATCAAACTCGTAGCCTACGGCACCCCTTTTACTATTCTCCAACCTTTCATTCCCCATATTAACCGGTGTCTTTAGGGTTATTATTATTATGATTATTATTAATTTTTATAAATTCCTTCCTCTATCCCAAGTTCATTATTGACAGGACATAGAGAATAAAAGAAATAAAAGGGAATAAAGAAATGAGGACGGGATGCTATAGAAATAGCCTGGCTACCGTAGCGGAGGAGAACGAAAGGAAAGGAAGGCTTTTTTCTGGCATGCCTTCCAAATAATTTGTTGGCATGGAGGTGACATCTAATGGTAGTTTTGGAGACTTGATGACTCCAAGATGCTACTTTCCTCTGTAATTCTCCAACAGTGATCCTTGGGGATTTTTTTTGCCTCTCTTACCATCCTCCTCACTGTGCGTGGGGGCAAAATAAACTTGGGTCCTCTTCCAGGCAAGTTTGTAACAGTTCCAGTTGCTTTGAACTTTTTAAGCATTGCCCTAACGGTAGATATGGGCATTTTCATTTCATTTAGCTATTTTTTTATAGCCATTCCCTGACTTATGAAGCTCAACACACTTTTCCCTCATTTGATTTGTGTGTTCTCTTATCTATCCCATGTTGATGTATGAATAAGGGAATATGGCCTCTGTGTCACCTCATATTTATACCCCAATGAAACAGGAAGTCATGGATTACTGCTTGAAAGTTCCTAAACACTCTGATCAACTTTAAAAAGTAAAATATAAATGGATTTTTCTAATTTTTTCAGTGTGAGATTAAGCTAAAACGGTGAATTTTTTATAACCATTTTTACTCATCTTTACCAGGGGTGCCAATAATTGTGGAAGGCACTGTACATATTCTGAATTTGCTCACATACTGTTTGCTCACCACGTGAGTGATTTTACAGAATTTTAGGCATAGCTGTAATTTCTGCTAAGGAGTTACGCATGTACCTGCTCATAAAAAATATATATTTTCACAGATGTTTCACCCTGGTCACATCTATACAGAAGTTGGATCCAGAACATTTATTTCTGTTTATATACAGTTTTTTATGCTTTACAGATAATCCTCACCAACAACAATGCCAATCCAAAGTTAAATTTTTCTCTAACTGACAATCAAGCATATCCTCGATAAATGCCCTTTTGTTTATTCCCAGAAATGGCCAGTGGCTCATTCCAGGAGGAAAAGGCCTACAGTTCACAACATTTGAGCTACAGTTAAGTTCTGTTTTATAGTGGATATAGTAGAATCACCTTATAACAGCCTCATAACTCATGAACAGCGCATACATGTCAGACCTGGTGACCCACAATTCCCGCATTCCTGCACATTTTACCGAAGTTACTTTGATGTCAAAAACAAAACGAAAAAAGAGGAAATTTATTCCCTCAGCTGTGGAATACATGCGTGCGGTCACAAAGACAACATTTAATCACAGACGGGCTTTCAGGACGGTGATTAACAAGGAGGGGGATTCAAATCCAGGCCTTTGTGGTTGGGAAAGCTGCAGAGATTTGTCTAGTTCTCTCAAAGAGGGCAGCCTTCATACTTCTCGCATTCTTCTGAGAAGGCGGCTTTGATGTGGACGAGCTGATTGGTAAATGGAAAGCAGGGTTCAATTTGATTTGGCCAATAAAAAAGGAGGTGGGGGGGGGGGAGGGTGCAGTTTCATAAAAAAAATTATTCACAGAGTCAATTCAGGGAGAATGAACAAAAAAAAACTCATTTCAATGAGTGTATCAATCTGTCAGAATGAGGAAGAAAGAAGGAAACACTGGGATGGTGAGAGAGCGAGAGAGGGGAGAGAGAGGAGGGGTAGAGGGAGAGATAGAGAGAGGGGGTGGTAGAGGGGAGAAAGGGAGATTGAGAGTAGAGAGAGAGAAAGAGAGGGAGAGAGAGAGAAAGGAGGGGGAGAGAGGGAGAGATAAAGAGGATGGTAGAGAGAGAGAGAGAAAGGGAGATTGAGAGTAGAGAGAGAGAGAGAGAGAGAGAGAGAAAGAGAGGGTGAGAGAGAGAAGGAGATTGTGGGTAGAAAGAGCAGGTTGTGAGAAAGAGCCCCAGTCGGTGGTTCTTTAGAAAAAGGCGTCCTCTCTCCTGCTGGGCCCAGCCCGGCTCCTGGTCCCCGTGTTACAATGCAGCCTCCCCAGCCTCCTGTCCCCCCAGCTGCCCTCCATACGCTGGGGGAGCGGGCCCCAGGACCCCAGCGTATGGAGCCGCCTTTCTCTGGGGCTCCCCAGCATCAACAGAGATGGCCCTGGCGAGGGGGCCTTTTCCTCGCAATGGGGGGGGGGGGGGGGGGGGGGGCGTTTGGGAAGGGTTTTTAGGGTCAGTTAGTTCTGGGCACATTTAACAAGGCTATGCAGGGAACTTACAGGAGGGAGTGTAATGTTTGGCCATCTTGCCAGAGGAAGACATCTTGGTAAATTGCTCTAATTTTGAGTCCCTCTCAGCCCAACACCCAGCTGTTATTTTCCCTCTTTATTTTCATGTCAGACTGCTGCTGCTGCTGCTGCTGCTGCCGTTGATAGCCACAGTGTTTAAAGGTCACATTAAAGAGCTGTTTGCTGCACCACTCATTTCTTCCTTTCTGTACTTGTACTCTCCGCTGACTGCCCTGAGCAAAAGCTAAAGGCATTTTAGTACGTCACAGCATGTTTTTTTTTAGTGACGGTTGGATTTCTTCATAATGACATAGAAATACCAGAGAGTGAGAGAGAGACAGACAGACAGACAGACAGAGACAGACAGCGAGAGGAAAGCCAGCTCTATTTATATTTTGAGGCAGTTTCCCCGCTTCCCAGTAATTGAAGAACGTTTGCTCACGTGTCTCATGATGTGAAAGCACTGCTGATCGAGGCTCCTGTGGGAAAAGTCAACATGAGAAAAGTCAGTACGCACAGGGACAGACCGACTGAGACAGACACCTTACTCATGACAAGGGTTCCTTCTCTCACAAGTCCACTGAGAGAATATCTTAAATGCCACGGTCGCTCACTCCTCTGTCAGTGCATTTAATTGATGTGAAGAGGGGCGGGTGAGGAAAAACTCTCCTGTCATCCGCACCATCACCTCCCGCCCATTTTCCAGAGACACCAGGGGCATTACGCTGGCGTGCGGTCAATCTGAGAAACACATGCACCTTTCAGAGGCTTTCAATAAACCAGGCCACACACACTGTCCTAGGGCTGGAGGGACAATCTCTAATACCAGGAATTCTTTATTTAGAAGTGTGTGTGTGTGTCTGTTTTCTTTTTTTTTTTTGGCCTGCACTCAACCCCCACAATTCTAACATTTAACTAATGTTGACATAGCGCAGGAATACACTGCCATTCGGATGCTAATGGAAGATTTAACCAGCTCCTTAGCCACGGCCTGTTTTCCCTGCAGTGCTACTCAGCCTCGGTCCGTGAGAGAGTGACGGTGAGAGCCACTTGTCCCCTGTGGATGGCGGAGTTGCTCTCAATAGCATTTCAATGCCTCCACTCCGTTCGCCCCACTGCGGTTGCCTGAGCCGGGAGATAATCCCCCCCAGCAGAGGGCCGGGGGACGGGAATGGAAAGGGGGTGAACTGAAAAATTGGGATGTGTAGTCCCGCCCCTTACCAAAGTCCGAACTCCCAGTTAGCATATCATCACTGAACTGTAGAGGCCTTTGGGATCAGCCAGCTGTCCTCTTTACAGGCGAACGCCCCTTATGGAAATGTAATATACTGCAGTATATTTTAAATATATTGTGTAGATAATTTTGATATATTTACAATATACTGCAGCATATTCTTTTTCCATAGGGGGCTGTAGAAATGTTGGGGAGTGAAGATAAGTTTGGGTGCTAGTTTATTAATGACGTACATCAGATGAGGAGTGTGGGTCCTGGCACCTGAGGTTTGGTACAGTATTAGCCTTTGGTAGGAAGTCCAGACTCGTACACTGGAGTGTCTTCTGCCTTCTGCTGTGTTTTACCACGTAAGTGATTACTTCAAGACACTGATTGACTAAAGGTTCCACACAGCTTGTTTCCAAGACCTAAATTGGCTGTTTATCTAAAGCACAGGGGTCAACTCCAGTCCTTGAGGGTGGTAGTGTCTGCTGGTTCTTGGTGTGTTTTCAGCACGAGGGATTAATTTAAGTCACTGATTGGCTAAAGAGTCCACGCGCCTTGTTACCAAGGCCTTAATTGGCTGCTGATTGAAGGGAAAGCACTCATAGCTGGAGACACTGCCACCCTGCTGGACTGGAGTCTGAGACCTCTGTTCTAAAGGAAGCCAGAGAACCCAGGCGACACTGCAGACCTCCAGAATGGGGTTTTCATATCCCTGCTTATAGGCCAGTACGAGACCAAAGGTTTTCCCCCAGGACTGGAGCTTGACACCCCTGCTCTAGATTGTTCTGCTCCCCACATTTGAGGAAGGTGAGACTGGCACGGTGGTGCAGTGGGTAGCACTGTCGCCTCAGAGTAAGAAGGTCCAGGGTTCAGACAGTCTGGTTTCCTCCCACAGTCCAAAGAAATGCAGGTTAGGTTAATTGGGGTGGGGGGGAGGCATTAACAGGGTGTTGCTGTAAAAGAGCATGCATACTCAGTCAACCTACCCTGTATAAATATAGGGGTAAATAACAAAAAAAAGGGTTCACGTTTTACTGAACAGTGCCCCGTTCCACATTGCCTAGCATGTCCTGTATACCATTCATAATATAGGTCTGATCCAACTCAGGGTTCAAGGATTACTCCCACTATATAAACGATTCAAATAAAAATGAATAACAATAAAATTAACAAGCCAATTAATTACATTTACAATTTATGTAATTGGGATTAATTATACACTGCCAAGTGCCATAGGGAATCATCTGGAAATTACAGATGTTTTAAAAAAAATAGAAGAAAGAAAATAATTTGAGTTGTGAGCTAAAATGTTGTTTAAAGTTATATTAAGATTTATTGTATCATTCACTTAAATGTACACTAAATTGCCATTTGTCTGACTGTAAATATGGAATTGGAGAGGAATTTAAAGAGAAGAAATCTAAACTCTAAACTCAATGCTTTTTGTTCCACGGAATTCCTATGGGATTGTTTCTCCGTCCCTGTAAAGGGATTGCTGGTGTTAATCACACGAGGCGGGAATGGGAGCCTGGTGCTCTTTAATGAATGAGTTGGGGTGAGCGGGGTGGGGGGGAGGGAGGGGGGGGCGGTGAGAGCAATAACGATATCAGCAGCGAGGGACAAAAATTGACGACGATCAAACTGTTGATCGTGGAATTAAAGGCAGCGGCAACAATGCTAATGGCGGTGAGAAAGGGAGGGGAGGGGAGGGGCAGAGGGGCCGGTGAGCTGGGGGGGGTTATCTGAAGCAGGGTCGCAGGATCTGCAGATGCTCAAAGTGGGGAGAAGGGGCAGGTGGTCATTAAAACTTCTGTAATCCCTTCCATGAATAGCTCAGGGGAGTTCCCCTCCAGCGCGGGACTGGAGGGAGAGCGAAGGAGAGAGAGAGAGAGAGAGAGAGAGAGAGAGAGAGGGAGAGAGAGAAGGGGGAATGGGGGGGGGGGGGGCGGGGCGCTGTTTGATGATGGGACTCCCCGCTCTTTATTGCAGGCCAGGAGCCGCGCCTCGGAACGGATGTGTTAACAGTTTCAGGCTCAATGGAGGGAGAAATCTGCACAAAGGGAGGATGTACAAATATTGTGGGAAATCTGTCCGCTCTTTAATATTTCATGAAGACCCCCAATCTATTCATGGGACCCCATTCCTGTGGAGGGGCGAGCATTCAGCGGCACTCCGCGCGCTCAATGGGCGCCCCTTAATTGAGTGCCCGCTCATTCTCCGTCCCCCCGGAGGATTGTTCCGCGTGAAAGCCCCTGCCTCTTCATCCTCCTCTTCTTCTCTCTTAGAGCGAGAAAAGAAACGTCTTGGCGGGGAAGAGGGAGGTGTGTGTGTGTGTGTGTGTGTGTGTGTGTGTGGGGGGGGGGGGGGGTGTGAGAGTGATTATAATAGAGAGGAGAAAGTCTGCTGAAAGTTGTGTGGAGGTGAATGAACGCCTGGCGTTAATCCCTGTGTGCCCTGGTAGCGAGGGCAGGGAATTCTGGGATGCCACGGCAGCTCCCTGGCTCAGGGAGGCTCAGGGAGGCTCAGGTAACTGCCAAAACTGCAGCTGTTATATAGTACATGAATATAATAGATATAGACTAGAGATTCTGCCCTCTCCCATACAGGCAGGTTATCTTACCTGCAAAAGAATCTGATGGTTCTCTTTCTGAAAGAGCCCCCACCCCAATCTCACACCCTTCTCAATTTCTCATTGAAGGTACCTTTGCCTCCGCCCCCACCAAACAAAAAAAGGACCATCTTAGCCCTTTAGATGAACCCCACCCCCAAATAATCCCTCTCATATCTGCAGCAATGGCTGTCTAGCCATCACCTGGAAATTTTTTTATTTTTTTTAAAATCTGCTGTAATCATTTAGACCAGGGTGGGGAACCTCATCCGAAAAGGGCCGGTGTGGGTGCAGGTTTTTGTTTTAGCCCAGCACTAAGATACCTGATTCTACTAATTAACTAATCATGGTCTATCAAGACCTTGATAAGTAGAATCAGTGTCGTAGTGCTGGGCTAAAACAAAAACCTGCGCCCACACCGACCCTTTCCGGATGAGGTTCCCCACCCCTGATTTAGACTAATCTTTGCACATATTTAACACTTCCTGCCTAGCTCAATATGTTTTGAAAGCTAATCATCTTGAAAGTTTTTATAATTTTTTATTTGCATTGACGGAGATGCTGTATTTCACCTTGGACCAAGTTTAAGTTCAGTCAGATCAATCTAATGGACTGTTTGGTTGCATTGTGGGAAAGGACTGGGAAGAAGCACACATGTGCAGGCATGTGGCGATGCGACTGTGCTGACTGCTTCATTGTGAGCATGCCCAGTGCCGACAGCGACCTGTAGCTACACCCTGGAGAGAGTTATTGGGCCGCTGGTCAAGCCCAGCTGCAGGCTGGGACCCTGATCCCAGCTTAAAGGTCACGCCCGCTGTCCCTGAGGGCCTGTAAGACCCCAAAGTCCAGTCCGCTCCAGCCGAGTCTCTTCAGAAGAACTGATGTGTGTCCAACAGGCTTAGCCGGGCTCGTATGGGACGGAAAAGGGCTTGCCGAGCAGTGTCCCGGGGTGAGGAAAATCCCCAAAACCCCCTGGTGCATTCACACCCCCCCACCCGCCACCCCCCCACCCCCTCCTCCATGCCCAGCTCCCCCCACCCCTCCACCCCCGCCCCCCCCCCCCCCCCCCCGTTCCCAGTCCGTGGCAAAAAGCTACGGCAGACGCATGGAAAATGGATTTCTCCCGTAATGAGATGCGGGCTTTCACACTCCGCTGTTTGTCATCAGCCTTTTGCTGCGCCCAATACACAGCTTTTGATAGATGACCCTTCTGGTTAATTTGTGAGACTGACCGAAACGCCAGTGTCCAGTTAACCAAGGTGTGGTTCAGGTGACCTCTGACCCCGCTCTGCTCTCCTTTGACCTTGGATGCGACCCCTTTTTTTGAGTAAAAAAATATTGCCTTCTTCTGTCAGCGTCACGGTCCTTTTGTCATGTGACAGAAACTGAGCAAACGGCTAAAATATGGGCCGCAGTTTATATGCAGAAAATAAAAGGCTGCTCGAGGCTTTTCATATGGATCATGTGAGAGGGGACACCTGTATGGCCTAGTGTTGTTGGCACGGATTTACGATGGCCTCATTCAATGCTTAACCCTCAGCCACACCTTAACCCCTGACCATCAATCCTAACCAGAACCAGTGGCATTTGCATGATAACAATATGTCATGAAGCGGGCCAATGTTATACACATTTTTAGAAAGGTTTTTTTTGTTTAAGACATAGCATACCCAAACAACTGCATAGACAAAATGTTTAGTGTAAAAACATTTACAAATAAAGCCAAAAATGTTGTAGTGTTTAATCACCCCCGCGCTGAGTGCACACTTGAATCAAATGATCAGGTGATATCAAATGTGCAAGAAACAACAAAAAAAGTCAACAATTATCATGTTTTTTTTAATGTTGGAACATAATGTTGGCACACCATTAAGATTGGAAGCAATGTTTTGCTGGGAAATATTAGAGATGTTATAAATCGGTTCGTGTTTTTGCTGGTGATTGATAAAATTTGCCCGGCCTTCAGCTTGAATGGAGAATGGAAGAAACCCTCAAGTAAAGAAGAATGTAATAATATTCAGGTTTCAAGTGTATAACTTTTTTTCCAGCCCTTTTTTTCATTACTTGCAAGTTCCTCTGTCTGAATCCCTTACTTGGGTTCAAAACATGATTAAAGTAATCAGAGGTTCTTAACATTGCTCCAGCCACATCCCAATCCCAACACCACTTGAGATTGTTCGCGGGATCCGGGACGGCTGTTAGTGCGTTGACTTCGGGGACCAAGTGTGCGGCGATGCTCACAGAGGCAGGCAATAATGGGAGAAGTCAGGTTGGATACGGTAACGTGACTTGCACCTTTGCTTGTTAACCTAACAAGTAGGTGATTAATTCGGAGGGTTAATCCCTTGTTGCTGCCGGCCGGGAGGGAAATGCCCCCGCCGCCTAATCCGCGCCCGCGCTGGCCCGGGGCACTCACAGCGCCTCTCCACCGGGCTTTTGTGTCCGCAGGTATTAGGGCCACAAGTGCGCTGCTCCGGCCTGCTTTGGTATCGGGAAGGAGAGGGCCTCAAATTCAATAAAGCCGGGGGGGGACTGAGGACTGTGGCCTGCTTAATTCACACGACTTGAATTTTCTGTCGCTGAACTACAAATGTATGCCTCTTTCCTTTTTGGTCCCTTTTTGGGGGTAGTAGGGGGATGTGGGACATCTATTTTTATTAAATTTTTTATCCCTATGTTTTTTCTTAAGCTTTAGCCAATTGTATAGGTTTCTAATTTACTTATTTTAAACCACAATAAATTCTGTTTTTATTTTACTACACTCATATGTACACATGGGTATTTCTTTAGCCGTTGTGTACATGTCAATGTCTGTTAAGCACTTTGTGCTGACTCGGTCAGAAAAAGTGCTATATAAATCTGAATGACTTGACTTGACGGTTGTTAAAAGCCCTTATGCATGATGTTCCGTGCTCATTTTTTGATTATGTTCAGTTAACATTTACTTAGTACCCTCAAGCTAGGTCTTACTGTTTAGACCTGTTATTGTTAAGATAAAAACAAATTAAAAAGGTAGTGGGTTTTCAAACACAACTGAAAATAAAGAGTGTTCTCCTTGAGTCTTTTACTCTTCTCTTGTCAACAGCAAAAACCAGAAGGAGAAACATGCAAGCACGGTTAAAAAAATAAAATAAAATAAATATGGTACAAGCACGTTTCAGTGGCAAGCATTGAATTGTGTGTCCGTTGGTTATGTCCGTGTACGGCCACAGACAGGACTGGTAAAGAGTTTGACCCAACAAGGCCCAGCCTATAAATTAATTCAGTAGAGTGGCAGCATTCAACCCCCAAAATATTTATACCCTCAACCACTGGGCCTGGAGTCACTTATATAAACACTACCGAGGTTCATCTGTGCCGGGCCACAAAGAGCCGAGTGGTGCCGTTGCCATTGGCAGCCATGAACTCTGACCCCCACAGGTCGCAGTGAGCATTTGTCCTGCAGTAATTGGACAGAAGGGCCCTTTCGCTCTTCATTTAACCTTTTCTGGCCGATCCTTTCTTCCGCGGCTGGCACAAAGACCCTGGGTCTGACCCTGTTGTTCCGGGCCTATCGTCCTTCCCCCCAGTGCAGGGCTTTCAAAGGGAGAGAAAGGCTGAAGTGTGCTAGCCCCATTGGGAAGGCGACCCCTGACCCCCGGGGACCCTCCCCCTCCCCTTCCCCCCCCTCTCCTGTGGATGTCTACTGCCCTTCGCCATAATGGCAGAATAAGGCCAAACATGTTAAAGAGATGACTCAGCTTCAGGCAGACTCTGTATTTACTTACACTTTCTTTTCTCCTCCATTTTGTCATGTGTTTGTGACAGACAGGTGTTAAGGCAGGTTAGTTCGTGGTCTGAACTATGTGTGTCGGCTGCGCAGTCCGTCACTGTGACAGACACATTCACAAGGCAGAATAACCCCCCCCCCCCCCCGGCCCCTCGAATCATAGGGAACACATGCATTAAGAAACATTAAGATGCCTGGCAGAGTCTGAGAACACACGCATGCATATCTAACACATTAACTTATTTAAAGTTAACACATTACCCCATTTTTGTTCATTTTCTTTCCTGGAATATTTTACGTCCATTGCTATTTTGACTGTTGAGAGATTTTTGGAGTGCTGCTAAAACTATTTGAACATTGCTTCTGAACGTACAATGAGACTCATTTTCATATATAGGAATGATTGTATTTGACTAGTGCTTAAATCCTCAAAAAGATTTCCATAAGGCAAATAGAAGATTGTACTTAATCAACTAATATCAAGTAAACCAAAAAAACAACAAAAAAAATTTGATATCATGCTCTTCAAGAAATTACATTAAGTAGTATATATGAACGTAGACCATAAAACTCTGAGTAAAAGAATGCGTAAAAGAATGCTCAGGGAGAAAGTCGGAAATCTGCTTACGTAAAATGTAACATTTTCTCCCTCTGCCTTTTGATCATGGTGTCGCCATATCATACTCCAAACATTGCGTACGTATGGTGTCCAGCGTGTGCAGAGGTACGCAGATTTTCTTATTTTATACATCTGAATTTCTGCGTGGAAACTCACTTACGCAGCGTTTTCTGCTCAGCACTGTTTATACACATGGCCCCAGGGGTCTTTAGTTTATTTATTTTTTATTTATTTCTTATTTAAACTCGAAGATCATTGAGGGCCACCCCTCATTTACAATGATGTCGAGTATACAATGATGAGATAAAATAAGATAAACATACAAGGTATAAAACAATTAAGACAAATCAATTTCAAATTAAGACGTATAAAAATCAAGATACAAATATAAAACAAATCAATTAAAACAGGTGCAGACAGAATTTAAGTGACTAAAAAGCAGTGGTTTAAAATGGGCTAGAGGTACCAGTGAGTCTAGTTTTAAAATGATCTGCAGGGAATTCCATGTCGAAGGAGTACAATATGAGAAGGCAGATCTTCCCAGCTCAGTTCGGACTTTCGGGATATTTAATGTAATCCAGTCACAGGACTGAGTATAATATGATCCCGATAAGCAAACAAGCATAGAGTTTAAATAAGGCGGGGCTTTGCCGATAAGGGCCTTATAAATGAATAAATAAAAATGCTTGTCACGCCTGAGAGAGAGTGAAAGACCACCCAACTTATCATATAATGTACAGTGATGTGTACCATAGGCATTGCCAGTAATAAACCTAAGGGCAGAATGATAAACGGCGTCCAGAGGCTTGAGAATAGAGGCAGATGCATGCCTGTACACTACATCGCCGTAATCCAATACAGAAAGAAAAACAGCCTCGACAATCCTTTTTCTACAAAATATTGGAAAATTAGATTTATTTCTATAAAGAAAACCAATTTTTTGTCTTAGTTTTTTGACAAGATTGTCGATATGAAAGGGTCTTAAGACCTAGACTGGAGAATCTGTAATCCAAGTGAAACCGCAGGTAATAATAATGTGAATGTTCTTAAACAAGGTATGACAAATACTACTAGCCTGTTTACAAGAACATTCACATTATTATTAACTCAGTTAGGCTAAATGAACCTTTTTGGACTGAAACCAGGTAAAGTGAGCTAACTGTAGGAACAACTACCCTAATTGATAATTGTTTATTTATGTCTTACTTAATCAGGAAAAATGCCATTGAGATTGAAATCTCTCTTTTTTTAATGTATATAACGCACAAATTCAAAACCAAACAAAAAGTATTCCTGCGATTATTGCCCAGACACCCCTTAGAATATGTAATGAATGTCCCAGCCCCTTTGAATATATGCACAATGGCAAATGGGAAAAGTTTAATCCTCCCATTTCACTGTACCCTGCTGTGTCCCCCCCCCCCCCCGAAGTTGCCAAGGAAACGGGACCCCCAACGGGGGACGTCCCTGTCGCAGAAGCGACTGCAGCTGCAGGGCTCATCTGTAGTCCAGATGCTGGCCATGCTGACCTGCTGGACGAGCAGCCCGCGAGCCGCGCCAAACCATATGGGGTTGGGATTGGGGGGATGGGGGGGGGGGGCTGGAGCTGCTGTGGCGGTCCTGGGGGGCAGATGCGCATTGTCCCGGGCCCCTCCCTCCACAGAGGTTAATGACGCGGAACAGCATTGTACAGTATTGTAAACTGCCCCCTTCTCTCTCTTTTACACACCGCGGACTCACAAAGGAGCGGCCGCCATCTCTCTCTCTCTCTCTCTCTCTCTCTCTCTCTCCGAGCCCTCCGCGTGGCGGTAGGTGTTTTAGGGGCTCCCCCTTTCATCCTTTAGTCTGGGTGGCGGTGCTTTTCCTTTCTGCTCCTTGTTCATTTCCTAACTGTTCTTTTAGGGCGACGGCCCCAATTGTTGAGCGAACAATTGAGCCATCTGATTTTTAAGAGTCATTTAAGGCCATTTCCGTGGGGGGTGTTATTGTAGTGCTGGAGTACTGCGCAGGGTTAAAAAAGGCCTGGCTTTTTCTCCCTCTTCCTTGGCGTTACAGTGACAGACAGATAGTTTGCGCGATGGAGCCCTGATGTCATTGATTCCTTCACAGATTATTCTTCTAGACAGGTCTCTTAGTACAGTATAATTGTGCATATACTGCACATGCAAGTGTGTGTATGTACATTACATTACATTACAGGCATTTAGCAGACGCTCTTATCCAGAGCGACTTACACAACTTTTTAGCATTTCTTTTACACGTATTATCCAATTATACAGCTGGATATATACTGAAGCGATTCAGGTTAAGTACCTTGCTCAAGGGTACAAGGGCAGTGTCCTACCTGGGAATTCAACCTGCAACCTTTCGGTTACAAGGCTAGTTCCTTAACCATTATAGTGAGTGTGCACGTGTGCATAATGTCCATCATATTTCTCAACCGATGGGTTGTAGGCCCATGTTATCCTTTATTTTGTTGGGTGAGGGAGCCAAAACAATGTAATTTACTACCCCTGATGTTTAAACTGCCCCCCTTTAAGACAATCCTCTTGTAGGACACATAAAGCTGCCAGACGGTGCTTTGCGGAGTGAAATACATCCCCTTTAATAGACAGGTGACCCAGACAGCTGGGCGACAGCTTTTACCCACGATGCCTTGCCGGCACGCTTTCAGTCTGACGTGGTTGTTGTGTCTGCCGCCCTGTCACAGATGTGGCCCCGTCTCCTTTTTTTCCCCCGCAACCATTTTATCGCCCTCTCATTTATTTTTCTCTCTTCATCTTTCCGCCCCATTTCTCCAGGTCTTCGGTTGCCCCCAGCACGTGCCCACGTCTGGAGGGGTCAGTGAGTTACACCAACAAACCCCTCCCCTCTCTAACCCTGGGCGTCTCGGTCGGTACCTCCCAGCACACGTCCCCTCATTTCTAATCCTTCTTATATTTTACTGTTTCATGCCTGGCTCTTCATAGGCAGAGTGAATATGCACACAGATATGCACCTTTCATTAAACTGAGAATGATATCACATGAATACAACGTGCATCCAGCCATTAATTTAGGCCTCTAGCCCAGATTCTTATTGGCATATTTGCTCCTTCCAGAGTTGCTAAGATATGGTACTTTGTTCTTGAGTGAATAGAGGAGTGCAGTGATGTATTCATGACCCTCAGGCAATGTTGTATCCTCTCTGACATAACCTGTTTGTTTTAAGTTATACATTTTATTTCTTTCGTTTATTCAACAATTTGCGGTTCCCAGAACATTCCCTGAATGTTTGGGAAACCTTCCCAGCATGTAAATTTGTTTAGTTTCCTGGACATCTCTTGAACATTGCAGTAACAACCTTAGTTAAAAAGTAATATGAATTTTCACTCGGAATGTTCATTTGGAAATTTGAATTGTCGATGGTCATTCATGTTAATTTTTTCAGGAATTCAAACAAATCTTTCGTTGCGACACATCCTCCATCCTCCGAACACATCCTCCATTATCCTTAATGATTAAAAGATAACCATCTAAGGATGTTTAAAATACGTTTGTGTGCGACATGCTGTGATTTTGATGAGAGCTTATCTCACCATTAAATGATAATGTGAGCAGCATTCTTGAAACATATTATTTTAACTTGTTTTGTAACTGCATATTTGAAGAAGCAGAACTATAGGTTATATGTATGTGTATCAGCACAAACAAAGGTGACTTTTACAAGTACAGGACACAACAACTGTGCATACAGAAGAACTGTACAGTAAGTAAATATACGTACAGTGTCACATTCACATCTTTTGAACGCGACACAACATACAGTAAATTGCTTTAGACAAAATGCCAAAGACAGAAAACATCTGCACAGCACAAAAAGCAATCCTGACAATGTCCCTTGACTCTTATTTAGGCCATGCTTTTCACCACAGTGTCATCATGCCAATTACAAGTCAGTTAATTTCCAAACCCGGTTAGTAGTAAATCATTTACCAGTGAGGCCGCTTTGCAGGACACTGTGGTGCTAATGGGAGAAGGGGCCGGTCAGACAGGGCCCCCTCTTTAATCACGTCATTACCTTAATGTGTCGCTCACTTGGCCCTCAGAGTTGTCTGATGCTAATTCTAGCTCCTTTTGTTTTCCCGCTAAATGAAAATTAATTGATTCTCATTCAGGCCCGCCGACAGCTCACCGTTTTGCCCTCTGCGCATTATTTTAATGCAGATCTCGCCGCTCGACAATACACACCGGCATTTGCCCCACCTCCACCCCCCTGCGTTCTAACAGGTGGAGATGTGATCGCCGTACGCCGCGCTGAAAGGCCTCCATCACAATGGAGGGGAGCAAAGGAACGCAGCGTCTTTGCGCGTAGAGATACCGCCGCGCATTTCAACAGGCCCATTCTGCGGCGGTTTGGTCTTGACCCCTGTCTCTTCCTCGGTCCCTCGATGCTTGACACCGGGGGGTGCTCAATCTTATCCGAAAAGGGCCGATGTGGGTGCAGGTTTTTGTTTTAGCCCAGCGCTACGACGCCTGATTCTATTTATCAAGGTCTTGATTGAAGACCATGATTTGTTAATTACTTGAACAGGTGTCTTAGTCTTGTTTGATTATTCTTTTACTCGTTGTATTCTACTCAACAGCTCTCTGAACATGTGTTATTTACCTATTCGTTTTTAATTATTTTATTCCATTCCATATTATGTTAATATTGTAAATCTCTTCATAACTGTGTCATGTATTCTTTGCTTAATTTATTTCATTTAATTCATTCCACTCTTGTGCTTTTAATTTTGTAACTGTGATTTGACAAGTACTATATAAATAAAGTTATTATTATATTATTAATGCTGGGCTAAAACGAAAAAGTGCCCCCACACCGGCCCTTTTCGGATAAGATGGGACACCTCTGCTCTACACAGGGTAACTTCAGAAAGCAGCATTTTAAACACACACCATGCACAAAAGAAGAAGAAATTCCATGCAGGTCAAATACAGGTGGGACACCGTTCCCTGAAGGCATCCTGTCAAGGGGGTAAACAATGTTGGGTCATCGGGGCTGTGGTTATTCTGGGACACTCCCACATGACCTGCCATGTCACACACAGAGCAATCAGCGGAACCAATTAAAAGGCAGCTCCTGGCTCTAGTGATGTCCGATATTCAAACAGAAAATATAAAAAATAGAATGCAAAAAAAAACAAAAAAACGAATTAAACAAAAATTGCACAATTTTAAAAACAGTTTGCTGAACATTATTTTTCCTTCGGCACAATCCTTCAAATTCTGCCACTTGGAGAAAGAAAGTAGAGCATTAGAAAGAGGAACTCTGAAAGGCACTCGTTTCCTCACTAGGGCTGTGATGAATCACTGTATCACAGGTGCTAATGAAAGAAGCCGCCCTGTCATCTGCGTTTAACCGCCCTGTCCACCCTGTTTGTCCGCCGATCAATTGCCTTCCATTTTCTCTGTGATTAACAGAGCGTTTGGCTTCCCTCTGTCACTCTCCCAGACGGATGTTTAAAGTTTAAAGAGCACTGTGAGCCGGTGAAACATTAACCCTGGTGGCTGTCAGGGAGTGCACAGATACAGGGGCTGGCAATGTAACTTACACACACACTTCCACGGAAAACTGCCCCGGATCCTGTCCCTGCTGCCACGGATCACAGCTGGGGTCAATGAGGGAATTCTGATGGGGTTGGCTTGGGACACGCTGGGCCTCATGTATAAACGGTGCATACGTACAAAAAAGATGCGTACGCCACTTTCCCCACAGATTCGGGATTTGTAAATACACTTTAATAAACTTTACGTCAAAACATGCGCACATTTACGCAGAGGATGACTCATGCATAACACACATTTTGAGACTCCAATGGCGGGGAAACTGCCGTACGCATCTTTTTTGTACGTATGCACCATTTATACATGAGGCCCCCTGTGTACAATGAGTGGGCACAACCCTGGCCTTTGCTCATGACCAAAATTCCTTTTCACAACTATGTATTATGTTTATGAAGGCTTTACAACAACTTGGATCCCTTGCGTGACTCTTATATTTATGAACTTGATCCTTTTATTTGCCATAAAATTTCATTTTTTTCTGCAGGGTTCCTGGTGTACAGTTTCTCTGAATGTACAGTTCAGGCCGTATATCTGCCACCTTTATGACTAGAGGCATATTTGCAGAAGATGTGTTCTGTGTAAACTGTGTAAAAACACACATGTGGAGATTCTGTTTCTCAGTGCATGAAAACTCCCCTTCACGAGACCTCCCAGCAAGGCCCATTCATGCTTCGGCAAAGAATCACATTCAAATCCCTGGCAGATGACAGATACCTTTTCAAGGCAACACCGGCCTTACCGTGAGAGCCTGCAGGTTCTCCCTTCTTGCCCCCGCAGCTAAGAAACTTACCCTTATTGGACAAAAAAAAAAAACTCACATTCTCAATCCCAAAACAATCAAAACAAGTCAGAAAAGAAAATCGCGTGAGTTTTGTCTATAAAGATATGAAAGATGGTCAAGACGGTGAATGGGAGGGCCATTTGCAAGGCTATCATTCATGCGCCAGTCCCATGCTAGCGCAAGCTTGCTCCCAGCTCCTCGCACTTGTTGCCATTGTGGCGTGGAGGCAGAGAGAGGGGGTCTCAATAGTCGCGGGGATCAATTCAAGTCTTGACAACACCACATTAAACCAGCCCCCCAGAAAAAAAAACCCCTCTTCCCATCTGTCAGGGCCTCTGAGGTACATTGTGTGTGTGAATGTGTGCGGGAAGGAGAGGGGGAGTGGGAGAGGAGGTTAATCAAGACTGGGACGAGGCAGGGAGGAGGAGGGGAGAGAGTGTGTGGGAGGAGGGGACCTGGGCCATTATACTGATATTCCTGTTCTCCTTTCAGTACCTATTAGAGGAATACATTCTCTTTTTGTTTTGTTTTGTTCTTTTTTTTTTTTTTTTTTTTTGTTCGGGCAATTTTCTGTCACCTATGCTGCCCATTTTTCAGCTGCCAGGGTGGTCACGGGGGCGAAGGACTCTGGGAACCAGGTTAATTAGAGGAGACGGCTGACTGATGTGTGTGTGAGAGAGAGAGAGAGACAGAGAGAGAGAGAGGGAGTCTGCTGCTGGTGCTGCCGCCACCACCGCCGGGCCCTCCGACCTGGCTCTGCCTGGCCCGCTGGCTGTTTTGTCAGACCCGTTGTGATGTTCCCAACCGAAGCCACTCCCTGGGCGACCCAGCACTCGGGACCATGCTACGCTCCCTCCTGCCTGGCTGTGTCCTTTATCTGAGCCGCGCACACATCAGTGTACACACGCGATTTCTCAGCCTCCGCGTCTTCTTTTTGGTGCTCTTTCATTCATGACACTTAAAGAGGCCTTGCATTCGTTCGTTCTCCTCCTAATTAGAAAAGCCGCGTAACCCTTTCACCTTCTGAACAGTAAACCGTGGCAAAGAGCTCCCGTCCATTTCTCATTCCTGAACCTGAACCCGCCCCCCCCCCCCCCCCTCACACACACACATACATACACACATCGGTGGCAGTGGTGGACAGAGGTTCATGTTGGCTCTGTCGCACAAAAGGACAAGTGTTGACCCCTGACCCCTCCTCGTGACCCCCTCTGTTGCAGTGGTTAGGGGCCAGGGCAGCTGTGGGTAAACTTCCACTGAATTGGAGAATGGGGCACACTTGTTAAACGGGTCGTTTTTTTCCCCTTCTCGGTTTTCAAAGTAAACTTCCAAAGGGAGAAGGAAGGTTGTTCTAATTGGGAGGATAGGTTGTAATGTGAGGTTCAAATAGCAGCCGACCAGCCGAATGATACAAAAGCAATGACAACGGGGAATGGTAGCGTCAGTTTTTGAAAAGGTGCTGGTATGTTCCTAATTGGTAGTAAGAATGTCCAGTGTGTTTCAAAGGAAATCCTCGGGAAAACAAGGTTTGATTGTTTTAATAGGGATAGTTTTTATAAATCAAAAACTCATTGACTCAAAATGCCTAGAAGTGAACCTTGCAAAACATCATACAAATGCTAGAGCTCCTAGCATGCTGTGTGTTTTCCCCCGTATATTTACATTTGGTATAATTACAGGATTTAAACTCTTTAAGGACATTTATTCATTACATGATATACGCAACAGAAAAAAATAATATAATACTGAATATAGGACTCAGCCAGTACTACACCAAATAGCAAACAATAAAAATACACTGTAAAACAAAATACACTACACCCATTTTGTAAACATTTTATCTCCTCGGGCAAGAATCGTGAACTTCGGCGACTGTAGACAACCAATATTCGCAAGATGGGAACTTTGTGTGGAAGAGGGTAATTAATTAAGTTATTGTGAACCAGAAGATGGCGCTCTTGTACAAGTCACTCTGGTTCCATGACTGAATTCTTCACTGACTGCATGAAGTGCTAGAGCTATCACATCCAGATGAGAGCAACCGCTGTCTTGCCTCACAAAATAACAAATAGTTTAACCTATCGTTACTGAACGTTGTGTAACACATATTAGCTTGGGTCTTATAGGTACGTAATATTAAGGGGGCAGTTCACTCAAAAATTTTATTTGATATGTTTCTATGTACCTGGAGCTGCTTATAGAACAACATGTAAACTTTTCAACAGATAAGCAATAAATACATCTTATATAAATATTGTATAAATATACCCAAATCTTAGTGAAAATAAAGAAGAACGTGCCATCTTTATTATTTTTAGTCCTACACAATTGCATGATACTGCTATGTAATGACACACACTTATAGGCCGTTATGTTAATGTTGTTAACATTTTCTGTGTGTCCTACTATCTACAAAATCATTTTGTTTTTGTGGATAGTAGCATCTCACAGGTTACTTTTGCCTATTAATTTAATGTATGGGAAGTTTTTAAACATAGTTGGTCTGCACAGAAAAACATTTAATATTAAATCAACTCTGATACACTTTTATCCTTTGTGGGCTCATATACATGTGTTGGTGTGTGAACATTTTACTATTTAACTGTCTTAAATCATTTTAATCTGAATATATATTTTTAATAACAGGGCATCGTATAGGAATGCTTGAATGCTGTAGGAGCTTATAGTCAGTCATCACGTCTCTGTCTTTGTGCTGTGCATTGCAATACACACCTCCCCCCCATCATGATTTTGCACAAAAGTAATAATGGCGTGTTTTAATTAAAAAATTATGTCTCTGCCACAACCAGCACTGCTCAGTTGAGATTCCCACAGTCAATTCATGTGGCGTTGAAGGAAATTGCAGTCTCTGGAACGTCTACTGACAGAAAGTAATGACATGCAGGAATTCTTTCCTATGGGATGAGCTGTGATGGTAACAATTTAAGGTATTTTCACAGAAGACGCTGATAATCACCAAACCATTTAAATGAGAACTGTTGGTTTGGTTGGTTTGGGGTTCATCGTGACCTGTGATTATGCCCTTTAAACTCTTCCCATCTGCACTGCTCAAAGAAATGTTGGCGTCTCAGACTTGGGGTGCTCCTGTCTGGGGTGTCATGGGGCTCCAGTGGGGGCGCGGAGCAATACGTGTCACCACGGTGAACACCATTCATTTATTTCACAGCATCGCAGTCATAAATATCTTGTCCCTATTGTCTGGGATCTCATTTTAGACAGTGCCCCTGAGGATCACCCCTGCCAGTGGCCAATAAGGGTAACATGGTCTCCCATTGAGTGACAGTCTAGCATTCCTCGCATTTTCAGTCGGCTGACAGCCCTCACCCACAATGCACAGGGGCATGTTCACTTATTTTATCAGTTGTTGGTTTGTTTGTTGTGGCTTCTGGGTAGATTTTCTCCCAGATAAATATGGACTACAGGTTAATTTAAGTGTCATTATGTTATGTGCATTGTACTCTTGTTTGTCCTCGATGGAGGAGGTTTTAGTATGTATTTACATGTTATTCTCTGGGAAATACTCTTGTCTGTAGTTTTTATACCCAACAAAGTGCACCTTAATGGCAGAGACTATTAACACATTTTGTAGGCCAGGGGTGGGAAACTCCGGGCCTCGCGGGCCGGTGCGTATGCAGGTTTTTTCTGCCACCAGTCACCCTGGCTCAATCAGCTAATTAGTTATATACACCAACACCGATTCACTCGTAAATTAGACGCTACAGTACATGCATACAGGCACAAGAACGTTCATCAGCTGCTGTTCATATCGCGGAACATAGTGAAAATATCAGATCATGTAACTGATTGGGCTAATGAAATAATTGGTAACTGGTGGCAACAAAAACCTGCACACCCACTGGCCCACGAGGCCTGGAGTTGCCTATCCCTGTTGTAGACGCTCTTATCGAAAGTGACTTACACTGCTTACATTCTTTCGATGCAATCCGTCTGTACAGCTGGATATTAACTGAAGCAATTCAGACTTTGCTCAAGGGTACAACAGCAATACCCCAAACTGGGAAATCGAACCTGCAACCTCAGTTCCAAGACCGGCACTGCATGAAAAGTTACATTTACGGGACAGACACTACAGAGCACAAATCCGAAAATGGACTGTATCTGGCCATGATGCGTGTCTGCCGTCGGAAATGGACATAATCTCATGCATGGAGGTGTTCTTGTCCAGAAATTTGCCATAAATTACCAGACATGGCTGTCCATTTCTCCTAATCGGGAATATCAGAGTCTAGAAATCGCTGCTCCCAGATGTGGCCCGGGGGAGTGCAGAAGTTTCTGGAAATATAAGTGTCGACACAGGAAACTACCGCTTACGACCGACACATAGCAAATTTCACTCAAATTTAACAGTATTTAACAAAATTAAAAATATCATGCAGTGCGGGTCCTTAACCACTGTGCTACACTACCTCCCCATGTAGTATAAATAGTGAACTGCCATCTGTCACCAGGTGGATGAACTGGTTTGGTTCAGAGAAGCCAGCCTGTCATACATGAGTTTATCATGAGTAGCTATGTTTGTTAAATGTGCCAGATTTATGCTATTCCTCTGCAGATCTAAGGCCAGAGAATGTGGTTTTATTCCAGCTTCTATCAAGTGGATACCAGGTGTGGAGACAGACAGACAGAGAGAGATAGAGAAAGAAAAAGACAGACTGATAGTCAAAGCAGACAGATTCAAATTTACGGGACTAGATTCCCATTCCATGCCAAACCATTTTTCTTTTCATTTTTTTTGGATGTTGCTTTCTGTCTCCCGGTGAAGAATTTGCCTAATCAGCTGCTGCGGAGGTTCCCAGGGTCTGTGGTGTGAGCTGTACTGGTGTGAACCCTGTTCCCTGCTTCCCGCTGCTCCACAGGGTCAGCCCGGAGTCACCCCTCTGTCTCTCCTGACTGGAGCTGGCACTCCGGGGAGTGTGCTGGCTTCCCCTGCCCAGCCTTTCTGTAACACCACAATACTGATACTGAGCTTGGGTGGGATATCGCCTCAGGTTTGTTAAACTTTTTTGACACACGCTCTCAAAAACAGTTTATAACCAAATGTTGATAATTTCTCATGGGTTTACGTGCACTATTTGTTCTTAATATAAAATTATATCTACTAAGCAATTTATTTCTAATAAAACTGCCTTCTCCATTTCCCTGATGCAGCTACTGTGGCGTCTAACTTTATGCTGTGAGGCTGTATAATGGCTACTACTACTGGATGTGACCCTGATGACACAAACTAATAACACTACCAATGATTGGTGCAAAACAAATACCATGACCAATCATTGATCATGTTATTGGTTTTGCTTGTGCTAAAAGGTCTTAGTAAATATGGCCCTAAGTGTGCTTGTTAACTGGCAAATTTAAAAACTGAAAAAGAATCCAAGTGAAATCTACCAAGTGATTGAAATATATCTATTGATTCTGTGAAAGTGCAATATGACAAAGAATGTGCTGTTGTAATTGTCTATATTCATCTCTTGAATTGCAAATAAATCATGTCTCCATAAAAATTGAATTTATAGCATGTTTATGACCCTATACTCTGAAATATGTCACATTTGGTCCTCTTGATGCAAGAAACAATAAATCTCTCAAAGCAGAACTGAATGGGTGGATAAAATTTTCTATATTATTATTGTTATACACATTACTGCTATGTATACAATGTAAACTTCAGTGGCGTACCGTGGGAGTAGAACTTCTGTAAACTTACCTTTAACGGATGATCACTCTCAATCTGTTTCCGTTTACTTTTCCTGATTGTCAATCAAATAATTGATTCACTCAATAACCAAGAACAAGAAATAAATTATTAGGCTACCAAGTTATTTTGAGATAGCATTATTGTTCTGTGCAACATAAACTTGTGTTGCATTTTTGTATATCGACATTTATGATGTTGTGTTATCATGCGAAGATTCTTACTTTTAAATGCTCCATGTTTAAATGTTCAACGTAGATTTTCGTAAATTAGTATTTCTAGCCTGTATTATGCGCTGCTCTCAAAGATTCGAGACACTTAAGAGGCTGTCCTCATTAAATTTATGCTTTCTAATGTTTAAATCGCTTTGACTAATTTTAGTGTCGTCTTAAAATTAATTACATTCTTTAACGCATTCAGATTATTGCCTGATCCTTGTTAAACAATCTTAAGTTGTCTCTTTGTCGTTATCATTTCTAAATCATTATAGGCTACAAATTGGTCTTGATTATTCAGAGAATTAATTGTGAGGCTACTGAATCTAAATAAACGGAAACAAGTAATCCCCACTTTTTCCAACGCGCAGGCCGTCGCTACATATATTTAAGTGTTACCCATTTTATGACGCAAAGAAAAATACTAGCACAGAAAAAACTTGATATATTCATTGATGTTTGTTATTCAGTTATTGAATTGCTTGATTGATAATTAAGAACTATAAGTAGAAACAGGTTGAGAGTCATATCCGTATAAAGGTAAGGTTACCGAAGGCCTATTTTACAGCCGACGTTACGCCACTGGTAAACTTTGTATACAATGCATTTCAACTTCATGTTTTGCCCCTGCTTTGTTAAGCCTGAAAACTATGAAGCGGATCTAATGCACCCTTAGCAGCGAGCTGCAGGTTACAGTCTTCCTGGCTATGAATGAGAGAAACCGCGATTTCATCGTTTAATACACCTTGCAGTGTAATATCTCAGTTCCCCTGGGTTTCTTCCTGCCACAGCAGCTTAGGTCGATAATGCGAAATGAACGAGGGATAAAGGCACGGGAGCAGAGGAGGAGGAGGAGGAGGAGGAGGAGGAGGAGGGGGGGCAGCAGTACAGTGACTGGTTTCACAGGCCGGAGCGCTGTCGCGACGCGCTGTTCTGACGTGCTTTAATCACCCGTCCAGCTGGAGATCTCTCTTTATTACTGAAACGCACATTTCCCAGGAAGGTAACCAGGGGCTTCCAACCCTTTATTTTAACAGGCTGGAGAACAATGCATTCCACAGTGGTGTGGGGTTTTTAAACTTTATCTCTTTAATTAACTGCCCCATGTGGGCAGAGATTTTTTTCTCCTTCTGGCAATTCGATGGAAAGTGTTTCCATTTCAGCAAAGGAGATTTATTTTAAAAGGGAAAACTGTAACAACAAAAAAATGGTCAGAAATTATGTTATTTACATTTATACACATGACGATATGCAGTTTTTTGTGCAATTTGCAAATACCCACACAGTAAAATGCCCAGTGTTCATTTAACTCTTAATAGAGCTTATATGAGTCCAATAGGGACCACATGTACACTGTAAGAGTAGATTTAACACTGAATATTTTACTGTGCACCATGCTTAACGTCAGCCGTAGGGTTGTGTTTGTACACCAGACTGTATGCTGTGGTTATATAGCGTCAGGGGATAAAATCATGCTGAAAAGAAGTCTGGGAGTTAGAAGGTGGTGAAAGCTGAGTGACACCGTGTGCACTGGAGCAAGTGGGCGGAGGGAAAGAAGGGGGAAAGTTCTCCTGTCCTTGTGTGAGCGGGGGTAATGATTACCCAGCCAGGATTTATACTTTGTCAGCGCTCTAACTTTGTAATTAGAGCCGGGGCAGAGTGGAACCGGGAGACCCGCTGTGCCGCGTAGCTCCGTCCTGCAGTTCAGTAGTTCAGGAGCTTCCATCTGGGAATCGCAGACAAAACGCCTCCTGCCAGCGCCGCGCAGAGGGAAGCGTGTTAATAACCGTGTTTCATGATGTTTCTCAAGCCGTCTGATTCACACAGCAGTACATGTGTAAGAATGTGAAGTTACCGACCCGCCCCCTTTAAAATTCTATGCTGAAGCTCAATGCATACATTTTAGCAGGTTTAAACCATTTAAAAGCAATGCTTAATGCTTTGGTTATTCCCATTGAATTTAAAATCAATTTTAGTCTTCTAAATAAATAAAAAAATCAAGTAATAATAATAATCATAAATAAATAAATGTAGTTCCCTCTAAAATCAATCCCTTCTAATAGCTGATGTTATCCACATTTCTAATGAGAAATTAAATTCAGTATATCTAATTATTATTGCTTTTACGTTATTATTAGTTAGAAGTGAATTGTCCGTTACATTAGTCTGATTGGTTTGGGCAACTGGAAAATTTATGTACTGTCATAAAGTAAGAAGTTAATTGGGAACGGTTAAAGTGTCATTATTGGGGAATGATTGGGTATAATCTTGTAAAGTGTATGTGAAGTCTCAATCACCCCCAAGGCATCTGTAATCTTCCCAGAGGTGGGGGCAGGGGTAGGGGTGGGAGGTGGGGTTACTGAGGGGTATTGATGGACTGTTCTGAAATAGAGTGCTAAACCAGCATTTTCCCTCAAAACATGCAACATCAAAGTTTGACTCAAGAAACTTGATTGAATTCAGATACAAGCGTGATCTAGAAACAATTCTGTAAAGGATCATTCTATACGATTTAAACAGTTTAGGGTTCATAATAGGATGCAATAAGTTACCTGTTAAATCTGTTGCACGTGTTAGATTTTTTTTTTTCCACAAACACAGTTTAACAAGTTCAGCAATCATCGAAATTAACTGAAAGTGTGCTTTATCTTTTTATTTTATGCAATGAACTTATGCATAAAGTTTTATGCAACTTCATTATTCAAAGTTAAGATTAATTAATTTAAACAAAAATGATCTCACTGTAGACATGTTTGGTGCTTCAATCCTAACCTGTGTTTGTCCCTATGTTTTTAATCTTACCAATTTTAAAAAGTCTGCAGACTTAAAATGACACAATTAAAACACAAGCACTGAAAAATGCAGCCAGGCAATTTCTATAAAAAAAGTAATCTGCAATTTGATACAACAATACATTATTATTACAACTTGGAACTCCTATTTGTGCACATTAAGACATGATAAAAAGCCCACTGCTCTGAGAGCACTGTATTGATTTCAGAGGTTTATGATCAGACAGACAGACAGAGCAGAGGGAGTGGAACAGAAGGGACTACTCTGTGGGGTTTAGTGGTGGAGGAGCAGGGATGTGATTGGTTTAGTGGTGGAGGAGCAGGGATGTGATTGGTTTAGTGGTGGAGGAGCAGGGATGTGATTGGTTTAGTGGTGGAGGAGCAGGGATGTGATTGGTTTAGTGGTGGAGGAGCAGGGATGTCATTGGTTTAGTGGTGGAGGAGCAGGGATGTCATTGGTTTAGTGGTGGATGGGGCAGGGATGTCATTGGTTTAGTGGTGGAGGAGCAGGGATGTGATTGGTTTAGTGGTGGAGGAGCAGGGATGTGATTGGTTTAGTGGTGGAGGAGCAGGGATGTCATTGGTTTAGTGGTGGAGGAGCAGGGATATCATTGGTTTAGTGGTGGAGGAGCAGGGATGTCATTGGTTTAGTGGTGGAGGAGCAGGGATATCATTGGTTTAGTGTTGGAGGAGCAGGGATGTCATTGGTTTAGTGGTGGAGGAGCAGGGATGTCACTGGTTTAGTGGTGGAGGAGCAGGGATGTCATTGGTTTAGTGGTGGAGGAGCGGGGATGTCACTGGTTTAGTGGTGGAGGAGCAGGGATGTCATTGGTTTAGTGTTGGAGGAGCAGGGATGTGATTGGTCCTGCTCACCCCGGGGGCTCCAAGCCACTGCTCTTCCTCCAATGGAATTCCATTGTTTTCCATTGCGTGAGTCGGTCAGATGAAGGGACTAGAAGTGAGAAAATTGGATCGAAGAAAGAAAATATGAATAGGCCAGGGGGACAAACAGAGGGATAGAATGTGGGGATTTGAGAATTTGCTTTAAGAAACAAATGACTGAGTATCTGAATACTCAAATTTAACCGTTTAAATATTACAAATGTCAAAAATCATGAACCTAAAATTGTCCCATGTAATGAAATTTATTTTACTGAACTTGTCTTAATCACGTAATCACATGATCTAACACATTTTATATCTTCCAGTATTTTAAATCAAGTATGTAACAAAGTATAATATCAATGCTGACATCACTTCCTTGTTTCAAAGCACCTAGCCAAATTAAACAGTATCACAATGTGGAGCAAACATGCATCCCAACAGTTATTGCTAAATGTCAGCAGAGTTAAATTTCAATAGTAAAAACAAGAATCCACACGAGCAGGACCATCTGAATCAGTGCTTGGCGAGTCATGAGTGGACAATGTGGGAGGTGTTTCCCCGGGATAAATGCTGAGTAATAAATGGCAAAAGGCTTGTTTTGGCAACTATCTACAAAACATCCGCACAGGCATCACAAATTACCTCCTAATCCCTTTGTGCAATGCAGCTGTGTTGTTTTTAAAAACTCCCTCATTAAAGAAAAACAGTTTGGCCTAATGTAAAAGAGTTAATCCCAGAAAGTCTGTGAAGGTAAAGGAGGGGGGGGGGGGTTATGGGGAGTAAAAGGTGTCTTGTTTTGGTCGTGGGGACGATTAAAGTGATTGGGGTGAGTGGGCGCTGAAGTACGGCGGGTCCGCGCGACTGCAGCCGGGGCCACGCGTCGCAACGCCGCTCGCGCTCGGCACATCAAGGGCCCCGTCTCCGCAGGCCGCCGCCCTGGCCCCCCCAGGTGGGCAGTCTTAATGAGCCAAAGCCACACCTCCTCAGCAGGTTCCCCTGGCTGGTGGAGGTGGAGATTGAGGCAGGAGGGGAGGGGGGGGGGGGGCGCAGCAGGTTTATTCAGTGATGTACTTTCGTTAGTACTCAAAGTACTTCACAGACCTGTAACTGCAAAGACCCTATTCTCTGAGTGCTCTCTCAGAAATAAAGGTACAGTGGAGGCACATTTTTGTTCTTAAAGGAACAAATTTCCCACATGTACACTAAAAGTACAATAATGTGCTGTTTGGGTACTAATAAGTAAATTTTTACAAGCAAAATAGGGCCTAATTAATTATCTAATGCTGGCTAGGGGTACAATTTTATGTAGCCTACCTAGAGGACACTATGCCAGCGATGTCAAGCGTTTGTACCCATTTAGACACTTTCTCTAAAAGTGTGTGTCAGGGCTCTTAATACAGCTCCATGAATTGAGCGCATGCAGAGCATCACTGGTGCAAGTGGCCCAGGCACAGAGTAAAGCTACAGCCGGACGCAACCGGGCAACAACAGTCAGTCGTTTCAGCGGCTGTACTGTGTCCTGAAATACACCTAGAGCACATACCAGCCAAAGTTCATCAGACACTTTAATGCTCTTACTCGTTTGTTTTCCAGTTATAAACAAGATTGCTTTTTTTCTTTTTTTAAATCACCTAACTATTTAAAGTAAATAAATAAAATTAAAAAAATTATATGTAAATAAATAAATATTTACATTACATTACAGTCATTTAGCAGACACTTTTATCCAAAGCGATGTACAATAAGTGCATACAGAGACGTCATCAAGATCACTACAGAACAGACAAGACAAAGCACATCCTCCCCATAATGTAGCAGATAACAAATATTTATTTATTTATTTCCAATGTGTCTTGTCTCCCACCTGAGGCACGTGTACTGCAGAATTCCTATAGAAGCACACCTCTGTACGTGAGGGCTGGAATTCAAATTCACATTCTGTCATATTCACATTTCACCCAGCAATGCAATTCTGAGCACGGACGACATGGCTATTCTAACGCACGTGCAGGGGTATGTGAAAGTGTCCTTTTCCCAGGCTTGTTTATTTAGTTACTATTCTGGAAAAAAGCACATAAGATTAAAAGTACACAAATGTGGGGGTACATACAAATGCAAGCTGAAATCTCTGGGCGCTGCTGCTGTGTGTAGGTGCTGATTTGCAGAAAGATCTCTGTCCTGTGGAAATGGACAGAACAGAAAAATAAGGGCATACAAAAAAAGCTACAAAAAGTAATGAAAGACAAAGAGACAACACAAATGGGAGAAGTTGATAGTGTAAACCGTTAATCTGAGACCTTTAAAACCGTAATCGTTAATCTACAGAACTGCAAAAGATGAGGGCAGAAGAAAGTAAGAGAAATTTGATGAATTAAGAGAAGTTTCTTATGCTACTAAAACTGGCAATTCAGATCCTGTAGGGGACGTGAGTGTCTGTTGTTAATCTCAAGAACCATATATTCTACTATGCTGAGTGAAACCAATACTACAAAGGACAATAAAATTATATTTTTGAAAATATTTTCACTGCAACATGTTTTATTGTCAAAAGAAAACTTAAATACTTTCTGCCGGGTATCTTGAGTAGTGTTGACAAATTTGATTGCACGATGCTTTTGTCCATAAAATTGAATAATACAATTGTCCTATGATTTCTTTGCCAGCACAGCACCATAACTTTCAAGGAAGCTTAAATTAAAACAAAAGTTTAAAAAATGTTATATTTGCTAATATTCCAAGCTAAATTTTAAGAAGAAACTACACTGAGGTGAGACTGAATGGCAGTTTAGTCCTTAAAACACAGGGCATTCTATCATTGCAGCCTCATAGCCATGTTTATATTTAATAAAATGAAAGTATATAAATAAAATAAACAAGCATATGAAAAGGACCACACACTTGTGTGCAGTCACAACACATGACTGGCACATGGCCTGTATTATCCTGTGTGACAGTGATAATATCCTGCAGTCAGAAGCTCACTCCTTGGACTTGTTTTCATTTTTTTTTTTGTTTTAATTTTTAAAGCCCTGTTCTCCCACAGGCACTGTCAAAAAATGTAGCAGAAGTGCTTTCTCAAAATGTGACCTTTTTTAATGATTACACCACAGCTCTGACCTTTCTGTGTGCTAGCTCATCCCCAGAGATGAGAGAAGAATGCCATTGTCTAACATCCCAGGCTTGGTAATTAGCAGCATTAGTCACAGATCCTACCCCCCTCTCCCTCTCTCCCTCCCTCCCTCCAGAGACATTGATGGGGCTGGAGCCGGCCAGTATCCAGTGAGGTCACCGTCACAGAGGCTCAGTGTTCAACAAAATGTCCGTCCGCAGCTCTGTTGGTCTTGGCTGAAACTGTGCTGTTCTTTTCTGCTTTTATGCCTCTGAAGTATGGGCTGGAAATGGGGGCTGTAAAAGCTCCTTTGAACACGGCGCACACTGAAGCGACCGCTCATTTCTGAAGATATTTCACATATTCTAACGGCGATGCTATAATAATATTCCTTTTTTTTTTAACCATTTGTCAATCAGCTGGTAACTATAAAGGCATCCACCTGAAAAACAATATTATTTATTTATTTGCTTATTTATCCCAGTTCAGTGCTCTGAACTTGGGCATAAGCTGTAGAGGGGGTTTATTTAGTAACTGCTGTCACTGAGAGATATGACCCTCCACTCCCCACTTTTCCACATAGCGTCCATCATGAGCATTGATCATCGGATTCTCTCCATGATTCATCAACGTCCTGACATCAGTCTGACAGTGAGTGACTCGGCAGCACATGACACCTTGTCTGTGCGTTTGTTCTGTGGGAGCGCTAGCCAAGAGCTGGCCATGCCCGTGGATTTCGGGCCTTGTTTTGCTTATCTTTTATGGGAGTAAATAGATCTTTATTTTTTTTCTTGGATGACAATAGCAAGTGTTGGAGTTCCCCATGGTGCTGGTCAGATGATACAATGTGCTGCTACTATAATAGGCTCTTTGTTGCAGGAGTGTGGGGTTACTTCTCTTATCCTCCCAATAAATACTAAAATTCTATACGTTTTTTTTGGGGCTTGTATTGTTTACAAACCCGCAAACTAACAAAAGTATGCAGATGTTTAATTATTCAACGGAGGAGGGGAAAAAAAAACAATATAAAGGGGCAATTTGCATTGATTTTGATTCTCCACAAAAGGAGCGGTTTTTGTTGAAGCGAACTGTGTAGAACTGCACATTCCACTAACTGACCCAAAGGAACAAAATGATCAATGGCACCTTTACCATGGCTATCAGGAGGAATATATTCCGATTGTCTCCATCATACAATATTAGTTTTGACGATTTTCCACTTTGTCTGTATCCATAGCGTGCACTTCTGTTTTCACTGGAATGTGCTAATTTTAGCAAAAGGTTGGGAGCGCCCATCTCAAATTTGAATAATTTTACATTTGAAGTGCACAATGAAAATAGCCTTGAATGGATTTCTTTATCAACAAGAAAGATTGAAATACATTCATCAGTGCGTAAAAGCGTTGACAAATGCCCATTTTTCTGGCTTGTTTTCAGCTTTTGGTTTTAACCAACAGCATTAGCCACAGATGTTATTTAGCAAGACAAAAAAATCCTGTTCTCCTTTAACTTCAGTGTTTGGTTTGGCGGAATGGATTCGACACAACTTTAGACACAGAAGTAAGACTTTTAGATCTTCAGGCAGGTTGTGACACATATTACATATTATTGCTCCAAACCACTTTCTTTTAACAAACTGGAGGGTCCAGGAAATCTCTTATTATTCAACGTTTTCTGACATTCTTTTAAAACTGTACAAATCTCTAGTTTCTTTTTATACATTTATTCTCAGTGTGCAAAACATGAGCCATTCAATGTAACCATGATGTGCAACATATTTTTTAAATAATTTTTTATTTTAACAAGTACATTTTTCATAATATTTTGTAGGCAATTGTAAACATTTTTATGCTCACATCTTGAAATATTTTTTGTGCTGAAACTTCTTGTGCGGATGAAGTATGCATCTGTACAGGCATAACGTAATCATATTTTATTTTTATATTATAATAAATATTTTATTTACATTACATTCGCTAGTGATAACCCCCTAAAACTGCATGTTGGCTCATTCTGTCATTTATTGTGTGAGGCAAGAAAATTATTGTGTTGTTATTCCAACAGAAAAAATGTGTTTGCACACTTTTGACACATTATAATAAAATGTCTCAGGTTGTCAATGTGGATGATTAATGATAATATTGACTGCCTCAACCAATCAGAGCATGTTACCATCATTTTATATGGTAATACCAGTCCGTTATACAAACCTTATAAGTAATATGGCTTCTTTGCAATGGAACTTGTGCAATTCAGAGGTCTATAAGCAATTTTAACAGATTCTTATGGAGCAGCTACATAGTATATCAAATCATCAAGCCCTCAGAAGACATGGTCAAATATTCAATTAACAGAATTCTGCTGTAGCCAGACAGTTGTCCTTTGACACCTTCCTCTCATGTAATTTGATTTATTTTTTCCCCCCATCTTCTCTTTCCGTTTGATCTATTTTAGACTTCTTTTGACCCTTCTTCGGTTTTAGGAGTTTCGGAAATTTGAAGGGAGGGCGGGGGGTGTTATATACAGCAAAAGCTTTGTGTAGCGATAGCTGAGAGAGACATATCTGTCATGCTGAATTATTTCAGTGTAAAGTCAAGATATGAAAGCAGAGTGTTACCATACAGGGTCATTGACTGAAGCTGTAAATGTAGAGGATATCCAGAAATGTAATTAAGCGGACAACTTCTCAGATCCTTCAATTCACAGATCAATCATCCTCCAGTCGCCACTTAATGTTCCAAAGTAAAAAAAAAAAAAAAAAAGATGCATGCAAAGAAAGCATGCATACAGATGAGAAAATTTGAATAGCCTTTTTTTTTGCAATAATGAAGACCAGAAATAGTATAGTAACTATGTAGGTTATAGCATAATTGAAGGATGATATGATATTGGTATTGTGTACACAATGGAAAAATATTATTTTAATACTTCAAATATAACAAATACTTTAATTTAATACTTTTCATTTAATGTTTATTAAATGTTATTTAGTTTAATACTTTAACACACACACAAACACACACATATACATATGACTTCTCATGGTGAACTTTATGCATATGCAATTTTATACAATTAATATCCACTGAAACACTTGTTAAAAACATGAACATAATGGGCATAGCATTTAAGTCTATACATCCAAATCTTTACTGTCAAAAGCATGGATGCTTATTTCATTACAGAAAAGGCTTGCAAACAGCCTGTCTGCTAGACAGCATGTCTAAGAGCAAAGCATGATTGTATTAGTTTTGTATACAATGCAGATTTTGCCAAAGATTTATCCAACAAGTCAAATTAAAGGTTCCAGTAATTTGCACAATTCAATTTAGTTTCTCAGTGTTTTTTTCCTCCCTTTTTTTGACATCAGTGAAAATGTCCAAATGTGTGAGTGCACAACTTTAAAGCCTTCTCCTCAGCATTGCGGTGAAGTGACCCCTTCCAAATATCCTATATCATCCGGGCAAGAAGGTTTATAAAAGAGTCCATTGGAGTCTGCTTTCAAAAGCCTTTTTTTAGGGGGGTAGACTTGGTGAAAGTGTGGAAAAAAAAGAGGGAGAAAGAACGTATTTGGACTTGTCAGGAGGCTTTAAAGGAGAAAACAAACTGCACCGGGCGATGTGAGTTGACTTAATCTGATTAGCCTAACCTCATCAACAGCACACTTAAAAAAAAAAGAGAAGAAAGCCAAGAATTGGAGAAGAGAGGGTGAGAAAGAGGGGTCTTTCTGTGGACAGAAGAACGAATAGTCAGTGAATAAAACTCATTGTGATGGACATGCTGGTCCACAGATGGCAAAATGACAACAAACTCTTGAAAAGCGAAGCAAATATAATTGATCCAAGCCCCCCCCCCCCCCCTTTTTTTTTGTTTTTTTTTTGCAGGTATAAGAACAAGAAAAGAAGTAATGAGATTAAGAAAGAATAAAGTGAAAGTCCATGAAATACTTCACCCTCTTGCACTGGTTGTTGTGTGGAAATTCAGCTTTGAAGTCTTAAATACTCAATGGACTCCCCCAAATCACCAACGGAGGAAATATCTCCATATTTTAATTAATTGATTTAGATTTGGACCTTGTATAAATCACCCCCCAGAGTTTATAATTAAAGATGAAAAGATGAAAGGCTCAAACCAGGAAATCAAACATTAAATGTAGATGTATTTTAAAAATTTTAATATATCCAGTTTTGTTTGGTTTTAAGAAATCCCTGGCAACTATGTGTTTGATATTGTCTTCCCGTGCCAAGAGCAGCTCTCCTCAGATCCTTTGCCAAGATTTCCCCCTCGGAAGCTGAGTGAATAAGTCACCAACATTCTGTCCGTTTGTGTTTGTGTTCCACTCACGTGAGCCCGGTAAAACATTTTAGAAGTTTTGAGTAAAGCTATAGGAGTTTCCCCTGAGAGAACAATACATAATCATAAGGATAGCGTTCAGATATAGGACACAACAATGGGGATTAGTGTTTTTGCCAGAATACATTATTACTTTTACTGCCTCATGCTAGCAGTTTTAGGGGGGCACATATTGGTAGATTTTGGAAGATCCTGTTTCTGATGGGAAACAGGATCTTCATTTAATATACTTCTCAGTGTTCAGACTTACTGTTGGCAGGAGTCCATTTTCGCCACTGGGAAGATCAACGATTTTTTTGTACAAATTTGTTTCATGCTGGATCAATCAATATATAAAATTATTCTGTTGACCTCAGGGACCCTAGTTTAGTTAACAGAGGTAGATGTTGGAAATACAGTATATGATGTTGTACCTGTGACTGCTGCCGTTTAAGTTCTCATCCAAGCTTCTAGAAACATTATTCTGCAACTATCCATTAATCTATTTTTCTTTTGTGCGCCTTCCCTTGAAGCTCCCGAGACAAGAAGCTAATTTTATGGAGATCGAGGCTCTTCTCTGTTTACTTACTAAGCGTATAGGAATGCCTGGCCTCTGATTCGAGGGTGTAAAAGTAAAGATTACATTCGTCCATTAGGGAAAAGCGTTAAGACATATCCTCAGTACTAAAGGTGTGGATGCACCAATTTGATTAACTTTTCTGTCTCTCAGCTGTGCCAAAATGATTATAGCAAAAATGAGACAGTCTGCATGACACAATCTGCATGACACTGATCTAGCCTCATGCTGCACTGTAACAGACCTGTAATAAAAAAAACTTTTATATATTTTTTTAAATGTTCTGCACATCATAGACTGAAAATCTGGTGTGTGTGTGCGTGTGTGTGTGTATGTGTGTGTGTGTGTGTGTGTGTGTGTGTGTGTGTGTGTGTGTGTGTGTGTGTGTGTGTGCATGTGTGTGCGTGTGTGTGTGTGTGTGTGTGTCTGTCTGTCTGTGTGTCATCATGCTGGATGTTTTGTAATATGCATTGTGAATTCCACCTAATTTCACATTCCATCATTTCTTATATTTTGTAAACCAATGACATGCTAGCATGTGACCCTTTCTCATTTTTGCTTTGGATATTGTGCGCTTATTATGCAAACATTACCATTAATCTCTCAGTATAAAATTTTATATACATGCACTTTCTAATTTATCCAAATATGTATCCATAGCTTAAATGCTAATGCTGTTAAAATATTCCAGTAGACAAAAGTATTTTAAACCGTTATTTATTATGTATCATGAGAATATTCAAGCAACATCTTCTCCTACATTCCTTAAACATTGACATAGGAACAATAATTATTATTTAGAATGTCTCTTATAAAGTTATTAAAAGTTACTATGTGAAAATGCCCATTTTACATGTGATATACAAATGATGGATAACCATAGTAATTTGGTTTACATGTAGTTTCTAACATGCTAAAATTCTCATCAATCAATTAGTGGATCTGAATTGTACACACACAGACCTGAGAACCTGGGAAAATGTGTGAAATATACCCAAGCATCTGTTCAAAAACATTGAGTGTACACAAAAATAATTGTAGCATCAAATAAACGTAGCTAGCATATGCTGTCCGTGGAAGTACATTTACATCTCAAAAGCAAGGTTCAATATTTTCCATTTTGTATAATTCTGGTTGTAGGTGGGTATGTAAGTTAGAAAAGAGAAGTGTATGAAACCACATGGCCTCAACAGGTCAACCTAACTGGAAATTGCAATGGGTCAATTGCGATTGGTCAATTAAAGTATTTTTGCAGTGTTATATTTAAAATTATATGGTTTCATAGTACAGCATCTTGGTCACATGACTGGCTGCTGGGCGCTGGTCACACCTAGGCTATTGCCACTTGCAAAGATGGCCATCTTTGATTTAGGCCTCTTAAGTTTATACCTTATTGCTCAGTCCGAGGGCCACTCACAGTGTGAAGTTAAAAAGCAGTGCCTTGTGTTGAGACACAGCATTTCTCTGATGACAGCAGTTCTGAGGGACATGTGCCTTTAGCCTCTCTTGAGGGGGATTCATCATGGTAAACACAATTAAGCGCGGATTGAGCCCAGAGCGTGTAAGGGGATTGGCTTGGCACGGCCAGATAATGCAGATATAATTGACTCTATTTTCTGCATTCTACGCACGGATTTTCGGGGGAATAAGACTCATTATCCGACAACAAATTAACAAGTCGCCAGTGAAAGGGGGTTGCTGAGCAGGCTCCAGCCCGGGAGAAAAGGGAGAGCCGGACTGCGCTCATTCTGGATACACAGCCACTGCTCCTGGTACCTTTTCATCTCTGCCCTCCCCCCAAAAACCCCAGTCAGAAAGCAAGTGCTCTATCCACTTCACTGTGTGAAGCTTTACCTCTATCCCCTTCTCTTTCTATGGCGGTGGCATCTGTCTGTTGCACTCCAGATTTTAAAAACCCCTGTGTCTAGTTTTGTCAATATTTAAAAAATTAATAAATCAATGACCACTGCTGAAAAAAGCAAAGTCTCTTATAATTAAAAACCTGTTTTATTAGCAGGACAGGGGAAATGCACAGGAAGTGTATTTATTTTTCAAGTCAAAGGTCGTTTTTAAAACCAGACAGAGGCACAATGAGTATCTCCTCATTGTATTGTTTTCATCCAATCTGCTGCCCTGATGCTACACAGCAAAAATGTTGGTGTAAATGTAACACTGCTGGTGTACATTTAACACCTTAGGGTGTTTATATGAGTCTGTGTACATTTAACACCCTGGGGTGTTTATATGAGTCTGAGGACCCTAGGGTGTTAAATGTACACCACCATTGTTGTACACTACAGTTGTTGAAAGTTCATGCATGTTACATGTTGACATATCAGACATTGATTAGCTACTTGTGTTGCTGTGCCTAGTTAAATTTTTAATGAGTGTATTCCAACCCATGTGACATGCTGTATGCCGGTCTGCTTTTCCTTACAGCCAAGCTCAATTACCAACTAAATATGACCAATATTAAATTAAAAGCTTTTTTTATATAAGATTTTTTATCTCACTGAATCTGCCGTTTCTGTACCTTCTAATTAGAAACGTGACAGTAACTAAAGGTGTTTTTCGAAGTCCGGTCTATTCATTTGAGCCCTTAAGAACACAAATTAGAAAGACAAATGTTCAAGTTTTCACTGAGTATTTGGCTGATGTGTCGTGGGCTGCAGAAGAATTAAACATCTAGCCTACAGTACTCTAAATAAATGTAACCTATTAAATCAGATAGGTAAAATTTAAAGATAGGTCCCAGGTTTGTTCAAGTGAGAGATATTTACGAACATATATTAAATTAACTTCACTCTCTAAATTGTAGGCACACTTCCAAAAGCGCATATTCCCGCTAATTTATCGCAGATCAAAAGTAGAAAACTTATTCAGTTAAGAGCTAAATTAAACCAAATTAAGATTTCGTAAGGAATTACAACTATGCATATTAAGCGTGTCTCAAAAGCTCGGGACACACCGTTTGAACACATATACATTACATTTACAAGTGGATAAAATGCATTAAAATGCACAGATTTGGTCAATGTGAACAACCATGGGCTATTTATAACTGACCTAAGCGTCATTTTTGAGCTCTTAAAGTGTTTTGGAGTGTACTACAATGGTTTTTATCAGCTAACTTAGGCTACGCTGCAACCCGTGAAAATTAAATAGTTTGTTTTGCATTCTTGTCAATGAAACAAATAAACAAAACTAAAATAATTCTAGGATTATTTACAAATGGGCAAAATATATGTAGTCCTCAACAAATACATGAATTGCTTACCAACAAGAGACAAACAGTTCAATTGGGGTAGATTTTTCACTAATCACAGAGACAGGGAAGATTCACTTTTTAAAAGAATTCTGTAGCATTTGTGGTTGGTTTAAAAAAACGTCAGAAAGACTGACCTAAAGTTTGCATTATCTTTTTTTCTGTTTTCCAGTAGTCGGTCTTTCAGATTACATTGGGGAGAAAAAATGCTTAAGAGCCGTAATGTGATGGGTTAACGGATCTGGACAGATTTGCACTCACCCAAAAATTTTACTAATCTCAGTATTACATATGGAAAGTGCCTTTAATAGTTTCAGGGAGTGGCCATAATTAGGCTATAGCCTAACGCATTACGACATCGTCAGCGCATAAACGCACCTACAGAGGGTGCACACAACCATCCAATTGAACAATTAAACAATTGGAAACATCACCTTTTAACTAGTAGGCCTACGCATTTAATACGGTCAATAAAAGAAAATTAGAAAAGAACGAATTAGCAAATATGCGAAAAAAGGATAAACCTAATATAGTTTATTAGACCTACTAAGATATTAGTGCTTGTGCATAGGATAACCCAGAACACCCAGAGACTAGTGTCATGTGACCATCTAGATCTGGGGGGTCGTGGGCTAGACTGGGATGTGCAGGCGAGACTCGTAAGCCAGAAGTTAGAATTTCGTGCATAAATTAGATTATACAAAACGCATAAATTATTTTAACAACGTATTTAGAAGTATTTTTGACAAAAGGTGTAGGCCGCCTACATACCTTTTCCATCCCTTTCGGGAACAGCTACTGTGGCGAGGCAATTTATCAATTTTGCTTCGCAGCGTCATAACTTGTTACCTCTATTACCACCTCTTATGTTAGATTTTACAGTCCTCAATACCTTTGTCCTTTCGATTTGTTGACACTTGACTGAAATACACATGCTATGTTTACATTGGCGTGTAAGTAACATGTTGAAAAAAATGAATACAGAATATATTGCGTCGCCTGGTGGCCAAAATTACAAGAAAGGTTTAGTTTTAGTAGTTCCACGACTGCGAGATTTAATTGGGTAAGGGGATTTTATTTGAAATCGCCACTCGATGGCGCTCCTTCACTTCAAAACCCCTGTCCCGTAAAATTAGTCAGCGTCCTCAGTTTGTTGTAAGAAGCCTACTGTCGGCAGGCTACATAAACAAATAAAAGGTTATACAGTGCTGAAAGGTAATCATAATAGCCTATAGTTTGTCAGGGTAGCCTATATGGTATAGGCTAGCCTATGCTATATGTGATGCCAAAATACACATTTCATGAAGTTATATAATTCCAACTTTAAAATAATTAATATTAACGTAATAGTCAATAATTAAATTGTCATTAGCTACTGAAAATCCAAACCACGCTTTCACTGAATCGCCAAATGTCATAATATATAGGTTCATTTTTTATTTTATTTTTTTTTTTTTAACAATCGTGTTACAACTTACGTTAAGTCACAACCATATGATTTTTTCATTAAGTGTTTTTTTTGGGGGGGGGGGGGGGGGTCGAGAGCTGTTTATTTTAGTAGCACATGAATAATTATTCATAAACGTTGTTGCCTATAGCCCGCCCGAGTTGTTGCCTATAGCCCGCCCGTTTTGGCTAAAAACAAATAGGCCTACGTCTCTTGTTGCTGCTTTGATCATTGTTGTTAACTATTTGTTTATTTCCTTGCTGCAGAAAATGCTACCTAACTGGCTCTGCTTATATGAATCCCGCTTACATGGAGACTACGGTGTTTACAGACTGAAATCTGCTTGGCGCTCCGATCTGGAGGAGTGGTTTTCCCAGCCTCAGCGCGTGAGGAAAGGGGTGGACTTTTGACAGAAGCAGTCGCTGTGTCTCTGTGTGCAATCGGTGAACACTGCTTTGGCACGTGCTCCGAGGAGGAGGGAGTGCACCGAGCAAGCGCACACAGGCGGCTGGCACGCGGACAGATGTCGCCTGGCTACCCTCCCTTCCTTGGCTCCCGCTCTTGTTGGAATGATTGACAAGAAGACATTCACCTAGCCAATCAGAGGGGACGGAGGCAAATTAACATAAAGAAGCCTGCTGCCTTTGGTTCCTTTGCGTGCTGCTGTGAACCGCCTCGCGTGCCGAAACAGCTGTGCGCAGATTAGGACGTGTATGGCTGAAACGATTGAAGTTAGTTTGGTTTGCAAAGTTACCGTATGCAAATAAACATCTGTAAGTAAATACATTTCCGTTTACATCGTCCATTTTATGACTGTATTTAATAATTATTTGAGTTTATGTAAGCCTATATTATATTGAAGACTGTAATTATATAAAATCAAAAAGTAAAAGGTAATAATAATAACAGCAACTATTATTATGATTAATAATAATAATAATAATAATAATAATAATAATAATAATAATAATAACATAATCATAGCTGCTTGTATGCACTAAATCAGAAATTAACTAAAATGTCCTCAGAACAGTTAAGTAGGCTACGGCAGCTAACTTTACAGTATAAATTCTTTCTTGAAATATGAAAAGGAATTGGTAGCAAACAGCCAACGCATTCCCTCAATTCCCCTTATCACTTCACAGCCAGCCCGATTGCGCTCGCTGCTTTGTTGTTTGTCCCTCCAGGGCTGATTGAGCAGCGCGTGACTGACAGCCCGCGGGGGTGTTGTCCAATGAGCAGTCTGCCCCGCGCCCAATGGGTGAGTCTGCACGCCTATTGGCTGCAACGAGTGTGGGAAAGAATGCAGAGAAGGTTTCACACGAACTCGCAGCTCGCAAGCCAGCTATAAATACCGCTGGCGTGTGGCTGCATGAGTCCAGACTTGCTAGACGTGGTGTGGCATTACGCATACTCGTGTACACATGACAGATCAGAGCACATAGTGATATAGCTGATCAAATTGACCTCTATGTTTTGCTGTCGTCATTTGGTCGTAGCCTAACATTTTCCTCTTTTTCGATGATCTGAAACATAGGGAATATCCGACTTGGCAAAACGGTGTTTCACGAAATCCCAAAAAGGATATTACTTTTTACCAATATTTTGCAAATTTGAGGAAATAATAGTGACGATGCCAGCAGACACCATGGAGAAACCTACGGCATCCCCAATAGCAGGTGCCCCTGCTTGTGGAACTCACACTCCAGACAAACCAAAAAATGCCAGTGAGCACAGAAAGGTAACTATACATTTTCTTAGGTTTTCAGTAGGCTACGAGTCTGCTAACCTTGCGTATTTGAATATACAAATCATTCGTCTCTGTTATTTTCCAGTGTGTAACTATGCTATTTTGTATCATTATTTGCAGTCTTCCAAACCCATCATGGAAAAACGTCGGCGAGCAAGGATAAACGAAAGTCTTGGGCAACTCAAAACTCTTATCCTAGACGCACTTAAGAAAGACGTAAGTCACTCCTCACTGAAAAAAATAACTTGGGGCTCATTTAATAAATGTCTTGGAGAATGGTTGATAATACATGTTGCTATGTATTTATGTAATTTGGGTTCATTTCTCTACAGAGTTCCAGACATTCGAAACTGGAGAAAGCTGATATTTTGGAGATGACAGTGAAACACTTACGGAATTTGCAGCGCGTGCAGATGACTGGTGGGTATCTTCCATCATGCGCATGCAGTTCTTTGTAGCTTTATGATCCGTTTATCGTTCGCCCTTAGTTGCAGTATAGTTTCGCCTTTTAAACATTCAATTGATATAAATTTAAATCTATTTGAATCAGCCATTGAGATACACTAGCCTATATTACAAATAACACGTAGAATATTTGCTGGATGTTTCAAATAGAATTAATTTATTTTCCTCCTTTATTCCACAGCGCTGACAGCCGACACAACGGTGCTCAGTAAATACCGGGCAGGATACAACGAGTGCATGAATGAGGTGACCCGCTTCTTGTCTAGTTGTGAAGGGGTAAACACAGAGGTCAGGTCCCGCCTTCTTACGCACCTGTCAGGCTGCTTGGGGCAGATGATCGCCATGAACTACCCACAACCATCCCCGGCGCAACAGGCTCAGCTCGCGCAGCCCCTACACGTGCAGTTACCTTCGACGTTGCCCATCAACGGCGTCTCTATGCCTTGCAAACTGAGTCCTGTCGAGGCAGTGTCGCCAAAGGTCTACGGGGGTTTCCAGCTCGTGCCCGCCACAGACGGACAGTTCGCCTTCCTCATCCCCAACCCAGCCTTCGCTTCTGCTACTACACCCGTTATCCCCCTCTACGCAAATACGAGTGTGCCAGTCACCGTCAACGCCAGCCCTATCCATGCCAGCTCTGTGCCCACAATGATCTCTCCAGTCCAGGGCATGACTTCGTTTGCCGGTGTTTCCCAGACCGTCAGTCCAATGAGTGTTAGTGCTGGTTCGGAGAGCAGCGAGTCTGTCTGGCGGCCTTGGTAGACTAACCAGGGGGGAATTACAGACTTAACAAAACAACACTTAACTTTTTCATTAAAATGGAAAAATAACTAAAACGTTCCGTTTTAAGGAACAGCGTTTATCTCCTGGTGGACTAGACTTATGTTAAAAGTTTTTGTTTTAATTTATTGGCTAATTCCAAAATTTGGGATGTTAGTAATAAACATGGTATTCATTCTTTTTGGAAATTTGAAAGTGTTTATACTGAAGTTTTTTTTTTGTTTCTGAAAAGATTTAGTTCTTTTTTTACAAACTTGTCAATGATTGTTCCATGCCAAAGCTGTTTTATATTGTTAGTTTTACATAAAGTCTCCCAAATGGGGAATTTTGGAATTAATAAATCAAACGTATGAAATACAAAACTGCTTCTTTTTTACATTCCATCTCGCAAAGGCGAACGGTCGGCTATGTGGTAACGATTTTATGTGCATCGAAAATGATTTAGACAGCCAGTTTGAAAAAGTTATTTTTTTATTTTATTTACGTGACTGATCAAAGGCAGGTTTGTGTAGGCTAATTTGCATTGCGTAGTGTAACTTCAAAAGTTGTGTTTGGGTCAATTCAAACTAGGTTGAGGGGGCTTTAATTGTTGGCAATTTGACATTTGTTTGTATTTTCTTTTCAGTACGAAATGATTGGGCAAAGGCGCATGAAAGTGTCTTATACTGTGCCAAAACGTTTTGTGGTTGCGATCAAAAAGGCAATTATGAATCCAAATTCTAGACTTAAAACGTCATATAACAGTTACAACTTTACTTAGTGTAGTTATGTGTGGTATTTTATGACATTCGCTTAAAACTGAAGCAAATGGAGCATAAACCCTCGTTCGCAAGTAGCCGACTGCCAAGAGTCGACTATACAGAAAGCAAACAAATAGGCTTGCGAAAAAGAAATAGAGCAGCATTTTACCTCCCATTGGCGGGAAATTCAGATGTCTTTTCACAAATAATAATGGACTCCAGTGACAAAGGCGGGAGAATATTTTTTTCTTTTGCAAAAAGGTAATTAAAATATTGAAAGGGGTCCCCATCCTGTATGCAGCGGGATCTTTAAGAAGTCTTAAGCCCTATTCATGGGCCTGGGAAATTCGCTTTGGGGTTAATGTCACTAACAGATTGCCTCACTGAAAAGAGAATAAAAAGAGAATATGGAAGGATCTTCGCTTCCTTTTGTGCCTCAATTGCTCAGTTCCACTGGGCATACCTGAATGCGCGGGAGGGTGCCTCCTATATGAATAGGACGCATTTTTCGCGCGTTTTAGCAGCTGTTCGCTGCTTTTACTCTGAATTCTTAAATTGAGTAAAGGGGAAAAAAAGTAGGTCCCATAACACCCAGAAAAAGAAATGGGTTACCGAATGCATCTGACCAAGTAATTGTTTAGACGTCGTATTGCTAACACTCACACACACATTCCGCAGGTAATATGTCACTCCATTCATCCCACTTTACTTTAGCCCTTTCCCTATGGAACGGATGTAAGCCTATCTTTCCGTGCAGACTAAGGTCTGGACCTTGGAGTCGTGTTTCTGTGGCTGTCAGCGTAGCGCTTGCCATGTGCCTGCCACTTGCAATCAGCGGGCCCACCTTTCCGCGGTTAAATTGCACTCTCTACTAACTGGGGGTCGTATCAACGGTCCCCAGAACTCGATGCATTCCTCAGGTAGTGCTTCCACCTGTACATTGAAAATCGTCGAAAGTTTTTAAAAGAGCAGGGTTCCAATATTCAAGTAGCACATGCCTATTTTAATCAGCAGTCTGAAATTTTTGGGAAGCGTTCCGTCATGAAAGGGCTTTGAAATAGCCTATAGTTTAGCATCTATTTGTTCCAGTATTTACCGATGAAGGCTATCACTTATGTCACAAGTTTATTCAACCTATTTTGTAAATTGGATTTCATGGGGGAAAGAACCATTTGTGTCCTTATAAGTATAGAATATGTAGGCGTATTTCAGTGCTATCGAATATTAATTATGTCAGATCTCATATGGAGTTCAAATACATCATGATTTGTTTATTTCCACAATCCAAAACGCTTGCTTCTTGAATTTGTAGGAGGATACATATACATGTAGATAAATATACTTTGCCAAAATTGACTGAAGCAGAAGGTAGAACGACGTATTGTGTTCCTTTATATTTCATTGACTCATCTGAATTGAACTCAGAAACTGCGAGCCAACAACGTATAAAAGCCTGCATTTGCACGTATGCATAACTGGAACGCTAGTTGGCAGTGTGTGGGCTTTGCGGCTGTTCCTCGTGCCTGCGTGTCTGAGTTAATAGTTCAGAGATGCCTGTGTGGTGCTGAGGTCGTGAGAACCGAGCGAACTAGACTGCTTGCGGCCGGGCAGGGAGCCAATCATTAAATCCCCACTGGCAGTCCGGGTCGTGCTTTGGCCGCACCAGTGCTCTCTGGAGGTGAGGAGGCGCACGCGCGCGGCCGCCGGGATGTGAGCCTGGAGTCTGCAATAATTGCAAGAGCCTTTGCCTGGACTTAACTGCGCCCACACCCATCCGCAACAGAATTATTGCACTGCTCGCGTACTGTCCACATTCCTTGCAATGCTAAATAGTCTATAACGCAGACAGTGCGGCTATTGGCCCCTTTTTATGGTACGAAAGATGAATGATGTGGTTGTGAATTTGTGATTTCTTTTATATTGTATTGCCATCACACACATTTATTTAACAAACATCAGTTAAAATCATCCAATAACCCCCCCCCCCCCCCCCCCCAAAAAAAAAAAAAAAAAATCAGAAAGAAAAACAAACAAACAAAAAAATCATTACAAGTAATAATTTGCTGATTTTTTTTTTGGAATTTTTAAGTGGCGACAGATATAAATACCATTGCTCTCATAGCGAAAAGCAGAATAGGCTGATGTATAGGCTAAATTGAAACGCGTGGGCCGTAGCAAAGCCAAACAAACATGTTTATAACACGTTGCTATAGCTAGCAATAGCCTACTCTAGTTTAATGATGCTTTAATGGTTTAATGACCAAAATAAAGAAATACAAAGGCTAATGATTTTGGAACAAGTCGCCTATTTTTAATTTATATTTTGTTGCGTGGCATTGACATCTATTTTGCGCGGAAAACGTTTTGCTACTTGCCTTATTGTTTACCTAATTGTCTCATCGTTTATATTTTTGATAGTTAAATCGAAAATACTGTGAGCAGTATCTTCAAATTAGCATATTACCAGATTCTCACTGTCGGTCCTCCGGGATTTGTAATTGTCCACAAATCCAACTCACCCTGGCCATTTCAACAAATTAGGAGGTGACTGAGAAGGGGTAATGCGACACGTGCAATATTTCTTTCAACCACGAGGAGGTAGGCTATATTGTACCCTATATTATGCCATATATGACGCATGCACGGGCGATATTGCAAAATATGGAAGAGTAGTAAAATTGTCAAAAAGTGTCATGAGTTCGGAGATTCATGTTTATTATGGCTCCAGAGTGAGGATTTAAAATAGTTACATTCACACAGAGATTATATCATACACCTTTAAATCATTATCCTACATGAAAAGTGCAGTCTTCCAGCGAAGCTTATTCCCAAAAGTTGAGTCCTCCGCTGTTTTCGTTATGTCATGTGTGATTATGGACTGCTAGATGAAAAAAATTATTCCGTACACGGCTAGGACCCGAGGACCCCTTTTTTACCTCGAACGTCCTTGACTAAAAAGCCACCTATTTAGCCATTTTGTGCCTTCTTCATTCACTCAGCAAACTAACATGAACGTGGAGGGTTATGCGTTTGACCATCAACTTAACTAAAGGGGTAGTCTGAATAAACATGATAGCGTTGCCAGAGCCCTTATAATTGAGAGTCTCAGAGCAGGAGGCGCTGATCTGGGATCATATCCTTTTAGCTCATTGCAAATAGGCTAAGGGTATGGAAAAGAGTGGAACATTGTGTTGTTTTTTTGAGTCCAAGATCACGCTGTTATTTATAGCCTATCTAAGCCATGGGGGTTTTCAACTTGTTCTGATCCAAGGGCCTGCACACAGGGGACCCCCATCATGAGTTAAAAAGCGTTAAAATAAATAATTAAAATGGTTTCATATTTTAAAATATTTTTCCAAATTCATATACTGTATAGTCATTGCATATCTCACCAGGGATCCTCTACAGTACTTTCAAGGACACCCAGGAGTCTGGGGAGCTGCTGTTGAAAACCCAAAGCACTTAGTCGTGTCAGTGGCAGACAGAGAGAGAGAGGGGGGGGTAAAAGGAGGAGGTGAAAGGGGTGTATGCAGTCCTGTAGGGGCACGCCAAACCTCACATATCACAGCCCTGGATGCCGTGCAGCGCACAGATCCTTGTCACTTGTCGGCAGGACATAATTCTTCTGCTTCACCAGGTTTCACTTTTCAGCAGGGTCTCTGGTTACGGGACACCGGTCGCGTTCGGCTTAAGCTGCTCGAATAGCACAGATTCTGTCAGAGTAAAGACCCCCCTCTTCAGGTCAAAGGTTTCTTTTAAGTATTTATACACCCCACTCCTGACTAGCCTTGAGGGAGAGCACTCCTTAAATTAGAGCACATTTTACATACTCCTCTGGTGGGACTCCTAGGTCTCCTAGCTGTACAAGATTATTCAGCTATTCTCACATGGGTTCAGAAATCTGGTTTTCTTAGAAAGGTACAAACTGAATACATTGAAAGGTAGCCAATGCAGTCTTTGCTCCTGCTGAACACTGAAGGCCTACACAAACCCTGATTTGCCGACTGTGAGATTTTTAAAAGGGTAGTGCATAATGCATCATAATCCAAGGAGATTCAAAATGTTCTCTTTGGGACACTCTTTCTGTATCTCTAAGAAAATAAGCATTGAGCTGAAGCCTAATTAAAATCCACTGTGATTCAATAAAACATTAACAAGTACAAGGGGGGTGAATACTTTCTATCGGCACTGTATTTACATCAGGAAAAATAAATTGGTGATTTTGTGACAGCATTATTCAGAAAATTGTACAGAATATTGTAATACCCACAGTTTTATTTATATTTTTTATGGATAAATGTAGGCTACTCTTGATTAACCATATCGGAAGTCAAGGTATAGGCTATATTAATAAACGTTCATTTGAAAAAACACCAAAGTTTGCTTGCTATAACTTTGAGCGCAGTGCGACATACAGCTAAAGAGATTTAGCCTTCCTCTTAAATGTATCATAAGCTCTGAAATTATTTATGAAATTATTATTTGTTTTTATTGAACTGGACCCTGTTTTGTCCTTCACCCAAGTACATTCTATAATTAGACAAAGCCAATGAGAATGCTACAGTTTACTTGTAGCATCAATTACTTGTGGATTACTTTTTAATTATTAAAATAATTTAGACAATTATTAATCAAAATGAAAAAAATTGTTTTAATTGTTACACACCCATCATATTTCATGCCCGTAATTGCTGTGGGCTGATCATAGTGCCAAAGTGGTGTGTCGCCAGAAATATCTCCACACTATATTGGGTGATAGTGTAACGAGATGTCCGTTGCCAAGTTGGTTAGAGGATCCAAGGCAAATTTAAACTTCATCATAAAGACGGTGTTTATAATTAAGGTGTTTTTCAACAGGATAAAAAAAAAATAATCATTAACATTCTATTGTTAGACACTCCTTGGACCACTTCAACATAACAAAAAAAGTTAATTATGTTAGTTTTTCTATGCATCCTACCATACATTGTAATAAATGCATTCAACAAGTCTTAAGTAGAGTAGAGAACAACAACCTGTGCATGTGTATAACTCTAAACCTGACGAGTGTCCCTATGTTTTCCTTTTTTTTAAAAAAAAAGCTTTTATCATCTCATTACACTAGGATAATTATTTTCTTAAAATTAATTTAATTAATTGATTTATTAGTTTAAAGATATTTTTCTCAACTCCCTTGTACATTCTTCATTCATATACATGTTTGAGACATGCAGTGACAGTGTATTTGTTGCCTTGTATGTAGTGATCATTTATAAATTCATCTCAAAATCCAGTATCAGTGTGTGTGTGTGTGTTTGTTTGTTATGTCCCCATATACACTTTCTAGTTAAACATATTTTGAAATGCATTACAATGATAATTATTTTTTCATACCCTCACAGATACAGTAAAATGTTCAGTGTTAAATCAACTCTTACAGAGTTTATATGAGTACACTATGGCTATGGGCACATATAAACTTTGTTGTGTTATAAAACTGAGTTGAATTAGCACCAGACATTTTACTGTGTATGGGCTCAATAGAATGGTAGAAAAAAAACACAGTGCATATGTAGACCCTGGGCCCAGTTGTTCAGAAGTAATCTGATCGGATCTCCGCTATTGGATTGGATCAGATCATGAAAATGGGTTGTTCAAAAGAAAAAAAGGATTCTGAAATCGGATTAGATCACGTAATCAAGTCTTGGTTTTGATCTGGATCAAACCTTCAGTATGTGTTGTTCAAAAGTTTTTAGTATTGGGATACCTTTGATCCAAAAAATCAGGATTATCCTGATCCCAGCAGAAGGGTGGATTCAGGGTGGATTTCAGGAACAAAATGTAATAAAACTTTAAAATTGGTCAAATAATACAACATTTGTATCATGTAGTATATATACATTTATTTATATTTTGCACTTGATTTGTTTAACCGTTACAGGGGGGGATGGTGACTAGAGTTGGGGGGCAGAAGGGATTAGGAGATTTTCCTTTATACAAATCCATGGATTTAGCCGTGACCTCCCAGGAAGTCTGAATGTTGAAGGGCTGATATCCGGCCGTGAAGGGATTTCATTTGGCTATGGGGGAGGAAAGGCAGGGGAGAGGTTACTCTTAATTATAATAGTAACTTATATTATATAAAGTTTTCCAATTGTTTTTCTGTGTGTAATTATGGCTATAAACACACTAAGCAGAAACCAAACGAGTGGCCGTTTCTGTCACTGATGGACTTCAAATTTTCTTAAATTAATTTAGCTTTATATTGTAAACAAGCTATTCCTCTCTGACGGGCGGGTATGGGGTGTGTATGTATGTGTGTGTGTGTGTGGGTGGGTGGGGTGGGGGGTATTCAGAGATGTCGTGTCTTGTTTTTGGCTTCGAGATTCTTTTGTTGCGATCACTTAGATTAACAGGAAGTGGAAATATTAGACCTTGCTTGGGGGAGGAGGAAAGGATGCAGGTGTCAGTGAGTGATGATGTCATTGGACTGAATGCACAGTGAGTCAGACTTTTGTGTCTCAAAACTCCTGTGGTATACATACAAGTCTCAGAAGGAAATCTGCGTGGGTTGTGTATACACTAGAATTTAACATTCAATATTAGGTTAATGTTTATGTATGCATTCAATTGTTTGAAAAGCCAGCATTAAACCATTACCCAAATTAAGGTTCACCATGGCAATGAGCCGTTTTGAGGACCCCTCCTCTCAGGACAGGGGCATTTGAGGTTTGGGGTAGTGGGGTCACAGCTCCATGGGTCCCAGCCCTGTTGAGTCAGGCACTGTCGCGCCACATGCCTGGACTTGTCCCAAAGCGACACCTGAGAGGAGCTTACTCACAGCTCTGACTCGTGTGTGTGTGTGTGTGTGTGTGTGTGTGTGTGTGTGTGTGTGTGTGTGTGTGTGTGTGTGTGTGTGTGTGTGTGTGTGTGTGTCTGTGTTAGCATCTGTGTGTGTCTGTGTGATAGAGCTCCCAGACCAAAAAAAAAACAAAACAATAATCATAACTTTTGAAACTCTCTTTTTTTACAGTGGCCTTTAGGACACTGTTAATCAGGAGATTGTATTTAGTCAGTAGAGCCTTAACGCAGGACCCCAACATGCTGTGTCATCGATCGGCCGAAGCCCTGCATTAGGTGAGGGTCAAAGGGGGACTGCATATTCGTACGGTGGCGGTCATTTTCCTCCAGTCTTTTTTTCCTGGGGTGCGGATGCAGGCATGTGGCATATTGTCCTCGAGCAGGATGTCCTGGTGTCTGAGCCCCGCCCGAGGGGGGGGGGGGGGAGCGGGGTGTCTGTAGGGTGTGGGGACAGAGGGACGAGGTGACAAACCTCTTTGCCAGATGTTAGATTTTCCAAAGATAGCCACCACTTTCAAGATTGCCCCCTTCCCTCCGACCCTTTCAAAAGGACCAGCCAGTCTTCCTTCCTCTTCTTCCTCAGTCTCAGTTCCCTGCGTGCGCTTCTGGATTATAAAACAAAAAAACATCCAGTCACAGACAGTAAAAGGAGTGAAACAGTACCCTCTCCTACCCTCTCCTACCCTCTCTCGTCCCTCATTTTAATGCAATTGGAAAGTAAACTCTGCCCCCCCTCCTCCGCATGGCGCTCCTGTTGTTTCTCATGTAAAACGCTGAGCAGTGTGTGTTCCACTTGATGGCTTTATTGGGTTTGATTCTCATGCAAAGCCCCCGGGAGCAGGCAAGTGTCGGTGAGTGGAGCTTTTCTACAAACAAAACAAGCCCAGTGAATGATGGAGGAGAGGTGAGCTTACGCAGCTGGGCACACAGGCAGTGGAGCTCTCATCTCCGTTCCCTGACTCTGGGTACAGTGGAGAGTGTAAAACAGGGGCCCTCGTCTCTGTCCCCTGACTCTAGATACAGTGGAGATTGGGTTTCAGTGGGCAGCTTGAGAGGGTAACATTACTGTAACTCAGGCAGCAGTGTGGTATAATGGTTAGGGAACTAGGCTTGTAAATTATAGGCTGCATGTTTGATTCCCAGGTAGGACACTGCCATTGTACCCTTGAGCAAGGTCACTTAACCTGTTTATATAAGTGGGTTTACTATGTAAAAATGAAAAAGTTGTGTAAACTCACTCTGGATAAGAGCGTATGTTGAATGCCCACAATGCAATGTAAAGTCATGTAATGTAGCTCCCATGGAATGATTAGAGGGACAAGGTATTATATAAAAAAACTGCCACACACCCTGCCCCTCCATTTAATCTCTGCTGACAATTACCAGAGTATTAATCATTCTTGCCTACCAGTAACACTCATCTAGTTCAAACCTTCTTGAAGAGGGTGATGAGAGAGGCTGGAATAATAAATGTGTGTGGTGAGATAAGACTAAGACTAACAGACACACACTCTCTGACACACATGTGCTGGTAATGCACACAGACACACTCAGGCACGCACACACACACACACACACACACACACACCTGCCTTCGAGGTTAGAGGTAGAGTGTATGGCTGTGAGCCTGAGAAAAGCAAACAGGAGAACACAGGGTGTCTTCTCTCCCACCGTGCTGCTAATGAGGAGAGTGACTGTGAGAGGAGAGGTACAGTCTTACCACATTACATTACATTACATTACAGGCATTTAGCAGCACTCTCTCCTGTGTAAGTATCCATCGTATCCATTTATACAGCCCGGGTTAAGTGCCTTTGCTCAAGGGTACAACAGCAGTGTCAGATCAGGAATCATAACAAGCCTCTATGAGAAGTGTTTCTAAGCTATTAGCAATGGTTTCTTTTTTCACGACTAATGTTGAAAATGAAAAGTAAAAGACGGCTTGATTAAAGGAAGCTGTGCAGTTACTGTTGACATACACTTTCTAAAATCATCATGTCTTTGGCAGTATTATAAATAATAGCTATTATCATAAGTATACATGTACCTTTAAAGCACTTGTATTCATTTTAATGTAGGTGTGGAGTAAAAAAAAAGAAGATACTTGTCCTCCAGCCCTTTTGATGCATGTATGAAAAAGACTATAAAGACTGGCTGAATGGGGTTCCCCCCTGCGACAATGCAGAACAAGGGTCTTCCTGTTTGCGGCAAGCAAATATATTTATACAGGTCAGTGATGATGTGCAAATCCTTCAATAAAAGAGTTCACAGGCCTCACTGTGAATTGCCTCATTCTCTGCTCCTAGGAACCCCACTCTCAACCCAAGACAGATTAAACTGATGATAGGGAGTCCTTTAATGTTGGGGGTCAAATTGACCCCAAAAGTTTAAAATGACACAAAAATATTGTAATAGAAATATTTTGACACTTTCTGTGTCACCTTTTGTATATCTCCCAATTGACTCGCTTTTTATCCCTAAATATTAAAAAGCTGTGGTGAAAACATCTCAGATAAGAGCCTGAGGTAAGTGACAGTTTGTGAAGTTTAAAACCTGTATGTGAAAGTGCCACCAGAATCACCCACAAAATATCAGAGATAAAAAAATGTAAAAGGGTTGTGTATTATCTTACATGTTATACAGCTACCCCACAAATCACCCCCCCACACACCACATTAGAATGCAGAGTCGATACAGGACTTTTTGAATTTATATACAGGACTTTATATTTATCGCGTGTTTACTATTTAATCCCATCAAATTATCAAAAGTCATATAGTGTGAAGACGACAAAATAAGGTTAACTGGTTTTTAAGAGATGTCAAACATTGCATCAGGTCAAATTGACCCCAAAACATAATATGAGGGTTAAAAGAACAAGCAACTTAAAAAAATAAATAATAATTTTTAAAAAAGGACAGGACAAGTCACAGGTGTTTCCTATGTGGGCGTAGGACAGTGGGGGTGATGCTGGAGGTGAGGGGGGGTGGTTGGTTTTGGGGGGATGGCACCCTGTCTCCAGTATGCTTTCCCACACTGAATGACATGTCTGGCCTGCTGTGTAATCAATGCTCTCCCCTTTGCTCCTGGTCCCATTGCACGAACACCAGGAGGGAGCTCTGGTATCGATCGCTATCCCATCTATCCTACAGGTACCCTTATTGTTCTTTATTGCTCTCTCTCTCTCAAGCTGTTCAATACTTCGTTTTGGATGTATCAGTCATTCACTCATTTCATTTATCTTTTGTTTCCTTAAGAATCAATGTTCAGTTTTTATCCCCTACTACCCATGATTTAACTCCTGAAATTACTCGCAAAAGTCTATCGAACATTTATTTTCACAGTGCACCGTGTCCATACCTACAGCAAATCTATTTATATTTACAGAGATGTATGCATGTCCTGCTCTGTATGATTCTTTATCACTTAGAATACATGACACATGACGCCTAAATAATTTGTATTTGCGAGGGTTAAACCAACACCCGATGTCTGCGTCCCGTGGTTTAGGATTCACATACAAATGAGCGCAAATAAGAGCCTGATTACAGACGCGGGCTCTGCAGTAACCCGATCTCCGTTTCATCTCTGTGGGCTCCCCGTCTCTCTCCTTCAGATCCTAATCTCATGCCCTCCCCTTTCCTCCGCACATGCTCTCCTGCCGGGGAGGCTATTCTCCTCTCTCTGTCATTCCCTCCTGCTACACTGCAACCTACCTACGCTGCAATAGAGTTTCTCCCTTTAAGTGCGAGATACCTCTCAGATTTATCCAAGTATGAAACTTGTAAGAATTACTGTGTTAACACTACTATCTAGAGCACGGGTGTCCAATCTTATCCGAAAAAATGGCAGATGTAGGTGCAGGTTTTTGTTTTAGCCCAGCACTATGACACCTGATTCTACTTATGAAGTCTTGATTGAAGACGACGATTAGTTTAATTAGTTGAATCAGGCGTCGTAGTGCTGCACACACACTGACCCATTTTGGATAAGATTGGACACTCCTGATCCAGAAGGATGTGTTGCAGTAAGTAGACTGCCCGTGTCCTCGAAGGTCTGGCTCGTATCAACACACATCAGGCTGCACAAAGTCGGAAGGTGTTCCTTTCCATTGGTTTCCGCCCATTGAGGTCCGTACGAAACTCTCTGCCCAGGCGCAGTGGCTCGCCTGACCCTGTTTATCGCATCCAGTGCCCTTCCCTTTTGATGTACCCACTTACCCGTTCTCCGCTTCCACAGGCACAAACAGTCCTCCGAGTCCCCTCCTCTCTTCCCTTACCGTCAAACGATTCCGATCGAGGAAAGCTTTATTGTCCGTCTCTCTTTGTAGTGCCGTTTTTATCATTCTGGAATGCGCTTCCTCTCGCAGGCTTATTTTTGGACACTACATCAGGTACAAGGTCCTCTAAGGATGAATAAAATGAGTATGCCAGTGCTGACTTGCTGGTTACAGCCGGTACAACACCACACAGTGTTCCCTACACGGAAGCACATGTTTTTGGGTGTGTAGTTTGGGGGTCACCAGGGTGAGGAGCGAGCGTCCATGCTCTAGTGTGAGACTCCGGAGGGGTCCCATCATTGACCTTGGGAGGTACCTCTCCAGCTCTAGGTCTTTAGGGGCACCATGCAGCTGTGGAGTGGGGAGTCCACCAGAATGACCAGGAATCCATTTTTAGAAGGTGCAGTCCTCCCCAATAGATCATCAAGATGGCCAAGAACCAATTGTCAAGACTATCAACTCACATGCACACCCACCCAGCTCTGCATGTGTGTTTCAACTCAGCATTATTTTGGGGTGTAGGGCAGGGGCTCTCAGAGGAAACACCTGGTAACTGGTAATAAAGTGCTTCTGTATTGCGTGTGAATGCGGTCACCTCTCGCTGTTGCGTGTGAATGCGGTCACCTCTCGCTGTTGCGTGTGAATGCGGTCACCTCTCGCTGTTGCGTGTGAATGCGGTCACCTCTCGCTGTTGCGTGTGAATGCGGTCACCTCCCTGTTGCGTGTGAATGCAGTCACCTCTCGCTGTTGCGTGTGAATGCTGTCACCTCTCGCTGTTGCGTGTGAATGCTGTCTCCTCTCGCTGTTGCGTGTGAATGCGGTCACCTCTCGCTGTTGCGTGTGAATGCTGTCACCTCTCGCTGTTGCGTGTGAATGCTGTCTCCTCTCGCTGTTGCGTGTGAATGCAGTCACCAGTGGAGCAGGTCACCTGACAGGAAGGCACTCTACTGCAGCTGAAGGGCTTCCTGCTGGGAGCACTGGGAGGCAGGCCCAAGGTCTGGGCTCAGTTCAGTCACCCAGGGTCCTGTATACACAGCATTGCTGGATCAAAACTTGACCACTATTTTTCAATGAGGGCAAAGTGCTATTGTATGACACAGACAAATAACACATTTGTCATTAACACAGACTAATGACAAATAAAAAAAGTCTATGACAACAATCAGAACATATGCACCAGTAGTCAGCTATGGACATGGTAGACTTTCTTTATAGTTCCTGTAGTGCTACCTCAGTCTTTTCTGCATTAATGAATCATAGTATTGTTCTTGACACTGTTTGAAGCTGCAGAGTGAGCCGATGTAATTTGAACCCACGTTCCATGAGGGAACAGTTCCTTTTGAGCTGGGGCTTTCTCCAGGTGAGTGGCAGGTTGGAGCTGTCCGTGCCGCTGGTGCTGAAACGCCAATGGCTCTCAATGGTTTATGACTGGCTGGAGTTTCTCGGGCGGGCTGGCTGGAGTCGCTCCACATTCCTGAACTCCCATCGCTCCGGGCCTCGTGTCAGTTGACTGTAGGTGTGTGGCAGCTGCCAGTCCTAAGAGCTCTCGAGGAGTGGGCCCACAGGCCACAGCATTCCTCCATGCCTGCAGCTCATTCCTCTTTCTACGAGCGATGCCACGGGACAGCAGGTGGCATGACTTATTCAACCACCACTCCACAAACCTTATTGGGGCATTGAATAATGAATATATCTGCTGTCAATATCTGACAGAATATGAGCACTAACAATGTAAAATCGAGGCACGGTATAACAGTTAACAGTTTAGTTTAATATACTTGAAATATGAGTGAAATCGTGAGTTGATGAGTTGAAATAAATTTGCTTATGGATTACTGAAATAATTTAACACCAAGCAGTACATTTCATTAATATTACATCTATGAAGTAATTCAACATGCATCTCAGTCAAGTGAGTTTTTTGACTCAAGATTCCACAGCACTGCAATGTGAGACACTCTATTTGCATATTGCTTACAGCAGTAAATACATTTGACAGCTTTCTTTGTAATCTGAATGCAGGTTTGTTTTAACCCGAGTTTTACAACTCAGTAGTTCTATTCTCACATTTCAAATGGAATGCAGGCAGCATCACACAAATGCGTGAATCTATAAAAGACGGGAATTCTGGCATCGCAGTCAGGTTATGTCCTGGAATTCCAGGGGGTGAACTTTTCTACACCAAGCATCCCAAGAATTTGGGTGTTAGCCGTGGGAATACGCAACTTCATCAATCGTCTACAATCAGCATCCATTATCATTCCATTCCAGCTGATATCACAGCTTAAATGAAGAGAAGGAATACGAGTCATTTGTCTGAAATTGTAATTGTAATCTAAATACAAGTAAAGCCATAAAGAATGCAACACATTTTACAGCTGCTTCTGAAAATAAAATATTGAAATTGGACAGATTTTTACAAGATCACATATTGGCAAATATTTGTTTTCAAAATAAAAGCAGTTGCATTTGAAGGTTTTCTACTTTTATTACATTTGCATTCATTAAAGCAATTGTTTAATAAGATGCAATTCCTTTTTACGTATTACAAAACAGATTGACAATTCCCCCTTTTCTAAAGAGAGAAGAAAATGCCCTATAATGCCCGTATTAATGTAGGAGCAGGTGGTTAAGAAACCTTTTGTAAATCACTAAGTGATTAATTCCCCCTACTTCACGCGCTGGCTTTTCTGCTTCTGTTTTACTTTTTGTGCATCGGCTTCTGAAACTTTATATAAAAAGTTTATTTTACCATGAAATGAGTAGGCACGGCTAAATGGCCAACTTTTGGGGTTTTGTCAGGCGAAAGGGAGGGGGAGCTATTGGGGGTCTGCAGACCAGGCAGGTTGGGACCATATGTCATCATTCCGGGCCATTGTGTGGGCGGGTCTCTCTGGCAACCGCATCAGCCGGGGCCATTGTGTGCCGAGGCTCAATAGCCCATATATTCATTGCTGGGCTAATGCAGGCCCCGCAACAGAAACAAATTGATACATACAAGCTCCAGCCCCATTTGGGCTCACATGACACATTTCAAAAGAACAAAAAAGAACATTTTAGCCTGTTGAAAATCTTGAGAAAAGATTGGTCGCCATGGGGATAAAGCAGTGGGCTGGACATGGCCCATTAAACTCCAATCAGATGTAGATTTCAGCTGCCCTGGACTCACAGGCTGGGCTCCCCTTCACAACCGCAGACACACATTAAACAGTTTGTTTGCCGATTCACATGTCATTTTAATGGCTTTTTATTGGTTTCCTCTTTGTTAAATGAAAAGAATTACAAAACTTTGCTGATTTATATCTCAGCTCTTGAGAAGGATGCCTGCAATACCATCATCTTGCACTCTATTTCAAGTGACAGAGGGAAATGCCATTTAATGGTATTTAAAGGACTTCCTCTTTTTAAAAGTTGCTTATTTGGGATCATATTGATGATCAATTGATGCCTCAGAAGGAATCCCGTGAAATCAGTATTAAATCCAAATATACATCAGATCTGACATACAGTATACAAGACATACTTCAATGTATTTGGAATAGATATGTTTAACCGGTATGGAATTATTTTAGACAACGGCATTAAGATTTCACTGCATGGAAATTGTCCAAAAAATGCTTATATTTAAAAACAACAATATCCTGGCATTTTGATTGGAGATTTTCAGATCTGTGAGCCAAGAAATGTTTTGCAGAGTGTCTCCCGTGCACAGACCAGTTGTTTGTCTGAGTTAGAACCAAACACCGCCAGTCGCCACGCAACGATGTCGGCCATAAATTATCCGCCAGTTTTTTTTTTTTTTTTTTCCACCACTTTTCTTGCGCGCGAGCCATCAGCTGTGCCTTGGATGACCGGCCGCATTCCTCCAGGGGCTTCACATTACAGACACGTGGGCCTCCTCTCTCTCTCTCTCTCTCCCCCCTTAAAAAAAAAACTAAACAAAACAGTCGCTGTGGCCAAGCGAGCGAGGTTTTTTTAATGTTTTACTTTCTTCAGTGTGTTTGTTGAAAAGTGAATGAAAGACAGGAAGCTGTGGGGGTGGAAAACCGTTCTTGCTGCCACTGGGCACTGCAGTTCTCCCCTCCCGTGACTAGGCAGTGAAAATATTTTGCTTCACTCCAGGATAAAAGTACTACATAAGTACTGCCTGTGGAGCTGCTGTTTGTATTGGGCTCGTGCACTGTCTCCTGTTATTATAGTATGTAGCTTGATTATGCCTCAAACAAACATTTATCCAACATTAAAGTAAAGGTCACAGAGACCAGTGGACGCTTACGCCACAGAACATTGTCTCCTCTTGGGCTGGTTTCAGGGCCTTTTTTTGTTTTTGCAGAGCTGTGAAGTCTTTTGACAGGGTTAAAGAGGACCTCGCCAATTCCCCCAGAGACCTCAGGACAAGAGACGCAATTCATTGTCCCTCAAAACATTTGATTTGGGCTTCTTTCACCTTTGGGAAGCTTTGGCTGTATGGATCCTCCTGAAGGGGGAAAAAAAGGGCAGCATTCTTACATTGTTTCGCTGGATCTCCCACTTAAAAGCATTGAACAGGCTTCCCCCGGCAGCCAAAGCACACTATCCCCTATAACCCTCCACAAGGGCCAGACTATTCAAAAGACAGAGGGCAGAGCTGCAGGGTGTTATCCTGTAAAGGCACTGTTTTGGATGGGGCTGATGTTCAATCAGGACTGTGCCTGTTTTGTTTTGTTTTGACTGTGGCTAACAACCCTCTGGGGAGTTACATGATTGGCTGTGGTGTCTCCCAGAGTGGGAGGGATTTCGGTCACTGGACCATCCATGTTTCTTTGTGCACCAGTAAACCCTTTCTAGCCAATCAGGAACCCCCAGACTACCTTTTTAGCCCAATCAGGTACCCACAGACTGCCTTTCTAGCCAATCAGTTACCCACAGGCTGCCTGCTCAAGCTGCAGATGAAGTGTCCTCCTCCAATTCAATGCCTGTTTGAATTTATCTGGTGGATTGTGGAGCGAAGAGAAGAATCAGGTGTTTTGAAGTACGGCAGTTGCTTGTCAGCTCTCTTCCAAATTGATGAAGTTGCAATGATGTGCACATTCAAAATTAGGAGAAAACGGGAGTACATTTTTGTAGTTCCGTTTTTTTTACCTTATAAAACTCACATACTTCCAGCTCTGATGATGAAAGGGTAAGATCTTGTTGAAATAGAAATTCAGGCCATGATTTATCCATAACAATAGTAACTGGATGGCCCTTGTCAGACTGGGGCTACTGATCACTTACGTGGTGGAATTATTTTGGGTTGTTTTTTATGGCTTGTGCATCGTGCTGTGCTTAGTCTGATATTGAGGGTACAAACTGTTATACTTTGTGGTTGTTTAGCCTGCATGCTTATCATACTAAATGAGCCACTGTTTCACCCTCTCTGTCTACACCACAAAATGCACTGGCATCTGAAAGTGTCACACTCAACAAGCGCAAGCGTGAAAGACCTGCTCCCACTCAAAAATCCACACTCTACATATTAAACAAAAGTATTTCAATTATGATGTCACATCAAAAATAACTTTGGTTCCAGACAGGCTTGTCTTAGGCAGATCAATGTTCTCTCAGCGGCACATTGACAGTGAACTGCAACAGGCCCAGTATATGGATTGTTACACCGTCACATGGGAAACTGGTGGAGGTTCAGGACTGACAAATATGATGTAATGTCTCCCTGGCAGACTGTCAGTGCTTTAAATCTGACACATGCCTGCACTCCCTGTGCTTTGGTACAGTACTTTTTGTTTAACCCTTTAAGGTGTAAGATCACAAATATGTGACTAGAATGTTCTTAACGGAACATTTTAATGCTGATGTAACAGTCACTACTGGTAATTGAATGCAATGGAGTTCTACAACACTGACTTAGAATTTTGAACAAACATTCCAAGAACCAACTCTGAAAAGGGGTTAAAGGCGCCAATTGCCGAAAAGTATGTGCATGGCAACTAAGTACCTCAGTCATCATGGTACTTTTTTTCTTTTACTGTAACCAGACAATACAATGTGACAGAAACCTTTTCCAAGGCATGGTATATTTGGCAACATGTTAGCTAACTATTCTTTTCGATATATTACCTGACGAGTGAGCACTAAGTAAAACGATGAGTGAGTGATGAGTTTGCTTCCATGGCGATGAGCCGCAAAATCACTACAAAAATGATCAGATATTAAAAAAGAAGAAGAATGAAATGCGGAAGACGGAAGATGAACAAGAACGTAGTGTTGGCCCGACACTTATCTTACACACTTTTTTGTCCTTATGAAGTGCTTTTCATTAGGATATTGATCGTTATTTTTGCTAGGAGAATAGTTCAATACTATAATACCATACCTTTGTCTTTTTGCTCGTTGTAAGCCGTTAGCATTTCATTAGAAACCAGAATTACTGAGTGAACTTTTAATATGGCAACAGCCCCCCCCCCCCCCCCCCCCCCCCCGCGTAGAAGGGCTTCTACCCCCCTCTTCCCTGCTCTCTTTGTTCGCTGCTCACTTTAGTGCCAGCAGTCTCACACGTGTGGTCCACCTGTGGCTAACTTTCAGTTCCCTCTGGAGAACCCCCTGCCAGGCCAGAGTCTTGGCCCGGGCTGTGTGGAATACTAATTTGACAGTAGAATGACTGATTAAAGCAGCAGCACCTCCATTGACACCCATTTTCATATTGCTTTGTTGCGACTGGTGCACAGTCTTGAAGAAGATTTAAATCTGCATTAGTAAATCATCTTCGCGTTTGAGCGGGTGACGTGTAGCGCACAGCTGTGTGACAGCTTAGATAGGGGTCTCATTGATGAAAAGCCCTCCAGTGTCAGTGTCTGCGAGGTCACTGCCCGAGCTCTTCATGCTAAATTGCGCTTGGCAGGCTGCTCAGATGATAAGTTAATGGTCACATTTGCACAAAGACACTCGCATATTGTACAATTTAAGGAGCCCTCCGTAAAATAGACTTAAATACATAATCCCGTGTGTGGTTTCCAAAGCATGTGATATTCTCTTTAATTTTCTCTTATTTCATCAGTTCTTTCCAATACCTTCACACATTCAGAAGGCAATCACAAAAGAGGCTATCAAACCCAGCACAGAATCAAAATACAATGAAAACATACTGTTTTAAAACAAATACGCAACAGCAAAATAGTACAGAGAAAATACCTGTACTTTATTATTCAGCCTACGGAACATAGCGTCCTACAATGCAAAACAATCACACTCTTCTAACACATTATTATGAACAAAAGACAGCCACCCAGGGATATTAGTGCCTCCAATTAAAATTTTCTCCTCCAGTTTCAAATATTGCAAAACCAAGTTGTATGATAAACAACAGATTTCCAAGCTATGTGAATGGCTTTGGACACTTAGTGGAGAGAAACTGATAACTGCTATTACTGAGAGACCGGATACTACATAAATAGAATGGGATTTTAGAATGGGATTGCTGCTGCCTACAAGTGGTGAATGAGGTCCAGTTCACCATTCCATAAAGAAAACAATGGTGGGTGAGAGACAGAATTGGTAATAAAATGTGATCATATACAATATGTCACCACGATCAACAGCAGGTTGAAAAATGAGCTTGAACAAGGTTTTTCTTAGCCTCAAAGGAGAAAACAAGACTTGTTTTGATATAGTAAAAACTCAGATCAGAATAATTACTTTGGAGGTTATTAGCATGTAACTTGAAGGATGGGTTGCCATGCAACCGTATGTCCAAGAATTTGTAGAGGGCACACTTTCAATTATTTGAACCCATTAAAGTAAAAATGCTGACAATATTACTTTGATTGAGGATAGGTTTAATTAAAAACTATCAAGGAGCTGTACAGTATTGGTCACCATATACATGTACATCCATTTTACATTTGCATATTATTGCCTTAGTCATAAATGCAGGACCAAAAGAGAACCCTTGGGGGACGCCTTTGGCAATCTGAAGAAATATTGATTTGTGACCCATTGCACTGACTCATCAAGATCTATCTGAGAGGTAGTTCCTGAACTTTTATATTCAGTAACTAAATGAACCTATCAATAAAGGGCGGTTGTCCCTGATTGCACAATGATCCGATAGCTAAGGTTTTGATAGAATCTTGGCAAAAAGGAGTGACCTGGGGACACCCCCTATAAGGAGCTGTGGGCTCTCATGGGATTTGTAGTGCATATTGGGTTGTAGTACTTTGAACTCCCC